>CM036589.1:22491500-23204500 GCA_020745705.1 Hemiprocne comata | reverse complement strand
CAAACCAGGACAAAATAGTTGGACATTATCTTGCCTCAGCACATGCCACACACACTCCTCTCTGGGAGTTGTGCAAGTGAGTCTGATAGCAGCAACCAGAGTGGGGGATGTATGTATTGGAATACATGAGTCCAACACAGCAGTGAAACACTTGCAGTGACTAACAACAGAATTCCTGAATTAGTATGTGTTTGGCCTTAAAATAAGGTGTGAGTTTTGTTGTTGTTTGGCTTGTTTGATTTTTTTTAGTTTTTAATTTGATAGTCATACTGCATATATGTGGTAGGTCATTCATACAGGCCGTAACGTTTGAGAAAACTTACTAATGCTTTATCTGAGCACGGCTTTTTAACTTTCATGCCCTTATAAGCAGCAGATGAGTATAGTATTCTATATTCATTCCCCAGCTGTCAACTTTATAATAGACAATGATTTATGGGGAATCCTAACTCTTCTCTTTGCTGGACACACTGCCAGGTGGACTTCGACAATTAATTTTTTACTGTGATCCCAAGGGACACAGTCTTTTACCAAGGCTAAAATACTGCTTACCACCACCTCTCTGTCACAGCACCGAGATTCCAAGTAGTCCATCCATAAACCTAAGTATTTAATGGGAAATCATTTAAATATATTACACACATATGTTGGAGCTTCTAGAGAAACAACAAAGAATTCATAAAAAGACTCAAATTAAAACAAAAGATACTTAGAAACTTGCCGCATAGGAGAATTCTTGTAGCTGTAAGTCTGAATGGCAATAAGTGGCAGAAGTTTGAAGAGCTCTGAACACTTCCAGACATCTGAAACTCCTTTCTCTAACTTACCAACACTTCAGCTTCAAAATGGGAAGCAAGTTCTTATTTTAAAATACACAGATGAAACTAAGACCATTGTACTGGCCAAAATGGCCAGTGCTTCCAGAGATTTGAACTCTAGTCTTGCTTCTACTAATACATTTCGAATGACATTACCTTTTGTGGGTTTGTTTTCCTAAATTAAAGGACAGAAATGGATCAATGTCCACTCTGTCTGGCTAGTATTTTTTTATCAATTGATTTCCTATGAAATATTACACATTTCAAAAAAAGGTATTGAAGAACATATATAGCAGAAACCACTAGATTTCAATCTGCTTTATAAATATTAAAATCATAGACAGAAAAAAAGTATTAGGCACTAAGAGATCACACTTCCATAGTAAGGTTTTATTTTCCTCTTCCTTCTATGTAGACATTTCAAAATATTATGGTGTACATCACCATTGGTCATTCAGATTGATGATGCATTTACTTATGTTTACAAGGTAAATATAATTACTAACATTTAAGTAAAAATGAGCCAATGTAGGATTTTTAGTTTTTTTAAGGTAAAGTAGGATTCTTACCAAACTGATGGGCAGTGTTGCCAAGAGTTAAAGTTGCAGCTGACAAAGTATTCCATATTTAAATTGTTAAGTAAGGATTGGAGAGAAATCTGTAGGTGGAAGATTTGTATAAAATTTTGATACCTTCTTATGTTATATCCAATATAAAAAAAGCTACCATGCCCAGGAACGGCTGAAATAGATTTTTCTATGAGAGGTGTAGTGCTGGGGGGCAGGCTGAGGGAGAAGGAGTTGGGTTTTTTTAAGGGATTTTTTTTTTTTTTTGTATTTTGACAGGCATTGCACTGGAGCATCTAACTAGTCAGAAACAATTCATTCTGAGAAAAATGCTAATAGAAAGAGATAGTTCTGCTTCCTTTTATTATAATGGGAATATTTGATAAATACAGTTGACTTCCACTTAATTATACTATTATTTTATTCACAGTATAAATTACATACTAATATGTATTTATAATTTTTATTTTACATTCTACCTTTTTAACACTTTATTTGCATATTTTCATTTTCAGAAAAATATTGATTTCAATAATTTCTTAATAATAAATGTATGAAAATACAGAATTCACCTCAGGATCGATTCTGTCTATTCTGTGTGCAGTTATGTGCGCAGAGGTCTGAGTGGCAAGAACTAGATAGGGGACCATGGATTACAAGGCCCATTAGGCCTGGGTGCCAACAATTGGACAGACCAGGATATATATGTGTTTCCCTAAAATCTTCAGCTTTCTTCACATTTCAATGCTTGTGTATACGTGTAAGTCACTACTGAACTTCACTGCTGAACTTTTCACCTTGAGACAGTATGTCCAGGTGCCGGAAACTATGGAGACCAAGGATCTGAAGTCAACTGTTGGAGAGACAAATTGACTGTCTAAGGTCTGCAATGGGAAGGATCTGTACTGCATGTATAAATCTATAACCCAGTAGTGAATTTCAGTCCTCGTCAGGCAGAGGGAAGGAATAGGGCCAAGCCATACATGCTGTTCATGTTTACAAGAGTTCTGTGTTCTTCTGCCCATGTTAGTCTTTTTGGCCAGCCATTTGTCTGCTGGTTTGTTTATTTTCTTACTGTGTGCATGCTTGTGTGTGTATGACAGTTTTAGCCAATAACCAGGTAACAAATGCTCTCTGTTATCTCCCCCACTACCCTACTGGGGAAAATAATAGAAGAACACAGGAGAGAGACTTCAAGTTTGGAAAAAAAACCCTAGAATATGTTTAATGAAATAATAAAGAGTAATAATAATTATGATGGTGAATTACAAATACATACAAATATGTAAATATGGAACACACACTCCTCAGTTGGTAATTACTTCTCAACCAGAAAAGTCCCCATCTAGACTCAGCAGCAGATGGTGGTGTCTGAGTCCAGGGTTCCAACAACAGTCCACAAAAGCCTTGAAGCAGCCGAGCAGGTCCTACTTGAGGAGGCAGGGGAAAGCAACCTGTCTTGAAGAACAATGTCCTTCTGCAGCAAGAAAAAAGGATACAGGAACAGCAGCAGCACAGTGAGAGGTGACAGATGAATCAACAGCCAGAACACCAACCAGAGAGGCTGGAGGAGGAGTCTTTTAGGAGCATAATGGAAAGAAATACTGTGATTGGTCTATTTGAGTCACCTGACCCATCCTCTCCTCCCCGTAGCTATGGGTGCTCCCCCCATCGTAACTGCAACATGAAATACTGGCAACAGCTGATACGGTCCCAGAAGGTCTCAGGTCAGTATGGCCATAGGCAGTTTTTATCTTGCTACTCTCAAACCAGGACAGCGTGCACCCATTGGGAAATACAAGTTCAGCCTTGCCACTAGGAAGACCTGGGGACACAGTGCTGCAGCAGCCTTGCTTCTATCAAACTAGATTTAGTAGCCTTTAAAAATGTTGAAATTCTGATTGGTGTGATATAATGCATAGCAGTGCTGACTATATGTATCATATAGGTGATGTATGTCTGCATAGTAACATTTCTCTTATATGCATTGTTATTATTATACTACAAGCTTTTAATGGGTTTGTAACTTTTCAGCCATCCAGTGTATTGCCAGGCTATCTGTAACAGAAGCTTGGACAAGAACTACCATTCTCACATTCCTTTGCATGAGCAAGTTATCTTTTCCAGATTTAAGTAAATCTAAAGCACGAAAAGAGCAGAGAGGAATAAAAGACAACTAGGCTGAGAATATCAACAGTATGACATAAGCGTGTGAAATAAGATTACAGTCTCAAGGGAATCTTTTGTCCAGCCTGCTAGAGCACGTTAAGATTTTTTTCCCCTTTAGGGTATCACTACCTTTCTACAATATGGGATTATGTGAACGGCAGTAATGGGATGACTCCAGAATCTTTTAAATTAAAGTTTGGCATACACACACACACATATATACTCATATACATAGATATATAGGTATCTGTATGAAGCAATCATAACTTTTTTTCTCAACTCTGTGCTCACAGTCATCTAATGAACTTTAGGTAATCTGCTTGTTCTCTTAATATCTTCTAATTACAAGAAAATATTGCTGTAAGATGCAAAAGATATCATAGCTCATCACATGTTATAATCAAATAATAAAAATAAGAAAGCAGAGGGAAAGTACTGCATATATTATGACATTTATATACTTACAAAGTTCTAGAAATTGTAATGCTGAACTCTCAAATAAGTTTGTAGCTCTGAATAATAGATATATAATGACTAATGGTCACTGAAAAAGATAAAAAATATTATACAGGTTACTTGTGAGAACTCCATGATTTCATTTAGCTTATGAGTCAGACTCTTAGTCAGATGGTTCTAAATTAGTTTGTAGGCTTTAGTTCAGTTATTAATTCCTTAGAAATTACATGCTTGCAGATGCTTAAGTGGCAGCTAATACATCGCATAGCTTGAAATATATATATTGCATTGAGCTGTGATAATTAAGGAGCTACATCTCCCTTAATCTTTTTGAATTCTCACCCTTTACTGTTTGGTTAAGAAAATGTTTCTTTCAATTAAGTTTCACAAGTTAATAGCTGGAGACATGTAGGGGGTTGGCTCAAAATACAGTTTCCTTCTGAGAAGTGACTGCCTAAAAGAGTACCTTGTTACTGGGTAGTCCAGTTCTCTGTGCAAAAGATGTTCCTCCATTATTTTCTTATATTTGATTTATTCATAATGATTTTGTTTTTCTCTTTCAAACACCTGTGGGCTTCCAGTACTGATGTGTATTGTGGTAGACAACTGTAAAGAAAATCTGTGCTCCAAATGTTTTACAACCTGAAATTACTAATTAACATTGGTTTAAATGATGGTGTTCACGGAATCAAAGGAAATGGATTGTGCTTAATCAGTGAAGATATTTAACTAAGATGCAATTGCATTTCCTTTTTGTCAATATGCGAGGAAAGTCTAGTAGTTTTAGAGCTCAGCTCTCTCTTTTCTCCTGTAGTTGAGGAGAATGCTGAAGTACATAACTTAATTAGCTTTTAATCAAATTCATGTTTAGTTTAGAAACTACTCAATATGATGGGGATAAGGTTTTTCTCACTTTCCTATTTCTGGATTCAGCCACTACAATTTGCCATCTTTTGTTCCTCTGTTTCCAAGCAATGCTTTTCTTCTCAGTGACATTTACTCTGTACAAAGGACATGGAGAAGCAGAATTCTACTAAGTTTCCTCAAAATTATTAGAAAGGATAATGGAAGCAACCGTCTCAGTTATGCCATCATTAAACAGGATTACACTATCAATTTTTCAGTGCTGGAGCTGATGAAGTGATATTTTGTGTTTGACCTTTTGTCAAGCAAGAGTTTAGGAACAAGTCCTTAGCACATGTACTTTAGTGCATGCAAATAATGACACATTTATCCAGAACTCTTCCTAAGAAATCTCAAAGCTAATCTCCAATCCGGAATTAGGCTTTTCTTGAAAGTTCATTAGCTGCATATTTGTAAATTGTCTTTCCACATCTCATAAAGAAATGACTGGAGACAACCACAAAAAGGACAAAATCTCAAGTGGGAATCATATTTTTAGGTACTTAATGAGAGGAAAGTGCATAGTGGAGCTGTACTCAAAGGATTATTATTGGGATTCTCTTTGCTAGAGAGGCTTGATTTCCAAAGGTACAAATTTCTCTTTCTCCAGGGAAAACTATGCTTGTGATTTTTTGCCTTATTGAATCAGTTTGGGATTTTCAGTCACAAGTTTGCTGTTTGGGAATAAGGGTTGGCAGATTCACTGCTAAGATTGGAATAAGAATTGTGAATTGTCCTCTCCTTTTGGTAATTGAATATTAAATTGCCCTTGAAAATAAAGTACTTTGTTGATAGCAGACATACACATTCCTGCTCTGAAATTCTCTGTGAAGTTCCACCTACCCACAACCAAAAAAAAAAGTAAACACCTTTATGGAGTTCCTTGTCATGTTTGAGAAAGAACAAAAAACTCTTAAATGCAGATCCACTTGGAAGCATCAAAATAAATAAATTGTGTGGTTTTATAATGCTTTATAATGCTTCTCACTTGAAAATAAATTAATTCTCAGAGTGAAAAAAGCACAAAACAAAAAATATCAGAATGTAAAAGTGAATCTTGAACAGTAGATGGAAAAATCATGAATTAACTGAAAATACTAAAAAAGTACAAGTATTTGTATGTTTAAATTTATTAAAAAGAATAAAAAAATAAAAAGAATATTTTCTTTACTAGCATTCACTCCAGAGATTTGTAAAGTCATTATATGGTAATGCAGGTTTTATGCAAATGTTTCCTCTGCAGTCAGAACAATAACGATAAATATTTTCAGGTCAATACCTGACATTTGTGTAAGCGCTTGCTCTATTCTGTTTTGTTTCTGACATGTAACATTGGATCTGGTTTCTAGTATTACCTAATTTACATAATTCACATCAAATCCCTGATCACAAACAATTCTGCAAACTACAGAATATGCACTGTATGATAGACTTTGTAGTGACTCAAAATTAAGACTATTTCTCCCATAGTAAGATCACAACTAAAAGGACTTAATTTCCCAAGGGAATAAGTCTTAAGGGAAATATTTGCATTTTACAGTTTATGTAGACTACTTTATATCTGAGAAACTAGAGCACTGTCCCTTCCTGCAAGTCTTCAAAATGTCAACAAATAACACCCTTTAATTTGGGAGAGAATACATCATTGACAGTCATTATTTATGAGTGTCTGTATTATTTATCATCATAGCTCATCAAAATAACGTGAAACTTATACTTTCATGCTTTCAAATTGTGTTTATTCTGTTTTCAGTTAATATTATGAAGGGACAAAATATGAACATCACTTTAAACTATAAAATACTTAAGTATTCTAACTAGCTTTTTAAATTTTTCACACAAAGCAATTTATTAGTCACATATTTAGGGGTTAAGAAAACATGCATAAGAAGAAACAGGATTAATTGTGGAAATGTGGTACATAATTGTTTTCATTGTACTGAAAAAGTAACTTTGAAATTAATACAATGCAATAACAAAATTATAGTAAACAACAGTAACATATGCTTAATGCTTTAAGTTATTCCCTATATTATTTAGAAATAGCTATGGATTTTCCATTTTTTTAGGTAGTAAGTTAGTTATACATAGTACATAAAAGCTTATTCCCAAAAGGTATAATAAAACCATAGTAAACCCAACACATTAAAAAGAGGAAAAAAAAAAAAGGAAATTAATGCATTACACAACTGACGTAACAGATTTGTTCTTCTAGGAGTAAACCATTTATATGAAACAGGTGAAAACTTCTGTCACAGTTTATGTAAAAAAAAGTTATTAAACATACAAAATAGCCCTCTTTTCTGGTTTTGAGGTTATTAGTAACTTCATTAATTCCTTTTGTTTTGCAGTCAACATTTTAAAGTGCAAAAATACTTGGATACCGGTCTACTTGTTTCCTCTTGAAGAAATTACTAGTAATGTATCTCTCTATCCTTCACTTAGATTCTCTCAATTTAGCCTTGTAACCTGAGGCAGAAGAAATTATTTCAATGAGAATTTCAGAAATATTTCAAGAAATGGTTTTGTTTTAATTTGGTTATAGTGGTAACTTGAGGATAAACCTGTGAAATAAAACTATTGTTCTCCAGAAAAAGCCATTGTTTTGACAGTATTAAAAATAGCTGAAGAAACCAGCTTAATTGTGGATGTCTATATAGAAGTTCCATTAGAATCATTTATGGGAGCAGAAAAGTGAACTGTATTTGACATTTGTATCCCTGAGTCTGACTGATGTTCACAAGCACCCAAGTGTTTGGTAACTCTAAGTATGCAGCAGCCAGTAAAAGATTACTGAACACGGTCCAGCCCAGGTGGTAACTAATTTTTTCACAGTATTGTTCCTCCTAGGAGGACAGTATGTGTTTCAGGGCACACGACAGATTCTTCTGTGGTTTGGTTGTTCATGAAACAGCCTCTGAAGCTGCTTCTGAAATGGAAGCAGTTTTAATAAAAAGGTGAAGGAAAGACAGGTGGTAGAAGACTAGTAATAAAAGCAAAGCTAAGATATTTAAGACAGGGAAAATGTCCTGGTTTGAGCCAGAATGAAGCCAGTTTTCTTTTTACTGTTGTTTTTTTTTTTTCTTCAGTGAACTCTCTTTTAAGCAGCACACTTGCTGAAAGTAACAGTAAGCCAGTGGATTGATAATGCCTGAATGTTTACCGTTACTCCTGAGGCCAAGGACTCTTTGCTCTGCTTTTTGAATCTGCTGCTTTTGACACTAAAGGAGCAGAAGAGTCGTATGTACAACCCGCCTCCCAGGAGGAGTGGACTAGACAGATGGCAAAATTGGTGAAACAAATTATTCCATCTATATATTTATGTGGCTCTTGGTATAAATTCAGGGATTGCACAAGTCTAGCCCCTTTTTCACTTGTCTTCTGTCCATGGCCGACGTCTTGAGAAGACTCCGTCTATCCATCACCATTGATCCCTAGGCCCATGTGTTCCTGACCCTCATAACTCTACCCTCAGCTCCTGTCTGCTCTGCCACTATCTCTACAAGCAGTCCAGGGCACTTCAGAACTGCTCACAACTAAGGAGACTGCTGTGGGAGTTGATGGGGGTGGGGGGAGGTGATAGGGGTTTTGAACATTCCTGCACATATTTTTATATATTTTTACATATTTTCAAATAATGTATATATTTGTACATACTTTATTTTATCAATAGTATTTAATTAAAGCTGTCTAGTATAGTTTTCAATCTGGAAAGTCTCCCTCCTTATTCTCTCTCTCCTTTTCCTAACTGGGTGGGAGAGAGAGGGGATCCAGAGCATTGTTGTCATTGGTTTAAATACCGATCCTGAGTCAAACTGTGACAATAACTTATTCAGGGAATCCTCCCAGCAGAGGTGGAATTCTAAGGATAAGACAAAAGTAATACAATGCCACAATGGAGTTAAATAGATTTTGTCAGCAAGGGCTCTATGCAGTGTTTCAAAAGCTCTGGTATCCTGACAATCTACATAAGAAACTTACCCAAGCACAGGGTGGTTTCTTTGAGGTTTTCTTCCCTTTGAGACAAGGATGCAGGAAGAATGGTTTATGCATATGGATTATCTTGACACAAAGCCAAGACAAAGCTGGGGTGTACTTTGAAATCCCAGAGTGTAATAGCTACAGTCAAGCTGATATTTTCAGTCTGTTTGACACAAAAAGACCAGTTGTGACTGAAAAAAACCCCAATTTTATAGAAAATATTCAGCTAGGCCCACTCAGAATCTTTTCTTTTCCTGTCAACAGATATTCACTAAGGCCTTTCAGAAGACATTAATGGCACCTCTTATCCATATTTTAGCCTAGTTTTTCTGATTAATTTTTGTTGTGTAAATAGATTACATAGTGTTTAAAACCTGTCAACACAACAAGCCCATTGTTTTCACTGGATTTTAATTCACACATGTTGTCTAACAGAGGTGACTTGCGCTTTCTTGGGATCTGAAAGAGTCAGTTTGTGACTGATTTAACATGGAACAGTTATTCTTGATTCTGCCTGGTAAAAAATAAACCTCCACCAAAAAAAAGTCATGTTTATTACTCAAATAATTTAAGTCAACTGACAGTGGCTAAAGCCATCCTTTACATCAACAACTATGATACTGTAGTGAATAGTTAGAAACCAGTGGTACTGGTAAATAATATTAAGAATCGATTAGCCAGCTATTACTGAGATGTTAAAATAATTAACCAAAATGAACACTAATCATCTATAGCTACCTAACCAGCTATTATAAGGATTTTATAAAACTAATTTTGTTATTTTAGTTACAGCATGCAATATAGTTGTACCTTGGATTTATATCCCAATTAATACCTTCACACTTTCTTTTGCTTGCTGGCAAGTTTTTGAAGTGTTTGTAAGTGGCTTTCCCATTTACTTTGTCCCAGAAGCAACCAAGAAAGATGAAACTTCAGCTTGTTTGCTCTGTAGCAGCAGCTCTTAAAATCTTTTGCTTTGTACCTGTAGCATAAGAAGAACAGTGAAAAAACCTAATAGAAACAATAAGAAGAGGTTAGGAATGAGGGATTTTTATAAAGAAACTCCATAAAGGATTTTTATTTCCTGAGTCTTTCAGAGGAACTCTTTTTTCATAAAGAGAAAATGTCATTGATCTGTTTGATTAAGGCCTCAGATCACCATAACAATATAATTTCAATCTGTGGCCTTTAGTTTGCCAAGAAAAGTCATCATGCTGGGATCAAGCAGCAGAAAGAAAAAATAGGTATGGTAAATATCCTGTAAAATACAAAATAAGTCAGTAAGATACTAGATGAAAGGAAAATAAGTCAAGTAAGTGAAAGTGGTCCCGTTCGTATTTTTCTAAAGTGAAGAAACCCCAAAATACAAACATTATTTCCTCTTTTTAAAAAATGATTGTTAGTGATTTCACTTGAGTTAATTTTATGTGAAATTCATCAATATCATGGAAAGGTATAATGGAAAGAATTACAGCACTGATCAGAACCCTTTACATACTGCTTTATATTGATATAGTAAAGAAAATTAAACAGTAGCAAGTACCTAATTTCTGCTCTCTTTTCAAAATTATTATTTTTCTTCTTTCCTGCTCAGTTTTATGTGAAAATTTTTTGAGCTTTCACAAATTAATGTCACAATCTGCACTTGCAGCTACATGTTGAATGAGAAAGAATTGCAATGGAGAAGGGAATGGCATAGTAGAATTGGGAATAGATTTCCCATGTGTAGAACCCATATGCAATAGTATATAATTTTGGTGGTTGTAGCTAGAGAGAAATAGATTCACAAGACTGGGCTCAGTTTATTATTACTGCCTCTTCGTAATAAGAAGTAAAAACCCTTAAATTTTCCTGCTCCTGGTTGTACAATTGGTGTATATTTTTCGATTTTCTTGTTGCTTTCTAATTTCAATTTTCACAGATACTAAAGGTTACTGAAAAAATCTGAAAAATACTTTTTAATTTCTCATTTTTAGTATTATAAAGTCTTACTGGTCTGACGTTTTTATCCAAAAGCAATTGAAAATACACAGTAAGAAACAGATATTTTTGTATTATGAACAAGAGGATGCAATGTTTCACTCATGTTCTGTTTCTTTAAAGAATTTAAAAGAAAGTTAATTTTAAAAGAACATGTCAAGAGGTGTTACAGTCATTTCCATATAAAAGAAAAAGAAATCCAGGGAAAATATTGATCTGGTATTTATAAACTGAAACATACTTAATGCCAGCAGGTCAAATAAAAAATCAGAGTGACTCTTTATCACAGGATGTTTATCCCAGTCCACCTACAAATTCAGCTTGCAGTGAAATCAAAGTCAGACAGAACATGTGTTAGAACAGGTTGTGAGGGTTTTTTTAGATTTTATTTTGTTATTCATTCCACAGTATTGTTTTATTTTAAGCTTTCCTGGTAGAACTTTAAATTGAAAAGGACAGATAATGGGAACATCTTGTTGGATAGAGTGTAAAAGAGTTTATGCTTTCTCTATTTTTTATTTTTTTTTTAGTATGAATTTTTTAGATCATCGAGGATACTTTCCAAAGTAGTCTAATTGCTTTTTTATCGAATCTTCAGAGTTTGTCTTGGTTCCTGAGTGATCAAACATGTTTTGGTGTCCTGGATTGAGCCAGGATGAAGCTAATTTTCATTTTACTGATTTTTTTCCTTTGGAAAGCTTTCTTTTAACTAGCAGCACGTGTTCCACCTAGTGGACTGGTAACACTGGAATGTTTATGTTTCTGCTGAGACGCCAAGGTCACTTCTTAGCTCTGCTGCTACAGAGGCTACCAGGGCAGGAGAATTGTATCTGTGGCACACCCCGTAGGGGAGCTGGACTAGACAGACAGCAGAACTGACCAAAGGTATTCCATTACATGTATCTACGTAAGCTCAGAGGAAGGTCAGAGATCACAGAAGACAACTTCCTTCCTGCTTCTGCTTCCCTACTCTTCCATCCATGGCCAGCGTCCGGGGAGGACTCCATCCATCCATCACCTTTGACCCCAGGCTCAGCCCTGACCCTCATAACTCTCCCCACAGCCCTGTCTGCTCTGCTGTTATCTCAGATAGTGGTCTGAGACATTTTGGGACTGCTCACAGCTCAGGAGAGTGCTGGGGGAGCTGCTGGGGGTGGGAGGAGGCAAGAGGCTTTTGCACATTCCTGAGCATACTTGTATATAATTGTACATATAATTAAAGTTGTCTAATTTGGTTTTCAATCCAGCTAAGCCTCTGTCCTTAATTCTTTCTCTCCTTCCCTACCTGGGTGGGAGGGGGAGAGGATTGAGAGCATTGTTGTTTCTGGTTTAATTGGTGATCCTGAGTCAAACTGTGACATTTGGTCATGATTAAGTCTATTTTATAAAGGCAATAAAAAAGGTCATAATAGAGCTGCTTTAATAATGATAAGTCTACATCTATGTAATGTATATTTACAATTTTAACACAACACAATGATTTAGGAGTCTAAAAACAATTATTTAATTTTTGTTTTGGTTATTTGGGGGGGTTGGTTTTTTTTTTATTTTTAATGTCAATACACTTTTTTAAGGTAGCCTTGCAACTGACTGAAATGTAAGAAATTACTGGAACGAGTATTTTATTTCAGCTTTTCATCGTAGAATCTCAAGATGGAGTACAGTTTCAGAGTTTATTCTGGCCCTTTTTGAGCTCTCAGGGAATCTTCTCATTTTAGATTTACTCTAAATGACATACTACAGCTAGAAATACTTTAGGTCCTATAATGCTTTTGGAAACACTGCCTTACACTAGCATTGCTTCTTAGCAGTCACAGTACAGAATATATCAATTTGAAATTAGTTTTGAATATATAGTGATTTATTTTTTTTTACACCATTATTTTTGCTTTATAAATTGAACCATAGAAACAGAGGCTGAAGTTCCTACATGGCTCATGAAAGACAATTCTATCAGGAGTTTGACAGATTGGACAATTATTACTGCTCAAAGACAATGAATTAGAAGGAAACAAAAGTTGTCAAAAGATAGATAAGAAACCAGGAAGTCCAGGAATGGCATGGAATAGGATTAAAAATAAGCATGAAGGGGAAGACATGATATGGCGGTGAAAAAATGTCATTTAAATGAAAAGAATATAATAGCATACTGGTAATTATCAAAGAATATGCTTGTAATGACTGAAATATAATTCTAAACTTAGTAAACTGAGTATGTTACAGATTAATGAACTGTCATAAAACCACATTTCAATGATATGTTTAAACACTATGGATGTCAGAAATTCCTATTAGCTGGGATTACCTTCTAGCAGGGATGTGTCCTATCCAGTAAACGACTGCTTTGGAGTTGATTCCTTGTGGCTCTTAACAAAGAAACCTGATAAAGCCTTCCTAATTGTTATTAAAAAAAAACAACCTGAAATAATGGAGTAGGAATCTCCTGTGTCAATCTCCAGTTTCACTTCATTCTCTGTAATGATATAAGTTGTTTTGAGTGGATATTTATTTTCGGTAAAAAGTGAACCAAAATACTGCAAAGAAAGAATTGCCATTTTCAAATTCAGAGTAACTCAAATCCATTTGCCTGCTGAATGACTCCTTGTTTTGAAACTTGGACTGCCTTTTGAACAGAAATTCATTTTAGCATGACCCATTTTGTCACTGACGTGTCACTTAGCCTCTTTGAAATGACAGTTTTTATATGCCTTTCATACTGCAGTGATTGCAAAGCTCTTTTATTAATAGCCCCCATCATTGTTTTGATTCATTTTTATCACTGCTGGCCGTCCCTGTTCAAGCTTCCTAGGCCTAAAAGTAATCTTAAGAGGGCTGGCAGAGCTAAGATTGGAGTCTCATCTAATTTGTTCTTAATTTTAAAATATTTGGTGATTCACTTGATATACACTGTTACCTAAAATTCTTCAACCAAATATAGATGGAATTCACAGGGTAGTTGGCATTTTCAAATTTACTAGAGAGATGCTTATTCAGGGGGACATAAAGAAATGGCTGAGAATAGGGAAAAATTAATATTTTATAGAATTTTAATTATGCAGTATTTTAGTTAATTTATTGAAGATATTTCTACTGTCATGTAAGAAATAAAATCCAATAAAGTATTGAATATATTTAATATGAGTGTGCATACAAATATTTCCCTTCTACCTGCTTTAATATTTTTAACTATCTGTCTATGAATTTTATAGTACATAGTACTGTATCAGGAATATCTTAATATTTTAAAACTTAGTAGCCTGAAGCAAGTTTCAGAGAACATCTGAATACCATATATGTCCAAGAAGCTCAAATCACATGCTAAGAACACTAACAAAACAAAACAAAAAAGAAAATAAAAATCAGCTCGAAAAAATCATAGGTTTTACTCTTCTAGTGAGGCTGCTGTCACTCTCCATATTCTTCACAAACACACACACACATAAAAGAAACCAAGCAAGAGATGTCCCACTTAAAAAGTCATTAAGAACTTGATGAATTTCAAGTATATGCATTTCAGTTCTCAGTTTGAATGCTTGCCCAAAGGTGTGAACAAACATAATGTGTTCATTAAAAGGAAATGTTTTTTAAATGTAAAGTCAGGTCAATGGAACAAGTCAGAGAATTTTAGTGTGTCTAAGTACTTATACTGATGTAGATATAAAGCATTAGATTTACTAGGAAACAGCACCAAAAATGGTTAATATTTTGTTAAAGTACAAGTTTCCAGTAAAAATATTATGAAGTAGATAAATACTGTGTATAACTTTTAATGAGACAACAGGCCTTTCATCATACTGCCAGTAAAAGATACAGACTTGTAAGTAGCATTTTTCATTTTTAACTTTTTTTCCTAACAATTACTTCTGGATTTCTTACCTTCTGTTCTTATCCTTTTAGAACAATGATGTGAAGAATAATACATTGAATTTGACGTCTCTTCATCTGTTTGGAACAAATAATGCCTTCACAACAAACAGTTGTTTTGGTATGTGCTGGATACTGATGTAAAATAACAATGGATGAAAACATATGGGATAGTTACCTAATGTGTACATTCATTTCCTGACATAATCGGGTCATTCTTGCAAAGTTTGCAGAATAAATTAATTCAGAGGGAAACTCTCAAAATAGTTTTAAATAGGAATGTTTGCTCTATAAAGCTGGAAATAAGTATAAACTATTTTTTTAATAAAATGATCACAGTCCACATATATTGAATGATACATTAGTCTTTTACTACTGTCATTTTCTTAACTTTCTATACTCTAGAAATATATTCAGTTCTCAGTAGAAAACAGCACAAGATGTTCCATGAAAACTAACCACAGAATCCTATCCAGCTCCTGAATATAAAATTATGTTCTACATTAGAGCTGTAAGTCTTCATCTAGATGGGAAAAGCACCTCCATTGCTGTTCTGTCTCACAGTTTCTGTGGCCCCTCCACAGAAACTGCACCTCCAACAGTTGAAGTCTGCTTGCTGTGCTCCTGCACACCAGCTCTACAGAGGTGTAAAAGCCCAATACTCCCTAATAGGCAGTCCAAGAATACAACCACTCACCTGTTGGAAAAGAAAGACTGATGGCTCTTGTTTCTCAAGGCACAGCTTATGAAGATCTCTGTCCTTAAGGTGAGCACAAATACACAAACAGTGCCATGCTGTTGAGTCTGTTCAGCACAAGTGAACATGTGAATCCAGCCAAGGCTTATGTAAAAGTAAGTTCAGAGCTTCTTAATATGGTCAGGATTCAGGCAACTGAGTATAACAAGGGGATTTGTAACAGTAAACCTATTTTCCCCAAAGGGAGGTCACAAAATTTCCAGGGAAGACAGACATATATTAAGTATATTATTAAATACGAAAATAATATTTTAGAAAATGAAAGATTAATCAAAAATCCATGTTTATTCTAATTAGATGTGTAAAATGTAAAGACAAATATCCCAACTTCCTTAATCGCTAAACTTCTGAAGTTAATTTTTTAATTTATGGTTCTAAAAACAGAAAAAAAAAGTAACAAACCTGAAGCTTTTCTGTGCTAAATTTATTTTTTTTATTTTATTTGCCAAAAAACATTAAACCCGCGATAAATAAACTATAAATAAGGAAGGATATTATTAGTAAGTACCAGAGAGCTGAAGACGTAGACTGGTCTGAAAAGTCAGGCTCTAGATCTAAAGGAAAAAAATATAATAACATTGATAACCCTGAAAGTAATTTTGTTTACATCTTTGTTATTTATGACTGAATAATTGTATTAGGAAATGCATAAAGACACGTTTTTCTCTGATGTTACCAGTGTTTTAAGTCTTCAACATTTTTTTTCTGAAATGAGTGAGTATCTGTTCCCTTGTGTCACTTAGTTTGGTATTTCATAACCATGATGTTTTAAAACAATAGCAGATAATAATCATGGGCAAAAAAGAATTGTCATTCTAATCCTTGCAAATGAATATGTGTATGTGTATGTATATGTATAAATATGCATATATCAGTTTGGGAATTCTAGATCTAGTGTTTAGAAGACTGATAAATAAGGCCAGTTTTAAATTTTAAAGCTTGACTCCAATAAATCAATTCATTATTAACACTTTTCATGCTAGTGTTTAAATCTTACACAATTTTTATTATTGTCACTACCTAGTCAAAACTATTAATCCTTAACAATTGTATCTTAAATTAACAGTGTTATAATGGCAACTCTGGGGAAACTGAAACACACCTTGAGATCACAGATAACTGATTTAGACCACTAGTCATTTTGTAGAAAAGGGCTACTTTCAAATGCATTTCAATCAATTTACCTCCATATTTAGAACTAATGCCCTGAAATGTTTGAGAAGATGTCTCTAGCTAATGATTTTATCCAAGAGAAAAGAAACTGAAGACTAATTGTAATATTTTGCTGTGAGATAAAGATAATTTTATCTTTATAGGTATGCCAGAAAGGAGATCCTTGAATTATTATTTTTTAATTCAAGACTAAGAAATAAATACTGAGAACAAAAAATCCACACCAGAGACAGGAATAGTTCAGGATCTATTACTTGTACTTTTGATTGGAATCAGAAGATTTCCAGATAATGTGGTAACTAGGTTTCAAAATTGAGAGCAGAAATTGTGCTAGCATTTCCACTACAGCTTCTTTCCTACACAGGAGAATTCCTGAACACTTCATTAACGGTATTAATAATAGCTAATTGCATACAAATTTAAGAAAACTTTTTGTTAGTTACTGTGTTGGGTAAAGGGGTGGTTTGTTTTCTGATCCCCCTTTTAACTATTCTTATTTTACTATTGAGAAATTATTTATAGAATATGCTTCCAATGATTTATGAATCATATATTACTGCTACCAAAGTAAGAGGACATAAAAACATATGCCTCTACCTTAAAGGCTGACAGAATGATATTATGTTCCTCAAAATTATTAAGTTCTGAAGCATTTAATAAAAAGCTAAAAGTTGTAGAAGTAGTGAACAGGAAAAAATTGAAAAAAATCTAATCATGTCACTGTTATATTTATTCATAGCCATTCATAGTACAAAAAACCTGAAAGCAATCTTTGCCATACATTAACTTTCATAATCATTCTGGGAAATAATTGTTTATAAAGCAAAGATATCATATGTTAACATCAGGTCCAACTGAAGTTATCCACTTAATTAAGTTTTGTGTAAACACTTTCAATATAATTAATGAGATTTCTAGAAGTTTAACTCACTGAATATTTTGTTCATTCATTTAAATTTCAGACAGAAAGATTTTGAGGTAAACTTCCTAAATTTGCACTTTTGGGGGTAAAATATTAATGCAACTTAAAAGGAAATACATGCTTACAATAAACCAAAAAGTGTAGGCAAAATTAGCTAACACAACTTGAACTAAGAAATGGTCACAAAATGTATATTCTTAATAAACACATAAGAAAATAAGGTGATATCTAGCAACAAGAAATTACAGTTTGACTTGCATTAAATAACTAAATATAAACCTGTTTTATAAGGAGGTATTAAATGTTTCTTCTTGCTGTGGAAGTGTACTAATTTCTAAGTAGACCAAATTTTCTAGCAAAGCCATTAAGCATTTTTCTCATATGATTCTCACTCTATTTAATTCATAAAACAAAGAAACAAAAAACATGACAGAAAACTAAAACGTAACAAACTTGGAAGACTTAGATATCCAAACCTGTAAATTCACAAGATTGTATCTGGGGGCCATATTTTCTTAAAAGGTAAGAAAAGTAATGGTCAGTGGTCATTCATTATTCATTTAAACACAAAATCATTTTGCTGCTTTGTCTTGCTAAAAGCAAGGTTCCCCTTACTTTGCCTATCTCCTCTAAAATAGTCAGATCTGGAAACTGAGAGAATTACAGTTTCTTTAATGTTAAGCCTAAATACATGTATTTTGCCAATAAATTTAAATAGAAAAATCCCCATATGGAAGTTCTGTGTTTTTGTACTGCCATGGTGGACATTGAGTGAATTATTCTATCAGCCCCATTTGAAAATAGCAGTCTAAGTTTATACTTATATAAAGGTTATACTAGGTTTATTTTTTTTTAAATTGAGTAGTTCTACAGAAGTTATTCTAGTCTACCAGTACTCAAGAAAGAGACATGCAAACGTTCATCAACAAAGGATATAGGAGTAAAATGTACATCAATGGCCTCAAGTATTTATAAAAAATATAATGAGGTTAATTTTTTAAAAAATTAGTTAAGTGAGAATTAGTACTGACGAAAAATACCAAAAGTGTATGAATACATGATTTAAGAAAAAATATTTCCAAGCTTAGTTTAGCAATTCCATTTTTAGCTAGCAGATTTTTTACAGTATCTTTATTATGATGAATTGAACAGTTAATGAGGTAGCCTTTCCTGCCTTGAAGACTAATAGATTGTTACATTAAAAACTTTATGACACATATGATGCCTACACTTCCCTGAAAAAAGGATCTCTATATCTATACTAAATAAAATAATTATCAAAGACTCTCATTAATTCAACATATCAAAAACATTAATTTATGTGTAATTATGAGGGTTTTTTTAATACTCCACAGACATTTCACAGAATATTTTAGGCACTGGTTTTTTATTATTATTTTTATTAAAAATATTATCCTTCAATATTATTTTATTTTTATTTGTATTTATAATGCCTATGAATAATTGAGCAGTAAGTTCTGCTTTAATATGCAATAAAGAAAATAAATTGGCAGATGGCAGGTGGTGGTTGATGAGAATCTCAACATAAGCTGGCAATGTCCGCTTGCAGCCCAGAAAGCCAACTGTGTCCTGGGCTGCATCAAAAGAAGTCTGGCCAACCAGTCGAGGGAGGTGATTCTCCCCCTCTACTCTGCTCTTGTGAGACCCCACCTGGAATACTGTCTGCAGTTCTGGAGCCCCCAACGTAAGAAGGACATAGAGCTCCTTGAGCAAGTCCAGAGGAGGGTGACAAAAGTAAGCAGGGGACTGGAGCACCTCCCTGTGAGGGACCAGCCCTCAGGACCTATACTTGCTCGAATTGGTGTCAGAACCCCATTGTAACCCCTAAACAAAGTCTCGTTTACATCCCAAACGACCTGCCTGAGAGGATGGAGACAGTGCTGATGGCTGCCTATGGCCTGAGGCCTGCATGTACAGCGATTGAGAGAAGGTGGTGGGGCGGAGGGGCTGGAGATCTACTCCAGCTGCTCAGTCTTAAGACTCAAACACGCTTGCTCATCCTTGCAAAACAAGGAAACTAGGCCTATAAAACAGGGGGCTGCAATGGTGGGCTTCGGGACCCTCACTGATACCAACTCTCCCCCATTGGCTGGCCCAACACTGGATCCAGGACTGGTGATTTTCTGTTACCTATCTCTCTCAACTTTTCCTCTCCTCTCTCTCCCTTCCTAACATCATTAACGCAAGGCCTAACCACGACTTTTTCTCAGGTTGTGCAGCTTAAACATACATGTATTGTACTCTTATGATCTAATTGTCAGCCTTTATGATCATGCAGCCCAAGATAATAATTAAAGTATCCGTATTCCTTCTATAGTTTTAATTAAATCTAATATTCAAATATAGACCTTGAGTGTCGTTTCACCTTAATCTGATCAAGGGGTATCAGACGGTCGAGCATTTCCTCGGGCTGGGACATTTTAACCACTCTCCGTGGAAGGGCCAGGTCTGAGACAAAGGTTGGATCCAGCCACACCTAGGCTTCTTTCCGAGAAGGAGTTTAGAAAGCAAGGGTGTCCAACCTGCATCTCCCTGGGTTGCCCTACTCGGGTTGTGACACTCCCCTACAAAGCTAGGCTGAGGAAGTTGGGTTGTTCAGCCTGGAGAAGAGGAGGCTCCGAAGAGACCTTATAGCAGCTTTCCAGTACCTGAAGGGGACCTACAAGAAAGCTGGGGCAGGACTTTTTGCGTGGGCCTGTAGCCAGAGGACAAGTGGCAATGGTTTAAAACTTGAAGAGGAGAAATTTAAATTAGATATTAGAAGGAAATTATTTACAACGAGGGTGGTGAGACACTGGAACAGGTTGCCCACAGAGGTTGTGGAAGCCCCATCCCTGGTGGTATTCAAGGCCAAGTTGGATGGGGCTCTAAGCAACCTGATCTAGTGGAAGGTGTCCCTGCCCATGCAGGGGGGTTGGATCTAGATGATCTTTAAGGTCCCTTCCAACCCTAACCTTTCTATGATTTTATATTATTCTATACTTTTAAAAATTGCAGAAAACAGGCATGTTATGTACGGGTTTCTTTCCTTTTTTTTTTTTTTTTTTTTCTTTTTTCTTTTTTCCTTTCTTTTGTTACAAATTTATAGATTCTATGTCATGTGTAACAGAACAGAAAGGTTAGCTTTTCTTTCCTGGAAGCTGTCTTCTTTCTTTAAGTCCTTATTTTCTTCTCTTGCTGAAATACATCAAAACTGTAGACTTTGCCATATTGAAATCCTGTAGTTATTCTGCTCTCTAGTGGCTAGGGTAATTCAAGAATAATTTATGCATATTAGAAGTGCTTTGATACAGACTAACCCTTTGTGTGTGTATATATTTTATATATTTTCCTATATTTATTGCCTTTTAAATTATTTTCTAGTCTGAGAAATTCCCATGTATTAATTACTTGTAGAAATTAACTTCTGTCTGTGCTAACTTTTGCTTCACATTTTTTATAAGATACATGATTTTGGAAGTATATAAACACAATGTACACAACACAAACAGATACATAAAGAGAATACGTTTCCAAATGTGAGTATGTAGAACATGAAAAATATCAAAACTGGTATTTCCTTTGTAAATGTGGTTTGTCCTGACATGTCTATGTGCTTGAATTAATTAATGTATTTTAATTTTAATGGTAATTGCATGATCACATAATGCTTTTGCACTAAAATATTGAATCACTCAGAATTTAAATCTCTTTGACATTCTTCTTTAAATTAATTGCTCATTTTATGCCTTTATGAAGATTTACTATACGTTATTTGAAGAATGAAAATGTAAGCTTCATATATGTTAATTATTTTCTTTTACAAAATCTATTTGGTGAGCAAGTTATTTCATTTCCACTATACACACATATCTTATTTTTAAATTTCTAATTCTTATAGATGTTATCTGAACTTTTCCATGAACAGAGGTGCAAAATGTCCAGTTGGGAAGAAATTAATGCTTAAGTCCAGTCAGTATTTAATAGTAGGTGTTTTTGAGCATCATCTACATGAGTAATTTTCCTTGTAGTGCTGTTGTGGTGGTGTTACACAGTGCTGTTGACAGTGATGACCTTGACCTTCTTTAACAAGATATGGTAGAAAACTCAAATTTGTATTGGTAAGAAAGACAATATTTAGCTTCCAGCTCAAGAATACAGTAATTTCTTGGTTGTATATAAATACTTTTCAGTATTATAATGGTAGTAGGTGTTATGAATGTCCAGTCAGGCGGGGAGACATATTGACTGTGCGAATGAATGCAAAAGTTACAGAAGAGTAAGGACAATTTCTATCCTATGAATATATCAACACAGCATTCAAAACAGAATTATGAAAATATTTAACTTCATTGCTCTTTCTCAAAGAAGACCAGGATAAAAGGATAACAGAAAGTTCATAACTGCGTATTTGTAATACAGTATACACAGATTAAAGCTGGTGAGAATATGTTCGATTACTTTAGAATTGAATTGAAATGTGGTTCTTTGTGGGTTCAAAGCATTTCACAGATCACTGATTTTTTCATCTATAGATTTTTTGAAAGTCTAATGCTTTCTGGTCATTTCTGATGTGTGTGGTTGTATGAAGAAAGAAGTAGATATAGATGAAAAGCTGTCTTACCATGACTACACTTCACCTAATTCTTAGAAGATTTATTTCTGCTTTCCTGAATAAAAAATAATTATAAAACTTGCAAAGTTCTCATGAACTGAAATTTTACTCCATAATTACATATACACCTTCCTTGTGACACAAGGGGAGAGATACAGAAGTGAAACAGACACTAGACATTTTGCAAGTATATTCAAGGAATCAGCAGTGTCTCTAGGGTTGGAAGATACTGGTAGATTGTAAAAGTGAAGGATCTCAGTGGTAATTTGAACCATTTATTGCATGTATGAAAGGAAGAGTGTTATGACATATTGAAAGTGCTGAGTTTAGAACAGAAGTTAGAAGTAGCCCCAGGCTATGCCTAGAGCCTCTAATACCTCCGGCACACTTGTAGAGTAACCACAAAGTTTCTAGACATCAGAATTCTGAAGAAAGTTTTCCAAATGTTAAATAACTCCAAAGCAACGTTATACAGGGTCAAATGCAGACTGAGAGCCTGAGGCTTGGTTTATATTACAAAGTTCTGCTGCTACAGCTATATCAATCTGCACAAAAAAGACAAAAAAAAAAAGCGAAAACCCTCTGTGACACCTGTACACTGGCAAGCCTTTCCATGAATGTGGGGGCTCAGTCCCCACCAGGGCATTTTGTGATCTCAGGGTAAGCCAACATTGTGCTCCTATAGTGGTTATAAGTGAAAAGAGTTGGGATTATCTGACACTTTTCTTGTAGTGGTTACAAGTGCAGTGACTGGGGACAATCAGGCACTTCCTAACTGTACCTGAAAATCCTGCTGCCTGGATCATAGCCTGATCTACGTGTACATAGAAGTGTACATTCTGGAAAGTACTGGAATGGTATGGTTGCTGAGCTACCAGAATCACCTTACACAAACTGTAAAAAAAAAACCCAAACAAACAAACAAAAAAGGATCATCTTGTGATCCTATAGTAGTGATTCTAAGTGAGACCCTTTGAGGTGTCCAGGCTCGCAGCAGGTCATGACCCAATACCTCCCTGTGAGTTGAAGCACCCCTCAGTGTAGATTTCACAAGGTTTAGTGCTTTACAAGATTGTCAGCTGATAGATGTTGGCAAAGAATAAGGGTTGAACGATCATCCACTGGTAGATGCCAACAAATAAGAAGTGAGTAATTAACTATAATTTGATTTCCTGAAGTTTAAAGATCACTTGGAAGCAGTAACTCATTACAATTTACAAAGGGGTAAATCTGTAAATAATAGGTTAACCTCTGTATTTATCTGTGTAATTTGATTTAAGAAATTCTGTTTTAAGTATTATGTGAACCTTGTCATTCTCAAATCTTTAACTTAGTCAGTGTTTGATTATAACAACTTCTGTGTAAATCACTCTGTTAATTGGCTGATGATCGTGTCATTAAATACCATACAATCTTATCCTGTGTTGTACCTAATTATAAATCTTAAATTGCTTCTACCTCAAAGTTGTGTAAAATCTCAGTTTACAACACATTAGTTTCCACTATCCCATCCATGACAAAGTAAACTTAACTAGGTCCACAGAAGAGTATTTACTGCTATCCATGGTAATGCTTACTGATGAGGCATGTAAGAAGAATGTAGATATGATGTAGTTTAGTGATAGGAATGTACCAATCATAGTTTCAATGTAACATGTAGAAAAATCTAGGTAAAAGAACAAAAATCCATTAAGAGTATTGACTCACACTTCTGCAGATTCTGCTTTTCTAGTCCTTGCTCACTCCATTTCATACAACAATAACAAAAACATCAGAGGAAGGCATCCTTTCATATGTGTAGAAGAAACTCAGAATAATAAAGTTGACAAGTCAAATGTGGATACTGAATATTGCCTGTTGCTTAAATTATAATTGTTTAAATATTAAATTCTATATATATTTAAATTAGCAGGGAAAGTGTGTAGTAGCACCACAGGTAAATCCAGCTTTATATTTCTGTTTTAAGCAAAGAATAATCACTCATTAGCTTTTGAAAGACACATACATCTCTATATATGGGAATAGCTGACCTGGATCAGAACCTGTATACTGGGCCTGAATAATGACTTGAATAATGAACCTAGATAATGGAACTGGATAAGGGATCTGAATCAAGGAAGTGCTCAGTGTTTTCCATTGAGTGTTTCAAGAGGCCTTTCTGATTTACTTGTCAGTGAATTAATTCCTCTGCATCCTTTCTGAAGCACATATCTTATTTCATTTACTATATACATACGCTAGCCTTCTATTTCATGGCTCTAAAATTCATTGCAATGCTACTCTCTGGAAATAATGAGAGTTCCATGCGATTTTACTGAATCTTCACCCAACAATTTTTAGAGTCCTTTTTGTTTTCCCCCTGAAATCTTGTTTGCCCCTACAGTAACATACTTACTATTTCTAAAATAGATTGTGCTAAACCAATCTCACAGTTACTGTTTCAAGCTATTATCCAAATTAAAACTCTGGAACTTGTATTTCTGAATCTTTGACAGATCTTCAGATGATTGTAGGCAAAACCCATGGTTTTATTTTTTATGAGATTTTTTCAATACTCCCTTAGCTTAATGACAGACATCATTTTAGCTGCTTTATAGTAATGGTGCTTTAAGATAAGCAGACTCCCTGTTACTGTGATTATTTTCATCTAGCAATTGTTAAAATACATCTATGACTACTTAAGAATAATAGAAGCTAACAACAGAAAAGAAAAAAAAAGAAAAAGAACAAATATTCAGTTACCTTCATGTCTTATTTTGATTGTTAAGACGTCAAACTCTCATTTGCTATTGTCATATGAACAATATATGAAATAAAGTCCATAGGTATAAAGAGATAAATTAAGAAATGTGTGTGACTAATACATCAAACAGAACTAAAGGCAGTGATAAGACTTTTTGAAAAACAATTGTGCTTTCAAGGGTTTGGAGCTTTGAGGGGGAAATTCTGAGGCGAAATAAGTTTAATTAGATCTTTTAAAATACCTCTTTCCCTATACAGTTGTATATAACATAAACATGTTATCCATTTCTGTATCCACATCACGGTGAACCTGAATAGGCACAGGCCTGTGCTGTGCACATGTATGGCTTGGCATCAGACCTGTAGCTCTAGGCTGTAGGGTAAGCTCAGCCAGTAATCTATGTACCTATCTTTATATCATAGCAAAGCAGCATTTTCTCATGTGAATATCCTTTTGCTTGGCAGTAGAAATTAATATAATTGTTTTCTACTAATAAAGTTCAATAAGAGCTCTAAGGAACAAAATGCTGGTGAACCTCTTCACAGAGAGGATTTGGGCAGCACAAGTTGCAATGATCACAGATGTATTTCTGCCTGACGCTGCCCAGTTCACCAGATGCCCAGCATCTAAAGCAACATAGGATTATCTATGCTATTTTTCTTTTTCCTTTTACTGTTAATTCCAATAAATAGTACCTTAATATCTTTCAGAACCTGGATGTTGTTTTTACTGGGATTGTAACAAACACTACCTTCAGTGCATTACAATAATTGTAGAGAGTTAATTCATAGATAACATATTTTTGTGCAGCCAAAATAAATGAGAAAATGTGGTTATAACATTTTCTTGTACAAATAAGCATATGGTATAAAAATTATAGCCTTAATATTGCAGTTCACACTCAAGTTTTGATTCATGTATCTCATTATATGTGATTTAAAGTACATTGATATTGAAAAGTTCATCATCATTCTTAGTTTCCTGATATTTGGTGGGGGAGGGTTAAGATATAATTCTAGGTTTAGCAGCTATGGGAAAATCTCCTGCTCCTCAAAGATACATTTTCTGGTCATATTCACTTTTCTAAGAATTCAATTTCAGTATCACTACAAGGCACTAAAAATGTTATTTTTCTTACTGTCTTCTAGTCTCCAGGTAGAATATATTTTTCAGCCATGTTTTTCACAATATAATAAACACGAAAAGTTATCTCAAACACAGCTTAGTTTTCATGTAGCTGCTGATGTGAGATTACTGGTGAGGTGAGCACTTTATTTTAGCTTTAATCTTCACATAGCAACATTAATAATACCAATTTAAACTTACAGTTTGGAAAATAAAACCCCCCCAAAAAAACCCTTACTCAAATAGAAATTAACAAAATTTTCTTAATGGGACAGATGAATATGCATTACCTACCGTCAGTTGCACTTTGAAATTTGTGCCTTGAATAAAACCAGTAAAAACCAGGCAAGGTTATGCAGTATAAGTTTAATATCCTGAGATATCTAGAGAAGTGTAAAATGCAAATGAAGCATGACACCTTTCTTCCCCATTAGTTAGCAAGGATATTTTATACTCTTATCTATATTTAATAGAGTGGTAAAAATATAAACTGTAATAAACTTTATGATGCTTGCTTAGGAAACTCAAAATAAACACACTGTAATGATGCGTTCCAGTTGTCAAATCATCCCTAACTTCTGTTTGGAAAATGAATTAGAAATCTCATACCCTCTTTGAAGAGAAGGATTTCATTTTAGCTTTCTTATCTGCAACAGTACAAAAACAGCTATCTCAAGCCCTGAGTATCAGTGATGCAACAGTAAGATCCCTCCAAACCTGTACAAAATAAAAGATAAAAGTCAATCTAAGATCTCCTGAAAAATCAAGAAAAAATATAGCCAGAATGTTTCACAATTTGCTAGTGTTGCTTCCTAGCAAGTTTTCTCTGTATCACTAATGTACGATACACAAGTGATGATGCAAGAGTTGTGCTCCTATCAGAGAATCACAGAATCACCAAGGCTGGAAAAGACCTTTAAGATCATCAAGTCCAGCCTATAACCTAACACCACCACATCAGCCAGACCATGGCACTAAGTGCCACATCCAGACTTTCCTTAAACACCGCCAGGGACGGTGCATCCACCACTTCCCTGGGAAGTCCATTCCAATGTCTAATCACCCTCTCCGTGAGGAAGTGCTTCCTGATATCCAACCTAAACCTCCCCTGGTGCAGCTCCACGCTGTGCCCTCTTGTCTTGTCACTAGTTGCCTGGGAGAAGAGCCCAGCCCCCACCTGACTACAACCTCCCTTCAGGTAGTTGAAGAGAGTGATAAGGTCCCGCCTGAGTCTCCCCTTCTCCAGGGTAAACAACCCCAGCTCCCTCAGCCTATCCTATAAAACTTTCCCTCCAAGTTGGCCAGACTGTTTGGTCCAGGAGTCTTATAGCTCATTTGCATAGTACTCTGCTGATGCTACTTTTAATCTTGACTCTTTGTTCATTGAGCTTAAATAGAGTTAATACAGCATTAAAATGTTTCTGCCTGCAAAACTAACAGAATCTTCTGTCTGGAAAACATGCCGAAATGCGTTCTAGGTCAGGCTGAATGAGCATGACTGCCTTTTACCTGCACATCTTATTTGTAATTGTCACAGATGACGTTCTCACTAAAGAATGTAAGAAAGGAAGAACAACAACAAAAAACAAAGATCTTTGATATGTAAAACCACACAAGGATTAAATGAGAAAATAGGTTGTAACTCTTAGTGCTTTGTAATGTCATACCAGGGTAATGAAGTGTCTACTAAGACTTAGCCTGTCTACTTTCTAGCCTCCTGATTTTTGAAAATGAGGTATGAGATATAAGACAACAACTTGCAGAACAGCTCTGATTTGTAGAGATGTCAGACAGAGACTTTCTGATAGAAAGAATTAAAATGAAGTCGATGCCCACAGGGGAAAATGGAGAGGTGGAAAAATACTGCTAATGATAATTTAAAAAAAAAAAAGAAGTAGAATTGAAATTTGTCTGGACTAAAATAAATAACTAAGATTTTAGAACTAAATTCAGAGAAGTTGAGGGAATTTACAGCTCAAAGTTCAACAGTGAATTATTAGAAATTCTGAACCTCTTGTATTGGTTCTTTGAGAAAATATTGCTGGAACCTATTTTTCGTAGGAGCCATGATAATTGTTCAAAGAATGGAGGAGATTTAGGAAATAGAAAGGTTTCTTACTTACTTGGTACTTAATTCTGTTGAATTATCTACTAACTTCAGAAAATGGTAGATAAAGATGCAGATTGTGTGGTGAATTGTAAAGCACATTTATATGAGTATATATGTAAAAGAATATATGCTTCTGCTTACTCATATGCATTTTACATTTTCTCAATAAATTAGATTGCCAGCTTAATTCTACATGTCTAACATTTGTCTAATGTCTAATGTTGATGGATAAAAGAACAATGATCTTGAGGAAATCTATAATCACTTTATGAGCATTGTCTTTTTTTTTTTCTTCTTTTTCCTAATTGATACTCTAATATATTGAGAGTAATCAACAGAGAACATAATTTGCATATCAGACAGATCATACAACTTATTTTACCCCTGGCAAGAAAAATGCCCCTGTCACAGACAGGACGGGACAGCAGACGAGACATATATGCACAGATCAAGATTTATTGCATCTAATGTTGGGGTCTTAACTCTTTAAAATAGAAGACACAAGTACAGTCAAAGTGTAGGGAAATTGGGAGATCAGAACAGAAGTTGAAGTTTGAATGCAAAGAGTGTCTTAACAGTAAATTTTACTACTTATAGTTAGATAAAACAATAAAGGTCAACCATCTAAATGCTAGCAGGTTACTTATTATGAAATTCTATACTAGGTCTAGAACATTAATTATCAGTCTTAGAGGATGCTACAATCTTAAACTTAATGATGAAGATTACTTAATGTTAAGTTTGCTAATAAAGACAATGAAAGAGTTAACATCTCTCACCCTTGCCAGGCCACAGCTGGGTGTCCCTGGGTGGATCGTAATTCTCAAGAATTAATCTCTCTGGCTGGTGTCCCTGCTGGAGAGGAGAAGGTCCAGCAACCTCCTGGGAAAGTGTATAGGAAGTCCCCCCAGTCAAAGATGGGACCAGGCTTTTATACAGTAAAGCGGATTGACTGCTGTCATTTAACCATTAGCCATACCTCCAAAAATCTCTCATTGGAGAATAGAAGAAAAACAGTAGAAAAAACCATGAAGGCCCTGTTCTCACTAAGCAAACTCTTGTTTATCTGTTAGTTCTTACTTTATCTCTGTTTTGGGTCTAGTTGTGGCTGGCTGGGTTCCGTGTTCTTCTACACTGGAGAGCAGCTGGTGTTATGAACATCATTTTGGCCTCTGTTTGTACCTTTCAAGTTTGTTACCAGCTCAAAATTTGCTAGGCCTTTCCCTTTCTCATGGGAATCTTTTACTCCAGGCCCAGGCCTGCAAAACTGAAAGACAAAAGCAGTTGAACCATAGAGGTAAACTGAGGCAGGCACATTCAGAGATGGAGTGTCTTAAAAAGAGTTGATATTTAAGATACTCCGTAAAATGTATTTAAGTAGAGAAATAAGGATAAATAGAGACACATCTATCTAAAATGCTCTATTAATGAAAATAGCTTTCCTGCAGCTCTAGGTCCAGATTTTGATGCATTCTTTTTAATGAAATTGTATGCAAATTTATCAGGGATATATTATGAAATTATTTACTTTTTTAAATAAATATTTATTATCCATGAATTTTCACATAAAATTAAACAGAAACAAACCATGCGAAGCCTAATTCTTTCTGATACAATTAAAGACCTGCTAGGTAAGGAGGAAGCAATAAATTTGTAATTTTTTTGCTTTAATAAGTCTTTTAATATTGTCTCTGAACGTGGCCCAGATGAAATTACTCCAAGCTTTCCATCATTTTCAATTAAAATTAAAAAACAGAACAAAACATATGAAATATAGGGTATCATAACCTGAGATGCTTTTGTAATAAAGCAAGTCACATTTTATGATGTGTCAATAGAAGCCTCTCATATGAGATACAAGAGGTAAATAAACACTGCTACACTCTGTACTGTTGAGGTTGTTCTCCAATATGAAACCTTTTCAAAACAAGAAGAAATTAGAGAGTAAAAGTATTGGGGAAAAAGTTAGAGAATGTGATCCATTATGAAAATGTAGTGAAGGAGGGGCTTACTTAGGGAAAGAAAGAACAGGGTGACAGATTTTGAAAATGTAAACAGTTACTAAAAAGGAAATTGTGATAAATCATTGTTTAATTTGCAAAAAAAGCTTCGTGTTAGCAATTCCAACTATAAGGACTGTTTATCTATCTAGGCAGGCTGGGAAATTCTCCAAATTAGATGTTTTTAAACACACTCCGGACAAAAATGTGTACCTTGCAGTGAAATTCGTCCAAACACATCCCTAATTGCTTAAGAATACACAATATCTGCCATTGTTTTTCAGCATTAAGTATTTAAATAATCCCCACTGAGACTGGGATGCTTCTCAGAAAAGTTAAAACCACTGAGGTCACATTCTTCACTTTCTTGTAGTTGTGCTTTGTTCCACATCAGGGAGGATGGATATTCATCACATCCCTATAAACTATAGTTTGGCAGTGAGAGTGGCAATTCATTATGGCATAAAATATGTTCCTCCCCAGTGAGTGTGCTTGAAAATGTGAATAAATATTTTTTTCTCCATAATGATAATAATTGTTAAACTTGGCTACTGTGCCCTGTTTTATGCACTGTAGTCCAAGAAAGATGGGGCATTGAGAGTTCTAATTGGAGGCTTCAAAGTTGTTATGTCTTTTAGGAGAAAATTACCTACAGTGGTTTATTTCAGAACTCAGGTGATTTCAGAAAGACAGCAAAAAAAAATTAATCCATTAAAGACATAAGAAGAAATAAAAACAATTACTTTCAGCCAAGGCAATGCGGAAAACATTTCTGAAGGTAAGAACAGTCCAATCGTGAAACAAACTGTATATAAAAAGGTTCTTGAATGCATTATCACAGAATCACAGAATGTTAGGGGTTGGAAGGGACCTCAAAAGATCATCTAGTCCAACCCCTCTGCCAGAGCAAGATCCCCTAGAGCAGGTTACACAGGAACGTGTCCAGGCAGGTGTTGGATGTCTCCGCAGAAGGAGACTCCACAACCTCTCTGGGCAGCCAGTTCCAATGCTCTGTCACTCTCACAGTGAAAAGGGTTTTCCTCATATTTACGTGGAACCTCCTACGCTCCAGCTTGCACCCTTTGCACCCTTTGCTGTCCTATCATTGGACAGCATTGAGAAGAGCCTGGCTCCATCCTCCTGACACTCGCCCTTTATATATTTGTAATCATGGGTGAGGTCACCCCTCAGTCTCCTCTTCTCCAAACTAAAGAGGCCCAGCTCCCTCAGCCTTTCCTCATAAGGGAGATGTTCCCGCTCCCTTAATCATCTTCGTTGGTCTGCTCTGGACTCTTTCAAGCAGTTCCCTGTCCTTGAACTGAGGGGCCCAGAATTGGACACAATATTCCAGATGTGGCATCATCAGGGCAGAGTAGAGGGGGAGGAGTACCTCTCTCAACCTACTAACCACACCCCTTCTAATACAGCCCAGGATGCCATTGGCCTTCTGAGCCACAAGGGCACATTGCTGGCTCATGGTCATCCTTCTGCCTACCAGGACCTTCAGGTCCCTTTCCCCTACACTGCTCTACAAGTCTGTCCCCAACCTATAATGGTACATGAGGTTGTTCTTTCCCGGATGCAAGGCTCTACACTTGCCCTTGTTGTACTTCATTAAATTTCTCCCCACCCAACTCTCCAGCCTGTCTAGGTCTCACTGAATGGCAGCACAGCCTTCTGGTGTGTCAGCCACTCCTCCAAGTTTAGTGTCATCAGCAAACCTGCTAACAGTGCCCTCTGTTCCCTCATCCAGGTCACTGATGAATATATTGAATAGTACTGGTCCCAGTACCAACCCCTGAGGGACTCCACTAGATACAGGCCTCCAGTTAGACTCTGTCCCATTGACCACAACTTTCTGACTTCTTTCCTTTAACCAGTTCAAATTCACCTCACTACCCCATCATCCAGACCATACTTGCTCAGTTTAGCTACAAGAATGCTGTGGGAGACATGTCAAATGCTTTACTGAAATCAAGATAAACCACACCCACTGCTTACACAGCATCAAGGCCTTCTCTGTTTCTCGCACTGCCCCACCAGTGAATAGGCTGAGGGTGCACAAGAAGTTGGGAGGGGACACAACTGAAGAAGCTGACCCCAAGTGATGAAAGGGATATTCCATACCAGATGATGCCGTGCTCAGCAATATAAGCTGGGGAATAGGAGGAGGAAGGGGAGGACATTTTGAGTTATGGCATTTGTCTTCCCATATAACCGTTACCATTACATATGATGAAGTCCTGCTTTTCTGGGAATGGCTGAATACTTGCCTGCTGATGGGAAGTAGTATATTAATACTTTTGCTTTGCTTGCAGCAAATCCTTTCATTTGCCTATGAAACTGCCTTTATCTCAACCTGTGAGTTTTGTCACTTTTACCTATCCTATTTTCTTCCCCATCCCACTGGAGTGTGTGTCAGAGAGCAGTTGTATGGCACTTAGCTGCCTACCAGGGTTAACCCAAAATACCTTCAAATCAAAAACCCAGAAACCACTGTGACTTACACAGGCTTGGGTGACTGAAAAGATCCCTGATCCCTCCTTTTACATTCTTTCCTTTGTTATATTGATATTAAGAAGAATGTTGCATGATCAGTATATAACAGACAGCAAATTTCATGGAACCTGTAGCCATGGGTAAAGGTTTAGTATTTTACATCAACAGCAGTTTACCAGATTAATTTGGTTTTTTTGTTTGTTTTTGTTTGATTGTTCTTTGTGGTTTTTTTTAAATCCCAAGTGCTCTCCAAAGGAAAAAAGGAAAATTTCTGTCCTCTCTAACTCAAGCTGGAAACTTGTTATGCCCCAGTAACATCTCAAAGATTAAATTAATCATTCCAATTCTTACATCACTTAAGGCTCATTTCTTTCTTTTTGTTAAAGATGGATGAGAAACCAATTCCATGAGCCATCTCTTTCTGTCTTATCTAAACAGGAGGAAACTCCCTTAAACAGGAAATATACAGTTTCTACCTGACTTTTAGGAACTCTTTTATTCCTTCTGGTTTGAAAAAATTAACTTTAGCTTTACTATTAGACATAAGTAGTAAAGACCTCCAGGCTCATGAACTAATACAAAGAGATTGATAAAAAGCTTAATATATGCAAGAGACTGCCTTAGTAGAATCCAATGCTAAAACACAGTCTACATGCCTGCAAATTTTAAAAGCCACAGAATGACAGAAACATCTTTCCATCATTCTGCTGAATACTGCAATTCATAATTTGAATTATTGCGACACTCTTTGTATTCTAATTATATGTAACATTGTCTAAATGTAAAGCAGAGAGTCAAAAACTTCTTAGACATGTTAGATAAACCAACAGAACTGGAAAACATTCTATACCACAAAATAAAAATTCATAAAATCAAATTCTGTGTATCGTTGTAGAGAATGAAATTCATTTCTGCACTAGTTAGTATGCCATAGTTTTTTCTTGAAATTGAAAGACTATGATGTTTATCAACATGCAATGGTGTTTGTTCATTACATTGATTTTTATTACGGGTTCCCACAATTTGAAATTATTATGAAAGAAACAACAGAAACAGATTTTTGATTGTTCATTGTTTATGGCATCTGTAGGAAATATGTTGGCTTGACAACAACCGTTAACAAGCTTTATTTAAAATTAAGCAAAAAACAGTTGAGAATTATAAACATTGTTTAGAATGGAGCTTTGTAGTTTACATAATTATATTTTGTGAAAGAAAGGAGGCAAGCTTGGTCTGATTTCATTTTTCCATTAGAAAAGATACAACTGTCTTCATCCCATGGTACCAGCTGCACTGTGCTTTGTGTGAGATCACTGTGCTTAATTTCAATAGCCTGCAGAGAGACTTAAGTGCTGGCTTTTGCAGATGTGCCAAGGGAAAGATAATTTTGGTCTCTCTAATCATATGCAGAAAACTAGTCCTGTTCTGAAGCTTTACTTTTCATGGTGCTTCCAGAATAGCCCTGTATAGAAATCAGTTTCAATTTAAAGTACATTTTAAGTCAGTCCTTTTCCCATAAGGATTCTCCAAAAGTACTTAGAATTTGTACTAAATATGAATATTTTGCTACTCAAGGGTATACAAAATGCCATTTGAAAAGAACGTGTGTATAAAGACTTCGCAAATATAAGACCAGTGTTTTTAAAAAATTATATAAAAAAGGTGATGACAAGAATTATCGTCATGGTTTGACTCAGGATTGGCAAATGAACCAGCAACAATAATGCTCTCCATCCCCTCCCTCTCCCATCCAGGTAGGGAAGGAGGGAGATGATGAAGGAGAGAAAGGGAGAGACTTCCCGGATTGAAAACTAAACTAGACAACTTTAATTGAATACTTATGGTAAAAGAAAATATGTACAATTATATACAAGTATGTGCAGGAATGTGCAAACCCCTATCACCTCCCCCCATCCCCAGCAACTCCCACATCAATCTCCTGAGCTGTGAGTGGTTCAAAAATGTCCCGGAGCGCTGCCGGAGAGAGCGGCAGAGCAGACAGGAGCTGAGGGGAGAGTTGTGAGGGTCAGGAATGCACGAGCTTAAGGATCAATGGGGATGGGTAGTCAGAGTCCTCCCTGGATGACGGCCATGAATGAAATAGAAGGGAAGAAGAAGCAGGAAGGGGCTTGACTTCTGTGATCCCTGACCTTATGCTGAACTTATGTAGATACATGGAATGGAATATTTTGGTCAATTTTTCTGTCCATCTAGTCCACTCCTCCCTACGGGAGGGTTGCAAATAAGACTCTCCTGCTCCTTTAGCATCTGAGGCCACAGATTCAACATATAGAGCAAAGTGACCTTGGCGTCTCAGCAGTATGGTAACACAAACATTCCAGTGTTATCAGTCCACTAGCTGGAACACTTGCTGCTAGTTAAAAGAGAGCTTACTGAAGGAAAAAAAAACAACACAAAAACAACCCACAATAAAAGGAAAATTGGCTTCATCCTGGCTGAAACCAGGACATTCCACCCCTTATTCCAGACTATATACCTTACATGTAGGCTCTATATTCTACCAACTGTCAAATTAAGGATTCTCCCCCAGAGTCAGATTACCTTGAGGTACATATTGTACTTCACCATCCTCCATCATCACACACCAGGTATGCCCAGGTCCCTGAGCAAAAGCAACTCCCCGGACAGGTGTGCCTTTACCCGAAGTAGGAAAAACCCAAGAGCTTTTCCCCAACATATTCCTTTCACATACCAGAGGGACTTCATCCCCATCTGCAGTGTGTAGAAGGTCTGACTGAGCAGGACCAGCCCAATTGATGGATCCTCTGGTGTTAACTAACCAGGTGGCCTGAGCCAAATATTTGTTCCAATTTTTAAAAGTTCCACCACCCATTGCCTACAGGGTAGCTTTTAACAGACCATTGTATCTTTCAATTTTCCCTGAGACTTGTGCATGGTACGGGATATGGTATATCCACTCAATACCATGTTCTTTGTCCCAGTCAGTCACAAGACTGTTTTTGAAATGAGTCCCATTGTCTGACTCAATTCTTTCTGGAGTACTGTGTCTCCACAAGATTTGCTTCTCAAGGCCTGGGATAGTATTCCTGGCTGTGGCATGAGGCACAGGATATGTTTCCAGCCATCCTGTGCTTGTTTCCATGATTGTAAGCACATAGTGCTTACCCTGGTGGGTCTGAGGCAGTGTGATACAGTCAATTCGCCAAACTTCCCCATACCTTTACTTTGACCACCTCCTGTCATACCACAAAGGTTTCAATAATTTTGCCTGCTTAATTGCAGCTCACGTTTCACACTCGTGGATCACCTGTGCAATAGTGTCCATGGTTAAGTCCACCCCTCGGTCACGAGCCCATTTGTACTTTGCATCTCTGCCCTGATGACCTGAAGTGTCATGGGCCCATTGAGCTAAAAAGAGTTCACCCTTATGTTCCCAGTCCAAGTCTATTTGGAACACTTGAGCAGCCTCATCTGCTCGTTGGTTGTGTCGATGTTCCTCAGTGGCTCAACTCAGAGGTACGTGTGCATCTACATGACCCACTTTTACAACCAATTTGTCTATCCGAGCTGCAGTGTCTTTCCACAGCTCAGCAACCCAAATAGGTTTACCCTTTCGCTGCCAGTTGTTCTGCTGCCACTGCTTTAGCCAACCCCACAAGGCATTTGCTGCCATCCATGAGTCAGTGTAGAGATATAGTATCTGATAGTATCTTTCTCTTTTCAAAGGCAGTTTAGTTACTGTTTTTATTAATGGCAATAAAATGTCTGTGGCGTGCATATGACTGTGTGTGGAAAGGGGCTGAAATTATCTGGGTAAGATAATGAAAAAAAAAATGGGCTAAATAAAATGACAGCACTGGAAGATTCTACCCATTTTATTGTATGGATCAGACAGCAAGACAGCAAGACAGACATGCACCAAATGGTGCACCCCAAAAACCCCACCAAAACCAGAAGAATTCACAATATAAATATGAATAGCATCAGTAAATAATACTATATATAAAATGCTCTATAATCATAAAATTATCATGTGAAAAGACTGTGCTAGCTTGTGCAACATCAATGGCAAAAGACAAAGTAAGCTTTCTAATCTTCAAATATTATTTGTGTCTTGAAATGAAGGAGCAGAGAAATAATGAAAATATTTTTTAATGTTAATCCTTTCTTAGAGGATTAGAAAGTAAAACCAGCAGAGCAGATCCCGACTATTTCTTACAGCAAGCCTTTAATCACATTAGAATGCAGCTGAATGTAGATTGGTCTGGTGCTTATTTAATCATAATTAAATGCTTGCAACACGTGTCAATGACAATATTCCTATTGCCAGGCATCAACACGAGGGCATATGTCTAATGATTATTCCAAACTGAAGCAGTTGGAAGCGTCCTGAACGTAGTATCTGCTGGGTAATATCTGAGAAAGATTGCAAAGAAAAAAACCCAAAAACTAACATTTTGTTACCTATCACAAAATCACAGAATTGTTTGAGTTGGAAGGGACCTCTAGAGATCATCTGGTCCAACTGCCCTGCAAAAGCAGGTTCAGCTAGAGCAGGTTGCACAAGATCACATCCAGAAGAGCTTTGAATGTCTCCAGAGAAAGAACCTCCAGAACTTCTCTGGGCAGCCTGTTCCAGTGCTCTGTCATCCTCACAGTAAAGAAGTTTTCCTCATGTTTAGATGGAACTTCCCATGTTCCAGTTTATGCCCATTGCCCCTTGTTCTGTCAGCAGGAACTACTGAAGAGTCTGACTCCATCCTCCTTATACCCACCCATTAGATATTTATAGACATCAATAAGGTCCCCTCTCAGTCTTGTCTCCAGGCTAAAGAGTCCCAGCTCTCTCAAACTTTCCCTGTAAGAGAGATGCTTAAGTTCTCCAGTCATGTTCATTGTCCTCCACTGGAGTCTCTCAAGTAGTTCCCTGTCTCTCTTGAACTGGGGAGGCCAGAATTGAATGCAGTATTCCAGATGTGGCCTCACCAGGGAAGAATAGAGAAGGAGGATGACCTTCCTTGACCTACTGGCCACACATTTCCTAAAGCATCACAGGATTCCATTGGCTTTCTTGGCCACAAGGACACAATGCTGGCTCATGGTTAACTTATTTTCTACCAGGACTCCAACATCTTTCTCCTGAGGGCTCCTTTCCAGCAGGTCAACCCCTAACTTATACTGATATATGGGGTTGTTCCTCCCCAGGTGCAGGACTTGACATTTGAAACTCATTAGATTTATCTCTGCCAAACTCTCGAGCCTTTCCAGATCACATGGGATGGCAACACAGCCCTTTGGACTATCAGCCACCCCTCCCAGTTTTGTATCATCAGCGAACTTGCTGAGGATACACTCTGTCCCTTCCTACAGTTAATTGATGAATATGTTGAACAACACTGGACCACTGGCTACAGGCCTCCAACTTGACCCTTCACCATTGGTCATAACCCTCTGAGGTCTGTCACTCAACCAGCTCTCAATTCACCTCAAAGTCCACTCATCCAACCCATACTTCCTGATTTTCCTAATGAGGATGTTATGGGACAGTGTCAAAAGCCTTGCTGAAGTCAAAACCTTACTGCTCTCCCCTCATCTAACCAGCCAGTTACGACATCAGATTGGTCAAGTATGATTTGCCCTTAGTGAACCCATCCTGATCACTCTGAATAACTTTATTTTTTTCCACATGTTAGAAGATGACATCCAGAATGATTTGTTCCATCTCCTTTGCAGGGATGGAGGTGAGACTAACCAGCCTGTAGCTTTCTGGGTCATCTTTCTTGGCCTTTTTTAAGACTGGAGTGACACTGGCCTTCCTCCAGTCCTCAGGCACCTCTCCTGTTCTCCATGACCTTTCAAACATATTAGAAAGTGGCCTAGCAATAACATCTGCCAGTTCTTTTTACACTCGCGGGTGCATCCCATTAGAGCCCATGGATTTATGGATGTCCAGTTTGGTGCAGCAGTCTCTAACCCAGTCCTCCTCTACCAAGGGAAAGTTCTCCTCTCTCCAGACCTTTTCTTTTAGCTCCAGTGTCCAGGATTCATGAGGGCTGGCTTTAGCAGTGAAGACTGAAGCAAAGGTGGCATTCAATAACTCCTCCTTCTCTGTGTCTTCTGCCACTAAGATGCCCACCGAGTAGTTCTTGGAAGAGGCCAAACTTAGCTCTTCTGAAGTCTAGGGTTGTAATTCTACCTATTTCTTTACTTCTTCCGTGCAGGATACTGAACTCCACTATTTTGTGGTCACACAGCCAAGGTTGCCCCCAAGCTTCAAATCTGAAACAAGTTCTTATTTGTTTGTTAATACAAGGTCCAGCAGTACACATCTCCTTGTAGGTTCCACCACCACCTATCCTCAATGCTCTGCAGGAGTCTTCTTGACTGAGCATCTAGTTGTGTTCCCTTTCCAGCAAATATTAGGGTGGTTGAAGTATCCCATGAGGACCAGGGCCTGTGATCATGAGGCTACTTTCAGCTGTCTGTAGAAGGCCTCATCGACCTCCTCATCCTGATCAGGTGGCCTGTAGTAAACACCCACAACAGTGTCACCCATGTTATCCTGCAGCTTAATTCTTTCCCATAAGCTCTCAACTGGTTCTTCCTCTTCTCCTGGGCAGCGCTTGATACATTACAGGTGCTCTTTCACATAAAGAGGCACTCCACCACCCTGCCTTGCTGGACTACCTTATGGGAAGAGTACGTAGCCATCCATGACAGCATTCTAGTAATTCAAACTATCCCATCATGTCTCAGTAATTTCAATAAGATTATGGCCTTGCGACCACACGCAGATCTCTAGTTCTTCCTGTTTGTTCCCCATACTGCATGTGTCACTGTAGAGGGATTTCAGAGAGGTACATGCAGGTTTCCCTGAAAGGGAGTGGAAGGATATACCATAGTTGTACACAGCCCAAAGTTGGTTAGCATTCTGGTTCTTGTCTTTGCAGCAGCTAAGGAGCATTTGTTGCAAGTCTGTTTGACCTGTTTTATTCCCTAGGTGGATATGTTGACATGAGAATTTCCATTTTGGACCCCAATCCCTGAATCCTTCAGTTTAAATATAGTTTCACAAAGCTGGCCAGCTTGCTACCAAAGATTCCCTTACCTTTTCCAGACAGGTATATTCCATCCCTCCCTAAGAGATTATAGTCACTGAAGAATGTCCCATTGTCATAAAACCCAAAACCCTCTTGACAGCACCAGCCACATAGTCAGAATCTACTGTGCATTACATGTCTGTTTCCGGCTACCTCCTTTCCTCCATCCTGTAAGATGGAGGAAAAGATAATTTGTGCACAACATTTTTTTCTCTTATTATAATGTAGTAACCACATAACAAGAGGTAAGTGATCAGGTCAGTCATGACAGTTGAGAAGATCTGAGTTCAAAACCCTACTCTAGTTTAGGCAGAATAGGTAATTCAAGCTAAATCCTATAGGTACGCCACCATTACTTTCAGGTTATCCACTATCCTGTGGTGTATCTCTTTTCACTATTCAGAAAAAAATGTTTTAAACATCTGTTTTATCCAAGTGTTTGTTAAACGTGAATATTTGAAGTCTTGCAAATTCTTCTCTTCCAGCTTCAGTAATAGCCTGGGGGTATTCTTATAAAATTATTCACTTCTCCCTGAGGAATAAGCTGTTACTGTGACACGAGGAGACCATTGTTTTCAATGGGTTTGATAGTAACATAAATAAAGGGTTAATGAAACAGCTAAGAGATGCCACAAAACCTGGCAGATCAGACAATGTATGTGGAAGCAGACTACATACATTACCAATAATCAATATAAAGAGCTATTTGAACCAACTGTCTATACACTATCATCACTTAATGCAGCTAAGATATGCTCTATCTCAAATCGTTCAATGGTGCAGACAGTTCATTCAGAACAGTCTATGGAGAACTTCATGCTAGGAGATGTGTTACAGTCTTGCTCTGAAGGCGTACATCTGGCACACACTCATCTACAACAGTTAAACACCTACTGTTGAATGCTGGATGTCTACCAGTCAGGTGAACCACTCAGTGGATAAGAAAATGGCTGAATGATCACACCCAAAGAGTTGTGGTCAATGGCTTGATGTGCAGGTGAAGACCACTGATGACTGGGGTCCTTCGGGGTCTGCACTGGGACTGACACCGTTTAATATCTTTGTTAGGGACTTGGGCAGTGAGATGAAGTGCACATTCAGCAAGTTTGCATCTGACTACAAGCTGAGTGGTGTGGTTGCTACGCTAGAGGGAAGGGAGGAATGGATGCTATCCAGAGGGGCCTTTACAGGTTAAAAAGGTGGACCACATGGAAACCACACAATAACTGCCAAATGAAAGGTCCTGCACATGGGTTGGGGCAAAAACAAGCGTGGATACAGTCTGGGCAATGAATGGGTTGACCACAACCCTATGAAGAAGGACTTGGTATTGGTACTCCACTCTCATGAGACCCCACCTGCAGTACTGCATCCACCTCTGGGATCCCCAGCATAAGTAGACATGGACCTGCTCAAACTGGTCCAGAAGAAAGCCACAAAAATGATCAAGGGGCTGGAACACCTTCCGTATGAAGACAACTAAGAGAGTTGGAGTTTGTTTAGCCTAGAGAACAGAAGGCTCTGGGGAGACCTTATAGTGGCCTTCTGGTTCTTAAAGGGGGCCTAGACAAAAGATGGAGAGGGACTCTTTATAAGGGCCTGTAGTGATAGGAAGAGTGGTAATGGCTTGGAACTGGAAGAAGGTAGATTTAGGTTAGATATTAGGAAGAAATCCTTTCCTGTGAGGGTGGTGAGACACTGGCACAGGTTGTCCAGAATAGTTGTGGATGGCCCCTCCCTGGAAGTGTTCAAGGCCAAGTTGGATGGGGCTGTGAGCAACCTGGTCTGGTGGAAGGTGTCCCTGCCCATGCAGGGAGCTTAAAACTAGATGATCTTTGAGGTACCTTCCAATACAGACCATTCTATGATTCTGTGATTCATTCTATGATTCCTTGACAGATAAATGAAAATGTGCAAAAAGTTTTGGAGGTCTACTCTAGGATCAGTCCTTCTCTGGGGTTGTCACTTTGAGAAGAAACATAGTTCCTGTGGTTTTGTGGTCTCTTAATACCTCAAAAGTTACAAGGAGAAAAGACACAATATTAAAGTGACTCTTTTAACAAGCCCTCATTTTTAACAACATATTTTAGTGTGATTATCCTTTATTTTCTTTATAATATATCTTTGCAGTAGTATAGTGTCTTGGGAGTATCTAGGGAATCTTTTTTTTACCCATTTAAAGGGTCACAAGAACTCACCAGAATTACATTACAAATAATAGTTCCAATTATCTACAGTAAACCTGGAGGTCCCTTGGCTGATGCTGAAGAAGTGGAGCCCTGACAGCAGTGATCTTGCCTGGGTTATAAAGCTAACCACAGAGAAAGTAATTTTGAGCTTTATTCTTTCAAGGCTCAACAGCATTTTGTACTGTTGTAGTCTGATACTGTTCATATGAAGGACTTATATCCTACATGAGCATTTTTAAAATTATTGTCATTATTTCTAAGAAATATCATAACACATAGCCAAAGAGTGTACAGTTTCACTGTATACTGACTTCATTGATGGGAGAGGATATGTACTCGTAAAGAACAAATACATAATTTTTTAATGTCTAACATCTACTGGCTAGTACAATATGTGTCAAGGATTATTCACATTAATTTTTAAAAGAAAGGCCTCAGAAATCAGCTTCTTTACATTAAAGTCCTAGAGTCACAGAATCATTAAGATTGGAGGAGAGCTCTTGAGCTCATCTAGTGCAGCTCCCCTGCTCCAAGCAGAGGCAGCTACAGCAGATTGTCTGGCACTGTGTCCTCAGGTTTTTACTATCTTTACAATTGCATACTACACAAACTCACTGGGAAACCTGTTCCATTTTATGACCACTTTCAGAGTGAAAAATTATTTTCTTGTTTACAGATGGAATTTCATGATTTTTAATTTGTTCCCATTGCCTCTTGTCCTGTTGGTGGCCAGTACTGAGAAGAGTCTGGCTACTTTTTCTTCATTGTCTCCTGTAAGTTATTTATATACATAGATAATATCACCCCTGAGGATTGTCATCTCCAGGATGACCAGCCCCAGCTCCCTCAGCCTTTCCCCACTTGAGAGATGCTCCAGTCCCTTCATCATCTTCACTGACCTTCACTGAACTCACTCCAGTAAGTTCATATGTTTCTTTTACTGGGGAGCTGTGATGGTTCACTGAGCCCCACTGCAATGTCAACATCAGTCAACATTGTTTTTGCTTTAGTTACAAGGGCGATGGGCCCAACATTGGTCTTGTTTCAACAGCAAGTTCAGTAAACTGAGACAATCCAAAGCTTTCTGACCTTGCCTACTGGAGTAGTGAATTGGGTAAATTCTATTCCTAGTGCAAATACAGTGATTTGGGGTAATTAGGCACTCGCTAACCATGCCTGGAACTGCTGTTGCCTGGGAAACATATCCAAGCCCACTCTGAAAGTTGCCAAAGATGACCAAATTTGAGTCCTGGCCATCATGTAAAAATACTGACCAAAGTCAATAATGTTGATACCCAATAAATATTTTTTCTAAAAAGGAGGCCCTTTGGAGCTCTCTGGGTTTGCACAAAGCTTCTACCCTGCATGTCACGAAGAAAGTTGGTCTATCCAATTGGAAAGAGTAAGTAGCCTACTTCTTCTCATATGAATGGTGAAAAGGTCAACATACTAAGTTGTTACAATTTGATCCCATGGGTTAATTGGAGGTGTATTGCAACTCCTTTCTGTGCAGCTCAAAGATTTTTAGGTACCAAAATTTAACATTTTAACATAGGTTAACCTAAACATCTGTGTGTGTGTGTGTGCACCATTTGATTTAAAAACTTTGTTAAACATTTAATTAAATCTCTGTATTGATTATAACAAATAATTGATTACTGATTAAGTATTGCTAGAAAATCCTATAATCTACTGTCACGGTTTGACTCAGAATCAGCAGATAAACCAGAGACAAACAATGCTCTTGATGCCCTCTCCCTCCCATCCAGGTATGGAAGGAGAGAGAGAATTAAGGAGAGAGACTTAGCTGGATTGAAAACTAAACTAGACAGCTTTCATTATATGTACAATTATATACAAGTACGTTCAGGAATGTGCAAAAGCCTCTTGCCTCCCCCCACCCCCAGCAGCTCCACTGGCACTCTCCTGAGCTGTGAGCAGTCCCAAAATGTCTCAGCCTGCAGGCAGGAGATAAGGCAGAGCAGACAGGGGCTGAGTTATGAGGGTTATGAGGTCAGAGCCTAGGGGTTGACGGTGATGGATGGATGGATGGAATCCTTCCCGGATGCCGGCCATGGATGGAAGAGTAGGGAAGAAGAAGCAGGAAGGAAGTTGTCTTCTGTGATCTCTAACCTTCCTCGGAGCTTATGTCGATATATGGAATGGAAAACCTTTGGTCAATTCTGCTGTCTGTCTAGTCCAGCTCCCCTACAGGGGGAGTCACAGATACAATTCTCCTGCCCCGGTAGCCTCTGTAGCAGCAGAGCTACGAAGTGACCTTAGAGTCTCAGCAGAAACATAAACATTCCAGTGTTACTTGTCCACTAGCTGGAACACTTGCTGCTAGTTAAAAGAAAGCTTACTGAAGGAAAAAAAGTCAGTGAAAGGAAAATTAGCTTCATCCTGGCTCAAACCAGGACATCTACTATTGTGAATTGTTATTTTAGTGTCAATCAACCTTAATTTATTGTTATTCCAAATCATACCAGACCCATAATTACGTGTTAAAGCACTACACTGAAATCCCTACCCTGAAACCACTTAGTTGTAAACTGTTGACCATGTCTGGGACTAGAAGTAGATTCAGCTGCAGCTGTAGCACCTTCTAGTAAATACATCAGCTGCTAGGCACAGAGCACAGTTCCTAGAGACAGGCAAAAATGCAGCAGTTTGTGTAGAAGAGCTTGCAGAAAAATATAAAGGGGCCTCAGAATTGCTGAGCAAAGGGCATGGGGTGATATCATTGGAAAGGATAACAAAATCAACAAAAGGGGGCTTAAACTAGGTCACCACCACTTGAATGTGAGCAAGGGGATACCGTCAAGGCACCATCATGGAAAAAAACCCCAAACTCTCTCTAGGAACTCATCATAACGGAGTGCCTCTTGAAGTGCCCCGTAATGCTCCTGACTGCAGACAGTATGGGGAATGAACATGAAGAGTTGATGATCTGTGTGTAGTTGCAGAGCTACAACATTATTGGGATCATAGAGACCAGGTGGGTTGGCTCCCATGACTGAGGTGTTTTGTTGAAGGAATACAGGCTCTTTAGAAAGGACAGGAGAGGAAGATTAGGAAGGGGAGTTGTCTCAAAGAGGGAGAGATGTGAGAAAGTCACTGGAGTGTGTGGAGCTCTGCCAGGGAATGGAAGAGGATCCAGCTAATAATATATGCATTAGGATTAAAAGGACAGTTAAAGGTGATAATATAGTGGGTGTCTGCTACAGGCCACCTGACCAGGAAGAACATTTGAATCAGGTTCTTTACAGACATATAGGAGCAACATCCAGTTTGCAGGCTCTGTGCCTCATGGGAGACCTCAACCACCCTGATATCTTCTGAAGGGACAACCAGCAGAATATAAGCAAACCAGGAATTTCCTGGAGTAGAGTGAGGATAAATTCCACTCATCCCAGTTTTGCATACTCTGCAAACTTGCTGAGGCCTCCCTCTGTCACAACATCCAGGTCATTAGTGAAGAGATGAACAATATTGGATCCAGTATTGATCCTGGGGACGCACCACTAATGACTTGCCCCTAGCTGGACTTTGTGCCAGTGTTCACAACCCTCTAGGCCCTCCAATCAGTTAATGTTCAGTCCACCTCACTGTCCACTTACCTGAACTGTACTTTCTCAGCTGGCTTATGATGACACTGTGTTAGACACTGTCAAAGGCTTTACTGAAGTCGAACAACATCCACTGCTTTCCTTTCATCTACTTGTCACCTAATTGTAGAAGGCAATCAGGTTGTTTAAATAGCATTGTGTCCTTGTAAATCCATGCTGACTATTCCTGAGCACCTTCTTGTCCTTCATATGTTTGAAAATATTTTCTAGGACCACTTATTCCATGACCTTTCCAGGGATTTAGATGAGGCTGACAACTCTGTAGTTCTCTGATTGCTGATAGGCTTGACATTTTCTCTCTTTCAGGCTTAGGAAAATCCATCCAGTCACCATGACCTTTCTGAGATAAGAAAGAGAGACCTCACAGTGGTTTTCATAATGGTCCCACCAAGGTCTTCCTTGCTCCTGACTTTCACTCTGGCCTTAGGGACCTGGGATTCCTCAAGGCAGGTCTTACCAGTAAAGACTGAGGCCAAGAAAGCATAAAGTACCTTGGCTTTTTCCGTGTTGTTTGTTAGCCATTTCCCTGCCCTATTCAGCAGCAAGCCCATGTTTTCCCTCATTTAACTTTTAAATATTTGTAGAATCCCTTTTTGTTGCCTTTTAAATTCCTCACCAAATTCAACTCCAGGTCAGCCTTGGCTTTCCTAACCCCATCTATGCACAACTGGACAGCATCTCTGCAGTCTTCCTGAGTCACCTGCTCCTGTGTCTACCTCTTGTACACTTTCTTCATATGTCTGAGTTCACTCAGGATCTCCTTGCTCATCCATGCACACCTCCTGCCATCTTTGTTTGTCTTCCTACTTTTTGGTAAGGACTTTTATTAAGCTTGGAGAAGGTCATCCTTGAATGTCAACCAGCAAGCACTTTATAATTAGTTTAATTTCTACAAATGAAACTTAATATTTTAAATAGTTTTCCACTTTCCTTAAATATAGATAAATCTGACTTCATTAAGATATATCAGATTTCTACACTAATGACCCTGTTGCCTTTAGCAACAAAGTTGCATAGAAAAAGAAAACATTACCATTAAAAATTTAGAAGAAAGACAGATTTAGAGACCTTCTCATAGTAGGACAAATGTAATGCAGAAAGACACATGAACAATTGGTTTCTGCAACACTTTTCCTCGGTTGTTTTGTAGTTTGAGTAAAAGCTTTGAAAATAGAATATGCTCTTATTTTTTTGCATTACTACCTAAGCTTCTCTATGAGGCAAGAAACCTCTTTTTACTATTGTAATATGCGTGTTTATGCAGAAATAGAAAACCCCTCATATTCTGCAGTTTTGTCATTGAAATTATCCTCTTTTATGAATACCATAGAGTTAAGTTAATTTTAAACAAACAACATTTTCTTGTGGAAGAAGTCCTAGTTTTAACAGTCACAGTTTAATTTGGGAAAAGTAACAGAATTCTTCAATATACTAATTATCCATTTTGCTGACACTAAAATGGTCTGGTATAAATACTTTCAAGTATTAATTAACAGCTACAGTAGGGTTTTCCCAAAACATGATCCTGTGCAACTTTCTGAATGTCAGAATATAAAGTGACATCCAAAGATCACAAAGAAAAGCCTTACAATTATGTTAACCAGCTCCATTGTTTTTCTTGGATAAATCGTAGGATCACAGATTGGTTAAGGTTGGAAGAGACCTTAAAAATCATCAGGTTCCAACCACCCTGCCATGAGCAAGAACACCTCCCACTAGACCAGATTGCACAAAGCCTCATCCAACCTGGCCTTGAACACCTCCAGGGAGGGGGCTTCAACAACAACCCTAGGCAACCTATTCCAGCACCTTACTATGCTCATGGTGAAGAATTTCTTCCTGATGTCTAGCCTAAATTTACCCTCTTTCAATTTGAAAGGCCACTATGAGGTCTCTCCAGAGCCTTCTCTTCTCCAGGCTGAATAGCCCCAACTCCCTCAGCTTGCCTTCATAGCAGAGGTGCTCCAGCCCTTTGGTCATCTTCGTGGCCCTTCTCTGGACCCTCTCCAACAACTCCATGTCTTTCCTGTGATGAGGGCTCCCGAGCTGTACACAGTACTCCAGGTGCGGCCTCACCAGAGCAGAGTAGAGGGGCAGAATCACCTCCCTGGCCCTGCTGGCCACACTTCTTTTGATGCAGCCCGGGATGCAGTTGCCCTCTGGGCTCCAGCGCACACTGGCGGCTCATGTTGAGCTTCTTATCTACTGCCACCCCCAAGTCTTCCTCCTCAGGATTGCTCTGTAGCCATTTTTTCCCCAGCCTGTGTTTGTGCCTGGGGTTGCGCTGACCCAGGTGCAGGACCTTGCACTTGGCCTTGTTGAACTTCATGAGGTTGGCATTGGCCCACCTCTCCAGCCTGTCAAGGTCCCTCTGGATGGCACCCCTTCCCTCTAGGGTGTCAACTGACTAGTCATCCATACCTTTGTCATGGGAAGCCTTTATCTCCCCACACTGTGCTACTAGACCCAGATATGTGGAGAGCTTGAGAGCAAACTTGCCAGGAAAGACCACAGCAGAGAACAGGTTACATTTTAAAAGTATAATATATGCTCTACATAATTTTTAATTTTTCGGTATATCACTGAATTTGCATGATCAAGACAAAAGGGAAATATCATTGGTAACTTATATAGTGTATGTTATTTGACTTGGAAATTCCTAAAGGAAGAGGGGGACTATTTTTCGCTAAGGGAACAGAGATAAAATACAATATTTGGATTACATTGTGAAATTGTGTAATATCTTGTGATTTCAGGATAATTAAGGAATAAAATTGGGAAATACTCAATTTCACACTGTATGCTTTTACAGTCTTTTCATTTGGATGATTAGCTTCATTCCTTCTGAAGGAGTTACAGAATTCAGATTCCATATTTAGGATTCCTTTCCTTTTGTTTTTCTTGACTAAAGAATTGTATTCATCAACTGTTTTATTTCAGTCAATTCCAGTTTTGGAATCAGTCTAGAAAGAGCTGCCAACTATATGATTGGCAGTCTATTGCACAAACAACAACAACAACAAAAAGAAAGAGAGAAAAAGAAACAGGACCTAGTGTCTTTTACATGAGTCTAAAAAGAATAATACTGGACATTTATTTTCTTTACTTTTAGTGTCCGAAGCTATAGTGCAACCTTGGAGGCAGCAGGAATGATGCTCTAGCCTTTCTACCCTACCCTTCTAGTACTGCAGCCCCTTGTCCCTTGGTTTGTTATTTATTTAAAGGACAAAGCCAAGTAACCAAAGATATAAACGTATTGTACATTAATCTTATGTTAAAAAAGAAAAAGCCTTCTAGAGATGTACAAAAATTTTGGATGTATATTTACCAAAAAAAAAAAAAAGTACTTTTTTTTTTCTTCTTTGCTGCTCTTTATCTAGTTACACCTTCACAGATTTCAAGACTTATCACTTGTTTACATTTTCAACTTTTCTTCAAATGAATGTTAGATAAATTATGGTCCTCTCTTTAGAAAAAAGGGTTCAGTTCAGGTAAATTCTAGTCTAGAACATTTTCAAAGGGTTGTTTAAATCCTCACAAACAGATTTATTCTTGCAGACTGAGGTCAGTACCTCACATTTTGCTCAGAGGTATATGTAAGCTAAAAAAACAAACCAATCTAGTTTCAGACTGAGTGTTTTAATCACCAGCTGACTAAGCCTACCTAACTATACATTTCCCAAGGAAAGATTATAGAGTAAAAAGCCCTAAGCCCCTAATCACCTCCAGATTCTCATGAATTAATACATTAGTTCATAACAAAATTACATACTCAAACCTCTGCCTAAACTAATATTCAGTCATTTGCTTGCATCCCTACAGGTATCTGAGTGTTCACTCAAATTTCTTTAATTACTAGTCATCAACATCAGAAGGAACATTGAATTACCTTTCTCTCCTCCCCACATATATACACAACACATTAATACATTTATAGTAAAACAAAAAAAAAATGGATGGATAGCAATAAATTGACTATATTTTTACTATTTCCTGAAATAACACTTATTAATTATTGAGAAGTATATGTTACAGGTTATATTCTAATGACAAAACTATAAAGATACTTACGGTACTACAATTTTTAATTGTGTTTTTCACTTTTTCTATAACTTTTTAGGGGTCAATGGTACAATATTCTATACTAGGTTTCACATTCCATGCTACCTGATAATTAAGGACAAATCTGTCAATATTCAATTCTTCACTTAGCTGGAAGATGTAAAAACAGTAGGCAGCCTATGATATTAGTAGACACTGTTTCATTCATTAGATTTATTTGGAAGGAGTAACAAGACCAATTCATTGTACCCAGTTGCATTGTCAAAGGTTGGGAAGATGTCTTGATCTTAACATCAGTTTTATTTTCTTTTTCAGGCTGAGGAGGATATTTCAAGTCCTGGGGACACGTACAGTTTCAGCTACACTTTTTTAACATCTACTATATGACTTAGACATCTCTAAATGGTTGGTGCTATTTCCAGGCATCTAATTGTTACACATTTACCAGGTACACAGAACCACAAAACTGACTAAATAAAGGCTGTCTTCTCTTTCCATAATACGTCACCATAGTTTCCTTTTTTCTTTTAAAGTAAATTAATAGAAAAGCACTTCTAAGAGTGAAAAAAAATATCTGAGCTTGCTCAGCCAGTTTCTTTTCAAACCACAGGTTATTCTATCTGTTGAGGCTTAGGAAAGGAAGTCAAAGATACTTGGAGAGTTGGGAGTGTTTTTTAGAAAGAGGGAAAAAATCCAGTTGACATTTACAACTACATTCAGACTTCCAATCCATAAAACACTGGCCAACTAGGAAATCTGCTCTTCTGACATGACTGCTATTATAACCTCCACACTGAGACTGTTTCCTTCTGAAGATAGCTCTCCAGAACAAAGTGGATGCTGTTTGAAACATAGAGGTGCTTATTATTATATTAATACATTTACACTCTGCAGCACATTGTATCTTCCAATCCTGTGTTACAATCAGCACAACCCTGTAAAACAGGAAAAATTGTATTTTTAAGGTCAGATGTTTGCTGAAAGGGGGCAGATAATATTGCATTTAGCAAATGTGTAATAAACATAAAATTCATGCTTACAAAATCACCATGTGTTTTCCTTCTTTATTTGCTTTTGTTGACATTGCTATTACAGATTTTCATGTTCCTTAGATTGTTGCAGTAAACACCCATAGCTACCTCCTTGTTATTACTTTGCCAGTAATGGCTTTGCTATAGGCAGTCCAATGTTTGCAAAAACAGATGTATAAAATAATTTTTCTGATGTCTTGAAGGTCAGAACTAACTTTCTTACTAAGTGAAGAACCCTGGATATTGACAATTCAAATATTAACTGCATTTTGCTAAAATTTCAAATCAGAAGTTAAATTTCAAAATACAAATTACCTTATAAAATACAGAAAGGTTTATATGGAGTTTTGATTGAATAAAAGATTTAACATTTTAGAGAAACAAAAACGTTGAAAATTACAAATGTTTGTTTTGGCCAGTGGCTTCCTGAAACAATTACAATATTTTTATTTTAGTGTGTTGGTTATTGTCACTTGAGAGAAAAAAAAAAATCTAAATTAAAAAAGGAAGTTAACATGTCCTCAGCTGTTCTAAATAATCACTGCACAGATAATGACCATGGATTTTACACACAATAAATAAGAAAACTGAGCTGTACAATAAGGTGAACGATCCTGAGAAGCTGGAAGATACCTGAAGATTTTTCAGTCTTAACAATACAAAAAGAAATTGGCATTTAGTCAGTGTATTTTGAAATTTAAATTGATATTATTATAAACCTAAAACCAGTACTGTGAGATGCTGATACCTTCCATACACTTGAATCTTGTTTTAATGCATAAATACAGGTTTTCTGGTTAGTGGTATTGTGTAAATCCAGAGTGACTACTGGTACGAGTGGAATTACTCTGGAATAGAGTTGAAGGAGATCAGAATGATAAGTTACTAGGGAAAAATGGCTTTACATAAATATATTTTTCAATATATACATGTCTCTTCATGGGTACCATATAAATATATTGCATATAGTCACTGTCATATATAAATATTGCCTATATATATATAATGATCCTATCACGATTGTATAATTTCATTTCATTGAAAGAGATGTGTGTGAGTAGGTTGGTAATATAATATTTTCCACTATTAAATCTGCATTCCTTGGGTCTCTTTACTGCTATTCCCCCAAGCTGGAGTCCCTCAATAACACTTGTCATAATCGGTGTCTGCTAGTTTAGTCAAAAGAAAATTTATCAGTATGTTCCAGACAGCAGGAAATTAACAGAGTGGGTGGATCAGTAAACAGCACTTCAAAGATCACTCGTTTGCTCCATGGATATTTCATGAGCTGTTTTTGCTGAACTCAGGTACCTAGAAATACTGTGTATTCACCATTTAAGGTATTTATAAATGTTGTATATTAAATATGTATTTGGCCATCTCTGTTTTTCTTTTTCCCTGGCATGATATAATGCTGGGCCAGCAGTTAAATGAATGACAGATGTTCTCCTTTAACCTCTCACCCTTCTTAGAAAGGGAGAGGAAAGAGAATAAGAGAGAGGCTTATGGGTTGGAAACTAAACTATACAGCTTTAAGGATACAGTAGAAAATAATGAAATATATACAAATACATACAAATATATACAAAAGCAATATTGTGCTCCCCCACCAATAATAGTGTTCATGTCACCACTGAGGCTGCAGGCCAGGGCCTGGAAAAGTCCCGGGCTGGACTCTTGGAGTCTGGCAGATGGGAGCTGGATGCAGGAACGTGCACGCAGATTCAGGAGCACATGGATTCAGGAATGAAAGGACCATGATCATAGGCAGATGAACAGACGGAGTCCTCTCAGGACACCGGACATGGATGAAGAGGGGCTTGACCCTTGTGGTCTTTCAAATTTGTACCAACAATGATGCATATGTGATAGAACACTTTGGTCAATTTTGGTTCACCTGTCCAGTCCTCTTCTCTCCATAGGAGAGTCACAGGTGTGACCCGTTTCATCCCTTTTGTTTCTGGAGCATGAGATGTTTTTCAGAACCAAGCAGTGGCCTTGGTTCTGCACACCATTCTCCAACAGTAACTATAAACATGAAGTGTTATCAATCCTAGAAGCAGTCGCTAACTGAAAAACATGCTCTTAATTTCAGCAAGTGCAGCTACTCAGAAGAGACTTAACTGAAAAGTTAAATTACTGGAAAGAAAATTGGTTCTGTCCTGGCTCAAAACAGGATATTCCCCCATCAGCCTCTTTCTCAGCACCCTAAACTAATCTCAAGGTTTTCACCTTTCCATCCTACAAGTTTTACCTGTTATCTCAAAAAGGGTACAAAGGAGCCATATATTTCTTTTGAAATTGAGATTTTAAAAAATTAATTGAATTTATTTCTCAGATTTCACAGATCTACATTTGTTTATCAGAATAGGTATAATGCAGTCTGTACCAAACATATGGAATGCTTACAGGTAGAAGCCTTAATATCTGGAAATTAAAGTCTAAGAAACTCCTGAGCATGACAGTAAATCAGAGGCACAGCAAAATAATGCAATTTATTACAAACTTTTTTTCAGAGAAGATTAAACTTACTTTCATGATTACTGTGTTGGAAGAAAATATCATGAAGAGAGAAGGGTGTATGGTTTTCAAAGTTCTGTTACATTTTTTTCCATTTAGCAATCAATCTAATTCTTAGAAATAACACCGTAATCTAGGATATACATTATCATTATTTATTCATTTCTATTAGTATTCACAGTGAATGAACACCAAAAAAAAGTTACTTTCAGCATATTCATATACTATAAATCTTCCATAGCTAAGGTAACATCTAAGAGCAATTAACCTTAATCAGTTGTTGATTCCATTACATTTAATAATGCAAACTCATCCAGGGCAAGTATCATCCTCAGAACTGAGCAGCATACACGCACTAGAATACATAAGGTGGCTTAATGTTGAAAGAAAACATTTTCTGCAAAAGAACTAGAACTTCCAAGACCTGTTCAAAAGAGGAAATATTACTAACATTGACTAACAATCGTTTTTCATTGTTTAGTCAAACATCATCACATCGGTTTTCAGCTCAGAGTACATGATACATATAGCCCATAAACATCTGAACAATTAATGATCATAAATATCTTGCAAACTATAAATTACAAAACTAGCTAAAGAGCAGCATCAAGCTTTTCTATAATGTTATGAAAACACAAACAAACAAGGAATTACTTTATTACATTGCGGAGGTGCAATCTGAAGGAGCTTTGCTGAGTCAGGCTACTGAACAAACATGCTTGCCTCTTATGGTCCACCACTAGCAAATGTCTCTATCCTTTTCCTTACAAGGACCTGATTCAAAGGTCTTTGAAGTCACTAACAGAGACTATCTGCTGTCAAATCAGATCCTGATTTTCTAAAAAAGACATTATGATATAATGAGAAATTTTATGAGCCTTGTTTAAGTGTTCAAAATTATTATGCTTGAACGCCACTAAGAAATTTTATTATAAACTTTCATATATAAATATTTCTAAAAACTGTAGCTTTCACTTTCAATCAGGCAAAAAAGTTAACAGTCTCACTGTCTTTCCTAGTGCCAGAACCACTGAAGTGCTACACAGCTAATTAAGATAAAACCGCAGCCATTAAGATAACAAAATGCATCATGAGAAGCTACTGGGAATTGTCACACTGAAGGATTATGAGTGCTTCCCACATATTGGGGTATTTTAGAAGCAGAGAGGCATCTAAATAAAGCAGCTTTCTAAAGGAATGTCTAGTGGGATTGGAAAAGTAGAAATACTCTAAATGTTGTAGACATAAAATGAAATTCAGTGTATCTATTTTCCACCTTGGGAAGTAAAGTAAAAGTGAGCGAAATAACAAAATCCCCTGAAATTTTGCATTCCTCAATTTCAAAAGGCCAGAAAATTGTTTTCCAAAAAGAATTAAACATATTTGAGAGGCTACACTTTTGAGTTGTTCAAACCTTGTAATACCATTGAGATACTGATTTTTTTTAAATGTAAATTTATGTTAGAAAAGGTTGACTGTAAATGTTCTTTCACTTGAGATTTAAATTAGACAACGAGATTCCTCTTGTATAAAATAGAATCAAGACGTTCCAAGAAAATTAGGAAAATCTCATTATTGGACCATTTTCATCATTATTTACTTTGTAGAGAAGTTAAAAGGATGATGCCTTAGAAGAAAGATAAGTCTCCAGGTAATATTTGTCAGGTCACTGTTGCAAAGTGTCCTGGTCACTCTCCAGCCCTTCATTTTCTTGGAAAAAAAAAGCAAACCAGAACAAAACATGAACCACCACTGTTACCCTTAATTCCTAAGGCATATATATATCATGCTTTATTAGTTTCTGCATTACATGTTTTACGAAGTTCTTGTTAGTTTGCAAAACATTTACAAAAGCAGTATTATAAAGCTGTCACAGAAACAGTTGCCTCTGACTAGAATAAAGCCAATATCAGAAAACACCCTATTAAAAATACCAGCTTTTGCACTGTTTGGAAAACGAAAATAGAGAAAAAGTGAAACATGAGAAAAAAATAATTCAATGCATTTTATGGTAAATTTATTTTGAAGAATGTTTTTACATAATTTCTGCTTATAATGCTGGGAAGGTATTAAAAATGGATTTATCATTTCAGTGTGACTATCCACCAAAACTTCTAGGGAATCTAAAATGTTTTCTTTAAATATAAGTATTCTCAGGGGACTTTTGAGACTTTTTAAAATATTAGTACAAAATCTCTCTACATGTCTTCATGTACTCATCCTAGTAATAGAAGTTAAGATTCTTATTAACTGTCTCCTTGCTGTTCACAGTCATTTGATATAACCCAATTTCCTCAACAGTTTTTAGTCTGCCTAGGACTTACAGATAATGAACTTTAAACAACTTCTTCGTGTGAACAGCTCTGACATTCACTGTTGGAAACCATGATAGTAGCAAAATACTAACCATCATATATTTTCCATAAACTTCTTTATTAAAATTCTGCAGTGATTATATAAATAATGAAATCCAGCTTTTAGCTACACATTCACAAATTCAATCTGATATCGAGTTGAACAGAGATTCCTATTTGGTATAAATGGTATCTGATAAAGGTACTGCAAAACAAATTTAAGCCCTAAGCTTATCCACCTTTTCCAGCTAGGGATGCAGGGATCTAGCAACACCAGTAGTAACACAAAAAATTCCCAGGCTTTTTGAAAACTCAATATACACACCTAAGCACAGATCTATGCTATATAGTCTCTCATCAGAGCTGAACTAATATAGAAACACAGATAACATCTGTGTACTTTCTTGTGATGGCCAGATATTAACAGATTAACTAAAAAGGCTGCAAAATTAATTCTAATTTTATGTATGAAAATATTTTTTAAAAATGTGTTTTGGATAAATGAACATATAAAAAATACTAAAAGAAGTTATATTGTTAGCTATTCACAATCTTGAATATAGTATCTATGTGCTGTGTTTATAATAATAATTATTAAATATGACTTGCCAGCATCATTGAAATTTAAGCCTTGCATAAGTATCTAAACTTAGGTAATGTGTGTGATAATGGATACTGTGAAGTAACTGTATTGATTTCCACTTTATTATTCCAGCTTTACTGTCATGTAAATGGGATTACACAGCCTATCCCACAATTTATGATGCTTTAATCTATATTTGTATCATGGGAATTCTTATATTTTGAACAGAATATTAGAGTATTTCAAATCCTTTACCAATGGGGATTGCAAATTTGTTTCCTTTCATTTTCTAATTAAATAAATTAAATCAAATTCTTGATGCCCACAGGAATACACTTATTAGCTGCAATACTGCGTATTTTTTTATTGTCCCCTGGGAGGTAGTAGAGATTTTGAGGTATCTTCATTAATATCTACGAAGCCCAGTAGCATCCTGGTTCCATCTCATACAAAAGCCTCAGGACAGTCAGAGAGGTGGACCAGAGAAGTATCTCATACTGACAAAAATATATCTATTATAACAGAATAGCTGAAGAATTTAATACAAATACAAAATCCAGTCAGTCAGCAATGCATGCAGCTCACCCAGTTGGCGAGGCACAGAGCTGCAACAATGGTAAGTTCTGTGGCTGAGCACTAGATTGAGGTGTAGAGGGGTTCCCAGAACCAGGGAAACCAGAGGAAGAGCAGAGAGCCCTGCTGAGCCCCCCTCTATTTCAGGGTCTCCTGCATATAGGAAATCAAGAATATATAGGACAGGGGGAAACGCAAAAAACAAACAAAAAGCAGGTACAGAATGGTGGGCACTTGCCTTTAATTGAATTTAAATGATAAAACACAGCATACTTTAAATCTTAGTCTTATAGTTTCACATTAGGAACAGAAGACCTCTCACCTCATGGAGCTTAAAAAATTTCTTACATAGCTAGAGGAACAATGTTAATATACAGCACACCATAAAGAAAACTTCTCAGGGATCTTTTTAAGAATTTAAAACTTTTTCTTAGAATAAAACAGAAGTACTTAGGGCTCTGTCTTTCTTCACCCATCAAAGCAATGAATCACCTATTGAAAACTGATTTAACCTTTAATCTTTTTGCAGTGCAGTGTTGTATGTTCAAAATGAAATAGGCAACTTTACTTTTACATTAAAAAAAAATTGAAATACCCCATGTCTCACAGTATGGATGAACTTCTACTGAACCTTTCTATCTTTCTATCTCATTTTTAACCCCAGAATTGGAAATCTATCAATTTTACATCAACAGTTCCAGGATGCAAAGCTCTGGATTAAACATGTTCTTTTGAAGGTCTTTTAATCCTTTTCAGAAATTATTTTTATTTTATTATAGCAGGATTGCTTTCAAGCTTCATACCCTAAACTTTGTATAGTAAAAAAATAAATAAATACGTGAATATGTGTAAGCTACACAGATTAAAAAGCTCTTTTGATGAACTGCAAAACTCTACTGAAGCTTTTCCACTAATTAGCAAACACTTATTTACATCATAAAAGATACAATAATCTGTATATTTATTCAGAGAGTGAAATAAGTCTAAGGAAAAATAAATAAAGCCAAACAATTCAATTTTAAAAGAATTACAGTAAGCTTTAAAATGTTTATTGGTGAAATTTTCCCTGTCCTCCCATCTACAAATGAATCGGCCATATGAAGTGAGTTCTTAAATTAATACTTACAGAAAACCTTAAAGAAAGTGAAAAATTATAACTAAGTGAATTTAAGGGTGCAGAGTCCAAAAAAACCAGAAGGATAACATAACATTCTTTCAAACTTCAGAAAATTTATGTTTCAATTTAAATCATAAAAGTCTTTGGAATTTCATTTTGCAGAAAATATAAACATCTCAGGTATTTATTCTGATGAAAATAAAAACATTTTGGCAATAACTGTTTCATGTATTAGAAATCAATTTCAAGCATGAAATTAATGAAACTGTGTTTGCAAATATATGACCTACTGCTGGACATAAACCACAGGAATGGGTGCAAAGAGTTAATGATGGTTTTAATCACATTTAGATCCATTTGCTATACAGATCTTCTTGAGAAGGAACATGATAAAGAGGTTATATCTCTGTTGTCTGGAATTGCTCACATCTCAAACTAATAAAAATCCCTGGAACGCAGCACGAATAAGATTTTTTTATTTTTTTTCCCATTGGGCTCTCTACAAAGGATCACAGTGGAGCCCAGTCGGTTATCAATTTTTTTTGTTTGGATTATTTTCTTCTACTTCTGTTACTTCTTACAAATTATAACAAAATGTATCACAACTTTACTGATAAAACCTGGATTTTATTTCTGATGTTTTCCAATCCAGTCCTTTCAGTTGTAAGTAAGCTCTGTTAACTGGGTAATATTGTGTTTAAGAATAAGAACTTTGTATTCTCTGCTGAACATTTACATGGCGATCACTTGCACATAACAAGGATTCAATAAATCATATATATTCACAAGTATCTTTACATACAAAAATTACTTCTGTTGAAAGCAAGAGATGGATGCCTTTAAAGTTAAATATACACATTATAATCTTTCTGAATTACATGATTTGAAGAAAAAAAATGAAAAAAAAAGAAGAAACAGTCTATTAATAAATATCAATGAGAAAGCTTTATATTATGAATTATAGAGATAGGCACATCAAACTGTTTTTGAAAACCTACCATGAGTCGTTTACATGATATGTTTAATTTTTTGTTTGTTTCTTTTAATAATTATATATAAAATACATGTCTACAAACACATTTTGAGCTACTGATTATTCATGACTGTTTCTTTTAGTAATTAACTATTCTACTGTATTTTTTAAGTGTCTTGTAAAGTGCGATTTCTTTCCTCATAAACACGAAAGTAAAAAACCACATAAACTTCAAGAAAGCCAAAAAACACTTCCAAAACCAACTCACAGAAACATTATTTCTGTGACTACATGTAATACATTGTTTATGAAGTTTACAAACAAAATAAAGAAAACAAGAACATTTAATAAGAGAAATATTATAATAGAAAATATTATGGAATTTATAATGGTAAATAATTTCTTATTTCAGGCAAGTACCTCAAATTATATACATAAATTTTATTTACTTTATACACAGCAATAGGTGTATTTGTGTTTACAGCTAAGTGAAGTTCCCTGCCTCTTCTTGTTGTTGGGTTGAATATCTGTAATTTAGCTAAAAGTGGAATACTGATTACACTGGAATCCTTCCCACCTGCATTTAGGCTGCTACACCTGCGTTCTTGTTCATTTGAAGATGCCGTTCAAAATACTGCCTTTGGCTCTGTAAAATCCCATTTGGGTTTAGGACTTGGTTATTTAAAAAAGCACCTGCCTCATTCAGTTCTACTAAGATCCTTTCTCTAAATCTTTATTCCCTAAGACAATAAAATAACAGGATTAATCAAAAGCTTTTTAGACTGCATTCTAACAAACAATGATTTTACATATTCATTAATGTTGAAAATCCTGCTTTTAGATTTTGCAAGCTTTGAAAGTATGTTTGAAACAAAATTTTAAAAACAGGTAGAATGGAACAAATTATGGTGTATACAGTGTTACTAGATCTCATAAATAATGAGTATTTTTAGCTTATTAATCATATTCCTTCTGCAGTGTGCTTAATGCTGTCAAATATTCAGAAAGCCTATTGTTAATTTGTACTGTAGAGTAATATGAGTATACCTTGGACAATTTCCTCATCATTAACTTGCTCAATAAATGCTATATTATAATATGTAGTTTCAACAAAGGTTAAATCTGGTTTTAATAGCTTTTTTTTGGCCCTGTCAAGTGACTTAACAATGTTATTTACCATTATTTCATTTATAACCCATTATCTTTTAATACATTATCTCTACAGAATTTTTAAGAGTGTATCAAATGTCATAATCCCAACAGAATAACGTGGTTTTTATACTGAACATAATACAAAATAAGCAGATAACTATACAAATATCATTAAATGAAATACTTGACAATTTATGTATTTCTTAAAATTATAATCACTTAATTACCAGATAAGACATCAAAATTTTAATCTGAGAAATGTATATGTATGTTTGCTGAATTTAATTTTCTAATGAAAAAAAAAAAACAAAACTTAGTATGGAGATAATTACATTTTTATTATGAAAAGACTCATCCCCTGCTATTATTTAATTATATTAATGTAAATGAATGTAATTATATTAATGTAAATAAATGTAAATAATTAAATTATTATTAAATAATTATAATGTAAATAATTTATCGAGTCAATGGCTTTTTTGTTTTGTTAGAGAAAAATGATTAGAAATAATTATTGTAGTGCATTACAAATATGCTTAGCCTTAAAGATAGTAACTTTCCTGCAGTGAGAATCTCTCCCCATTCCCATATGCTGTGCCATTTGGCCACTGAGAAAAGCTTCTTATATATTATAGCTGAAAGCATTTTTAAATGGACAGAAAATGAGTTGGTCAGAACTCCTTGGAGGAAGAATACAGCAATACCTTGATCTTACAGTTCTTTGTCAAAAAAGTGCCTATAAACTTCTGTGAAGACTCTTAAGTCATTAATCTGCAAAAAGCTGAAGCCATTGGCTCCATTCTGTTTACCAATTCAGAGAAATTTTATAAGGCAAAAATTTAATTTGTAATTTATTTTCTCCTTAACAGAATATTCTTTGACATTTTTAGTGATTGACTGATGAGTTTTCATGCAAATATGTCTGTTGAAAAAATAGATTAGTGATGGCACATCCCCTCAAACATAGGTTGATAACCTCAGGACAGGCAGATGTTTGGGTGTTTCCAACTGGGATTCATGCTGTCAGCAAACACATACGATGCTCATTATGGTCTTTTAGCTTCTGCACTCTCAACCATCTGTTAAAATCGCACCTTTCCTGTTAACAAGCTAGTTATATTGTTCTAAAGATATATGTAAATTGAGTAAATATTGTGAGAGACAGACTTCCAGAATAAATGTCATATATGGCTGTTTCCTCTAAAAGCCTCTCCATTTAAAACATATTGTGTCATATTTATCTTTAACTCTCTAAAACCCTTAAAAACAGTAATTGAATAAGTCTCCGCTCTTTGTAGTCTTTATTTTATTGAAAAATATGCTATCATATTTGTTTATTTAGGTATTGTATTTTGGCCAACATTTATAATTTATCACGTCTTCAGCCAGTATCAACAGCTTTTCGATACAAATCACTTTCTTGAATGGAACTTGTGTATTCCACACAAGCTAAGTACTATATTTAAAATATTTGTATTAAACTTATGGAATCTTATGAAGTCTTAGATTTCAAAATTCAGGTCACGTTATTCTCTAACTTTTTCAATATTGAAGAAAGAAAATAAAAAAATTGGTAAGAGCCTAAGACATTAGAGCTCTTTTAGACCAATTGTTGAGTAGACAGTGCTTCCTCTTCTGAGATTCAGGTTTAATGACATTGAAATGCAAACATGAGCTACAGGCTGGATGACTGACATTCTTCAAAGCTAAATACAGAAATGCAAATCTAACAAAACCTGTTCTAACCTAGGACACGGCATACATTTAGTTACCCTGCTAGTGTTATGTTATTATCTGGAGAATTTCAAACTCAAGTGAACAAACACTCTGTTATACGATTTTCCTTAGAATTTACTCCCAGAAGACATCCAGGGGTCCCTTTTTGACTTTATTCAGTGAAGAGCAATTGTGAGAAGATAACTTCACAATAACCTTGACAGCCTCTGGATTGCTTTTCTGTTACTGTTTCTAATGAAGTTATTGTGTTTGAATGTTTAATATTATCTGGTAGACACACCCTTTTATAATTACTTCAGACTATATATTAAAGCTTGGCAGTTTAGCTAGGAAACTTATTAGCTCAGGGTAATTTAATCAACCAATACTTACATGATGAATATATGTATACTTCAGACACCTATAGCCAATAGGTTTCAAACAGTCCTAAATACTAAAGTGTAAGAAAGCAGCAATAATCTATTTTATTTAAGATATTTAAAACAGAAGAAAGAGAATCAATGCAAGACTTTTTAAGCCATATGACAAATGTGAGCTGTTTTCTTAGTCTCAATGAGACAAAAAACCACAACATACAGTTTTACATACAAATAATTAAGAAACTGAAACCTTAATTCATACTGCAATAAACTCAATACAATAATAGTAAAATAAACATAAGGTATTTCCTTCAAATTGTTTTTGGATTACAGTTTGGTGAGAAATTTCTAAAGAAAAAACTCACCTGACAACTGTAGTTGAAAGATGAAACTGAATTATTACTGTTGTTACACTTTTTAGCTTTTATCTAGGAAAAAAGGAACCTGAATGGAAGTCTTCTAACAGCTTCATAATATAAATGAAGGCAGAAAAATACCCACAGAAACAAAATCAAGTTCAGCAGTAGAAGCATCCTTGAAAATACGCATACTTCGATGTCAGAGAAAGAATCAATGTATACATTAAATGCTCACAGGGACCGTTCAGAAAAACAAAGCAATTTTACCAAAGCTACATAAAAGACCTCTATAGCTGTATAGTTTAATTTATGCACTATTTGCATGTCATGAATTGAAAAGACCATTAATTTCACCCTTATTATTTTTTTGCTTAAAAAAAATGTATGCAAGCAACTCATCTGATACATTTGTTTATCCGTTCCTGGCAAGATTTCCTTTTTTGCTCATTTGATTCTGCAAAAAAGTGTATTCCTGACAGGAGTTATGTATGCCTTTTTTTCTCAAGATCCAGATTATTGCTCTTACATTTTCTTTCCTGTCCCTCTAGTATCCAAAGAACTTCTGAACTCCTTGCTCCAGTCTATTTCAGTGGTCATCCTGACTGTGAAGAGTAAGCAAGATACACCTTATCATGCGTTTTGCACTCATCAAATCACAGAACAAGTAATCAGTATAAACCTTCCAGAGGCTTTCCGAGTTCCATTCTTGAGAAATTTAGATTTCACTCAGTTTCCTTATTTAAAAACTGGGTTTTTCTGGGGAGAGTGTGGAATCAAGCATTTTGAAAGGTTTCTGCATTATAATAACAGTTTCTCAACAGTAATCTCATATACTCTAGTTGCTTTCTAATTACTACTTAGCAAGGAGATTAAGTTCCATTGTGTTCCAAAGTAGCTTTAACTTGCTGTATTGCTTATCAATATAACCAGCTGTTCAGTGTTAGATTCAGTGATGACAGCATTTTTAATTGCTTTTTTCGTTTGGCTAAGTAAGTTCAGATGGTCACTAATTAGTTCTGTCATGCTGAGGTAGTTTTGTTATGAACAATGCAATCAGTGTTTCATTGAAAAGACAACTTTCCTGAGATCAACACTGCTTAATTATCCCTAGGAATCCGTCCTCAATTTCTTTATTTGTTATAGCTGTCACGAGTAAGGTGATGTGAATTAAACTGAAATGCCACTTAAACGAAAGTTTCTACTAGTGCACATAATGATTTCTCATTTTACTCTGGTCAAAAGAAATAATTTTAAACCATCATAAAGAGTTATTCTTTATTAAGGTCTATGCCTTGCTTTAGGGCAGCCTAAAGCAATTTTTATTGAAAAATTACAAGGCATTGAAGCAGTTTATGATAGTCCTGTTTGTGTCTGTGTTTCTCTTCATCATGAGATGTATAGCTTCTTCTTAGGTATTTTCATCTCATTCTGTGGAAGAAAACAGTTTTTCTGAAATACCAGAAAGAAGCAATAATAGTACTTTTCTTCAAGACAGATTCAAGTAAACAAAAAAATAACAAATGCCATAAAAAAGTAATGAATATTAGGGATTTTTTCTCAGAGTTTACTCTTATTAAAAATCAATTTCTGATTTATCTCTTTTTTTTTATAATATAATAAAAGTTCTGGATCCTACAGTTCAAAAAACTCATTGATCTTTGGGGACAGAATTGTCAATAGAATTCCTTACACAAGTTTTCCTTTAGAGTTCTTTTTAACTTATTTGTCTCTTCATTAGAGATCTTCTTTGACAGGGTTTTTATAATGCTTGTTTAATATAAAAGCAAATGCATGCGGATTGAACCACAGAATCACCGAATGTTAGGGGTTGGGAAGGACCTCTGCAAATCGTCTAGTCCAGCCACCCTGCCAGAGAAGGTTTACCTAGAGCAGGTTGCACAAGATTGCATCCAGATGGGTTTTGAATGTCTCCAGAGAAGACTCTGCAACTGCTCTCGGCAGCCTGTTCCAGTGTTCTGTCACTGTCAAAGTAAAGAAGTTCCTCCTCCTGTTTAGATGGAACTTCCTAAATAGTTTCAAAATCATTACTGAAGAGTCACTACTGAAATATTGCTGTGACAAAGATACATAAAATTTCCAGAGAACACCTCTGAAACACTAAATAACTATCTAAAACTCACTCTATGAAGCTCAGCATCTGTGTATTAAGAAATTTTTTACTTCATTCCTTCATTCCTTAACATTCTGTGTAACTTTTAGAGTGGAACAATGTCTCTTGACATTCTCACAAAATTCTATCTGTTCCAGTTCTATGTTTTTAGCATAAGTTTGTGGGAATATCTATAGGTATTTGGATGAGACAATTTATGCTTTTAAGTTACCAATGACTGTTTCAGCTGTCTGTGGCATCAAATCTCTAGAGAATTTTTGATGGAAGATGTGAAAAAAAAATCAAGCTAAAAATTACAACTAGCAGGAAAATAGGTTGTAAGGAAGGCTGGGAAAAATTTGGTATCATGATGTACCTGGGGAATATTCAGCTGCAGCTATTAATTTTGGGTTCATCATGTTATGGAAACTCCTTAACAGCAATTTCCATCTGAAGAGACAAATGTGAAAGTGGAACAGAAAACACAGTAATGATTATGTGGCACTAAAGTGTGACTTTAGCCCACAAAAACCAGGTTTATAGCAACTCAGTGAGAAGAAAATAGAAAAAAAAAACCACAGTTGTTTAGGTAATGACTCCATCACGTCCAAAACATTGTTAGAATGTCAATCACGGAATCCGAATTTCTCACTTTCCATCAGCTTATATTTATATGCAAAAATCTGTTGAAATCCATTTTATAATTAAATATATAATACACTTAGCTTGTGAAAGAGATCGAAAAACTCTTAACATTTGTTCCATATAAATATTTAATCACTCAATATTTTTATGATTGTAAAATAATTGTTCCCTGTGGACAAAAAATGATGGAAGTATAAACCAAGAGTATGAATAAAAAATAGAGGTAGCAGGACTAGAGCCATAGTAAAGGTATCTAAACTCAGTTCTTATCAAAATAGAATTTTACATCGAAATAAAATGGAGTGAGTTTCACATAAAATATTTATAAATTCAGACCAGCAAATAAATGCACATTAAATTACCCAGATACTTCAGAATCACTAAGGATTTACTCTGACTTGGAAGAATGATAAAACTCAGAGCACATCTTTGAGTACTACAAGACTGATGCTTTGTCTTTGTGAGGATATTAAAATGGAACAATGAGGAATAATCCTATTCTTATGAAAAAGGTAAATATTCAGTCTACATTACCCTTAATCAGAGTGGAGCTTCTTTGTGATCCTGAATCTGTTACAGCATGAATGAACTGTGATTTTTATAAAAGAATAACCCAGCCATTATTTTTACCTTAAAGAAATTAAACAAATACAAATAACCTAACAATAGAAATCATATGTTCCTAAAAGACAGTTTAGAGTCAAAATACCCACCTTATAGCCAAAACCAGGGACATTGGAAATTTACTTAGAGAGCTGGTTGTCTCAGAATGAAATGTAGGTTGAGATAAAGACAATTTAATATGTAAAGCAAAAGCTGCACGCGCAAGCAAAGCAAACCAAAGTATTCATTCACTACTGCCCATTGGCAGGCCGGTGTTCAACCATCTCCAGGAGAGCAGGGCTGCATCATATGCATCATTTACTTGGGAAGACAAATGGCGTAGTCCTGAAAGGTCCTCCCCCTTTCTTAATTTTTCCCCAGCTTTATATGCTTGGCATGACTTCATATGATATGGAATATCCCTTTGGTTGGTTGGGGTCAGCTGTCTCAGCTGTGCCCCCTCCCAGCTTGTTGTGTACCTCCAGTCCACTCACTGATTGAACAGTGTGAGAAGCAGAAAAGGCCTTGGCTCTGTGTAAACATGGCTCACCACTAACTAAAACATTCCTGTATTGTCAAAACTGTTTTCATCACAATTGCAAAACATAACCTCATGCTAGCTACTATGAAGACAATTAACTCCATCCCAGCCAAAACCAGCACATGGGGTCTCTGGTGTTTGCTTGGGTTCCACCTCTTACCATCTCATGCCCATAGCCATTTTCCTGGGTTGAGCCAGGATGAAGCTAATTTTCCTTTTACTGATTTTTTTTTTCCTTCAGTAAGCTTTCTTTTAACTAGCAGCAAGTGTTGCAGCTAGTGGACTGATAACACTGGAAGGTTTATGTTTCTGCTGAGACTCCAAGGTCGCTTCGTAGCTCTGCTGCTACAGAGGCTACTGGGGCAGGAGAATTGTATCTGTGACCCCCCCCCCCGTAGGGGAGCTGGACTAGACAGACAGCAGAATTGACCAAAGGTATTCCATTCCATATATCTATGTAAGCTGCGAGGATGGTTAGAGATCAGAGAAGACAACTTCCTTCCTGCTTCTTCTTCCCTTCTCTTCCATCCATGGCCGGCATCCAGGAAAGACTCCATCCATCCATCACTGTCGACCCCAGGCTCAACCATGACCCTCCTAACTCTCCTCACAGCCCTGTCTGCTCTGCTGTTATCTCAGACAGCGGACTGAGAGTTTTCGGGACTGCTCACAGCTCAGGAGAGTGCCGGGGGAGCTGCTGGGGGTGGGGGGAGGCAAGAGGCTTTTGCACATTCCTGAGCATACTTGTATATAATTGTACATATGATTAAAGGTGTCTAATTTAGTTTTCAGTCCAGCTAAGTCTCTCTCCTAATTCTCTCTCTCCTTCCCTACCTGGGTGGGAGGGGGAGGGGATCAAGAGCATTGTTGTTTGTGGTTTAATTGGCAATTCTGAGTCAAACCTTGACAATAATGCTCACTGCATCCTCTGTCCCCACTTCTTAAGTTCTCTACTGTCATACTAAGGCTGCATCATTGTACATGCATCATTACTGTAATGCGCTTGTACTGTGTCATTAGAGTCAAATACATCTCATCTACAGAACGACTACTTGTTGCCACTAACTATAGTTTTACCATACTAAAGTATGCAAAAGTAAAACAAATTAGCCATAACCACGTGGTCATTAGGAAAAATGTGGTTACAGATAAACCAAGTGAAATCAAATCTCCAGGGAGATCAAGACAAGTTCATACTGAGCTGATCTGACATGTCTCCATCCGAAGACTTTGTGAACTCAGCACAAAGCCTGGCCCTTCTTGCTATCTATGGCAGAAACTGCGCTACAGCGCTATATTCATAGGGTGTAAAGGCAGGAAGTAAATGACAGTCCACTATAATTAGATGAATTTGTACCATTGTAGGGAAAATAATGCAAGATGCATTGTCACAGTAGCAATAGGATTGTTAGCTGCTTATAGCAAGAAAAATATGTGCAGAATACTTAAATCTCAGCTCCTGGTCCCAGAGTTATTTCTCCTGATTTCTTTCCTGTAGGATGAGCAATTATAGCATCTTCTCAAGAGGCAGATGATATAGGATTGAAATCCCTGCCTACGTTCAGAAGTACCTTGATGTCTTTAGAACTTCTGATGATAATACTTTAATGCCTTTGGAGGTCAAGCTTTCAAATGAACAGTCAGGTGGGAAACCTCAGTATCACAACTTTAAATCTCACATCAGCCCTACTTTGACCACCTTTCTTTTGAGAAAAAACATGAAAATAAGACACCACTTTCTTTACATTTTGCTACATAAATCCAACATTCCAGGCTACTTCCAGGTGCCTAGAAACATACTGGGAAAAGCATGACAACTATCATTTACACATGTTAGAGCACAGTATGTTTAAAGAAAGACTATACTATTTCATTTTTAGAGAATAAACTATATCTACATAAGTGTAATTTACCTCCAACAGTGATTTTGTCATACGATGAAAATGACAGAACTTGTCAAAATACCATTATATATACTGACATGATCCAGGTTGCTGGTTATTTATGAAAAGATACATCAGTAAGAACCCTATGTTCATTATATCTGGATGTCAACACTCAAGTGATTTGTAAAATCTATCGACTTCTTAAATTTAATTTTGATATTGTATTTTAAAATCATGTAAAATAGTTTGAAATGTTAAAAGCTTTTCACATTGTTATTCACAATGCCCCAGCCTACAACTTTTTCTGAGCTGTAACTGAGTATATAGTCCAGTACAGAAACTCAGAAGTGACACCACCCACTGGGGAAACATGTACAGACTACTAGGAGTAAGTTAGAGATGGAAATCAAGCTGGCTACTTAGTATCAGAAAATTCCAAATACATTTAATCAGCTTGTATCACCTTCTTTAGCAAAAAGATTTGACATTTCAATAAGCACTGTGACAAGGTAAGAAAATGCCTATAGTGTATTTTATTTATGAAATATCTTTGGAGCTGTGTAAGGAAATATCCTACAATGATGAACCCCCAAGCTGTAGATGGAAAGACAACTTAATAATTCTCTGTACTACCCACTGCAAGCTTGACAGTACTACTTTTTAATGTGTATTATTTTCTGGGTAATTCAGAGCAAAAGCACATGAAAAACCATGATAAATGAATACATTTTTAAGTGTTCTCTTGAACATCAATAACTGATTGTTCCTATAACTGCAATTGGATTATTGCTGTTGTAGGAACTGAATGGTAATAGTCACCCTATATGCTTATTCCATGTTTACCTCTGTAAACAGAGAATCAGTAAATTTTGACACCTTAAACACCTTTTCACACTTTGCTATTTATTTCAGGCAGGCTGGGGGCAGACAGAGGTAGCGCCAAGATCAGACCTGGTGAGGGGAAACAAGGTCCCTTTGAGGCTGGACAGGGCCTTGTGGATGGGCTGAGGCTGAGCTGGGACTAGGCCTGTAGGTGCAGCCTAACTTGGCAGGGCCCATGGCTGGTCTGGGCAGAGCTGTGGGGAGCTGGGGCAGAAACTACCATCAGACTGTGGGCGGTGAAGGGAAAGCTGAATTGGGCTCCTAGCTAGTTTTAAGGGCTCAGTACAATTAAAGACAATCAAGTAAATTTTTTAGATTTATATTTCAGGTTAGTACTAAATTCTACTGGCATGGATTTATGAACAGACAAAATTAAAAAACAGATTTTGGCAAGCAATCATATTTTTTGGTTGTTAAGATTACTAAGTGTAATTCTCATAGATTTTCTAGGCATTTTCTTCTTAAAATGGCACTTAATATGAGCAAATATTTGGTAATATGGCACGTCTTCTGAACAGCAGATTCTAAAAATTAGAGAAAGGAAATTATTGAATAAAACTGCATTTAATGTGTCTAATTGGATTACTGTTAAAATAATTCAAATACATCCATAGTAGCTGATATTTAAATCTACCAATGATACAAAGATATGTTGAAACCCAGTAAATAAGGGCAAGAACAGAAACGACATATGAAGTAAATTGGATCTACTCAAGCAAACGTTTGAGTGAAACTTTTACAAAAGTTGATAGGAATGTTGTATGCATAGAAACAAGGAACTTAGATCGTATGTATAAAAACATAGTCTTTATCCAGATGACCAAGTTTGAGAATGATCTAAACATCACAGCTGTGACATCGTTACCAAGCCTTCCCTACCCTCCAGGTCACCTAATGATCCATTTAATATAATTATCAGTCTGAACCAATTCCATTTTACAAAAAGGAACTTAACAATCATTGAGAAGTAAAAGATTGAGATAAATACTCTGTAGTCTAATTCTTAAGAAATTCATCTGTTCTGAAGACTACTTACATATTTCACACTAAACAATTACACACAAAATTCATAAATAGCATCAGGCAACTGAATTTGTAAGTTTGTGTTACGTCTTCAATTTAGCAACCCCAGTCAAAACGACATGACTGGTTTTTAAAAAGGCTGCCTACAGTTTCTGAATATCTGAATCTGAAAAATTGTATGCAAGCCAGTGGAAACAGTGACTCAATGATAACACATAGGAATAAACTCTGTCTTCTTGTAAGTATAGCAGAGAATTGTGGAGTGGATGATGAACTGGAATAGTTTGTCTCGCTTATAGATTATTGTCACTACTGCATTCCAGAGAGAGTACTGCACATTACATAACATACTCCTGCCCAAGAGTCTCATAAATCTTTTCAACTTTCTCTTGTTCACAGAAGTTTTTGTTGTATTTCTATTAGAAATCAACATTAAAGCTATTACTATAACAGAATTTTCTGCCAATATTCTGCCTCATAAATATTACATATATAAATATGCACTCCTTATACTTGAAAATGTTAACATTTTAATGATCTGGGCTGAAACTCACATGGTACATGTTTCCATTTCATTTTTTTGTAAAAAAACATTTTAACTGTGCCTTATTTTTACACATTTCTATTTTTTGTATCAGTTTCTCTTGCAAATATTGTAAGATAGTCTCTTCACTGTATCTATATTAGAAAAACACAAGTTGATGGTAACATTCAAAGGAATATTAAAAAAGGAATAAGAGAGTTAGTGGTAAGATATAAAACAATTACGTACATTAAAAACATTTTATCAATCACTTGTTCCTAAAACAGTGCATAAAAATTTATTTCTTAGATAACTTGTTAAACCTCTGGTGTAAAATCCTATTCCCAAAGGGAAATCTGATTACAAGAATACAGCCAATCTACATTGAAATGTTGCTTTATGTCTTAATACCGACTAAATATATTCTATGTTTCTGTTTTTAAAGACTAACATGCTATAAATGAGCATTTATACTTACAGAATGAAAATAGTAAAAATGAGTTTAAAAGTCCTAAAGCACTTTCCAAAATAAGTCCTCCAAAAAGAACACATCTCAAACAGAATCTATTCAGCAAAGTATTTTTGAAAAATGATTCTCATTACAAAACCCGTCTAAGTAAAATGCCTCTTGGTAAAATATTTGAGAATGACTCATTAAACTATCCACTGATAGTTCTGTCTCTTTAAGAAGTCAGGCAGAATCTAAAGAGCTAAAGCACTTTCACATATTGCATCATCCAAATGAGGTCAAACACATTTCCTTATTAAATTGCACACAGCTGCTCCATCTTTTCCTTCTTCTTATGAGTGGCTACTCTTCCACACTGCAATGGATAATTTCTTAGCAGAAGCAAAGCATCCTTCTGAGGCCAGGTTTGTGTTCAATTTACTTGTAGTAAATTGCTTCATATTTTTTGTGAAGCACTCTTATGCAGCGATATTATTAATTCTATCAAAAACTAAGTGTGGTTCTGTTGTTGAAGCCATCAGTAATTTCATGGTGTGAAAATCAAGCCTCTTATTCACTGGAAGGAGAATATGGGAAGATCAAAGTACTAGTGTCTTTCTTTTTGACCTAGAGCTGAAAGCTGCCACAAACTCAATGCATTTTGCCTAGCAGAAGATTCTCATGGTGGAACCTTAGTTATGTTGCTCATTTTTTAGCTCTGCAGGTATATGTAATAGGCACAGTTCTGCTGAAAGAAATAAGACACAACATATTATTAACAAGTTTATAAATGACACACACAGAATGAACTTTAGCTAAGGAAAGAACAAACTGAACAGAAGTGTTTGAGTAAGGTTTTTTTTTCTTATGGCGCATCTTACTGGTGGACCTTTTCCTGCATGAATTTTTTTTAGGCTATACACTAAGTAAGTGTTTGAAGAACTGTAATTATCAATATCAGCTGTGTACAGATATACATAGGAGGCTAGTCTAATTTCTCAACAAATGAAATACGTTAAATTTGGAATAGGCACACAAGATATTGTTCCTGAGATGCAAAATAGGGCCTCCTTCACCATTGGTTATGCATATGGCCCAATATGGTATTCGGGTTTTTCTGAGACTCAGTTTCAGTGAAAACCAGATATACCACAGTGTGCTGGATCTTCAAGCCATTTACTATTAGAATTTAGGACTTCCTCCGTAAATGAACATCCTATATACACAAAAAAATCCACCTCTACAAACACATATATGTGCATATAATTAGTGCTTATGTGAAAGTGTTTTCATGAAAAATGCTTCTAGCATAATGCCCACGAGCGCAAGCACATGCTGGCACAGGGCACCTCCAGCAGGTTCCCATGTAATGGCTACTTATGCAGGCCTCTCCTAACATACACTAACTCCATGAATATTATGTCTTCTGCAAGGGTCCTAATACAGAGTTCCTAATTCTTCCTGGGCTTACAGCTTACTTATAGACAAAGGTGCCGAGGGAGTCTTAATTAACTGTAACCTAAATGACTCTTGAATGTTCCTCACCAAGGACTTACATTCATAATACATTAGTTACAAAAATGGCAAATTACTCACTGATGCATTAAGGGACCTAACACTGCCATCTACATGAAGCTGAATGGTGCTAAGAAAAAAAAAACCAAACAACTACCAGTTTTTAATGCATTCCAGTTTTCTAAGTTAAGTGCCAGTGTGTTGGGTCTGTGTGATGGGCTTTGGTAGTGGGGGAGGGGTTCCTGTGAGAAGCTGCTGGAAGTTCTCCCAGCTCCGAAGCTGGACCTGCCTCTGTCCAAGGCCGAGCCCATCAGGAATGGTGGATGCACATCTGGGATTAACGTATTCAAGCTGGAGAAAATGAAACTGTTATAAGACTTTCAGGACAAAAAAGAGGGGGTGGAGAGAGCAATACCTGAGCAGAAATACCAAGATCAGTGAGGAAGGAAAGGGAGGAGGTGCCCAAGCAGATATTCCCATGCAGCCCATGGTGGGATGGCGGGCTGCCCCCTGCAGCCCATGGAAGAGCACGGTGGAGCAGCCTACGAAGGACCATGGTGGAGCAGAGGTGGACCTGCAGCCATAGAGGACCACAGCAGAGCAGATGTGGACCTGCAGCCATGGATTACCCCGTGCCATGGGAGGTGACTGTGCCTGAAGAAGGCTGTGACTCCATGGGAATCCCATGTTGGAGCAGTCTGTTGCTGAAGGACTGCACCTTGTGGGAGGGACTCATGTCAGAGGAGTTCGTGAAGGACTCTGTTGTGGGAGGGACCCCATGCTGGAGTGGGGGAAGAGTGTGAGGTGTCCTCCTCTGAGGAAGAAGTGGCAGAAAACAACGTGTGATGAACTGACCTTAAACCCCATTCCAGGTACTCCTGCACTGCTGAGGGGGAGGAGGTAGAGAAATTGGGAGTGAAGTAATTTGGGCCCAGGAAGAAGGGAGGCATAGGGAAAGGTATTTAAGCTCTTGTTTTGTTCTGGTCTTGTCCTGCTCTGATTTGATTTGTGATAAATCAAATTAATTTTTTTCCTCAAGTTGAGTCTGTTTTGCCTATGACCATAATTGCTGAGTGTGCCCTCCCTGTCCTTGCCTTGATCCTCAAGATTTTAGCTGGATTTTCTCCTCCCCATCCCACAGTGGGAGGAGGAGTGAGAAAGTGAATGCATGTTTTCTATTGCTGGCTGGGCCTAAACCATGAGAGCTAGTCTCCATTACAACTGCATAGTTAAGGAGTGCACACATGAATTTCTAAATCTGGATAACTATATTCACAAAAGGATTGAGAAAAAAAGATATTTTCTATTATAAATATTCAATTCTTCTGTGACTGGGCACACTCAAAGGTTGCCATTGGAGGAAGGAAGGAAGGAAGTAAGTATATGTTCTTGAAGTGCTTATTAAATTTAAATATGATTTTTCAAAGAAAAAATCTTGTGAAATCTTAACATTGAGGGGAAAAAAAATACATCCCGTAACTGACACTAGGAATGTCAGAGCTAATGACTTCCAGTATACCTTCTATTACTTTCAAAACATGCTAAATATACTGAAAAAGTTGTGCCGTGTTGCTGCTTTTCACATGCCACTGTCTGAATTATATTTTAATAGCTTCTATAATGTATTTTAATTTATGTTAGTATTTTATTTGTTTTGAAAATATAAGCAAAACCATCCTTATAACATTACCATTTACCAATTCTGATTTTTAAGACCATTCTGAGAAGCTAAAATTTTATTGATTTAACAGTGATAGACATTTTGCATTACTATAATTTGATCTGTCTGCTCTCTGCATTGAAATACCAAAAAACTGTAAAATGTAAAGGCTGTGAAAAAGTAGTTGAACTGTGATGCAATGAGTACTCAATACAATTTTAGTAGCAATTCTGTTCAGGGCCTTCCTCAATTTTTGTTATATATCTATTTTTAAAGCTCCTCAGAAATTTGTCTACCAAGAATTTCACCCATGAAGTAAGACTTAGGTACAGTGAACAGATATTTTATAAACATGTAGTACTGCTTATTATGAGTCTGATGCCAAGTTGTAAGTCAAAAATACACGGTAGGATCCTTTAATCTCTCAGAATTGTTCATCATATTGTTTAATAAGCAAATGAAAAATAGTAACTTAATTGAATTGAAATAAAAATACTTCTAATGTCATCAGAGTATGAACAGGAGAGAAATTTTATTGATATGCTTGAAAGTGATTTTTTTTTGCTGTGTTTGTAATGCTTTATTCATTTTATGATGATGATCTATTCAGTTAATTGCCTGTCCAAGCAAATTACTTTCTCCAGAGACATGAATTCATGTGTTTTAATGGTTTCTGTATTGAGACGACGTGTCTCTTTAATATAGATATATTTGGTACAGAATTAAGATAGGAAACACAAAAATATTCCTAGGAACAATGACAAAACCTTCATTGATTCTGCCACGGCTAGACAATTTCCCTCTTTTCTGAAGACATCAATTCTTTAGATTTCTTGTCAGAATATTGTCAAGGCAGAGAACAAGTTCGACAGTGTGTCTATTCAGAAAGGCAGTTTCTATGAACAACTTTTTTCCATGAAAGATAAATAATTTACCTATTTAAGATATCGTGTTCTGGTTGTTAAGAGGCTGAAATCAGTCTAAGAGAGTTTTAATCATCGACATGATTTTCAGAACACTGACAATAAAAAGACAAAATATCTAGTCTGAATTTCAGCCTTCTATTCCAAAAGCCTAATCTCCTTACTTTGTATTCTAAACCATTCAAAGTGCTAAATTCATTGAAGACTTTTAAATAAAAGATAATGCCAGTGGCTTAAGAAATCCCTGAACTGCTAACCACTGGAGAGTGAAAGTTTTCTGAGCAAACGCCGCAATATGTTTATTATCTTTTTATAATTTTACCTACACCTCCCTTGTTTGGGAAACTATTATTAAAACATTGTGGAGATACAGATTCATGCATGTATTCATTCTGTAGAAAGTATATTTTAAATTAAAGGTCATATAAATGAGGAATGGAAAATCAAATGCAATCTTCATGTCCTATGTCCCCAAAATAAAATGTACTTTACCATTATTTGTTTATATAAATAAAGTTAAAACAAACAAAAAAAGAGGCCAAAACAGAAAGTTGAGACCTGTTAGATCTTATTAAAGTGCTGTTACTTTCCTTATGCAAGAGCAAATCTTTGGCTGCTGAGGAACACAATCTCTCACAAGTCAATATTTTGCGATGAATTATCAAGGAACTTTTAGAGAAAATTGATTCTCTTGAATTTTCAACCAAGGAGGTAATGGATGCAAGTTATTCAGAGTCTGATGGGAAGGCTACTCTCACTGGCTTGGGCAGAAGTCATTATACTGTGATACTGGTGTGTGACTTTTTGGCACTGACAAACCAGGTTTCGACTGCTGTCATTTCCTCTGCAAGTTTTCTTCCCTGATACTAATTTTCATGCACCTTTTATTACTTTTTTTCAAGCTGACTTCTTTGTTTCAAAGTCCCTTTATAATTCCCAGTTACTGTTTAATCTGGCCAACATGATCAGTTTTAAGCAAATGCTCTCTAGGCAGTTTTGTGTAGTTGATGTACATTCTCATAATTTACACTCACGTTTTTATCTTTACAGGTATTGTTATCAAGGCTGTTTGCAAAAGGTCTGCTGTGCAGACATTCCCACACATGCCAAAAGGTCCACATTTCCTTTTATTTCATAGAAGCTCTGTCTCTGGATGACAGGAGGTGTTAATATACAAAAAGCTGATCATAGTTTAAGATACTAAAAACATGAGCAAGTTCTTGAGGGCCACCAAGAAGCCCAGGAGCTAGAGCACTTGTTTTGTGATGAGACATTGTGGGAGCTGGACTTGTTCAGCCCAGACAAGTGATAGCTTCGAGGGTCCTACCAGCAGCCCACCAGCACATATGACAAATGAAGTGCCATTGAGAAGACAAAGGCTCTTGCCAGTGGTGCACAGTAGGAGGATGTGAGACAGTAGAAATATGCTGAAACAAGAGAGGAGCCAAAGAAAAACTTTTTCCTCATGAGGACAGCCAGGTAGTGGAAGAGGCTGCACAGAGAAATTGTGAAGTGTGCATCCTTGGTGGTTTTCAGGACCTGACTGAATCAAGTCCTGAGCAAATTGGTATAACCTCGTAGCTGGCCCTGTCTTGAGCAGTGTAATAGATGAGACCTCCTAAGATACTCTACCATCTGAATTTTCCTGTTATCCTATAAAGGAAATACTTTCATGTGCAGAAATTTTGTTTGTACGTGTTTAGGAGTACTGTCCCTTCTCTATATGACTGCAGGGAAAAATAGGATTTAATTTATTTTGTTATCCATACAGCAAATCCCACTGGTATTCATTTCAATCAGTATACATCTATTTTGAAATTGAAAACCTTAATTATATCTTTTTTTTTTTTTTTGGCCTGTGCCAACATGAACACTTTAGAGAGTCATGTCCAGAAGTTTACATCTGCAAAATTTCTGTTTCAACAGAAAGGAATTGGCAATTTCTACATGTAAATAGTCTGCTTGCAAGCATATTCCTGCAATGAAATAACAAACCTTACAAGCGCACAAACCAGGATATCCTAGATTATTTGCAAAATACAGGTTTCCCATTCTTTTGCTTAAGTGCAATTTGAAACATACTGTAAAATACTATATGAAAGCATGTTTATCATGCCTCAGATAAATTCTTGTTCAGACTTCCTACTATAACATCTGTGTTCCAGCATTCCTGCAAATCTGTCAAAAGAATAAGGAATAAAACTTTAAATTAATTCAGTTTTAATTGTATCATCATGCTGTCATGTGCAGGAGGAATCAACACTGAAATGCTTGCTGCTTGAGAAAAAAAGACAAATTGCTCACAAACATATAATTGCATTCTCAGCACAAGAGCAGATACAAGCAACCATGAACTGCATTTTCATTGTAGGTGGTTCTTCCTTCTGCTGGCAAACCAAAATAGTTTTCAAACAAATCATTCTGTTGTTATTAGTAGGTGCCAGTGCACTGTGAAATTAAGTTGGAACTGGTCATGAGATTAAAACATAGAAATTCCACACTTCTGGTTGTTTAGAAGACACGACGTTTGGAAACAGTTTTTTGTTTGGTTTTTTTTCATTTTTTTTTTAGCACCTAACCTGCATCACTTTGTTCATGAGCCTGCTGCTATGTAATGCTATGAAAGCAGGATTTTTTAAGATCTAAGCATGTCAACAACATTCCATGCAATCAGACATTCACTAAGTTTGAGTAAGTCAATAGGTATACATAAACAGAAATGAGCAAGACACATCTTTCAGCCTTGGTAATAGCATAGAACAAATGAGAGCTAAACTTGTTAGCAGACACAAGTCTGATGCAGCCAAACTTCTTCAACTTGCTTGTCTAACAACACTGATGAAGGGAACCGAATCTACTGCCAGTTTTCCAGAAACACTGGATATATTAATATATAAATATATACATATGCCCAGCATACATGATATCTATATATGTATATGTATTCATATGCCTATGTATCCATATATACAATATACTTACACTTACACACATTTTCTTATATATGTTGTGGTTTAACCCCTGTAGGAAGCTAACTACAACACTACCACTTGCTCACTCTGCCCCTCCAGTGGTACCAGGGAACTGGAAGGGTAAACGTGACAAAACTTGTGGGTTGAGAAAAGGACAGTTTAAGAAGTCCGAAAAATAAGCAAACAAACAAAAACCTCAAAGACAAATCCATGAAAAGCAAGTGATGCAAAACCCCACAATTGCTCACCACCAGCCAGTAAATGCTGGCATTACATTAATAATGCTGATAGGGTGATGGATAAAAGGGACCTTTATTTTTAAGGGAATCAAACTGATCTTGTAGATAACCTTGTGTATACTCTCGAGATAAAAGTGGCTTTCAAGCCAGACTGCTCCTAAGCAGAGGGAGGATGCATTTGCCAAACCTTCAATCAAGCTACTACATAAGGAATTTCACAAATAAAAGAGATAACTTTGTAGCAAAGAATAAACTTATAATACAAAACATTTGGGTTAATTTTGGATTTTTCTTAAAAAGGTATAGCTCAAAACTGCGGACTTTATTTGTAACACAGTTAAGTCCCACATGGGTTTGTCAGATGATCAATATTCCAGTGTTGTGCCACTTTCTGCCTGCTACATTTTTTAATAAAGGAAATCTGAATGACAGTCCTGTTATTGAGTTCATTAATAGAGGCTACAGAGTTTTCTAGCTGATAGAGCTGTAATGTATCTGTTAAGGCCAGATTTCCTTATATCTATTGTTCAGCCAGTCCAAATCTGCTGAAATCTGCAGTGTTTTCAGGGATAATTTGGGACAACATTTTAATAACACTATTCACAGAAGTAACTCCAGTACTACTATAGATATTTCATTTATACAGTAAAGACATACTGGACACATCCATACAGAATTATTTTAGATCTCCCAAACACAGTAACATGTATAATAAAGCAAAAAATGTTTTTGAGAGGCACCAGCTTGGATCCTAAAAGCATAACAGAATGGTTCTGAGTTTGAGATAATTAGCACTGCCTCCTAGGAAGGCTAATTAACTCAGGTTGAACACCATGTTAAAACATCTGCACTAGTCATTTGGGCACTAGCCTTTTTACAACTAGCCTGGGATCTCTGCATAGCTTTGTACTCTGAGGAATAAATACACCCTTGTATTTTTTTGCCATCTCAAAAAGTCCTAGGAACTGAGGGCCTACTCTTCTTTCTATTCATTTTACAAATAAACTCTTCCAAAACCACCCCCTCCCCCTGAATAAGCCAAACTGAGCAAAGAAACATCATTGTTAACCAAAAAAAAGACATTCTGGTAGTTTCTGTATTTGTTTAGCATTTAAAAAAAATCTATTGTGTTTATTTTTTATGGGCAATAACCAAGACCAGGACAAAGTTGTATTAAAGAACAGCAAAAAAATAATTAAGTGCAGAACTTGACTGCACACAAACAAGAAAAAAAATCGCTCTTAGTCTGAGATGAGCATACAGAAGCACAAGACTGGAATGACCTCAGGCTCCATGGATGGTAACCTTATAATGTAGTGGTCCTTCCCCCAAAAAATACCCAGCATTCTGTGACAAATGTATAATATTTGGTACAAAAAACCCAGAGCTAAAGAATACTTTTAGACAACTTTCTTCAGATCCTAGATCCTTTTCTTCAGCTAGAGAAAAGAGAGTAGATAACATAATCTTCCTTCCCTATGGCACTTCCCTACCTCTATGGCAAATAAAAAACTACTGAATTTCTTACAGGTCCAGATGAGTTACTTTTTGTGTCCACAGTTGATGTACATTTTATCACAAATATTTGCTTTATTTCTTGAAAAAACATTGGAGTTCTTCCCATATCTTAAGTGGAAATAATGGTAGATCACCAGGTTTCACTACACGTAAATGAAATCTGGCAGCTTCCAGAGGATTTTTAATAAAAGCCATAAGCAATATGGCTTTTACTGTGACACATTTGGAGACCCTATCACCACCTTATGCTCTAAAGAAGAGAAATTAAGATAATCCCTTGGTGACTTAAATTCCTGGAAATTTGCTGTATACAAGCATCTAGGGAACTCAAACTGGAATGTGCTCAGCATCCATAATTTCATCAAGTAAAATATGTAGCTGCATTTCTTAACCAGGTTCCATACACTCCACACCTACTTTTGAAGGTATTTCATGTCATGGTCAAAAAACTGAAGTAGTTTCAAAACATTACAAACTGTTTTGGCTTTTAGTACTTTACCCTTAATAAAGCTACTGTGTTGGGTTTTGTTTCGGTATTTTTCAATATTTGAGACCAGATTGTGTAATAATTACCTTTAAATATTTAGTAAGTTTTTGAAAACTGTGTTAGCAGGTCATGCATTTGCTATTCGTGCTTATATCCATATTGTTAGAAAGTTAGTCTTACTAAGTGGCAAAGGATTAACCACTAAAAAGAAGTAAGAGTTGGAAAGTTTATTTTCCACATGAAAAGGAAAAAAATCAATAAGTATTTGGATTCTATTTGTGAAGCAAAGTGCTTTGCCTGATAAATAAATCTTGTTTCAAGTCATGTATCAATATATAATCAACCTCTCAAGACAACTCTAGAACTGAATTACATACTAAGATGCTGACAAACATTAAAAAAGTCAGTGAAAAACAGAAGGAACAGTTCTCTATATGAAAAAATATCCATTTATAATAAAATTAATATACATATTGCTTGCTCTTAATATGAGTAGTGTAATAAAGTATTAATATTTAATTTTTAAAAATTATCAAAATTTTCAGGTAAAAGAAGATTTACATTAAAAGTAAATGAGAACAAAATTGTCAACTTCTGTAATTTTCCCTGGTGCCTAAGTGCCCATTACACTTTATCAGCCTCTAATTAGCTTCTATTTTCATAATTGGATAATATCTATTTGTTTTCTTCTTTTTTTATTGGATAGATTCAGAAAACTTAAAGGTAATTCAGATGACACAGTTACCTACAGATTTGTTGGAGTGCAAGCATCTTCACCTACTACTCCAGTAAGTACTAAAATTATATAGCCCAAATTAAACCTCATTCATTTAGGAAAAAATCATATTTGGAAAAGGGTAAGAAAATTATGAGTAAATTTAAAATTTTATAGGAACACTAAAGTATCTCATGGTTATTTTTTTTATCAAATCATATCTCATCACCTGGAACTCTAGAGTTTTTCAAAGTTACATTCTTGGATGACAAAACTGTTTTTCTTCCTGCTTCCAAACAGTAAATCTGAGCATAATCATGTGTATTTTTGGAATTTTGTTAATTTTAGCTTGTTTAGGGTCTTTTTGGGAGCAAAAGTCACATTGTCTAAGATATAGTATTTGTATTATCCCAACAAAACTAGCATTTTCTTTATGTAATCAAAAAGATGCTATTCTTTCTCATGAACACTGTTCACTCACACTTTATTGATTATTTTTTCCTTCTTGCCTATTAATAAGTATTTTCTATATCCTACTTACATCTGGGGTACTCTCTTCATATGTGGGCAATGGGATATGCAAGGCAATTATATGTTCATCAGACTGATATTACCTCAGGAAAGAAAGATAAAATACTATTGACATATGAGTTGACTATTTTATATGCATAAAGTGATATAAATAATTAAGAATGGCCTAACCCTAATAATGAGATATGTGCTTGACTTTCTAAATAAAAATTTGTATTTTAGATAGATTTTGCTAAGTTGTGGTGTCAACAATGTTTTGATCAAGACCCTATGATTATACTAAGTCAAGGTGAGGCCACAAAACTCTTGATACCTGATGAAGGTGCTCTGTGGAAGGGCTTAAGCAAATACATTCAAGAGGGAAATTTTGGAGGATTTTTTTTTCTTTACAAAATTTATTTGATTTAATAGGACTTAGCAATTAGAAATCCATTAACTTCAAGAAACTTGTGATTTTTGCAGGAGGTCAAGCTAGATTGTTTCAGTAACGCTTTCTGGCCTTGTAATTTACACATACATAAGGAATAAATATTAATATGTATAATATAAAAATCACACTTCATGAGCTTTAATGCTCTTACAATTCATTATACATTTGTGAAAGTAGCCATCAGTTCCTGAAACAGAAGTAAACCCTATATTTGTGGTCCTTAAAGTGCAAGAAATTCTTGATATTGGGTTTGTGCTCCCTGTCCCAGATGAATGAGGAACAGGATTGTTTTAAATACCTGTCTTTCACACTTTCCAATATTCAGCTGCTTTAACATTGCGGTAGCATGACAAGAGAAGACCCACAGCAGTACATAATACAGAATTTATGTGAAATTCATTGTAGAGAGATTCATTCTGGAGAGAGCCATGAAGACAAATATATTGAGCAGAGAGGTAATTTACTTTTGTCTCAAACTCTGTCCTAGGTTGAGCCAGGATGAAGCTAATTTTCCTCTTACTGATTTTTTTTTTCCTTCAGTAAACTTTCTTTTAACTAGCAGCAAATGTTCCAGCTAGTGGGCTGATAACACTGGAAGGTTTATGTTTCTGCTGAGACTCCAAGGTCACTTCCTTAGCTCTGCTGCTACAGAGGCTACTGGGGCAGGAGAATTGTATCTGTGACCCCCCAGTAGGGGAGCTGGACTAGACAGACAGCAGAACTGACCAAAGGTATTCCATTCCATGTACCGACATAAGCTCCGAGGAAGGTCAGAGATCACAGAAGACAACTTCCTTCCTGCTTCTTCTTCCCTTCTCTTCTGTTCATGGCCGGCGTCCGGGGAGGACTCCATCCATCCATCACCATCGACCCCAGGCTCAGCCCTGACCCTCATAACTCTCCTCACAGCCCTTCCTGCTCTGCTGTTATCTCAGACAGTGGACTGAGAGTTTTCGGGACTGCTCACAGCTCAGGAGAGTGCCGGGCGAGCTGCTGGGGGTGGGGGGGAGGCAAGAGGCTTTTGCACATTCCTGAGCATACTTGTATATAATTGTACATATAATTAAAGCTGCCTAATTTAGTTTTCAATTCAGCTAAGCCTCTGTCCTTAATTCTCTCTCTCCTTCCCTAGGGGGAGGGGATCGAGAGCATTTTTGTCTCTGGTTTAATAGCTGATCCTTAGTCAACCTCTGACAACAATTTATTGGCGCCCAACGTGGGGCTCGATTTTAAGCCCAGATTATAGATTCTGACTAATTGGGAATGTTTAAAATTCCATATCTGATGGGAGGAATCCCTCAGATGGCAATGAGTGACACTTCTGTTGAATCTAATGACGGGTTGAAAACTGAACAGACATCTTCTGGGATGTCTCTGCTGGACCTTCTTCCCAACATGCACTCATACATGTGGTGTGCAGCTGGGATCATACTGCTCTGTGTAGCTGCTCTTGTTATTGTTTTATGGTGTATAGACAGAATTGTAGTCATAATCAACCGTATAATTACTGGCCTAGTGATCCTAGGGTTTTTGATACTGATCTTTATGGGGGCACTGTATGGGTACAGTTATGGTACAGATCCTCAAGTGAATGAAAAGGTCTATGTTGGGGATAGCAGTAGCAGGTCCAGTTTTACCTCTCCATTTTGTCTCAAGATAAATCTCCCAGTTCTTGATCTGAATAGCATTGTTTCAGTAGGGATGCTTCTGCTGAATGTTTATAGTGTATTGTGGATGCGTAGAGTGAGGTGTTGTTCTACTCACTGCCAATCCCCCACAGGCAAGGCTGCTGCCACCCATGATGCTGCTACCACCACTGCTGCTGCTGCCACCACTGGTGCTGCTACAAAAACAACTGCTGCTGCCACCACTGATACTGCTACCAAAACAGCTGCTTCTGCAAAGATTAAGGCCAATCCCCTTCGATACAAACTAAGAGTCAATCCTGTGACCAGGAGCAAAGCAAAGGTGAAACGCTCCAGCCTTTTTATGTGGGTTAAAAGGTCTCTGGTTTAATAGCTGATCCTGAGTCAACCTTTGACAAACTCTAAATTTAAGAATCCTGTGTTTGAAAGCCTTGTTCAGATTAGTGACCAGCAACAAGATGCCATTTTGTACTACATTTAATTTTGGGATGACACCAATTATCACTTTTGGTACTTCTAAATTTTTGTTGGGAGTGTACCACCATACCTGAATAAAAAATTCCAGACCCCTGCCACTTTTCCTGATATCCATCTGGGCATGTCTGTGTTAATTGGGCTGCACTGGCATATTAACACAATCTCTTCAAATCATAACTTAAACAATGAGCATTTGCCTATTTTGCAAGTAAAGTGAATTCCAGAGAGCATTGGAGGTACATTTATTTATTACATGTGCTCTACTTCTCAAAATCATAGCTTTTGAGAATCTGAAACTTACAAACTACTAACTATAAATGTGCTATGGACTGTTATTGTATATCTTCTTAGCAATACAAATAGACACAAAACATACAGTTGCATTTAAAGCACTGGTTGTCAGTAATAACTAAAATTACTGAACAAGGAACTGTGAAATACTTTGTAAGATAAATGGCTGAAATATAGGAGGTTAACGTTTTGTCATTGTGGCAGAGCACTCTTGCCCCACCGCCAGTGCTGGGGATTGTTGTATGTCCTTGTTTGAGCCAGGATTAAGCTAATTTTCCTTTTACTGATTTTTTTTTCCTTCAGTGAGCTTTCTTTTAACTAGCAACAAGTGTTCCACCTAGTGGACTGGTAACACTGGAGTGTTTATGTTTCTGCTGAGACACGAAGATCAGTTCATTCTACTCAGTGAATCTGCCACTACAGATGCTACTGAGAGCAGGGGAGTCATATCTGTGATCGCCCATGGGGAGCTGGACTAGACAGACAGCAGAACTGACCAAAGGTATTCCATTCCATATATCTACGTAAGCTCCAAGGAAGGTCAGAGATCACAGAGGACAACTTCCTTCCTTCTTCTTCTTCCCTTCTCTACCATCCATGGCCGGCATCTGGGGAGGACTCCATCCATCCATCACCGTCAACCTCTAGGCTCTGACCTCATAACCCTCATAACTCAGCCCCTGTCTGCTCTGCCTTATCTCCTGCCTATGGGCTGAGACATTTTGGGACTGCTCACAGCTCAGGAGAGTGCCGGGTAAGCTGCTGGGGGTGGGGGGAGGCAAGAGGCTTTTGCACATTCCTGAACATACTTGTATATAATTGTACATATAATTAAAGCTGTCTAATTTAGTTTTCAGTCCAGCTAAGTCTCTCTCCTTAATTCTCTCTCTCCTTCCCTACTTAGGTGGGAGGGGCAGGGGATCGAGAGCATTGTTGTTTGTGGTTTAATTGGTGATTCTGAGTAAACCCTGACATTGTATTATCTGTTAAGCTCACGGAGATGACAAAAGAACCCCTGATGGGCCCACCTTTGTTAGGTCAGACGGGTGGTGCTGAGACCGATTTCTGGTCTTAACCCTTGCTGGGCTGTGGAACTGCCAACAGGAAAAGGTGTCACCTGGTTTTCGCGGGCAATTTGGCGATTGCAAGGGGGGAACCTCTGACAACGAACAGCGTCCCCAGCCAATGGGATGTCTCAACCCAGGTAGAATAAGGAATGAATGACCAAAGGTCAGATCTGACTTAGTCTATAAAAACAGAGTTCCCCCCTAGGAAGCCGGTTGGGTTTTCCTTTGGAGTAGCAGGTCTGTGAGGAAGCCTACCCCCTTAGGTCAGGATGCCACCTAAGAAACTCCTCCAGATTGAGTGACCTCACCTTTGGTGAGTGATATATTTCTTCTAGATAAATTTTTGAGTGAAATTTTCCCCTGTTGGGCAAGTGATTCTGGGTACCTGAAGGGGAGTCTAACCTCTGTGTTTGAGTGAGTGTACATGTGTGATTATTGTTATTATTATCCACGTTAAAGTTAACTGTGTTAAGACTAATCAAAAAAGCATAGGAATTCTTAAGTAGTTGTGGTGTAGTGCATTAATATTCCCGACTGACATTCGAACCTGTGGTATCATTTTTTATTTATCAGAGGGCTTCAGAGTGTTGCTTGAAAGAAGTACTTGTTTTTAGTCAGCTCCTGTATGTTTTTGGGTGCCTCGGTCACATTTATTAGTGCAGTCAGCAGGATGTCAACAGAGGAGTTACTGCAGAGCCGCAACTGTGTGCCTTCTCCCCTAGAGGTTTAATGGGCAAGGGAGAAGTGGTCTGACCCTGCAGTGGTCATAGAAATATTCCAACAAAGCCGTGGACGTTTTTGGGGTAGCATAGCTAAAAAAACCTATGGCTGCCATTTTAGGTGCTTATCTAATTTAGGCACAGGATCGGTTTGGTATGTTATAATCAAAAGTTGACTCTCTAGAGGCAGAATTGAAAAGAGTAAGAGAGCGGTCTCAGAAGGTACTTGAAATAGTTAAAAGAGCAGGCAGGTAAAGGAGCGCAGAGGGAGAATTCCCCTGGTGTCCTAAGCAAAAAGTTAACCACGGGAGTACACCTGGAGGACTGGGGGAAGGAAAGCCAAGAAGCATCTCAAAGCAGCTTTAAGGAGCTGGAGCAGAGGGAAGTACAGCCAGTACTTAAGACAGAAGGCATTCGGGACCAAGCGGCAGGAGATCCGAACCACTGTCCTTAAAGCGACCGACATCTGAATCTGTGGTACTATTTTTGATTTATTGGAGGGCTGTATAGTGTTGCTCGCAATAAATATTCATTCTTAGTCAGCTCCTGTGTGTTTCTGGGTGCCTCCATCACAGTCTCAAATTATTTTACATCACTTTACGTTGGTAGTATAGGATACTTGGTTGTATAATTGTATATTCATTTTTACCCTGACATAGCACCTGGTGCTGCTGTTAGAGCCTACTCATGTTTTCTTGCTGGACTCATAAATAAATTTTCCTTTATGTTTATTTAAAATTAATAAAATAAATACATTAGTAATAGAACTGTGGTTGGTTGACCTTTACTGGCCACCGGATGCCCACTAAACTGCTCTCCCATTGTCCCTCCTCAGCAGAACTGAGGGAGGAAATAAGATGAAAAACTCATGGGTCAAGGTAAAGGCAGTTTAATAAAGAGAAGTAAAGGCTGTGCAGAGAAGCAAAAGAAAACAAAAAGATGTATTCTCTACTTCCCATTGGCAGGTGGTGTCCAGCCACTTCTGGCAAGAAGACTCTCAGCACACGTAGTGGTTATGTTTACTTCAGGCGACAAATGTCTTAACGACAAATTTCCCTCTCGTCCTCCTTTCTCCTGGTTTTTATTGCTGAGCATGATGTCATATAATATGGAATATCCTTTTGATCTGTTCAGGTCAGCTGTCTTGGCTATGTCCTCTCCTAGTCCCTTGCCCGTACCCAGATTAATGACTTTTGAAGGACGATGAGGATGGGGTGGGTAGGCATTGGAGAGACAGCCTAGATGCTGTGTGAACACTGCTCAGAAGAAGTCAAAACACTGGTGTGTTATTAACACTGTTCTAGCTTAAAAGCACAGCACTATGAGGGCTGCTTATGTACATAAATACGGGATAACCATTAGGAAAGTAAAAGAAACATATGACTAAATTTTCAAACACTTAAATGAATTCAATAATATAATCACTGGGTATCTATTATTAAGTAATATAGAATATTGCCTTACTTTGGGGAAGGAACTATTCAATTTTATGCTTAATTTTCATTATTATTTTGAAATTGAAATGCTATATTTTGCTTAGTTGTAAAGTCACAACAAGGAAAAGAGATATTTTGTTGTCTTCAGTGGTGCCATTCCTTTGATTGACTATAATTCTCCTCCAACATTCTTTTTATTATCTATCTATCTATCTACATCATCATTTATTTTAAGCAGTTGTCTTGGCAGGTAAGCTCAGTCTTAAAAGTCACTTCCTGTGGAAATAAATCAGCAATGATGGCAAGACATAGACCCCTCATTACCATGATATTGATTTCAAATAAGCATTTGTCTTGTCACTGTTCTTTTAATTGTAATTAGCATCATTACAATCCTGATCAATTACTGCATTGTGATTTCAAATTCTTCTCTCTCCATCTGTCCAGTTATTGGTGTTTTTTTCTAATCTTAGAAGATAAGTTGAAACAGCTGTTTAGTTTCTAAAAAATAAGCCTTCAGACAAAGGGACAAATTTTGAGTATGTGCTATCTGAAGTATTAAAATCAGTTCTAATTACATTGCAATCACATTTTCTCATGGCTTGATATTTATTAGGAATAATAGAAAATTTTAGATATGCGCAATTCCAAGATTTTGATAGTATGTAATTTATTATTTGTATTTAGTTGTTCTGTGTTTTTGGTGGCTGCTGCTATCACAGGATTTGGGAGCACTAAAAAGGAGAATCAAGAAACAGAACAGGAGGTGTCCTGAAGAATCTCAGCTGGTGCTGCTACCATTTGAGGAATGATGCATCCAGTAGATTCCCAGGCAGCAGTTGATTCTTCAGAGCTCTCAGTCACACTGCATCCACTTTTGAGTTTAAGGATATTTTCCATACAATAAGAAATTTGTATTGTTGAAGACTATACATTTCAATTTATAGGGCTAGAGTAGGGTCATGACATCCTAACATGTTTTCAAGATTCACTTTTACATTTTTGTTCCCCTTCTTTTTTCCTAAGTACATACTAGCTGTTGATTCATATATTTGATGCATTTGTTCAGATTAGGTATTTTGTTCCCCCAAAGGAAAAGGTTTTTTATTTTCCTGAGTGTCTGAAAAACATCTTCCCTTTTTTAATCTCGGAGTGCACACATTACAAAAAAGGCAGAGCAAAATGGAAATCTTAATGCCTTCCAAGGAAGACTCCAAATAACTATGGTCAGAGTTCATCAACAGCAGAAAGAGACCGATACCGACTTCCAGCTCAGGAAGAAAAAAAACCCATCATCCAATCAAGGAAACGGGGCTGACATCTTTCTCAGGATAAATTCACTGAATTATTCGCTATATTAGTCAAGCAAAACCATTTTGATTTTTTGGTCATTTTATGGGATGCCTTTTCCTTTGTAAAGAAAATGCAGTATTGAGTAGACAGAACGCTTAGTGACATTTTGTGTACTTTCATAACTGTTAATGATTCCAAAGTCAGAGTGTTACTTTCCATAAACTTTCAGTACATATCAAGGAATGGAGTGTTAAATATTTATTTTATGGACCTACAATGGAAACTCCATTTATCCTATCAAAGGTTTCAGAGTCATAATCAAAAATATCTATGGAGATGAGATCTGAATATACTTCTAGGGAGGTGGGGAGAAAGTTTGTTAAACTCACCTCTACAATCTCTTTCTTCTTAAGTCCTGCTTGAAGATACTGCTTGTATTGTCTGCTAATCTGCTAAGTATGCTGAAAATATGTTTAGAATGAAGAAAAGATGTATATGAAAATGCACTCTATTAAGGAATAAAACAAATAGTTAATTTTAATATTAGTTAATTGTTAATATTAATAGTTGAGTCTAAATGCTCTAAAAAGACCTGCATTTCCTCTCCTCCACCAAGCCTATCCTAATGCCACTCTGTATGCTGCCTATAAATATTAACATTGGATGTGAAACTGGAGATTATTGACCTAACATTTTTATAACAATGCCATCTCATGTTGTTGTATATCCTTCTTATGTCATTACTTATTTTACTTTATCTTTTATTGCTGTAATCTCTTAGGATCATGAACTATGCTTCACCTTACACTTTTGAAAACCCTAATCCTAATGGTAGTCACCTTTTCCTTTGGTGTTCAGGTTTTATCTGGCATTAACCGCATTTGCATAATTTTACATATTAATATTTAGTTGTGCAAAACCTATAATTTAGGTAAAGTTTTATGACACTAATAATAAAATATATCTGGAAAATAGTATTTTACATACTAAATAAATTACTTTACCATCAAAGTGCACAAAAAAAATTACATTACACAATATGACTATATACAGTATAATATGCAATCAAAAGCATAGTTATTTTTCAGCTGACAGGATTATAGTTAAGATTATCCAGTCAGAAATGTCAATCAACAAGTGTTTTTGCAAATGTGAAAATATAACTGTTGTCCAGAGCAGTTATGTTCTAGAAGCTGGAGATAATTTTTTAAGACTATTACAAAAACCATAAATGTTTTAATTTCATTAGTCATAGTCATTATTGTGTTCAGGAATCAACAGTGAGATTATTTGCAGAAGACAGCAAAATAAGTTTTAATAATTGAATTTGGTAATCACAGAATTTCGTTTTTGAAAAATTCCCTCCTTCATGAGATTATTTAAAAAAAAAAAAAAAAAAAGCATATTTAAAATATTATATTCCTTCCATGAAATAAAAGTTGCATTTGTAATTATATACATTAATGTATATATTATACAATTAAATATATTTACTCTAATATATTTAAGCTTAAATTATAAAACCACAGTAAGAACAGATAAGTTTGGAATATATACTCAATTTTATGAATTTAAGGAGCTAAAGTTTCATCCAAATTAATAAATTGTTACAATGGAGACAATTCCACATTTAAATGTTCGTTTTGAAAGTTAGTTTTCAATTATATCTTACCTGTTCCACCACAGATCCATAGCTTGTTGAACAGGAATTAACAGAGCAGTTATTTTTCCAAAAATACCATAATCATCCACTGCAACAAAAAAAACCCAGATGTTTTTAGTTTTTAACATAGCATACCATTTTCATAGAATGGACACGTAAGGATCAGGGTGAGCTGCTTAACACAATGTCTTTTATTTTTTTTCTGAGAGATTTCACCACATTTTAAGTTTAGGAGCTGGAGGGAAGATAGTGTAGGAACAAAATTAAATATCTTAGGATTTGCAGAACTGCATTGAAGTTGTACTTTCAAATATGTACTCTCTTCTGGAAGAGATTCTGTAACCTGTTTTCATTCCATGAAATTTTTTTTCTCATCAGGTAGACATCAGAGCATTTGAACTGAGGCTACAAAAAAACTTACTTTTTTTCTTCCCACTTCACTTCTCTTCACAATCTGTCATTTGCATTTTGAGTTTACTTCAGATATCCTAGTTTTGGCAAATATGCTGTCAAAACTTATGGAAATTACAAAAGTAGTGTATGTATTGTGAACATTTTATGTCCCCTTGAATTCGTTTTTGTGAAAGTAAAGGTATTTCTCAAACACGGATCTTGAAGTGAAAATTGGTGTTCTCAGTCAACTTCCTTAACACAGCAAAAATAACACTTGAAAATCATATTCTGCTTCAAGAAAATTTTTTTAGTAATATTTTCCTAGAATTTCCTTGACAAAATTAAATATCTGGAATGTTAGTCTCAAAGGAGTTTGGGGGTGTGTATATTAGTATTTATCTTTTTTTACTAATGATTCTATTCAAGAAAAGTAAGTGCTGTGGGATACTACAAGAGAAAAAAATACGGCTCAAACAATTTTAAGTTTAGCCAAAGAGAGATAGATTAGCCAATATGGAAACACAGATAAAAATCAGCTTGTGTAAGCTGATTGGGTTGTATGTTGCAAAAAATACGCAGAAAGCATACATACATCATTATGAAACAAATTCAAACAATGTGTTTTCTCTTCACAATTATGCAGGTCACAAAGCAGATGAAAGTATGTATAACAGAGCATGTTTATATTTCCTTCTGAAAATGAGTGGTACCACTTGCTGTGCTGAAGCTGGGATAGTTGTGTTTGCAACTCATATACATGGAAATATGTACTGTCTCTTAATGTGTCTTGGTATTATTTACAAATTAATTCTAAGAGGCTCAAGAATCGAGGTTTGAGAGTGTTTAGTACCCATTATTTGGCATTGCGCAGACTTTGGACTGATCTGGAAAGGTTTTTAAGCCTTAACTTAGTTCTGGTTAAATATTATTTCAAGCACAAAGCTACATTATCTACAGGAATGACCACTAAATTTAAGAGGGTTTGTTTAGGTATACTAAAGTATTAACTATACTAAATAAACTGAATAGTCTTCTCAAGAGAAAATAAATCACCCGTTTTGAGGAAGATGGGAGGAAACATTTGTTTCGTAGTTTCATTCCATCACTTAAATACACGGAACTTTAAAAAGCAACCAAAGCCATTCCCAGATTAACTAAACATTTAATCAAACACTTGTATCACCTGATAAGTGAAATGCTTTTCTGGCTAGAAGTGTTAAGAAGCTCTACTCCCAGGGCAACAAAGAAGCACTCACAACTTTAATCAATTTCCACTAAGAAGCAAAAATGTTCTCTGGTTTGTGTTTATTTTTTGATATTGTTTGCATATGAGGCCAGCAGAACAACTTAGTTTCTTATCTTGTTAAGATCTCCTTTCCTTTTCTCCCTAGTATATACGGTAAAATGTCATCACATTTTTCTTTGTAATCTCTTGATTATTGCCAGAACAAAGTTAATATCCTAGGAGGAAAAAAACCAAAAGAAACCACTCATATTAACTTGGTAAATATACATAATTACACCAGTTGTGGCTAAATGTCAGGGGACATCTTCATTCTACCAAACTCAATGGAAGAACACATGCTGAATGAGTACCAGTATTGGTAATCTTTTTAAATTAAATTGAAAAATGCTTTTTGCCTGTGCCCTGTGTTTAATGTGTTTAATGTTTTAGACATAACTGGGATGGGGAGAGACAAGCTACAGTCCAGTAAACTGTAAGGACAAAGTCAATCCATCTTGGCATTTTGCTTCTCTCATGGTCTGGTAATGTTATCTTTGAATACTCACGGTCTGGCCTGGTAGCGCTGAGAACCCTTTGTCACACTATGAAAAAATTGTTCTATAGAGGATGGGTGGGGAAGGATTACTACAAGGTAATTGATTTATTACTGCCCTGGAGCCAAAATCTGAAAGGCTGGGCTGACAGTGAGGAGTAACGGAGTCATCTAGGAAGTCTGATCACTCATTAAAGACTTCAATGAGCTGTAGCAGCAAATCGGTGTTATCTCCAGTCAGATCTCTATTGCTTTTATGGTCTGTTCTGGCCCCAGAGACCAGTTCTAGTGTAATTTAACTCTGCAGGAGGCCCTCCACAAAGCACTTTATGGTCCTTTAGCTGGAACTAGGGATTTGCAGTTTACGTGTTTGGGACCCTCATCCTTCAACCAGCAAACATTTTTTTTAGTCAAATAATAGCTAGAAATTTTCTCATTACTTTCAAAGAGTTTTTTTCTGAAAGAGAAAAAGAAAAAAAACAACCGTAACATGCATTACTTCTTTCAAAGTTTAGGAAGTGACTCTAATTTAGATCATTCAAATGGAAAAAAAGTTCTTTGGTTTACTTTTTATCTGTATGAAAACCTCCTTTCTGCAGTCATTTGATATGTCAATCAAATAGTTGTGAAAACATTACGAAAAATTTCAAAAGATCATTTGAAATTATGGAAGTTAAATTAACGTGGAATATATGATAATAGAAATTAACCTCACAACTTTTTCATTTTAAAGAACTAGTGAAACTTTCATGATCTTTCTTTTTTCTTGCTCTCTTGGATTCACCCACACACTCATGTCTGATAGCAATCCCAGATGGTATACTTCCTCAGCATTTGAGATTTCAACATCTTAAAAGGTGGAGAGAATTTCACATAAAAACAATTCTAAGCTTTAGAGCTATGCATATAATATTTAAAAACAAAGCACTGAGTTTTGTGCAAGTTCAAATCTAAGTGTCTTAAGGTGGCATTTGCTATTTGTATGACCTACAGCTGCTTTGGAAAATCAAGACAGGGACCAAAATACAGAAATACCCATACTGTAAAAATAATAATTATTTTAATCCTTTTGAAAAAGTGGAATATTTTTGGGGTGACAGAGCAAAGACTGCAAGGTCTGCTCCAAAGACTGTAGAGGTTTCTAAAAGTGGTCACTGCTTGTGTCTATGTTTAAGGTCTCAGTTCCTTTCTGTTAAGTTTACAGGTAATTTGGGTAATTCCATTATCCAAATATTTTTTCAATATATTGAACTTCCAAAAAAGAAACAAGTATAAAATCTATTTAGTGCATTAATGAAGGAGTTCACTAATTCTATTAATGAGATACATACAGTATATTCTTAGGACTTTAATTTCCTGAATTGTGAAAATATTTAAGATTTTTCTTAAGACCCATAACAAGTAAATATTTAACTCTATCCATATTAAGAAGGATTTTGTTTTACTATTGAAAAATATCTTACCAATCTTTCTTCTTTTGGAATACATTTCATACTTCTTTTTTAATCTAATATACAAGTTTCAGAGTCATTCTAGCTGTTTAGATTAACATATTTAATTTGAAACATTGTACTATGATACAATTTCTTGGAGTCAATGTCTGTATGTTTTCAAGGAGAGAGTGTTCTCTAAGGCATGATGTTCAAGTGTAGATATTGTAAAATCAAATGGTATCATTAGAAATGCCTGCACCCAGCAGATACATGAGCATTTACCTTCATATACCTATATATGTATATGTACAATTTCAGCAATACATTTTCTGGTTTATTAATTTTCTGTATACATATTATTTCAAGAAGTATCCATGGTTGAAACAACAGATAGCTGAGAAGGAACTGTGGATATTGAATACACTTTTTTTCTGAGGGGGACTCAACTTGTGTCCATGAACTTAAAACTGATATCAAGTACCTCAAGTACTTGTATTAAGATACAGTATTGTAACTTTTCATTTCTGGTGACAGAATTTTACTCCTTCAAGTTAAATAGGTAATAAAATATTAATTCATTTTATAAATGTGAAAATAAAAGTAATGCATGACTTAGTGCCCATTGAAAGTTTGTACTGAAATATCTCCTACTTGTAGTTTTAATAAAGAAACCTGTAGTTTGCTTGCAGGCAAAAGCAACCTGATTTCTTATACTATTCCTGAGAATGAAACTGTTATTGATATCTTGTTTCTTGTTTTACAATACAGATCACTTCAGAAGACTTGCTGTTAACCAAAATTCTCAGTGTAGTTTTTTGATACTGTTTATTCAGAGCAAAAGTATTCTGTATTAAAAACAGCTCAGTAACTTTGTGCATTGTGAAAACAGTTGTGAAAATACATTAGAATCCGGTTTCAAGTGTACTGGAGAATAATACTTTAAGACTTTTTTTATTTAGCAAGCAAAAATTATTAAAGCAGCCTATGGTGCTGCTGTGCTATGAAGACATAAGTGTTTCCTTTTATAAATATCTTTTTCAATACAGATTTTTGTGGAGGATTTTAGTTGTAATTGTTTACATTTACCCTGCCACAATAAAGCTAGCCTTTTCCCTTTTCTGTTCAATTTGAACATGTAAATAATGGCATGTGACAGGCATATCAATAATTCATGCTGAGTCACATTTGAAAGGTATTCAATGAAGCAGTGTACTGGCTCTTAATTTAGACTTATTAGGCATTAGTATCACACTGACTGTGAGAATTATGATGACTGGTGAGAGAACAGGATGTTATGTGAAGATCTGAACATGAGTCATACCAGTTTTGAAGATATATTTTAAAATCCCTTCTGAAATTCTGTGGTTAACAGCAAACCCTTAATTAGATTTTGTATTTCTTATTTGTTCATTCTATATACTGTCTAAAGATATCACATCTAGATGATTGAGTAGATACATATTTTTGCCAGCTCCTTCAGCACTATGAGATTCTCTTTGGAACCTTCATTACACTATGACTTTTCCTAATTTACAGAAATATTCAAAGCTTGACTGCAACTCTCAACCTTACCATAAACTTAATCTCAATCTTCTGAATATCTTTTTTAATATATATGTCAGGAATGAAGGAATGAAACTATTCCAGAGCCTTGAAAATACTTAAATTGACTTCAATTTGTCTGTGAGACCCTTCACCAGCACAGTGCTGCTTGTCAGTGGAGCACTCAAGCCTTGTAAGGTATTAAACTCTAGACATTCTGTAAAATTTCTGGCCAAATGAGCTTCTGATTCTAATAAAGGCATCTCATTATTAACTCAATAGAAGTAATAAAGAACACTGATAGTCTTCAGAAAAAAATGCATTAAATCTATCTTGGCCTTGCTCAATGCTTTAGTTCTTATGCATGACTCAGAAGTTCTCAAAAACAGCACTCTAAAACAACACTTGGAGTGGTTCTCCCATTCAGAATAGTAGCAAGATGCTCATAGTTGACACAAGTCCTAGAAATCTGCTGTACGGCCACGCACTCTGCAACGCAATGATGTAATCAGTGCCAATACGCAAAAATGTATGCTCAAATTCTTTATTTCTCCAGACAAAATTTGGGTCTTCTCATGCTTCACTTGTTCCTTGACTCACAGCTCAGTATAAGTGGTGCAAAGTTTCTTCAAGTAATATACATTTTAGTGCCTGTTCCTCACAATGTCAATTCATAAATGCTCAATACTTCAGTTATCACGAAGGAATGGCTTGCAGTCATTAATTTTCAATTAATCAATGTGAAGGTTCCTATAGTAAGCAATAAAATAGATTATATTTATTCCTTAAATTAATTCCACTTTATCAATTTTTTCAAGTAATTTTATTATTAAATAGCCTGAAAATTATTTGAATAAGTAAACTGATCATACAAAATTAAATGTAGTAATCTTGTTTGCTTTTAAACATACTCAAATATCAGGGTTTTTCTGGTTACATTGTTGACATGAAAGTGTTCTCCATTTTGCTGCTGTCAGCTTCATGTTTGTCTTCCAGATAAAAAAATAAAAATTTCAGTAACATGTACACAAAATAGTTAAGAGAAGGAACTCTTAAAGGATGGCAATTCAGATCAGTGGTCTGCATCCGACCATTGAAAAAATAGAGGTAGAAACCATAACATACATAGACAATAGAATAGTTTTTAAATGCTATAATATTTTCTTTAAGCTATTGTCACAGATGAGAGTGGAAGGTCTTAAGGTTGCTTAAAGAATCACAGACAAATATATCAAGAAAAGGTGCTTTTAATAAAATGTGACGTAACAGAAGTTGATGGAATTGACATGTAGGGGTTGGAATTGGAATGGAGTGAAAAGAAGGAAGAAGACCTGCCCATTGAGTCTTGAGGTTCAGAGTGGACCCCCTTGCTTTTCAAACTCATTCTCAGAGAGGAGTCTGGGTGTAGCTGAATCCACTCCTAGTCCCAGACTTGATCAACGGTTAACAACTAAGGGCTTTAAGTGTAGGGATTTCAGTGGAGTGCTTTAACACATAATTATGGGTCCAGTGTGATTTGAAATAGCAGTAAATTAAGATTGATTGTTATAAGAAATCACAAAATCAGATTATATGGTTTACTAATAGCAATCAATAATCAACAATTTGCTATAATCAATACAGAGGTTCAAATGAAGGTCTAACGAAGTTTCTAAACTGAATTGTGTGCATGCACACACACACAGATATAGAGATTAACCTGTTAGGATGTTAAATTTTGGTACCTGATTACATGAAAAGAAGTTGCAATATACTCTGGATTATACCCCAGAGTCAAATTATAAAAACCTAATATAATTTTATTTTCTCCCGTACCTGAGAGAAGTGGACAGCTACTTAATCTTTCAATGAGATGAACACATTTCTTTGTGAAATGTGTGAGATGCGGGGCCAGAGCTTGGTGCAATCCTGGCGAGCTCCAAGGGACCTCCCTGTTAAGTGATATTTACAGGGTCCCAAGATGGTCAGTATTTTTCCATAATAGCCATGATTCAGAATAAATAATCTTTGGCAACCTTCAGAGTGGGCCTGTGTTCTGAACAGGAGGGGTCTCAGGTATGTTGTGCAGAATTGCAGGCACACTTCGGGAGAGCTTAATTGCCCCAAATTGCTTTATTTGCACTTTGACTAGAAGGTACCCAGTTGTCTGGACTCACTCCTCCAGTAGGCAAGGTCAGAAAGTGCCAGATTTTATCAGCCGACTGCACTTGCTGTTGAAACAAGAGCAATATTCTTGTTTCAACAATGCTGATGTTGATGATGCAACAGGCTCAGTGAATGGGGTGTCTGCACCACAGTTATATGAGTTGAATATTATGAGCACATAATATTCATATTATTTAAGGAAAAAATAAGACATTGGATCTTCTAGGTCATGCTTTAGTTGATCTTGTACTTGGAAGATAACAGTGCCTACTGGTTATGAAAGGTCATAATGATTAGATTAAATGAGTAATGGTAAACCACAGAAACCACCTGAAGTAGGTGTGCAGGTGAATAATGTTGGCAATAGCTGACACAGTGAATGTGACTGTGTCTTGCACGGTGTAGAAAGGAATCATCCCTATCTAACCTCAGATATTTAACAAAGCTACCCAATTTAGGAGAACACTTATCAAGAGTCTCTATAGACAAGGGAAAAACTACATGTCTCCAAGTGGCAATTCAGTTCACTTAAGGTCTGAATAGAGTTGATCATATTATCTCAGAAAACAGGGTTTCTGCAAGCAAGCAGCAGTTTGCTCTTTCATAGATGGGAGGAAATGATGATCAATAACACACATCTGAAAACTTTGTAATAATAGTTGATAAATACAAGCAATACATCAAGTAAATGTTGATAAGCATCCCTTATAGCAGAACCTTGTTGCAAGCTGAAATTTCCCACAATAAGTATTAAAACTACAGTGTAAACATACAACTGCTCTGAATCTAGGGTAAAATATAAGCCTATTACTTCTTGGAAAGTACAGATTTCTGTAAATGGTCCACAGCTCTTAACTTCAGGACCTGCTATAAGTTATGATGGGTTCATGTTAATACTTGAAGTTGCATATATGTTTTGGAAATGTGAAAAGCTCAAGGGTATGTCATTACTAACTGGGGGAAAAAAAAAACCTCTCCTCAGACTGTAGCAATAACAAAGAGCCAAGTGAGAAGGAGGAGTTGGGTTAGCATTGTCATAAAAAAAATCCTCATATGGAATTCTTTCTCTGTCAGATACAATATGTTTGTTCTTTGTTAAAAGATTTTCTTTATAGTACTTTACTACTGTAAAAATCTTAATTTGGGTTCTGCTCTACTATCCTGAATAAAAACAACAGCAATTACGTGTTGTGAAAGAAAAGCACTCGTACTTTTTTCCTAATCCAAAAGCAATTAAAAAGATAGATGGGAGAATTATCTTATTGCTTGACATGCGGTGGGAAAAAAAATAGTAATAATTTAGCATTATTATTATGGTTGAAGGACACAGAAAAATGTAATATAAAAACAAAATGTAAAAAGAAAATGGCTATTACAATGAAAAAACTCATTAAGTAGTTTTCATTAGTTTGCATGAACAAATCACAAAATGTAACTCAGTCTCATGCTGTTATTTTCCCCACAGAAGATAGCAATACGGGGGGGTTTGCTGGTTTACAGGCAATTTAATGTGAGCCAGCAGTGTGCCCAGGTGGCCAAGGCAGCCAACAGCATCCTGCGTCAGGAAGAGTGTGACCATCAGGAGTAGAGAAGTGACTGTGCCCCTGTACTTGGCACTGGTGAGGCTGCACCTCGAGTACTGTGTTCCGTTCTGGACCCCCCACTGCAAGAAGGATATTGAGGTGCTGGAGCATGTCCAGAGAAGAGCCACCAAGCTGGTGGAAGGTCTAGAGAGCAAGTCCTATGAGGAGAGGCTGAGGGCACTGGTGTTGTTTAGTTTGGAGAAGAGGCAGCTGAGAGGACACCTCATTGCTCTCTACAACTACCTGAAAGAAGGTTGCACTGAGGTGTGGGTGTTGGCCTCTTCTCCCAAGTGAATAAAAATAGGACTAGAGGAAATGGCCTGAAATTGCACCAGGGGAGGTTTAGACTAAATATTAGGAAGAATTAGGTATTCAATAAATGTGTAGATATGGCACTTCAGGGCATGCTCTAGTGGACATGGTGGGTTTTTTGGGGTTGTGTTTTGGTGGTTTTGTGGTGTTGTGTTTTTTTGGTTTTTCCTCCCCTGCTCCTGGGGGGGCATTTGGACTCTGTGATCATATAGGTCTTTTCCAACTGTGGTGGTTCTGGGATTCTACAAAGTCTAGTACAGTGTGATATTTATGTTAAAAACATGAACTGGGTAACAAGCCTTCTTTCAAGCAGAGATAAGGGATAAGATTGCTGAAGCCAGTACCACTTATCCTCTACAGTTGCATTTTTATTGAGTAGAAATAAAAATAGCGTATGTTATTCTTACACCCCTAATATTTTTAGCTTAATATTATTCAACCGGTTTAGGCAAAAAAAGATTTGTCTTAAGAGCATAGGACAGCATAAGTGTAGAATCCTGTTATCAGGCAGACATCAGGTTTAAGGATACGTTTTTTTAATATAAATTTATTTATTTGTTCTAAGGTGAAAGAATTTTAGGATAAACCATGGTCATATATCATTGTAGTGCATTAGCACTCAAAAAAAGTTTATGAGACAATAAGATACCAGATTTGGTAAATAACCATGTTAATTGTGTTCTATAAGATGTAAACTGTATCCAGTAAGGGAAAGAATTTGTTTATGTTCTTGCATCATACTGTATCTGTATCTTTGTATCTGAGTGATTATTGTGCAAAAAAAATATCCTGAAGCATTAAATTGATTTGAAAGTGTTGGAATGTTTGGGAAAAACCCCCTGCATCCTGTGGCATTCCTAATATATTGCAGTGTGTGATATTTGACACAGGACCAAAAATCTGACTAGTGGTCATAATTTTATCCCTAGTCATGAGACAACAGTATTTGGTTTTGCCAGTACTGCCCATAAGTCATGAGCTAGGTTTTATTGAAAATATGTTAAATGTTGTGTTAAATAATCTTTTTCATTATATCGTAGCATAACACTAATTTAAATACTGCATATTAGTAAACATCATAAATAGGAATCCAGTTACTAAAAATTTTCCAATCTAATTAGTTGCATAGTTCTACTAAATATGTTTTGTAAAATTACTAAAAAGCTAGTTACAAAAGGCTTCAAAAATATACCAGCTCCTAAGACTTCACTTTGTGGAGTATTTCAAGTACTAGAGTGTGAAGCCATAGTTAGTAAAGCCAGAGGGCAATAAATTTAGTAAGAAAATGGGATCAGATAAATAAACTTTTACCCATCTCACTTAAATCAATGAAGAGATACGTCAATGACTATGGGATCACACCTGTTGAGTCATCAAGGTTGTTGGTTGTTTTCATCACTGAAAGCCTGTTAAAATAATTGGAAATCTTTAAATTTAGCCAGATTAATAAGATTTTGAGTCACCATGTAATTTTTAGTAATAATAATGTCTGAGTGACCGCTGCTGATTTAAGTAGAACTAACAGTACCAATATTTTTATGGGGTCAATTTCTAATTACTAATTCAGATTTTATGTAACTACTTATTCTGAAATATATCTTATTTTTCTAACACTTTTGTTTTAAATCTAAATTGTGCTGATCTGTTAGAAATATGCAACTATATATGCTTGATTTCACATTTTCTTTTTCACAGAAACTGAATACGTAAGTGATATGTGAAGCAAAAGCTATGCACAGTTAATCTTTGATGTGTTTTGTTGTTTGTTTTTTTTTTTTGTAAATAACAGGTTTTTTAAAGGTTGGTAGAAAAAGATGAAGAAAGGAAAAGATATCAAACTCATTTATGATTTTTCAGTGTTTTTTCAGAGCACTGAAGATTTCTACTTTTGCTTGTCTGGTTTCTGATCTACTGACATTAAGCTTCATTACTTTCATTTCTTCTTATAATTTGACATGTTTCTGTCATTTTGCAGAAGGTTAAATTGGTGAAGGTTAAGAAACTGGCATCATGTATTCTGTTTAACATTTTTTCCCTGACAAAATGAACATCCTTTCTTCAATTCTGCTACAGTCAGCACTGACCAGGATCTAATAAAGCAAGGTCTTTAACAGCTTAAAATTGCCCCTGACATTATCTTGTCAGTTGTATCAGACCTTGAATGATACAGACTATGAAAATCTTTCAAGAACATTTTGATAGAGTGGCAGACTATTTACAAAACCAGCAAGATTTTAAAATCATTTTCAGAGACATAAAGTAGCATAAAAAATATGTGCCTAGAGCCAAACTTTTGGATCATATGTTCAACACTGTTTTTTCTAAGGTTAAGGCTTGATCACTTTGCAGTATAATGTGCATTGACAGTATTAGGTTCATTCCATAAATTCAGAAGCTTAAAGAATATCTTATAGCAGGTTTTATATCAGCAGCTTTTTGGATATTTTTCTTTGCTTTTTGAGTTATAAAGCATATGGGATGCATTCTTACATTCATCAGCCTGGAATCTGTCAGCTAAATTCTGCAAAGCCTAAGGATGTGTATAAATTCAAGAGCTGTGAGATGAGAGGAGCTTTTTGCATGTGCCTCAGAAAAAGTATAAAAGCTATATTTGTAGTCTGGTTTGGGAGGAGGTATTGTTTTGGTAAGATTGCAATTAAAATTAAACAGGCACAAAAATCTCAGCATAAAGTATTATGCTGAAGAACACAGCAGAAAAGGCAGAATTGTCAGATATATTGATAAAAGTTCAAAGTAATATCACTAAATTACTCATATTCTAAAGATGCAATATTTTAAGTTTGTTAACTTAAATCTTCATGTCTTATAAAAAGCAAAGCTGAAAAACATGAATCTCGCTTGTTTTGTATTTTTGCAAGAATATTATCATATATGAAGAAGGAAAGATATGCAATTATCAATAATAAAACTGAAATTATTAGTTTGATGAAAAATTGACAGTAGCTGACAACAACAACAATAATAATAGTAATAACAACAATAATAACAAAATAGCAACAATAATTGTCATCATCACCACAGTTAAAGTAGGGAAAGAGATTCCTGGGTCTTCATTCTAGAATATTGCATAGATTTTTATGAAGGCAAATTATGCCTTAAATTAATTACAATCATAGTTTCAGAGGAGCACGTATTATAAGAAGTCTAAAGGAAGAACTACAATGTTTAGCATGTTCCAAATATATTCAGATGCAAGTATAAAGAAAGTATTTATACAGAAAATATTATGAAATTTAATGTCTAATAATATTATTCTTTTAATAGAAGGGGAAAAAAAGGAAAGTATTTGCTACTTGTATTATAATTGGTCATACCCCTTGTCACTAGCTTCCAAGTATACTTGAAAATATAATTGGATGCAGCATCACAACCAGGCTTCTATGCTGTTTTTTATTTTTATTTTGCAAGATTTATCTGTAGTTGGAACACTGAAGAGTGGAATTTCCTATTCACCCATCATCCCCCTTCAGTTCCATTTCAAATGGGAGTTCACCTGATGTAACAAAAGTTTGTTAAATTTTTTTAAGACTGTAACTTATTTATGCCTTTCTTCTGCCTACAAATTGACTTTTTGCTTATATAAGCTTGAATTCACTTTTTTTTTAAAGACAGATTAAAATATTTTTTAAAAAAATAGTTAAAATACTTTCATTCATCATTCAGGGAGATATTTTATTAACATTAGGGATTTTATTTAGCCAAAAGCAGGATTAAGGATGGTACATTCCCATAGCTGTATTGCTATAACCTCAGGACAAACAACCATCTGGTACTTCCTGGCTAAACTTGTGCCCTTCACAAACACATTTTGTGATTATAGATGGTATCTTAGATATTTGTACTTATGTCCATCTGTTCATATGGCATTATGCCTACATACAAGTCAGTGTTTTCACTAACTCACTGGTGCTGGACATCAGTGTGTTTAGCTTGGCTGTCTGGTTAAAATTTTAGTTGCCATATTTTTTAGCTGCAAATACAATTCTGCACCAGTGACATCAGTTTTGTGTTGGCCTGACATCACAACGACGATTGCAGTGACAAAATTACATCTTCGTATCAGTGGATGAATATTTGTAAAAGTCTTATAAGAAACAATAACATCTCACTAAAGCAGAGTAATCTTGTGACAAAATAAAATGTCACTTTCTCCTATGACTTTCTCCTCAATATCATCACATATTATTATTAGCTTCAACCAGGCCTAAGCCTAATGAGAAGTATTTTGAAAGAATTCTACTCGGTCTGGCTAGAGTAAAGTTAAGAAGTTAAGTTTCTTCAACAGTGGTCCATACAGTGCTGCACTTTGCAGTCCATGTTAAAAGTTTTTGCCAACAGAACCAGTGTTTTGGCTACAACTGAACAATGCTTTCAGAGCATCAGGTCTTTCTTCTCTTTCTCCCCCCTCTCCCTCAAAGTGAATATGCTGGGCAAGAGGTTTGGAGGCGGCACAGCTGGGTCAGCTGACACCAACTGACCAAAGGCATATGTTTGAAAATACACCACATGACAACATGCTCAGCAATAAAAACTTGGGTAAAGAAAGAGGAATAGGAGATGTTTTTTGTTATGGTTGTTGTCTTCTCAAATTACTGTTTTGCCCTGCTTCCTAGAATGTGAGAGAAATTCCTGCTGATGGGAAGTAGTGAATGAATTCCTAATCTTGCTTTGCTTGCATGATGTGTGGAAACAAACTTCACAACCTCAGGAAGGTTATAAAGAAGGTATGTTTATTACGGCGCTGGGTGCAAGGGGGATAGCTCCTGCTATCTTGCACACCCTGTGTTAGTAAAGCTCTGTTTTTATCTAGCAGGTACATGAATATTCATAAGGTCATGATACATATTCAATAAATTCTTAGAAAAGGCCTTGCTTATGGTAATCACTTCCCCGCCTAGTTCCGCATGTGCAGTGCTGTCTGGTAGTGGTCTTATGGGGTCTTCAGGATGAAGGCTGGAAGTCTTCCTCACAGTGAACTCCTAACTTTGAAGCACTTTGACTCAGTTAGTGACGAATAGTAACCGCAAGTCCAGCTGCACCGAGTTCTGCTTAGCCAAGGAGAATTCTTACAGCACAGTTAAGAGACTGCTACTCCCCTTATCTAAGGAATGTAGCACACCTCGGCCTTCTGTTGTCTGTTCAAAAAGTCTTAACCCTTTTTTCACCAATTCATTCACATGCAGTTTTTTGATTTGTTATTAATCTGTCTTTATCTTGGTCCATGACCTTTTCACCTGGCTTCTTTTTTTAACCTGAATCCCTGGGAGAGAGGAGTGAAAGTGAGGGTGTTTTTTTTAGCTGCTGGCCAGGGTCAAACCACCACAATTCTAAAATAGCACTTATAGGCAATTTTATTCGGAAGATCTAAATTTTAAGACTATTAAAATCTACACATGAATAGACTGTGTTGAATACCAAGAAGTTTAGACCTCCAATAAAACATTCTATTTTTCAGATAACTGATTTTTGATTTGTCAGAACTCTTGAAGCTGTGGCCAAACATATTTGGTTTTCAGTGGCAGAACAGAAACAATTAATACAAAGTATGAAAACTGCTAAAGTAGTATTGTTGCATTTTTTAACTATCTGAAGAATAAAGGTATTTATGTCTTGATGTACAGGTGACTGACATAAAATCTTGGGGATACAACTGAAAAAAATATGCATCTACATTTACTGTTTCTATTTTCTATTATCTTGTCATATATTATGAGAATAAGTGTATGCATTATCCAAAGTGACCTTTTGAATGAGGCAAATAAGTCAATATTTACCAATAAAGACTCAACAAAATAGAAAAAAACGGAAACTTAGAAGTGAACTGAATAGACAATGAGTGCTAGAAACTAAAAAAAGAAAAAAAAAGAATTAAAAGGAGTGCTCTTTGTGATTGCAATGAAACATCTGTCATCTGAATTAAAATTTAATGAATTTAGCCATTAGATCTACATAGTAAGGCCATTCTTTCCCCATGGATTTCTCTGTTAATGGAAATTATTAAATTCATTCTGTGTTCCTAAAGCTTTTGTATAAATAATCAAAAAGACTGGTTCAAGCCTTTTTTCTCTGTATGTGATAATGATAATCAAACAATCAGATTTTTGGAAGAAGCGTAAACTGCTAGATAAAACAGATTTAACTCTATTAATTCTGCAAAAATAACATGTATTAAAGAAATGAAAGCAACTAATTGATGTTTTTCTTACATTTTTGTAAGGACTATAAACAGATAATTAAATATGAGCTAGAAAATTACATGCTGTAATTTAGTTAGAAATATATATGTACTTTTATATACTACAAATGCCAGATAATACGAAGGTAATCTGAATGGCATTTAAATAAAATTAATTTAATGTCTCACCTTGTATTGAAGAGGACAAGAAAATTATGAGCTAAGTTACAATTTATCTTTAAGTTTAGATCTGAGACTTTCTGTTGGACATCTGCAGCTAAAGATTTTAGCTCAATACTTAACTTCTGAGACACTGGCACAGGTTGCCCAGAGAAGTTGTGGATGCCCCCTCCCTGGAAGTATTCAAGGCCAGGTTGGATGGAGCAGTGAGCAACCTGAGCTACTGTGAGGTATCCCTGCCAATGGCAGGGGGGCTGAAACTACATGATCTTTAAGGTCCCTTTCAACCCAAACCATTCTGATTCTCTGGTTCTGTGACTCCAGTAATAGAATAAGTGAAGCCATGGTGTGATCTTCTCAAGATTTTCTCTCTCTCTGAGATAAAACAGTTTCAACACAGCACAGGTACATAAAAAACCTTGCAGTATAAGTTTCTTCAGAAATCTACATTCACCTATCACTCATATATACGTATATTAAATGTGTGGCCTCAATGCCTATTTGTTATTTTCTTTACTCCATTATGCTAATGCAGTCAGTATACCCTTCATAAAGAATTGATGAACTTTCTCAAGTGATCCTGAAGTATTACTCCTTGCTTTCAACATCTACTGCACAGTTTATTTCCTCTTGCTCTTTTTAGAAACTTTAGTTTTTGGGGCTATTTAAACATTTGTCATAAATACTATATTAGTACCATTTTTTTTCCATCCACTTCAGAATTTAAGTGAGAAACTTATTTTTTTCCATGCTGTTCTTGCCTCTGTTCTAAGGCAGAGGAAAAAAGAATAGTGTTGGCATAATTAGATGCAGCTTTAAATACAACTGAAAATTCTAGATCTGAGAAAAGAAACGTCAAAGCAAAAACATCAAAAATATGTATTCAATCACAAAATCTACAAATACTATTGAAACTCATTAACCACTGTGGAAAAGTCTTTATAAGCTTTTTATGTGACAATTCAGTGGGATTAAGTTCAAGTTTTAGATAACTTCAGGCAATGCAAATATATGCATGTGTAAGAATTGCAAGTATTTGAAGAGAAGAGATAGTAGTGTACATACAAAAATATATATGGGTGTAAGAGTTAAAGTCTGCAGCAGGACTTTAGACAGACATATAACTGCTGAGAAGTGCTGTCTAGAATAACTTCACAACTGGCAAAGAAAGAGCTGGAAATGTTCCTATGGCTAAACGTGTTATGGTAACTCGGTAAATAAGTTATGTCAGCGTTGGAATTCACATATGCAACTACACCTTTGTTGTTTGTAACTAAAGTGATACTGAGAGTTACAATGAGCTGGAAAAAACTAAAAATAAATATTTAACATAGTAGGCTGTCTAATATGATGTCTAATAAAAGAGCTGTAATATACACAATGTACAAAATTCTGAAAGTATAATAATGTATTGTTAACAATTTCATGTTAAAGATTCCTACAGATGACAGAAGTAAAAACAAAGAGCAGAATTGTTTGACTTTATAATCAGGCAAGTAGTAATTTAGTCAAAAATGGAACATTTAAGATATGAATTAAAACACTTTCAATTTAGAAGAGGGTAAGTTTGAAAGCTTTTTTTTCCATATTTATCATATTATGCAATGAATAGGCACACTTCTTTTTTCTTAGCATCCCAGGCAGCAAGAAATTATTTAATGGTAGATTGTTTAATTGCTTGAACCACAGGCTGGGATAAAAATCAAGACAAAATAGCCATTTATTTATATGTGCATTATATCATGCTCTTTGCAAGAGAAAAGACATTTATGTCCTCTAAAAATGCTTTTTAATGCAGATCAGATGTTCCGTGCATAGTGGTACAAGGAAATTTAGCAACACCATTTTTAAGCTATTAAGTAGCAAGTTGAATTACTGCGTGAAAATCTTACTTTGGAATGACTTATAAGGGAAACTTTTTCTGAGAAAAGACATTTAGCTGTACATTGCTGGACACCTGGAGTATTCCAAGCCTCTACATTCTTAGTAGCATGTTTTTCAGTAATGAAACATAGCCTACCCTAGAAACAATGTACAAAGCTAGCTAAAGCCAGTTTTAAGTCACTTCTGGGTCATCTAAGAATGAAATGCTTGGATACACAAAGTATCCTTATCTCTTAACACCACCCCTTAGAAAAAGAAGGACCTACATTAGCTCTGTGATTAGGAATAGAGTACCTGCAAAACAGCTAATGGGACTGAGCATAATTCTTCTAAAGGAAAGAATTCTAAGAATATAGTGTTAAAAATACCCATGAGATACAGAGCATAGTCCCTTAAACCTCAGTCCCTTATGTAATAAGTAATGAGTTCATAGAAGAGTCCAGAAAACTTTTGCTATCTTTGTCCCTACTCTACTAGCAGACAGAAATAAGAGATAATCTCCGAAGTCCTGTGATAAATGTACATCTGTCTGTTCAAAAGAAGTTTATTGGATATAACAATTAACCAAAAAGCAGAAAAATGTCTATAGTAATGGTTCCTTTACCGTGGAAAACACTTCTTTATTTCTGAAGTCTCTGCCCTGCTGAATTTTGAAATCAGATTTCTTGGCTGCAAACAAGTATAGCTCCATAAGTGGAGTGACCATACCTATCATTTTGCAGCAGCAATACTACTCAAAAGCCTATTATAATCTATTGCTTTCTGAACAAAACATCGGTTAGGAATCCAGCAAGCCCCTTTCAATGCTGTTTTGAACCAAGCTAGGGAGCATCAGTTTTGCAGTTCCATCAACTGGTGATGCAGCACTTCAGCAGCAGTTTGCTCACTTCATGGCATTCCAGAAACATTCTTGGAAATCCTAGAGTGCTTCAGAAGCACATCCTCAATGCCAACAAAAACTAAGTAAGTTTGTAAATTTCAAGTAGCCTAGCTGTAACATGGATACATTTGCAGTTATGGTAGGTTTTTGTTGTACCTCATCTGGAAACTATTTGAGAAGCATTCAAATAAAGCAGTGAGGCTATAAAATACAAAACTGTAGTCAATTTTCAGTGTTCTCATTGGAATTGATTTTGGAGTTTATTTATTCTTACATTCTGCAAGGAACAGATATTTTTTATAAACAGAACAAAACACACTTAAACACAGTAACACCCAAAAATACCTCATAAAGTTGCTGGCCATCATTCATCCCTCCCTATGTCCAGCAAAGAGAATGAACTGTGTAATACGAGTTTTTCTGGATTTCTACATTCTGATTTCTTACTCAAATTCTCATGAATACTCCTAGTTACACAGCTGGGAGTAGTCAAAGCACATACAAAATTGGAAGAATTCAGGGTGTATTACATACATCCTATTACTAAGCAATTCAAAATAAGATGTTGATTCCATTACTGTGCTGTGTAGGCAGAATTATCCAAGAAAGTTTTCAGGTCCAAGCCTTTACATGACCTAGAGATTTGATGTATTAATTCAGTTTAGCTTAATTCAAATCCACTTAAGTTTGGGTTGTAACACTGAACCTAGCTGGAACATATGTTCCCTGTTAGTTTGACACACTGGCTCATCTTGCTGCATACCTGTCCTCTGAATAGGACTCAGAAACCGAAAGTAATTGAAATGCAAAATGTAAATACATAAAACCACCCATTTATTTCTAGGAATACATAGAAAAATGGAGTACTCCATTTTGTACATGTCTGAAAATTCTCATACTAAATAGAATTATTTAAGTTAGCTTTTTTTTTTTTTTTTTTTTAATTCAATTCTGGACATAATTTCAATAGAGTTGAAAAAGAGATACAAACTTCAATAATTTATAGTTTCAGAGTATTTCAGTGAGTTAATTTTGAGCTTTAGTGAATTACATGAACTTCCATGGAATAAACTCTTTACAATTAGTCCTTTGTACTCTATTTCAACAAGGAGATAATACTGTTCTTGTTTGAAATTTTTAAAAAAATGCTAAAGATGAACCTTAAAATGTATCAGGATGGAGTGAGGGAAGGGAAGGAAGGGAGTTATAATTGAGTGCTAAACTGTGAGTAGTTTTTACAAGAAACTGCTGACATGATTTTTCCCATTTTTTTAAAAAAGTGAGTAACTTCTTATATATGTTTCTAAAAATAACATGTTTTATGACATAGGAAAATCTGAATTTACCTAGAGAATAAATTAGTTATAAGTAAGAAGGATTCTGAAGTGAATGATGGTAGATCTTTATTAAAAATAAATATTCAGTGCAAAGAATGTATTTGGAAAATTGACTGTTAGATTAAAAGTTATTGGATATTAGCTTGCATTAAAATGGTATAAGACAGAAAACATAAAAGCTTTGTAGTGCTCAGAATAAGGAGGCATATCCAGAAGGTTGAAGTATGTATATATGTGTGTGTTTGTGTATATATATATAGTGAAGAGTAGAACATGTTACAGCAGTAATAAACCTCGACTAAGAACATGCATTATGCTATATATCTGTCTTCTGAAATATTCAGAGGACTCCATTAACCTTCAAACTTGCAGATGTCTTCAAGTGTCTTTAAATTAATTTTAAATTAAGTGACAGGTGATTTTTTGGACAGAAAATACTGGGTTTACCCCAAGAATTCTGCAAGCATATAAAAGATTTATTAAATTTGCTTGATGTCCAAGATGATGGGTCAGCAAACAGACTTTCTTGCTACAGAAGGAAATAAATGTGTGTTCATTAAGAGATGGAAATGGAAGGGCAGAAATAAGTGAAGAAATTGTGCCAAAGGAGAAAATATGCATAAGTGAAGGTTGCAAGGGGATTTTGATGTGCCTACTTAGAAGAGTTAGTGTATAAGGACTTACCTTGACTGTCTGCATACTAATGCACATAACTTGGATGACAAACAAGAACTTCAAATGCAGGTCTGTGACATTCTCAGAAAAACAAAGGCTTGGTGAGATAACACACGTGAATGAAATGTTGTCATAGGTGATTAAATGTCCTGTATGCCCTTGTCCTGGTATTCTAAGATCTTTGGCTGCACAGGCTTTCAATATGGAATCAGAACATGCCTGTCAAAATCAGGGACCAAAGGGAATTTAACTCTGAGGATGCTGTCATGGGAGTCTTACCACATTACAGACTACTTCACCAAACAGATGGAAGCACATAAAACTTCATAGCAAAAATCTCCATGTTACAGGGCCTGTTCTTCATAAGGGATTTTTCCACATCCACATTTCCGTATTTCCACCTGCTGGGAGGGCAACACAGCATTATTCAAGTTCTTGACTACATTTGTGGCAATTTGTTAACTCAAAAAGTAGACTGACAAATACAGAAAGTTCTCTACTTGAGTTCTAGCTCACTAACAGTCAAGAACTGGTGGCAAAAGTCCTCACTTATAGCTGCTTGAGCTGGAGAGATAACCACTAGATAACTGAGTTCAGCATTTAGAGAAAGCCTGGGAGGGTGATCAGAAGAGAGCTCAGGAATCAGAACACAGTATAGGAATAAGTGTGATGCAGGAGTGAAGGAAAATGTCTGAATTATAAAGAAGAACTATACATTATTAACAAAAGATATCTGTAAATCTCTTTGTACTGGTAGGATGACCACTACTGAGGAACTGAAGATTATGGAGCAGTGGTCTGTTGCATGAGTGCACCTTGCACAGGAGATGGAGGAGATCAAGTATGAAAAAGTACAAAGAGCTGATGTAGCAGCACCTGTTTTGATCTTTCAAGTGCAAAACAACCTACAAAACTTATTCCATGCTCCTTGAGAGATGCTCAGTGAGCCCCCATGACAGCCTCCTGGATTTTCTATCCTGCCCTCAGGAGACTCCATCTGGAGTCCTGCATCCACTTCTGGTGTCCTGAGCAAAAGACAGGCATGGAATATATATATATATATATATGTATATATTCTGACATTTGATATTGTTCTGTAGCAACAGACTTGCCAAAACCTCAGTGCCTTTAATAAACCTATTGATTTTTGAGCATTGTTTGTGAGTGTGACAGGGAGTGGTCCTCAGCCCTCGATCCCCTTTGGAGGGGGAGTGGGTCGCGGCTCTACCCATCTCGGTCCACAACAACTTGTTTGAGCAGGTCCAGAGGAAGGCCATGAAAATGATCAGAGCGCTGAAACACCTCTCCTAGAAAGGAAGGGTGAGACAATTGTGGTTGTACAGCCTGGAGAAAAGAAGGCTCCGGGGTCTTTCAGTTTGTAAAATAAGCTTATAAGAAAGATGGAGAAAGGCTTTTTACCAAGGCCTGCAGTGACAGAATAAGGGACAATGGTTTAGAGGACTGGTTTAGATCTGATAGAAGGAAGAGGGTGTTAGTCTTTAAGCTAAATGTGAAGGTATGTGCGTATGTCTGTAAATGCTCTGTTTATGCAGATGTCCATCATCTTGGCAAGTACTGGACTCTTCTTCTCTCAACGTATTTGAATGGTATGGGCAAACCTGTGTGTATGGAGAAAACTTCCTAAATACTGTGAAGGTGCTATAAGTTACTCAAAGTCAAGGATGAAATTTGTGTTTCCTAACTTAGTCATAGTCATTTCTAGAAAGCAATGTATTCAGGCTAATCTTCCTCCTGATCATGAGGGGAATTTCAAGGTTAATCAGTTAAATTTAGAATTCTAGCTTAACTGTCAAATATCCATACAGCTAAAAGTGAGGGATGTGAATCAAAGTCCAAGGAGCTGAAAAAGGCAGAAATGATAGTTTTCTGCCCAGATACAGGCAAAGGGCCTAGATATGTACAAAGCAAATACTTATAAAAACTTAGGGAAACTGCAAAGTCACATATTGTTCACTCTCTTCATTATCACTTCAATCCATACTCTACATAAGTGTTGTGTTTTCCAGGATAATATCTAGTCCACTAAAATAAGTAGAATCTCTCTTGCTAGGGCAGAAATTGATTTATGATTTACTTCAATTATTTAAAACAGATTAATTACCTTCCTGAAATTATTTCCTACTGCATGAAAAAATACAAATTTGCTATTTTTTTTTCCACGGCACTGCAGCAAGGTTAGTGGACAGCTTTCCACTGATGGCAATAGGCTCAGGAGATAATACCAAGGACATGATCATCCAAGTTGTTTCACTTGTGAAAGCATACTGGTTTCAAGTAGAGTTTGGCAAACAGGAATATTTAAGGATTGAGCTTGAAGATGAAAAATTACTTTAGATTTCTAACATATTAATTTTAACACAACGTTTTGCTGCTCATAATCATGCAGTTTTCCCCTAGGACTACTCCTGTTCGCAGTAAAAGTCAAAATAGCTGTGTGGTTTCCACAGAAAGAAGAGAGCTTTTCATAGATACTTACAGCTTATTCACCTTAACTTCCAATAACTTTGTTATGAAGAACTATAGAAAATAATGTTTAGCATCCTCTATTCCAAGCATAAATAATCATGTCAAATTTATAACTTGAAAAAGACTGTCATATTCATATAAATTTTACTATATTTTATGTATTTTTTGGAAAGCAGTTACTTCAGTGAAACAAAAGCTCAGTAAAAAGGTATAGAATCATAGAACAATTTGGGTTGGAAGGGACCTTAAAGATCATCTGGTTACAAACCCCCTGTCATGACCAGGGACACTTTCCACTAGTACAGGCTGATCAAAGCCCCATCCAATCTGGCTTTGAAAACTTCCAGGAAGCACATACGAAAATAATTACTGTAACAAAAACTTGGCAATTTCTTTTTCAAAGAAAAATATCAAAATATGTGACAAAAATATCAAATATGTGACAAAACATTATTTGCTTTATTCACGTGGTCTTCCATGAAAACAGAGAAGTGAGAATATATGAAAAGATTAACTGGATTTTTTTTTTTTAAACAGTGATAAATTCTGTCATATTCTGAGTGCAAATAGGAATTTGAGCAAAGAATTTACTTTCAGTCCAAATAATTTTTTTGCCATCTAATAGTCCAAACTATTAATACAGAACACTAATGCAATAAATACAGAAAAGCATCATTAATAACACAGTTTAAATGGTTATGTAAAAGCTTCCTAATATACAGTCTTTCAGTGTTCCTCTGGGTGGACACTGAAAAATTCCTCAAGAACAGTAGGGTGGAGGTAAATTTCCAATTAGCCATCAGTGTCCTAGGATCTTTGCTAGAAGACAGATGATGTTCATGGTGGTGGTAGTGGTGAAGGAGTTCTCCCTGCACAGTCTTGGGTACACTTGGGAGCAATTTGTCGTTTTCTTACTCTGCTTCCTTCGCACTGTTTCTAACTAGCTACACAAGAACTATAATTTTTGAAATTACTGTAAGTTTCTGTCAACAAAAGACAAAATTAATGATGGCAGAATTTGGAATATTACATGCAAAGTGTTCTGTGTTCTCTTTCTTATTTCAATGTCTTAGAAATATCACAGAAAAAAAAAAATCACATCTCAAATAATACTACTATGCCAGCACTATCTGCAAAACAAAACCCAAGCAAGGAAGTGAATCTGTTGACTTTGCTAAATAAGGACAGCTGACCAACACTGCTTGAACTGTCATTTTAGAAATTATCTGTTCAAAAGGTAAATTGCCATATTTGTATGTGATGCTTTTTCAGCCTTTAACTCACAATTGTTAAAATAGTATATTTTTTACAGTTATCTTGGAAGAATTCAATGATCAAACACTTTCTTCTTCTTGATTTGGAATAATAAAAGACTTGGAGAGAATATTCGTTGAAGAAGAAAAGTATAACAGTTTAAAAGAGGCTTTAGATCGGTTTTAGAAGTAATAAAAAAACTTTTCTTGAGAGCGAGAAGGAGTAGTATGTAAGCCACCAGTCTTAAAATGCTTCAGAAAAAAAATGGGAAATGCTTTTCAGGGGAAGAAGAGCAGCAATATGCTAATTGCTGCATTTAGAAATTTCAACCTTCTTGTTATCTGCCCAGCAAACATTTTTTTTAAATCTTCTTTGTTTCATTCATTCTTTGTGTTCCGCCTTTTTCTATCACACCATTTGAATAGAATAAATATTTAAAGATAGTATATTTGAAATTTTTCATTACTTTTCCACTTCGTTTTTGCATATGGCTACACCTCAGATACTGCAGATGATTTGCAGGACTTCCTGTGTTAGGTCCTGAATAAAGTCATTGCAGGAGTTGTGTGTCTTTACCACACAAACAAACAGAAAAGAAAACCAGGAGCATCAGAAGTTTGATGTCCAAGGTCACTGAAGCACATACCAGGGTCAATAAAATAAGTTAGGCTTCCTGCAGTCCAACTTAGTGCTCTATCATTGAATCATAATGCTTTTGTTTATTAGTTTTGTTTTTAATAAATGCTTGCAATATGTTATAAATAATTTTGTTTACAAGAGCAGAATTCTCACCCTGTCACAACATCAACACTATTCAGACCCTCTGCACTCTGACATTTCTATGAAACAATGAGGGAAAATGCATAAATCTTTGGAAAGTGTGGCCCTAATGCAGTTACGTAGCTGTCAAACCTTTCCCTTTTCCTAGAAAAAGAGATCATATCTTCAAACCTTGGCTGTCTTCAGAGCACTTGAGAATGATGTCAGCGTCCCAGCAGAGTACATGACATCTTTTTCTGATGACTTAAAGCCAACTAGTCACTGAATCAAACATTCTGAGACACCTTGGAATGTCCCTTTTTAGGACTCAGACTTGTGAATCTGAGCAGATTGGCCCTAGTACAGCAAAACACTCATGTAAGTTGCCCTATTATCTTCTAATTTATTTTTTTTTTTAATTTTTGAATGTACTTTCAAGCACATCTGGCAGCATACTAAAGCCATTTATTATCGTTTCGTTCACATCTTCACCCTACTTTGCTTTGTAAACCAAAGCTTCTAGGTGACAGCTTGAATCTTTAATGGAGATATCTTTGGAAAGTATTTCAGGTTCCTAAGACCTTATTTTTAATTTTCTTCCTGTTTTTTAGACCTATATTCAGAAATTCATCCCCTACTAATAACTCAATTTTCCTTGTTACTTACTTGGCATTGGATAAATTATTATATAATACGATTTTGTATTATTCACCTTTCTTCAGGCTTCAATTTTCAATGTGAATTATTAGAGAAGCAGTAAGTGCTTTTGTCAATTGGGACTGAGAAAACACCTTCAAGACTGGAAAGCCACACCTGGACCCTCATTTTGTAGAAAAGAAAAAAGAAGAGAAAAACTTCAGACAAATAAAAAAAAACCCTGTCATTTAAATGGTTTAAAAGTTGGAGTGATCATCAGAGTAAGTGGAGCAGGAGCTCTAGCACCTATTAAATGTGTCTTAATCATATTTTTATTTTAGATATTCATTAGCATATCCAGTTACTGATCCAAAGACATAAAAAGAAACTGAAAGAAAAAAAGTCACTTTTCATAAATACTAATGGCTAGATGTTTCTTAAGGACTGGAGATGGTTTGCAGTTTGAATTATGAAGGCCTCTACTATTTTATTTATTTTTATGTTTTCTTAGGAAGAATGGAAACTTGTGGAAAAATGTTAATTAAAATCAATAAAGAAAGAAAATAACTAACTGGAAAAGATGGCAAACTAGAAAATTTAGAAACATTGATAAAGTGTCAATGCCAATCAACATCAAGTCTTCACAAAGTTACATTGTCCTTATCTTGGCTGATTTAGGTTAAATTCACTTGGAATTAACCCAAAGACATTTTTACTCAAATGACTTAAATTGACTGGCAAACACTGGATAAAGTTTTAATCTGGTATCTTTATCTCCATAAAACTGCAGTATCATTTGAGTAAAAAAGAAAGTTTTCAGAACTGCTATGTACTTTTTCAAAAGTTCTTTAAACAATGCCTTCAACTAGCTTTTTAATTATTTTTTTTTTAATTTAATTTCAAATGTGTGTTCAGAATTCCCAAACTATTTTTCACCAAGTTAAGTAAGTTTTACTAACCCTTTCATAATAGATACATCCCTCACTGATTTTTTTTGGTCATTGTTTCCAGAATGAAAATAATTGTCTGCTAGAATATTAAATCATTTTCCCATCCCAATAAACCATTTATGCCAGATATATGTCAGCTACGTATAGCCAGTAATATTTTAAAATTATTTCATCCTTTGCTTTGTTTTACACACAGGGCATCTGCAGATGCACATGCCAAAATGCATCACAGCATGCAAGTATAGTCTTGCTTTTACAGATCTTTTCAGAATAAGACTGTGTACATCAAGCTGCATGAAATTTGGTTTACTTACCTTGAAGATACAAAGATTAGGATTCAGCTAAACCTGGCTAGATTTGATCCTGTGGGCTCCAGGGAGACAAAAGATTTCAAGCTACTTGCTCACACTGGTAAGCCAGCAACTTATAGAAAAGGCTAAATACTCCACTGTTTTTGTATTTGTCTTTTCTCTCAGTTCTTTTTAAATTCCCTTTTATCCTTGAAGAAAAAGCTTTCTGCTAATAATTTCAAGTATCCCAGTCTTTTTCAGTCCTTCTCAGTTCAAGTTATTGAGAAACTCATCTTACTTTACATCGTCTGAGAGAGATGAAAATAAGAATGAGAAAGGCATGTAATCCCTACCTCTGTTCTTCAAGATACTAAATTTATGGCATGAATCATGATTACATAGTACTATATGCTTACAGACAATTATATATTTACCTGTAACTTGATAAAACTATGATAAACTGAAAGATTTAAACCTGACGGACAAGAAAATAACATTGTGTACTGATTTCCTAAGAAAAAAAAAAAGTATGATGAACTAGTACAGAGAAATAGCCTCAAAACTTTCTATGCTCATTTACCAACTGTGACAATTCCAGAAGCAATGTATTTGTATGTATGTTAATCACAGACTTTCTGACTGGGGTAATTTGAAGTCCTGTTGGCTAAAGAGCAAACGCCCTTCTTTTCCCACCTAGAAAAATAAAATGTAGCCCAAACTGTTACTATTAATAGAGTCCTGTCATGTTTCAAAAGTATTTCCTTCATTATTTTAAAGAAAAAATGGCCTTAAAAAGGAAGAGCAAAACAAAATTCCCAAGTAAATGTTTCCAAGATCAACCAACATAGAATTTATCAAAATTTTCACCATTTATAAGAAAATAAATTAGATAAGCAACCATACAGCTAATTAATTGAAGACTGCATAATTATAATAGCAAAGTTATTATGAAGGCTGAATTATGTGGAAAGAATTAGAATAATAGAATCATAGAATCGTTAAGGTTGGAAGGGACCTTAAAGATCATCAAGTTCCAACTCTCCTGCCATGAGCAGGGAACCCTACCACTAGACCAGGTTGCACAAAAGCTTGTCCAACCTGTCTTTAAAAACCTCCAGGGATGGGGCATCAACAACCTCCCTGGGCAATCCATTCCAGTTCTTTACCACCCTTATAGTGAAGAATTTCTTCCTAATATCTAACCTAAATCTCTCCTCTCTCAGTTTAAAACCATTACCCCTTGTCCTATCACTATCTTCTCTGATGAAAAGCCCCTCCCCAGCTTTCCTGTAGGCCCCTTTCAAGTACTGGTAGGCTACTATCAGATCTCTCTTCTCCAGGCTGAACAACCCCAATTCTCTTAGCCTGTCTTCATAGCAGAGGTGATCCAGGCCTTTGATCATCTTGGTGGCCCTTCTCTGGACGCTCTCCAACAGGTCCATATCTTTTGCTGAGGGCACCCAAACTGTACACGGTACTCCAGGTGTGGTCTCACCAGAGTAGAGGTGCAGAATCACCTCCCTGGCCCTGCTGGCCACACTTCTCTCGATGCAGCCCAGGATGTGGTTGGCTCTCTGGGCTGTGAGCGCACACTGGTGGCTCATGTTGAGCTTCTTATCTACTACCACCTCCAAGTCCTTCTCCTCAGGACTGCTCTCTAGCCATTAAATTGGACATAATTCATCATACAGTGGAACATACATAATTCATAATTCATCATGCAATGGAACATATGAAGTAAAAATTCTCAAAGGGATAAATGCTACTTGGTTGATTCCAGATATTCATGAAGGCTTTTGCTGAATATATAGTAAATATTAGTATTTTGGCATAAATCTAGGGAATAATGCAAAAGGAGGCACAAAACCATCAAGAATCTTTTAATGTCTGCAGCGTTATGATGCTTGAATATAATAAACTTATTGTTTAAAATATACTGTTATTTTAAGCAATATTGTTATTGATTTTAAGTCATAGTTTGCTTATTTTTTCCCTTAAACCAAATTAATGAAATAGTTCAAAGAGATAAGAACAGAAAAGAGAAAATTCCAAGATTATTTTAATTTAAAATAAAACAGTTGGTTAATCAGTGAAAAACCCACAAACTTTGTAACTATTATTTACCGTTGTCCTTGAACATTATCACTAATCCCCATTCATGTATTCATTTATTTCAAATAGGCACAGAAGGGTGGACTGAAATGTTTAATCCATTTGGTTAACGAAAGACAGTTCATAAGTCTGAACTATATGCACACACACAAAAATTAAAAAAAAAATGAATAAAGCAACAATAATAACATAACAATTGAATGTGTTTTAAGACTCTTCTACTGGAATTTACTATTGTACAAGATAACAAAAACGTTTGGAAACCTCATTTCTGTTGCCTGTATTCCCTGACCACAAAGCTATAGGATACATAGATGCTTTGTAAATATCCTGGGATCTTCTCTAACAGCTATCACATCTTACGAAATGTAGCAAATTTAAGATTTTTAAAGGGATTGTAAACATTATTTTTTCCTAGTCACAGGCAGATAAAATCCCACACATACTGTAGCTCTGTCTTAGTGTCTAAATAAATATAAACCAGAAGATGATAGCAGGAAGTGTATTAAGTATTAAAAGAACATCAGCTCAGAAAAGCTGTAATGTGAAGGTTAGAAAACTACTTTGAAAAATAGGAAGCTGAAGCTCCAACTTCTGTCCAAAATCAAGAAAGGCTTTTTGAGCCCTCCACATTCAGGCTAAAATTTCTGCCAGAAGGGTTAGAATTGGGCTTACTTCACACAAAACAAAATCAAAAGAAAACAGAAAAGCAGAAATATTAATAAAATGGTAGAAGAGCCTCTTCCAATCCAAACCATTATATAGTTCTATGATTCTATATTTACATCTTTTTAACAAAGAGCATAATGTTTCTTGCACATCCTACAAAAAATTATTTGCAAGTAAATAACAGTCTAAACTCTGGGCTTCCTGCTGTTGGCCCCTTAACTTTCTTGCACTATGTTTATTTCTTTATATGTGCTATTGAAACCAATCTACAGCTGTCTGTAGTCATAAAAGTCTAATGTTACTTAAAGTGACACAAAAAATGAGAATAATTAGCAGTCCTGGCCTTTAATGTCTAGAGAAGCAGGGAGGATTTTTCCCCTTTCTTCTTAATCTGGTAATAGTTTTGCTAGTATATAAGCACTTTTTTGGTTTGTTTCTTTTAAAAGCTTATTGCCCAAGTAAGTTGTGGATGCTCCCTCCATGGAAGTGTTCAAGGCCAGGTTGGATGGGACTTTGAGCAACCTGGTCTAGTGGAAGGTATCTGTGCCCATGGCAGGGAGTTGGAACTAGATGATCTTTAAAGTTCTTTCCAACCCAAAGCATTCCATATTGGGTAATTTTTCTATGCTGTTGATTTATAGCAGCAGTTTTTTCTTGGTCCTTCTTGAAGCAGATTTATTTGAACCCTAGTGTTTTGTTTTGTTTTTTATCTTGAAAGATTTCTCATCTATTTTTTGAAATCGTGGTGCTTGGGTTTAAAAAAAGAGTGAGGGATAGACTTTGCAAAATGGCTCGTATTAATGGAGTGAAATTTCCTATTATAAACTGAATAATCAGCTTTGTACTTTATAATCATACTTCACAGGTAGGTCAATTACTCCATTACTACTTCCAGAGCCAAGATTGCAAGTATATTAAAAAAACATAAAACACCACAATAAAAATCGCTTCTAAATAACTTCATTTCTAATTGCTGAAATAGCATGAAAATGAACATGAAAAACAAACTCTATACACTTCAAACAAACAAATGAAGGAAAATATTTTTTTATTCTTTAGAATAAGTTAATCTGTTTTTCTAATCACTGCATACCAAACTCAGCTCTTAAAGAAGACAAACCCCGTAGAACTCAATCCATCTTAATCTCTTATGACACTGAGTGTTATGGAGAGTTCATTAAATGTCAGATTATGTTAATCTCATCATGCTGTCTTCTACGTTTCCTTTAGGCATATAAAGCTGTAGACACAAGCTGGACCAAGGGGAAAATCACTAAACAATTCTGCCCCCAAGGGTAGGCATAGATCTGTTGCATTTCATACCAGAACTGTTCAAAAGCACACTAGATTTATAGAATAATTTTATGACCCATTCTCTTCAGATATGAGTATTAATTGCCCTGTTTGCAATATTCTTCCATCATTTTTCTCTGTTGATTGCAGCTTCTATATTGGTTGTGTACACATGAACTTCTGACCCTGTTACAGTGTAATGTAAGAATGTGAGTTCAGAATTTAAAACAAAGTTCATTAGCTACATTTGAGCTAGATACATAGGCCGTTTTTAACATCTTTGAAAACAGTTTAGGCAGATACTGTTTCCTCCTCTTTATTCAGACTCTGAAGTTCCTGGTGCCTTTTGTTAAGGGTTAATTGAATAGACCATATGGGAAATGACTGAAGTAGAGATCCATTAACATTTTTAATTGTGCAGAAGCTAATTGTTCAAAGTTATGACTTTGTTTTGACAGCAACATTTTACACTAGGTAAAATTACTATTACTTGTCTTAAGGGTCTTGCTATTTATGGTATTCTCCCTTGATTGAAAAGAATCCTGGTGGCAGAAGGAAAACGACTTTGCATTCAGACTAGGAGCTCAGAATCGTGTTTGGATGTGGATCAAAAATGAATTTTACAGAATCTGGGAACATACTCAGAGAACTTAGAATTGTCTTAGTGGGATTTTTCCTGTCCTCAGTATATAGGACGATAGAAGTATATAAGAAAATCCAGAAGATAATAAATTGCTGACAAAACAATGCTTCTCATTTTTCCCCCTGCAGGTATTTACCCTTAAGACATTAAATTTATCCAGTACTGAACTCCAAGTGTGCAGCCAAAAACAATATCCTTAGGGATGAATCTAATAGAAAAAAAAATATTAAAAAAAAGACTTTAAACTATTAAAAAAAAAGTTATAATATTGTTTTAAAGTGAGAAATAGCAAGAGTATCTCAGAGAATATTCAGATCTGCTATGAATATACTGCAGATAAATTATAACATTAGCCCATGGAGGAAGAAGCAGTAAAATTTTAAGGGAAAGAACTGAAACTGATCAACACAAATTGGGGGAAAATATTTCATCCAGTAAATTGGTAAGGTAAGATTAGAAACAACTTCAATGTTTATATATAGTTTGAGAGGCCTTGGAAATAAAATTGAGAATTAGCAATTCTGATTTAGAACAAGAAATCAGAATTTACAGAAAATACTAATAGCAGTAACACTTGGACCAGTAACTGAAGTCTCAGCTGTTTAGGAAGAAGAGAAATAGGGGAAAAGTAGTTGAAAAATACCATACATGAAAGAAGTTTCTCCGAGTTAAAGAAAAAAAAAAAAAAAGAAGTATAGAATAGAAGCTGTGTGAAGCACTTATGTGATAGTAAAAACCTGTTATTTTCCAAGACAGGAAATCTGCTCTAGATCTCCATTATTGGCTACAAATAATTATAACTATGGGAGAAAGAAGCAAAAGTAAAAATTATGTGACAATAGGAATCTTTAATTTCCTAGCTATAAACTGAAAAAGCACCATCTAATTTATAGATAGTTCTGGAAAACTATTATTAACAGCTTTTTCTGCAAAATAACCAACAGATCACCTGGTCTCTTATCTTACACAGGTTAAAAAATATTATTTATTTTCTTGACATTCCACATTTGTTTAAATAACCCAGGTGACCTCTGTTAATGTAAGGTCAAAAAGCTTACAAGCCAATTTTCAAAATGTTACACTCTATATGAAACAAAAATTGGACTTTGTTTGACAGTTATTTATTAGTGTATTTGGTTTGAGTGGCAAAGCTTTTGATTGCTGGAGGGCTACAGGGGTGGCTTCTGTGAGAAGATGCTAGAAGCTTCTCCCAGGTGTTATAGAGCCAATGCTAGCTGTCTCCAAGACCAAGGCTGAGCTCATCAGCAATAATGGTAGCACCTCTGGGATACCATATTAAGGAAGGGGGAAATAAAAAAAAAACCACAAACCTGCACAAATGGAGCTGGATAGAGGAGCAAGGACACGTGAGCGAAACAACTCTATTGACACCAAAGTCAGTGAAGAAGGAAGGGGAAGAGCTGCTTCAGGTGCTGGAGCAGGGATTCCCTTGCAGCTTCTGGTGAAAACCATGGTAAGGCAGGCTATCCCACTGCAGCCCATGGAGATTAATGGTGGAGCAGGTAGCACATTATTTGACAGAAAGGCCAGGAAAGCTTCCTGTCTCAGGTGAAGCAGAAAGACAAAATGCTGCAAAGTGATTTTTCACACAATACCATAAAAATATAGCTAACATTGAAAGGTGAATCTTATGAAAATGCAGAGCAATTTTATTTTACAAGTTAAAGAGTGCCAGGCATGCATAAACCATGATTCTTATGAAGTATTTAAATATTAAAAAGTCAAAATCCTTCATTTGACAGTATCTGACCTTTAAGCTTATCTGCTTCCAAAATACATCTTACCTATCAACCAAAACTTTAATCACTTTCTCATTCCAGATACTGAAAGAAAGATTCCTTTTAAATCAAGCAAAGGTCATCTTTCTTTAAAATATAGATTACTCACCTGCAGTTTTTAAAGAAGTTAAGACTGGAGAACAAACTCAGGACAAGCAGCTCTCTCTCCACACTGACAAAGTACTGAGTCAGCAGTAGAAAGGATTAAACATAATTATGCATAACTCCCAGATACTGTAAGGTCCAGCCCAGAAATGAACTGCAGTTCAATTTCAAATTGTATGAACTTCATATGGTGAAAATTAAATGAAGTGTTATATTCTTAAGAAATTTTAAACTACTTCTTAAACTGCAGTTAGGTTAAAATGGCAGCAGAAGCATCAAGAGATAAGAACAAACGGGTAATTCTCCTGAGACCACTTAAGATTAAGATGTTTTCCAACCTGTTTGATTGCTTACATGCTAAGTAAATGATCAGCTTCTCTTAACTCTTACATATACATTTGGTTTATTAAAATACTGTAGTACATTTAACTATTGGCCCCCAAAATCAGCAAAAATCCAACATGTAAGATAATCCTGCCTCTGTGCTTGGCACTGGTGAGGCCCCACCTCGAGTATTGTGTTCAATTTTGGGCACCTCAATACAAAACGGACATTGAGTCGATGGAGCAGGTCCAAAGAAGGGCAACAAAGTTAGTGAGGGGTTTGGAAAACATCCCCTATGAGGAACGACTGAGGGAGCTGGGGCTGTTTAGTCTGGGGAAGAGGAGGCTGAGGGGAGATCTTATCACTCTTTACAAATACCTGAAAGGAGGTTGTAGTGAGAGTGGGGTTGGTCTCTTCTCACTGGTGACTGATGACAGGACAAGAGGAAATGGGCTCAAATTGCATCAGGGGAGATTTAGGTTGGATATCAGAAAAAAACTTCAACAATGGCATCCTAGGGTACATTAGAAAGGGTGTGGTTAGTAGGTCAAGAGAGGTTCTCCTCCCCCTCTATTCTGCATTGGTGAGGCCGCATCTGGAGTATTGTGTCCAGTTCTGGGCCCCTCAGTTCAAGAAGGACAGGGAACTGCTTGAAAGAGTCCAGCGCAGAGCCACAAAGATGATTAAGGGAGTGGAACATCTCCCTTATGAGGAAAGGCTGAGGGAGCTGGGTCTCTTTAGCTTGGAAAAAAGGAGGCTGAGGGGTGACCTCATCAACGTTTACAAATATGTAAGGGGTGAGTGTCAGGGAGATGGAGTTAGGCTCTTCTCAGTGATGACCAGTAATAGAACAAGGGGTAATGGGTGCAAATTGGAGCATAGGAGGTTCAAGGTGAATATCAGAAAAAAATTTTTTACTGTAAGAGTGACAGAGCACTGGAACAGGCTGCCCAGGGAGGTTGTGGAGTCTCCTTCGCTGGAGACATTCAAAACCCGCCTGGATGCGTTCCTATGTGATGTGCTCTAGGTGACCCTGCTCTGGCAGGGGGGGTTGGACTAGATGATCTTTCGAGGTCCCTTCCAAACCCTATGATTCTATGATTCTATGATTACAGAAGGGGTTGTTAGGTACTGGAACAGGCTCCCCAGGGAGGTGGTGGAGTCACCATCCCTGAATGTGTTTAAGAGTCATCTGGATGTGGTGCCTGGGGACATGGTTTAGTGGTCAGTGATCAGAAATAGGGTAATAGAGTTAGCATAAGATTGGACTCGATGATCTTAAAGGTCTTTTCCAACCTGAACAATTCTATGATTTTATGATTCTATATATTCACAATGTGATTTCTGTGAGTCTCTGAATTACTGAACACTTCATAGAGAAAAACAATTTCCACTAGATAGCCTTCTACAATCAAATGTAGCAGAAGCACTACCTCTAGTATTTACCCTCATCCAAGAATCTGAGCTTTTGGTTTACCTGAACTAATATATGTGAACATAAATTTTATGTACCTGTGCTTGTAAAACCTATGTAACACAGTACAAGAAGGTGCTGTGAAGGTAACTGACTTCTCCAGATTGAAAGCAGGTTCATGGACATTCTACAGTGATTGGTATCAGAGAGTAATTCCCTGTTTGTCCTTTATCAATGCAATATGATTTGAATGCCAATCTGAGAGTATGCTGGACTTCTTAAAGTTGGGTTCTGATAAACAAGACCACGTGTTAGTCCAAAATTAGGAACACTAAATAAAATTGCTTTACACAACTCTTACAGAAGTATCTTTTTTTGCCCATTGTACTGCCCTTTCTCACTCAGTACTGTGATAAGGACTTGGAATATAAAATCTTTCTATGTAATTCTTATTCATCACTTGTTTTCAGCTTTCTAGAACACACAATATGGAATCACAGAAGCCTTTGCTTCTCATAATACAAGAAAATTACAAGATATAGCAATGCACGGTCTGAGAAGTTTGTGAGATATACTTCCTAACTCAGTTTGGAAAGAACTATATTATTTTTGATATTTGCAAAGTATATCAAACAAGGAGTTAGTAATTTCATGTTCTAGGTCAAAGAGAAGAAAAAATAATTAGACAGGATTTAAAAAATATATTTTAGCTGTAGAACAAATTCCAGTGCCGAGTATTTTTCCTAAATACGAATTCTATAAAGTGTTTCTGGAAGTACCTCTAAGAAGAAATAGCACTTCACAGTTTTAAACTATAATATTTTTTTCTTAGAAACAGGTTTTCTGTCAGTTTACAATTTGATATGATGAACTTTTTTTTTTTTTAAAGAATACATTTGATTCTTAGAATGCTGGGCCACACGAAAACCCACAATATGTCTTCTTATGTGTACGTTTTGGTATTTCAGATAAAAGATTATATCTCTGTTAAATTTCAGAAGACGTGTTGTTACTTTGCATGTTGAACAGAGAGTTGTAGTGTTAAAGACTGTTGGTGGTAGCATGATAACAACCTTTATAAAAAGATCATATACAAAGTGGAATCATAACAATAAAAATACAAACAAAAATGGTTGAAAGATAGAAATATTATGACATTTTGGTATTTTAATGATATTTTTTACCTGGTAGTAAAGCTTATGATGCTGTCGTCCTCATTTCTACAGAAAGTATAAATGACATTTAAAGTTTGTGTTAGTATTGATAATTCATTGAAGTTAATTAAATAAAATATACCCATGTGCTATTAAAATGTCAAAGTACCACAGGTAAAAAAACCAACAAGAAAACGGTGCAGAAGTCTCTAAAATGAATTAAGCCATCAGCAATAGACTATTAATACAAGAATGGACATTTTTAACAGCTATTTTTGAGTTGGCATTGAAGTTCCCCGTGAACAATACAAAACAATATTACCTTGCACTAACTTTTATAGACTAAATCAGTACCCATAACAACTTTCTCAGTTTGCAAGGCAAAGTTTAGCTGAAAAAACTCAACAGAATCTGTGTTTCCAAAGAAAATACCATCTTTTCTATTGTGATTAATAATTAGTTTTCTGCTACCATTGCCCTCCAGTAAGGGTGACTTGAAATTTATGCTATATTGACTTAGAGTTAATCCTTTACTATCTGAGCATATTGGCATTATTTTTGTATTGCTATCTAATGTTTATCTGATCAAATATCCATTTAAACTCCACGGCCACAAATCTCATCACCTTTCAATGCTGGAGAGGATCTAAGCAACTGAATATATATATATGTATCTGGTAAATCTGAACACTCTAAGGTTTCCCAAACTCAATCCAAATTATTTGATTACCATGTTAATACTAGAATTTGATCTCTGCTCTCAATGATCAGATGCCATGCATACATGCACAGAGTTTTGGAAATAAGAACAGAATATAATGCCATTATTTTAGTTCCAATAGTAATTCAATTATGGAATAGACATAAAGACAATGACTTAAAGTTTGTATATGTAAGCTTAATTTTGCCACTTGATGGCTTCTGAATGTCAAGCTATGAAAGCTTATTGCTTTTTTAGCATATTGTTTTAATAACGAGGAAAAATGTAGATGTTAAATGCATGCATTATTTTCAGCTTGCAAATTGTCCAATATTTCACCATTCAAAATGCATAACAAATATGCAAATATTTAGTAAATAGAACCATTAAATTACAGGAAAACAAATCTTTATCACACCATGGAGCTCATGAAGTTCACAGTATGTAGAATTCCTCTGTTAATACAGATACATTTTGGAATACTAATGCACCTGATACAGGCAGATTTTAGTCAAACACAGCAGGTGACTCAAAGAAGTATTTCGCAATTATATTGGTAAAGTTTCTTTCTTATGGCTTCACCAGTTTATTGCCTGTTACTTTAAACTTAAAGAATAGAAATACTCTTGCCTTAGCAAATTATGAAATTTTCCCTGCTTCTGAATAGTTTCCTTCAGTTAAAACTCATCAGTATTCTGATTTTTAAAAAGTATATGATCATCTAACTAGCTACTCTAAATGTAACTATAATTATCCAGGTAAAGATATAATCTGGTCTAGATCTAGATATTACTCATAAAATGCCCAAGTACAAGCACAGCTACATAAAAATGAAAGTAGCCCACACAGGGAAAATAAAAAGCCATGTTTCACTAATGTAAGTGAAAGCGTGACACGTTTCCCTCACAAGTCAGATATACTTTGTTGTACCTGTTATGGTTAGCTAAAGGGTTCAAAATAAGCAATGTGTGCACACTGGCTGCGGTGGGTTGACTCCAACCAACATGCCCTCTTCCATACTTCAATTCCTCCCTGTGAAATGCAGTGTGAAAACCAGCCTCTGTGCATGGAGTTCCAGTTAATTTAACCTATTGACAGTTAGCAAACTTTTAATTTATTTTTGGGGCATTGAAGGGAAAAAGACGTCATTTAAACACTTATGGAGATACCTTTCTTCCCCTTCCCCCAAGCTCAGCTCAGTGCAACACATGTCCTATCTGAACTCTCCTTGTTTTCATCGTATCTTAGGCTCAGTCCCTCACAGCTACTTTGGTGAACAATGGGAGTTGCAGAAGGTTGATATTTTACTCAAGTGGTTTCTTTCTGCTACTCCTCACTTCTTGTTTTCCTTGAGTATAACTTGCTTCTTCCTGCTTTCTGCTCTAGCCTGGGTCACCCATGGTCTGCAATCCCTCATGAGGAAGAAAAAGTCAATAAGGACTTCTTCAAACAACTGGAAAAACACTCTTGTTCACAGTCTCTGGTCCTCATGTGGGACTGCCCTGATACTTCTGGAAGAACAGCATATCAGGATACAAACTATCAAGGAAAGTGTGGAGTACTGTGATAACAGCTTCCTCACAGAGATGACTGAGGAGCCAACAAGGAAAGTGCTTTATTGGACTAGACACTAATATAGAAGAACTGGACATAGATGTGAAAATCAGCTTTAGATGTGGTGACCATGGACTTCAAGATCTTGAAAGCACAGAGAAGGTCAAAAAGCAGGACAACGATGCTGGTTTTCAGGAGAGCAGACTTTAACCACTTCGGGAATCTGTTTGGAAGATTCCTATGGGGCACTTAAAAGTTCAAGAAAGGATAGTCAGAAGTCCTGGACCTGGGGAGGAATAACCTGAGGCACCAGTACACACTGGGGGTAAACTAGCTGGAAAGCAACTTAAAGGACCTGTGCGTCCTGATGTACACCACACTCAACATGAGCCAGCAATGTACCCTTGCAGAAGAGAAGGCTGGCCAGATCCTGGGGTTTATTAGGAAAAGCACCAACAACAACACAAAGGAGGTGAATCTTCCTCTGTGTTCAGCACTGATGAGGCCACATCTAGAGTACTATGTCCAGTTCTGGGGTCCCCAGTACAGGAAAAATATAGGAACAAATCCAGTACAAGGCCACATAGATAATGAAGGGACTAGATCACCTCACATTTGAGAAAAGGCTGAGGGAGCTGGGGTTGTTTAGGTTAAGGAAGAGAAGGCTCAGGGGAGATCTTATCAATGTATGTAAATATCTGAAGGGAGAATGCAAAGAAGATGGAGCCAGGCTCATTTCAGTGGTGCTCAGTGGCAGGGCAAGAGGCAATGGGCACCAACTGAAAGACAGGACGTGTGGTCTGAACATCAGGAAATGCTTTTTTACCATGAGAGTGACTGAGCACTGGCACAGGCTTCTGAGGGAGGTTGTGGAATCTCTATCCTTGGATGTATTGGAGTCATCTGGATGTGGTCCTGGACAACCTGATCTTGCTTGAGCAGGGACATTGGACCAGATGACCTCAAAAAGTCCCTTCAACTCTAAACCGTTCTGTGAAATAGTTTCGCTTCACACTGTTTGTGAGGCTATGTGAAAAATGCTAATAAAATTAAAGCAGACCACAATTTTCACTACAATTTTCACCGTTCTCATTTTCCTGTTATTGAAATAATTCTGCCAAGAAAATTTTGTTAATAAGAAGCCATTTAAGATGGAGTTTCAGATAACAAAAGAGATAAAAACATCTTATTCTTTTGTAATTTAAAATCTGAAAATATTAATTAAATAATACATTAAGTCAGTTTAGACAAAAATGTATTTGCAATTAGTAGTAAATGTTAATAAATTGTAACCTTTTCAAAGCTATAATTTATAAATAAGACTATCTTCTTCAGGAATTACTTCTAAAGGGATGTTTGTACATTAAAATGCAGAGGATCTTACTGTCCTGATTTTCTCCTTCAGTTTTCTGAGGTATGGACCTTGTGAACAGGTAGTATTTTTTTACAGCAAGTGGCCTTGAGCAATGAGAAAAATGGTATATATTAAATGACTGCTCATTACATTACCTTTACAATCAGCTTGTAACAGAACATTTGAAGGAATTAATTACACCAAAACAAATTTTTTAAAGCAGAAAAATAAAATAATAGTAACATATATCAGTAAGCCAGCATAATTTTCAAATCATATAATATGTGAAGATTGAAAAAGTTATATATATTTTTTTCTGCAGGCAGCAGGTATCTCAGTTGTAGTCTTCCTTCTTGTTTGTCTATATTTTGCTGTATGTAATATTTGGGATTATAATGTAATTTCATAGTAGTTGTTTAGGACACACATGATTTTCCACTTTATCAAGAAATAGTGTGAAACTAGCCTTCTGAAAATGCAAAAACATAAATGAGCACCAATGTCAGAGCTCTACTGAACTGAATGTGGAACTATGGCAATTTACATAAAGCAAAGAATACTCCTAAGAGGAGAAGGTCCCTTATTCAGAAAAATCATTAAAAACAGTCAGGTGTGAAGTGAATGAGAAGTTCTATTAAATGTAAGAATTTGCAATACATTACTGAGTGTGTCTGAGAAAAGTATAAATATTTACAGCATACTGTAAGAAAGAGTAAGGAAATGTGATAGAAATATTATCGAATAACATTTTCACCAAATAGATGTGTTCTCTAACAGACATTTCTGTCAAAGTTGTTTATTTTTCCCCTACAGATAACTGTAGTCTAAAATTCCAGTATTTGTAAGTAGATCTTGAAGAATATTTCAAGATGTGGAGAAAATGTACAGAAAATGGCAAATAGAAAAATTAACACCACAAGTGGGGTAATTAGCATGTACTGGGTTTATTGATTTGCTTGGGAGATGAGATACTCCTGGTTGTAAAAAAAAAAAAAAAAAAAAGCATTCTAACAGTCTTGAAATTATATATTACAACCTACAATCATGTAGTTCTCAACAAATACAACCAAATAAAAAAATGGCATACAGTAGATAATTCTAATCTAATTCAATCTTCCCAATGGGGTTCCAACAATTATATTAAGTAACAGCTGTATTTTTCATATTGTGAATCTTCCCATTGGACTAATAAGGTTGCATACAAAACAAAAAATGGATTTCATGTGTCAAAAATATACACTGAAGACTAATTCAAAATCAAATAGTATTTTCTTTCACTGCCATATCCTTCATATACTAAGAGTTTGTCCTTCGTCTGAGGTTATGTTTAAGGTTTTGTCTACTATCCAACAAAACTGAACCCATTTTAAAGACAGAGCAAAATTATTATTCCCCAATTTTCAACATTTTGGAAGGTGAAACCTCAATTTGTCATTTAGAAAATAAAAGTTTCGCATTTAGAATTTTCTGGTTTATTTAATAACATTTTTGTTTTACTGTCTGCAATATTTTTAAGACTTCCTATACACCTGTAATCTCTTTTACAGGTTGTCTTTAGCTCCCTATCAAAATAGATTCTTAATAAGACCCTTAGAAAGATCAGGAACTAAGCAATTAGTTCTAATTTAAGGTTTTCATTTGTCAGCAAGTATTGAATTACCATCTTTGTTGAACTTTTCAATGCTTTCCGTAAGATATTTTTCCTTACTGGATCTTTGATGAAGGGTATAAAATTATGACTGTATTTGTCCCACTCTGTTGCCAAATAGCATGCTTACTGTAGCAGATAACTGAATATTAAATCTACAGTCATGCAGATGAAAGTCTCATGTTAATAACCCAATCTCAAATATTCCAGAATTGAATATTTCCATAGCAGAAAGTAATTTTAAGAGATAACACATGTGAAGTTCAACCTACGCAAGGAACCCCACAGAAGTGGTATGAAAAAAAAAATAATTCCATCAGATCCTCTTTTTATTTCCTGTCTCTTACAGTCTCATGCAGCTAAACCCACAGTTTAACTCATTTTTCTCTATCTAGCACACGCATCCACTCATTCTCCCTTACTTCTTCCACCCTGAGAAATAGTATATTTAGTATACTATAGAGTGTGTAATATATATATAAATTGTAGTGTATAGTATATTATGCATAATATATCTATATAGTAGTATATACTACCCTCATGAGAGTAGTGTGCTGAGTGGTTGTCTTCCATATGAAATAAGAGGTGGCTGACTTTCCGTACATGTTCTAAAGATGGCAGTGTGGCTCCCACACCAAGACATTACGCACACATGATATATATGGTGTGTCAGCATGAGAAAGAGACACCTTGAAGCCAAACAGAAACTGTAATTGGTGTTCTGACTCACTCAGTGGCTTTAACACTGAGAGAGATTAAAATGTGCTGAAATCTTAAGCTACAGCATGAAAAGATTCCCGAGTGTATCATTACAGTGAGCTGTCAGGATTCTTTGTTATTAGTTTGATCGTGTAAGTGAGAAAATTTAGTCAATGTAAGTTATTCTAAAACTAGAAACTACAATATTATTTGTTCTAACTTTAGGTTACTATATATAGATGTGACTATATTTGTACTTCACCCAACTTTGCAGATAGGTATTGCACTGTAGTCTTAAATTAGCATGAAGTATGTACTGATTGGATTGGAGTTTCTCTATCTCCCACTTCTGTCTGAGTTATTTATCTCTTTTTTTCTTTTTAATTACTTTGTGTTCACGAGTATTGAATAGAAACCTGAAAATAATAATGGCAATGTAGTTAATATAAACATAGAAAGGAATAATCCATTGCTTTCTAATCCATTATTTCAAAAAGCAGTCGATCCAATATTTTATTTGTTACATCCATTGTAGACATCTGCTTTTTTCCTGCCTTCACAACTGATGACTGCACAGACAGTCAATGAAAGTTTCAGAATACAGACTGAAGAATGGTCCTGCTATAAGTGAAATAAATTTACTCTGCTAGCAAATACAGAGGTCTTTATCAATGAACATGTGCGTATTGAAAAATGTTTACACTTCCAAACCAAATTCGTAGCTAACATTTGAAAAAATTCCCAAACTAATTACAAGTTTAACTGCATTATCCTGCTCTGATTTAATTGGTGATAAGTTTAAATTGTTTTGCCTGGGACAATATTTGGTGAGTGAGGCCTCCGTATCCTTGCATCAACCCGTGACCTTTCAGTTGCATTTTCTCCTCTCCATCCCACACTGGGGGAGGGGTGAGTGGACACCTGTTTCTTTGTTGCCAGCTGTGTCAGCCACTAGAGCTGGCTTCCAAACCATTTGTGCATGCTCTATCCTTCAAGGTTTTTGAGACCCAGACAGATGAAATCCTAAGCAACCTAATCTGGCCTCACCGATGACTTCTTTGGGAATCCTGAGATCCCTTCCAACTTGAATTTTCCTGTGAGACAATGGTTTTTCAAGTGTTTTGCATCGGAATGAACAGAGCCTCTTAGTACTATTTTACCTGGAAAAGGAAGTAGGATTGAGAATGATTGTGTGCTTCCTCTCAGTGAGATGAATTGCAATATTACTGCAGAACAGACTGTAGCAGTTCATCATGTTCCTGAGGTCCTAGCTTGTATAGGAGACCTTTTTTTGTGACTGGTTAAGCTAAACTAGATATGAATCTGAACCGCAGAGCCTGGATAGAATTCTAGTACACTGGAAGGTAATGGAAACCCTCCCCCCACCTGCTCAACTTTAATAGAATCTTTTTTTAAAATTCCACATGTAAATTATTATAATTTAAGTTAGAGTCCAACTGAGAAACCTAGACAGCAGCACAATTCTAACTTGTATTTCCTCACAGGTCCCTCTACTGGTTTGCTGTCCTTGCTCGTTTGCTCATTCACAGAAGAAATCAAGGAGGGATTTACAGGAAAGGTAGGCAGAATGGATGGAAAGAGCAAGATTATATCAAAATTAAATTTAATGCTGAATCAAAATCGAACCCCCCAAAATCCGTTGGGGATCACAGAGGAATTTACATGAAGGAGAGCTACAAGAAAGCTGGAGAGGGACTTTTCACAAGGGCATATAGCAATAGGATAATGAGTAATAGCTTTAAACTGAAAGAGCATAGTTTTAGATTAGATATTAGGAAGAAATTCTTTACTGTGGGTGTGGTGAGACACTGGAATATTTTGCCCAGAGCAGTTGTGGATGGCCTCTCAATGGAAGTGTTAAAGGCCAGATAGGATGGGGCTTTGAGCAACCTGGTCCAGTGGAAGGTGTCCCTGCACAGGGTAGGGGGGCTGGCACTAGATGATATTTGAGGTTCTTTCCAACTCAAACCATTCTATGAGTCTACGAGAGAGACTGAACTTGTTAAATCTTGCTGGGTAGAAGAAAATCAGTGTCTTCCTCTGAAACAAAAGTTTTCTCAGAAGACATATATTTAGACAAAAGCATTCCTACAAATGTTAGTTCAGCTGCATACTCTGGATTTTTTGTTACTTTATACTGGGTTTTTCTCTGAAGAAGGACTTCATACCAAAAGGGATCCCTTATTCTCTATTATTTCTCAATATATTATATTCATAGTTTAATTTTTATTAAGCAAACCATTGTTAGATATCTGAATATCTTGCTTTGAGCAGCAGGTTAGACTACAGTACCACCTGAAGTCCCTTCTAAATGGAATTATTTTATTATTCTAAGACCTGATAAAATTTTAGCATTTCTAAGGATACATGGAGCCAGTGCTCCAGAATGATAACAGAGCCAAATTTCCTGCACTGTAGAACGAAGTTATATTTCTCTAAGACTGTTTCTCCTGTACATACACACATGCACACACAGTTATAAACAAGCATTGTTATGCATACCTGTCATGGGCCCATTGAGCTAAAAAGAGTTCACCCTTATGTTCCCAGTCTAAGTCTATTTGGAACACTTGAGCAGCCTCATCTTCTCATTGGTTGTGTCGATGTTCCTCAGTGGCTCAATTCAGAGGTACGTGTGCATCTACACAACGCACTTTTACAACCAATTTGTCTATCCGAGCTGCAATGTCTTTCCAAAGCTCAGCAACCTAAATAGGTTTACCCTTTCACTGCCAGTTGTTCTGCTGCCACTGCTTTAGCCAACCCCACAAGGCATTTGCTGCCGTCCATGAGTCAGTGTACAGGTAAAGTCTTGGCCACCCCTCTCACTCAGCAATGTCCAAAGCCAGCTGGATGGCTTCCACACAGTCCAGTAAACTCAGTTGTCCCTCTCCTCCTCCTGGCCGCAGGCAGGGCACCTCTAACATTGAGCATTTGAGGTTGAAGCACCATCCTGCTTGGAGACTGGTGCAACCTTCTTCCTGGAAGAACCATCTCCTGCCTTTGTTCTATTTGGTAGCTCTTAAACACATATCTGGAGAATATCAGTGGGTCTCTCATCCCAGATTTTCATGTCCTCTTTAAAATAATTATGCAAGAGGGACCACAGGTGATGTCGGAGTGGGTCCCGTTTCTCTTGCTGCTGTCTTGTAGCAGGACATCTCCTCTTAATGGCTGCAACACGTGACCAATTGTCTCTAGGGAGATTCTGGGGTTTACATTCCCATCTGTTCAGCATCTTATTCTTTCTGTCAGTCATTTGTTCAATGGCTGAGATGTGGAACTGATGGGAAACAGAGATCATGTCTCCATACTGTCGTGCTCTGAAAGCCACTTCACGCACAGTTGGTCTTGCATCATCATCAATGCATCCCATGAAGGAGAGTATATGGGCATGTGCTGCTGGTACAGCCTGTGCAAACCTCTGGAACATTTGTATGTCGCACAGAATGTCATCAGGATTTGTAAGTCCATTGTTATCATAAAACACCTCTTGCACAGCCAATTCTCTCAAATACATGATGGCTCTCTCAAGAGTGGCTGTTCTGCTTCGGCGCCATTCGAAGTCATCCTTATGGGGGTATCTCTCCCTCACAGCTGAAAGAAGTCAGCCCCACAGGGTGGTAGTTCCTGTCTTACTACCAAGAGCTCTATCAATACCAGCATCTCTGGCCAGGGTTCCCAACTGCTTGGCTTCTCTGTCATCCACATCATAGGTTTCAGCCCCACTATCATAGCATCGGAGCAACCAAGGAGAAGTCCCTCACCGTCAATGCGGGTAAAGTCCTTTCTCACGAGGGGCAGCTCTTTTAGAGAGAAAGGCTGGAAAAGTTAATCGTCATCATCTGCTTGAGAAAGGCCTGCTTTTCTATCTGCTTGAGAGTGGTCTGATTTCTTACCTGCTTGAGAAGTAGCTCCTCCATCATCTGATTTAGAATCGTCTACTTTCCCAGTTTCAGCCTCTAACACAGTTTGAAGAAACTCTGAATTTCTCAGACAGGTGCAGGTAAAAAGGCTGGAGTGTTTCACCTTTGCTTTGCTTCTGGTCACAGGATTAACTCTTAGTTTGTAGCAAAGGGGTTTGGCCTTAATCTTTGCAGAAGCAGCTGTTTTTGTAGCAGTACCAGTGGTGGCAGCAGCAGTGGTGGTAGCAGCATCACGGGTGGCAGCAGCCTTGCCTGTGGGGGATTGGCAGTGAGTAGAACAACACCTCACTCTACGCATCCACAATACACTATAAACATTCAGCAGAAGCATCCCTACTGAAACAATGCTATTCAGATCAAGAACTGGGAGATTTATCTTGAGACAAAATGGAGAGGTAAAACTGGACCTGCTACTGCTATTACCAACATAGACCTTTTCATTCACTTGAGGATCTGTACCATAACTGTACACATACAGTGCCCCCATAAAGATCAGTATCAACAACCCTAGGATCACTAGGCCAGTAATTATATGGTTGATTATGGCTGCAGTTCTGTCTATACACCATAAAACAATAACAAGAGCAGCTACACAGAGCAGTATGATCCCAGCTGCACACCACATGTACCATTGCATGTTGGGAAAAAGGTCCAGCAGAAACATTCCAGAAGGTGTCTGTTCAGTTTTCAATACATCATTAAATTCAGCAGAAGTGTCACTCATTGCCATCTGAGGGATTCCTCCCATCAGATATGGAATTTTAAACATTCCCAATTAGTCAGAATCTATAATCTGGGCTTAAAATCGAGCCCTACGTGGGCGCCAATAAATTGTTGTCAGAGGTTGACTCAGGATCAGCTATTAAACCAGAGACAAAAATGCTCTCGATCCCCTCCCCCTCCCACCCAGGTAGGGAGGGAGAGAGAGAATTAAGGAGAGAGACTTTGCTGGATTGAAAACTAAATTAGACAGCTTTAATTATATGTACAATTATATACAAGTATGTTCAGGAATGTGCAAAAGCCTCTTGCCTCCCCCCACCCCCAGCAGCTCGCCCGGCACTCTACTGAGCTGTGAGCAGTCCCGAAATGTCTCCTTAGCGCTGTCTGAGATAACAGCAGAGCAGACAGGGCTGTGAGGAGAGTTACGAGGGTCAGGGCTGAGCCTGGGGTCGACGGTGATGGATGGATGGAGTCTTCCCCGGATGCCAGCCATGGACGGAAGAGAAGGGAAGAAGAAGCAGGAAGGAAGTTGTCTTCTGTGATCTCTGACCTTCCTCTGAGCTTACGTAGATATATGGAATGGAATACTTTTGGTCAGTTCTGCTGTCTGTCTAGTCCAGCTCCCCTATGGGGGGGTCACAGATACAATTCTCCTGCCCCAGTAGCCTCTGTAGCAGCAGAGCTAAGAAGTGACCTTGGAGTCTCAGCAGAAACATAAACATTCCAGTGTTATCAGTCTACTAGATGGAACACTTGCTGCTAGTTAAAAGAAAGCTTACTGAAGGAAAAAAAAAATCAGTAAAAGGAAAATTAGCTTCATCCTGGCTCAACCCAGGATGATACCTACTTGTATGTACATATCTAAAACATACTATTTATAAAATTACGTCTTACAGAAATTAGTATTACATTGTAAAATTATTATTAATTGTGGACTTGTTAAGAAAAGTGCCTATAATCCTAGAATCATCAAGATTGGAAAAGACCTTCAATATCATCAAGTGCAACCATCTGCCCTGCAACCCCCAACCATTAACCATCTGCTGAAACACCATGTCTACCAGTTTTCTGAGCACCTCCAGGGATGGTGCCTCCACCACATCCCTGGGCAACCTGATTCTATGCAAGGTATATATTTTTTCTAATTTTTGAAAGTTTTATTTCCTCAATTAGTATACAACATAACTTGAAAATTATGAAGCCACAAGAAGATAATCCCCAAATTCTTTGTTGAATGGTTTTTTAAGAAAAAAAAAAAAAACACAGTATAATTGTCAGGACTCAGTGATCAATTCCTGATACCAGCAGCAGACACAAAAATGTCTCCTTTTTGCCTGTCAGTGCAGTTAATGTTCTTATCTTTAATTATACATTTGCTAGTTATGCAGCATCTTCATTCAGACAAATGTTTCATCCGTAGTAGATGTGGTAGATTGAATTATTTTTGTTTTACATCAGTTTGAGACATACACAAATATAAAATCTTTATTTTTACAGCAGTTGCTCCAAAAACTGCAATAATACAAATACTCTGTAATTCAAACACACACCATCCTTGTACATTAAAGTGTACTATAGAAAGATCTCATAAAAGAAAAAAAGATAAATAAAGCTCCCCTCACCCCCTTCCTGAAAACACAAAGAAAAAAAAAACAAGTTGTTTGAGTTTGGTAGTTCTTATCCTGAAAATCTGTAGGGTATTCTTCATCTCTTTCCTTTTTGTGAATCTTTTGCCTAGCACTCTACCAGGTAATTATGACTCCAGAGGATTGATGTTATTTTAGGACTCAGTTCTTAAGAAAGTATTCTAAGGATTTATGGATCTTTAAACAGCAGCAGGGTACATTTAAGCTACCTGATTCATAAGGAAGAAAACCACAAACTTAACCAAATGCTTTAAACCTCCTGAAAAAGCCTTCAGAAATAAAATCTGAGAGTAAGAAAAAAAACACAATTAAAATAATATTTATTAGTACAACAGTTTTAGACCATTAACTATTACATGTATTTATGTTAATATACAGAATTAATTATGGAAAGGATGCACAAATTTTCTGGATTACAAAAAAAAATTCTGTACTACTTACAAATCCGTAAGCCTTAAATTGATCATAAAACCTGTGTGAACAAAAATAAAGAAAAGCATACACTGAGATATGATCTATCTTACACCAAAGTATGTCCGTCTTGGGACTAGTACTGTTTAATATCTTCTTTGCACGAAATATGCCATAACAAGCCTTAGGCAATCCCAAGTCTTTTCCCTAGCATCTCATAAAAAAGTCCCACTCCACCAGGCACTGACCCGCTTCGGTTGGAAAGGAGATACTGGGAACTGATCCCCTTGATTGACCCTGTGGGTCTCATTTCCAGCCCATGGGCCTCATTATTCCAAAGTGACACCCAAATTGCTCTGATTAGGTTTTTGGTTTCTCCCACTTGTTATTGTTCTTTCATGTGCTAGCGGGTTTTTTGTGTGTTAGGGGCTTGGTGTTTTTTGTTGATTTATTCAAGTCTTTAATCCCATAACCAAACATTTTATAAACATTTTTATTAATAAGTATATTGAGATAGTTTCCTTTGTAAACTTTTAAATTTTGATGGCAAGTATCATATATACATGCTTTTCCATGTAAATAAGAGAATTTGAGTTAAACACTTCTTTGGAGATGTATTATGGTTTATTTGTTCTACTTTTTATTGTTGAAAGAAAAAAAAACACAACCAAACAAAGATTCTAGAGGCTGAGCCATAGAATAATACTGTTACACAAATTACAACAAAAAAATGCTAGTAACATACAATGAATTTAAGCATGTAAATAGTCACACACATTTCAGTAGTATTTACTAACATTTAAATTAAATGTATGTATTTTCTAGTACATTTTTCTAGAACATCACCAAATATTTTCCAATGATTCACACCACATGTAATTTCTGTACTGGTCATACAGATTCAGAAATCTCTGAAAGGTTAAACACTAAGATTGACTCCAATATGTTTTAGATCACTGATACACAAAAATTTGTAATTATCATATGCTATATCTACAGAAGGTAATGTCCTTTAAAATTACATCTGATGCCTACATAGAATCTGCAAAAACCTTAATACTGAACAAATAAGGCCACCAATGTCAAAGATCATTCAACTGGTATTCTTTCTTTTTTCTATTGTTTTTTTAAGGCATTAGTTCTCCTGAGTTCTCCTTTCATCAATGCAAGAGTCTTGAAAATTAAAATTGGACAGAAATGTTCTCCTCCTTTTTTCCCCTAGTTGTCTTCAAGGAAACAAACAACAGCTGTAACAGACAACACACAGACACAACAAAGGTCACTATATAGAATACAATATTATCTGAATTACATATAAACTGACTGATCAATTTTAAAACAGCAAGGAGTAAACTGGTACATTTCATATTTATGATTCACTTTTTTTTATTCCATATTGAGTCACACTTATTTGAAAATCCTTTCATTTGCACACTTGGGATCATACTCTGTTTTTTGATTCCTACCTGATCCTTTCCCCTGGAGTTAATGTGAAGCTACTACTATCTTCGGTTGCAGTGTAGCCCAAGGAACCTGAGTTTTGCCATTACTAGTAAAAGCCAGAGGCTTTGCAGTGATCTGGCAGTGTCTGCAGAAAGGCTGAAGAAACCAGAGAGACATCCGCAAGGAAGATTCCAACACAGATGGTAAGAAGTGTGAGTATAACAATTTTGAGGGTAGTATTAATGGTGGTTTTTCTGTATTAATGGACAGTCTATTACACTGTTAGAACATTATCTAAACTACAGTATATTTGTTCTATGTAGACAGTGTGTTTTCTTTTGCCTTAAAATGGTTTTGAATATAACACCAGTTACAATGTAGTTAGCCTAAACAATGTAAGAATTCTCAAGCCTAGGAGAAAAGAAAGGGTTCACAGAAGTAACATGCTGTAAAAAAAAGACCTCAGGTTTCTTTATGTGTAGGGTAAGAAATTACAAGACTACATTTCAGGTAGAGCTGTGTGACTGTGACAGTACTGAGAAGAATCCTTAGCATATCCAGTCACCTTTAAACAAATCTTACTCTAATCTGTGCTTTTTCACATTCTCATGTATGACAGCACTAGATAAAGGTACTTTCCATTACTTTAAATAAATTTAAATAATTTAAATGTTGGGGCATCTGTATCTTTCGAAACTAGGTCTGGAATACTGACAGCATTCAGGAGAAACTTCCTTGGTTGGACTCAGAGAAGATACAGAAAAGGTTCCACAGCCATGGTCTGGTGTGCACAGTAAGTACAGAGAAGTAGCACTGAGTCAACAGCAGAGGAGAAAGCAGCTAAGTGCCAAGATACTCTGTTCATTTGTTTTGCATTAGGAGATAGTGAATGAATTAATGATGTATTCTACAGAAACAGAGAGAGAATAAGATAAACTCAAGAACAGATTACAGATCTGAGCTTGATCTAGACTGTCAACTGCAAGACAAAACCACAATGCATCATTGGAACACAGACATATCCGTGTAAGGCTTTGAGTGTAAAGCCATAAAGTCTAAAAAAATATTCTGTGACTAAAATGTAGTCAGCCAATTTGGAGATCCAAAATGCTCAGCAGAAAGAAATAACTTCAAATATTTTTCCCTTAGAAATTTTGGGTGCCACACACAGAAATTGTGAAACTCCAAAGAATCCACCAGGTGGATGCATCAAAAATCAAATTGCAGAATAAACTTCCCTCCTTACTGCTTTAAACTAGCAGCTCACTTCCCTTATGTTTCTTGCAGATATGGATGACTATCTGTATCTATCTCAACAACGATTTCTTTTCCTCTTTTGAAATTACCATTGCTTCTTTTCCATTCTTTTAGTCATGCAACTATAACCAAAGCATTTCTCCACATAGTAATCTGCCTATTAGGTGAGGTTTTGAATCTGAAGATTCGTATATGAGTTCATATTTGGGCAGTAATTTTCTATTTCATAGCTATCACCAAAAAGCCCAAACAAAGCAACAAAAGAAATGAAAAACAAACCCACAAAACCCAACAACAACAAACAAAAAACCCCCCACCAAAAAACAAACCAACAAAAAAAACCCCACACCAACCCACAACACCAAAAAAACAAACCAACAAAACAACAGCTTTTAAAAAATTCCTGTTCATGCATTTAATCTTGATGACAAGCATTAACTATGGCCAGTATCTTTCTGTGAGATGATTCTGTTGTTTGACTTTCAGCACAGTAATAAAGTATTTAATTGGCAGGACAATATAACAACATGATAACTAGTGCCACTTAAAAATATCAAGTTAATCTGAAAAATGAACACAGCAGAACAGCTTTTATATGGTTTAAAAATGCAACTTTTACATTTATTTGTTTTTAACAAAAGAGCCGTTTTCACTTAGAGCTTCAACACAATTATAGGATAGCTCATAAAGAGAAAAATGGGAAGATAATTTTAGTAGTCTGCATAAATTAAAAAAGGTGTATGTTTAGCTGAAAGGCTGCATAAAAAGAAAAATAAAATATGTTTAGCAAAATCTTCCTATTCCTTCCCATTATAATGCCAGGTAAAATTCCTTATTTTTATAAAGGGGTTTTATTTTTTGCCAGCTACTGAGTTACAAAATTTTTACAAGCTTTTATAATCTTTACTTTTGCAGCAAATTACTAAGTATTTTTTCCTTTAGCAGAACTACTAACAATGTCTTGTGACAGAGATTTACAAAAATTTACCAACGACCTTACTTTGTAGAAAAAGGCAGTAAGTGGTCAAATAGCAGTTGTTGAAGAATGAAAAGCTTAAAAGGTACACTGAGACAGACTTTTCCTACAGCACCAGGTACTACAGAATCTCTTTTATAGAACACACTGCACAGAACAGAAAATTATTTTCTTTCCCTGTTGATCAGAATGTCACATGTAGCATTTAAAATGCAGTGGACCTCAATAGTTCAGGAAACTTCAATCTAGTATTAAGTGGTTAAATACAGTCCAGCACTAGGTCTCTTCATTACTGACCTCAGTCACTGAACTATGCAAAACTGAAGAATTTCAGCTGTCCAGTGGGAACACTTGTGAGTGCTTTTTATCCCAAAGGAACAAATGTAAAATGTAATTGACTCCAAAAGCAAATTGCAAAATAAGTCTGCTAACAGTTTTAGATCATAAATATGATATACAGTTCAAAGGGTGGTTTGTTGTTGTTTTTTTTTACTGTTGTGGTTTGGTTTTGTTGCTTGTAGAAGACCTAAAAAATACTGATTTTCCTGTTTGAAGTTCTGCCATTTCTGTAAAACAACAAACGTAATATAATATTAATATGTCTTAAAAACTAAAATGTGAGATAAAATGTATCATTAGAAGTTGTTACTCGCAGTCTTTATTAAAAACCAACAGCACATACCAGTTTATACCTTAAAAATTATTTGTTTATCAAGGCTCTGTGTAAGTAACTATTATTTTACATTTTGAATTATTGAGATCTATAATAATAAAATATGACATGTTTCAGTTTTGTTGGTACAGTTGCTATTTTTTTTTTTCTTTCATTTGCATTACTGCTAGGCTTGTAAGGAAAGAAAAAAGCTAAGAGAAACAGCTAATTGGTTCTAACAGAAAGTTGCCTGTAGGCAGAAATCGTTTCAGAAACTGAAGCAGTCCTTGACCAGTATCATGTAATGCTTTCTTATAAAAGGTAAGGTATACAGTGAAGACAGATGTGCTGTGAAGTAGAAACAAACAAAAAAACCCACAAAAACAAGCAAACAAACAAACCAAAACAAAAACCCCCAAAGCCCCAAAATTACAAACAAACAAAACACAAAACAAAACAAAACAAAAAATCAACCTAAACAAACACATCCCAAACAAACAAAGAAACAAACATGAAAGTAAGGAAAAACAAATATTTGATTTCTACTCTGAGATGTAAACGGGCACACTGGGATCTGGAATTGCAGATTATACTCTGTTAATCTGAAAGTACTGTGTTTATCATATCCATATACTATACTAAAAGAATAATACCATTATTCTGTGGCTACGGAAAATGCTTAATAATTACTGATCCCTTTGATGTAGTTTTTACATACCTCAATGCAGGTGACTTGGAGGGACTGGCTTACCAAGAAACAAGGACATTTTGGTGTCAAATTGATCAGCCAAAAACTGAGACACTTTACAATATCAATCATTGGCAATACTTCAAAAGATATAGTATGAGTTAGTTTTGGGAAAAAAAAAATTAGATTGTTGTTTTTTATCTCCTAAATTTAAGAGAGACAGCTACATTCTCCCAATCCCTAATTATTTCAAGTATTTTTATACAGCATCTTTAATCCTTGCTTGTGTTTTTTCCTAAATTAGAGGCCTCTTTTCTCTTCTTTTTAAGAAGTCTGTTATATTTAGCTCCCGGTTTCTCTCTTTTCAAAATAAAATTTCTACATATTTAGCATTTGTTTGTTTGTGAGTTTTTCTTATTTGTGGGGTATGTGGGTTACACAAAGGTAAATAGTCATCTAGATTTTCCAGTATCTGGATAAAAACTTTCAGATTGTTTTTATAACTACTCATTTGACTCCTGAAGACAAGTTGTCCCCTTTCAAAACTTTCTGCAGATTGTGAGATCTGTTGACCATATGACTGGATCTGAGACCCCTGCAAAACAGAAAACAAATTTGATTCCTGGCTTTCAGAGTTTTTCCTTGCTTTCTTATGTATATAGTATGTAGCTCATTACTTGGGGAAAAGAAAAAAAATGTAAAAATAGCTAAGATGTGAGTGAAGTTCATGAAAGCTTATGGTTTCAGAGAAATGCATCAGAATAATTTAAGATGGATTTCAAACCACTATAGGTTTAAGCCTATAGGGCTTAGTGAGGATAATGTGGATCCCAAATTTCAGTAGAGGTTAATTGGTTGTAAGTCTGAAACAAGAAGAAGAAAACCTACTCAAATGAAAACTATCTACCTAGGGAGCTAAAGTCAAGGAATCATACTGGTTTTAAGCAGATACAAGTTAACATTATGTAATTTCTCAATATAGAAAACAAGAGGACAAACTGTCAAAAACAGGATTGCTTAAGAGAACTTTGCACATTCAGAACTCCTATGACAAGCTGCAACTCTAGTAATTTAATTATATGTTTTAATACATCCACTTCAGTTTTTATGGCTCCTGTACACATTTCACATTATTTCATAATTTGCAGTTATAGTGGGTAAATATTTAAACTGTTGTAACCCATTACAGGGCTTTTATATTGCAGAAAATATTATTCCAGGACCCCCTCAAACCAAAGGCGGATGAACATTGCAAGAGACCAGGAAATGGCAGTGATGACCCTACCTAAACTGTCTTTGACACTCAACAACTCAGTACAATGAGCTGCTTTTCCTGTACTGATTGACCACCAAATCAGATGGAGACCAAATCAGGGACTAAACAAAATCAACAGACTTTTATGGACATTTTATGGACATTAATTCAATGAAGGTAGCTCATAGACAAAGGGAATGATAGCATACCAAAGGACAGGAAGGAAGGTAGTGGTTTATGTACTGGATAGTGCAGGACCTGGGAATTATCTAAAGGGTGTGGATTGTACTGGGTCTGATTGGGATAGAGTTATCTTTCTTCTTAGCAGCCTGAATGGAGTTCTGTTTCGGATTTGTTAGTAAAAGTGTCGATAACAAATAAACATTTTGGTGATCGTTGAGCAATGCTTTCAAAACGTCAATGCTTTTTCTTTTTCCCATGTTGCTCCCCCAAAGCCCCCTCCAGTAAGCAAGCTAGAGGTGAGCAAGAACCAGGAGGAGAAACAGCCAGGAGAGCTGACCTAAACTAACCAAAGGGGTATTTCATATCATATCTTATGCTCAGCAAGAAAAGCTTTAGGAAGCAAGGAGTAATTTGGGATGTTCACAGTTATCACATTTGTCTTCCCAAGGAACTGTTACGTGTAATGAGGCCCTGCTTCTCAGGATGTCTCTAACATCTGTCTGCTGAGGGAAGTGATGAATAAAAATTCCTTCTTTGTTTCGCTTGCATGTGCAGCTTTTGCTTCACCTTTTAAACTGCCTTTATGTTGACCCATGGGTTTTCTTGCATTCTTTTTATTTTGTCTCCAACCCACAGGAGAAGGGAGTGAGAAAGTTATTCAGTGAATGCTCGGCTGCTGAGGACAATCCCTCACAGCAGCTCAATAATAAAAGTAGCAATTACTTTAAGTATTGGAATATGGGATTTTGCAAACTGCATCTCTAGTATAAAGAGATCTGAACATGAGAAAGTACAGGAAGAAATGAGTGCTTTTTTGCATTTATTAATGCAAAAGTCCCATTTAAATATTGCTCAACATAAGCTTTTGAAAGAATGGAATGAACATAGTGGGATCCTTTGGGCACCTCTACAACAATGATAATGTCAAATCAATAAATTAAACTCTTCAGTACAGTCACTGATACAGTTCCAAGACAAGGCAGGATAGCAAGTTACTGCAGGCAAATTTTTTAACAAGTCAGATTCTGTAACTCTCTTCTTGTCCACAAGAAAAAAGGACTTTTTTACATTATTACATTTTTTATAAGGTTGATTAGGTTTTCTATGAGAAAATAACATTTAAAGACATTTTTTGTCAGGTTTCTAATAATAGCCTGGATAAGACTGAACTGTAGGATCCTAATGAAGGATTATCCTTGTAAAATATCTGCTATGGCCATACTGAAAAATTGTGTGACCCAGATAACAGAAGGGAGACCTTATCTTCCTGTCCTCAGAATTTTTTTCATGTATTAATCTAAATAAGCAATGTGTCATTGTGCTACCGGTAATATTACAGTATCTAATCATGTTTTGTTCTTCAAGTACAAAACTGAAAGAGAGGGTGATGCACTTAGCAGAAAGCCAGTCTTCAAGGAAACTTTGATTATTACAGTGTTTTGAGACTCATGAATCCTTCTTGTCTGACTGAAGCTGGTTTTAGAGCAGGCCCCCAAAGTTTTTTCTATGATCACTTTTCTTCCATATAATGTCTGAGAAAATATAATCAAGTGTAAAATACTGAAATAATACCCAGATACTCAATGTTATTTTTTATAGTGAATACTTAAAGAAACTTCTCCAACATAAATGTGAGTTATTTGCTTCTATGAAAGCAGTGGGAGGAAACTGTAAATATCTGGATATTCAAATTCTGAATGCATATAAAACTTATAAAAGTAACTATACAGAGTCTCTTTTTTAATTTACTGCTCATGGACACAGAAGGAAATGGAATTGCTTCTTAATGAAAAAAAACCCAAACAAACAAGGAGGGATATTTGCTCTGTTTAGTGGCTCAAATAAATGAAAAAATATTAGCAAAGTTCATATATATATGAATTGAAAGCCAAAATTAACTAATTTGATAGATTTTACATATAGTCTTTGTACTACAATATAAATATATATGAAATTAATAAACACTTGCATAAAATTACTTCATTTAAATTCATATTTCTTACAATTGTTGTCAAAGGTTTGACTCAGGATCAGCAATTAAACCAGAGACAACAATGCTCTTGATCCCCTCCCCCTCCCACCCAGGTAGGGAAAGAGAGAGACAATTAGGAGAGAGACTTAGCTGTTCTTTTGAAAACATTCCAAAATTATGTAAAAATGCTTGCTCATTGCAGTAATGCTCATTATTATTATTAAGGCATTAGTGACCACTTTCCACAGTGGACACTTTCCACAGGCTTTATCCGTCCAAGATAAGGATACATACAAAGTGATTAATATGTCTTAGCAAGAAGATAAAGGAGAAAAATTGTTTATAAGGGCACAGAACACAAATTTGCTTCATGAAAAAAGAGAATGAGAAATAGAAATAAATATACCATGTCACACATGCCAAGAGTTATAGCAGGATAGGACAGAACAGTGACCTCCTTTGCAAGGGTCCAGATGAAGGGCCAGAAAGTCAGGTTCAGGATCAGGTCTAGCAACAGTATTCATAAATTTCTGATTTTGCCCAGAAAATGAAGTCTGGCCTTATCAGAATTTTCTTTCTTTCTTGATGTTGTTGTTTTTTGTTTGGTTACGTTTTTTTGTTGTTGCTGTTTATTTTTAAACTTTTAAATTATATTTAATTTTAATTATAAGGCTATATACTCACAAATTCTTAAAATTATAATGCAAACACAGAAGTATTTGAGACACTAAACACTGCAAAATTTTGAATGGGTAAGTTTTAGTTTAATTATGGATATGTTGTGGGTTGACCTTGGTTGGAATCCAGGTGCTCACCAAGCCATTCTATTACTCCCCCTCCTCCTCAGCTGGACGGGGGAGAGAAAATATAACAAAAGGCTCATGGGTTGAGATAAGGAGAGGAAGAGATCACTCAGTAATTGCCATCATGGGCAAAACAGTCTCTTGGGGAAAATCAATTTAATTTACCAAAAATCAAATCTGAGTAGGCTAATGAGGAATAAAAACAAAACTGAAAACACCTTCCCCCCATCCTTGCCTTCTTCCTGGGCTCAACTTTGCTCCAGAATTCTCTGTCTTCTCCTGCTAAGTAGCTCAGGGGGGTGGGGAATGGGGTTTTGGTCAGTTCATCACATGTTGTCTCTGCTGCTTCTTCCTCCTCACTCTCTTCTTCTGCTCCAGCATGGTGTTTCTCTCATGGCAGACAGCAGTTTTTTTCCCCTTCTTTAATATGTTATCACAGTTGCTGATGGCCTTGGACAGCACAGGGTCAGTCTTGGAGCCAGCTGGCATTGTCTCTTGGACATGGGGGAAGCTCACAGAAGCCACTCTTGTACCAACCCCCCACTGCCAAAATGTTGCCATGCAAATCCAATGCAGCATAGTACTAAAACAGGAGCCAATGCTCCAGAAGTGAAAAGATAGTGATAAGAAACTTATCCAAACACCATCATCATGGATACTTCCTTTATAACCTTAGTTTTATTGATTTTATGGCTACTATGGATCCTCAGAATTACAGTGTGGAATTTATGCACTAAGGATGAGTTAACAGCACTGTTGCAGTAAGAGTGACCACATGAAGCACATCCAAATCCTAGAAATAATGGTTTACAGAGACAGTAGTGTAAAAATTCTGGTTTTTCTTTGTAGGTAACTGAATTTTGTTAGTCCAGTGGTTCTGAATAAATCTGAGAACATTTGAAATAAAATTAATTCTGAGATGATCTTACTTATAATTATATTTGATCTTGCAAAATTAAACTTCTTCGTGATACCTTCCTTAGAAGGATGAAAAGAGGTATGCAAGTAAAATGAAGTAAAATGACATCCTGTAGGAGTTCTGCAGTTTCTGTATTATCTGAGTTGAGACAGCATCTTTATTTTCTATACTTAGCATTAACTACAAGTAACATCTATATATTTTTTCTTTTTTTTCTTTTCTTTTTTTTAATTTGAAGGATTTATGTTTGTTTGCATATTTATAAAATTCCTAAGAACATGTAAGAATACATGAAGCTACTACCTCCAACACTTGAAAGCAGCAATTCTTGAGGCTGAGAGTTTCTTACCCTCCACTTTGCAAATATGAAGCTACAATAAAATCTAAAATAGAATCTCCCCTGAGTTCATAGGCCTAAGGAGTATCCTCAGTTTAAATGAGATTCAGAATATCAGGCTCCAGTCACTGCTGCAGGAATTTTATATTTTTAGAAATCCAGGACTTTAGGACATTCATTTTAAAAAAGTTTTTAAGAAAAAAAAGTCTCTGACAAATGAACAAATATTTCCATGTACCTTTTTTCTTATGAAATCTTGAAACAACTTATTGTTTTGTTGTTTTTTTCTCCTGACATTTTCTTCCAACTCCTTGCTATTAATCAATAAATATTTTAAGCAGAATCAACTCTGCAAGGAGTGTAATCTGTCTTGATAACAGTATCATTTACTGTTCCACTGTGTAATAACAAGCAGACATTACAGTACTGCAATTCAAAGCAGAATCTAAATGATGTTTTCATTTTTGAGGGATTTTAGCAAACATTTATTAATCATTAATCTGGTAGTATGTTGTGTGGTACTTTTGAAATGTCATGTTATTATACTTTTGTGAACTGCTGCGGAGTACTGTATGAAATCCTGAACAGCTCAGTCTAGTCTATAGCTATCACATCTTTATTTTACATACATATATCATATTGCAATGCAACAAGGGAATTAAATTAAATTTGCTGCAGAATGTTATCTCTCCCCATCTGTTATTCTCATAAGAATACCAATTGATAACAAGTTAGGAACCTGATGACTGGGTGTCACAGTTTGACTCAGAATCAAAAAATGAACCAGAGACAAACAATGCTCTCGATCCCCTCCCCCTCCCACCTACGAAAGGAGAGAGAGAATTAAGGAGAGAGAGACTTTGCTGGATTGAAAACTAAACTAGACAGCTTTAATTACATGTACAGTTATATACAAGTATGTTCAGGAATGTGCAAAAGCCTCTTGCCTCCCCCCACCCCCAGCAACTCCCCCAGCACTCTCCTGAGCTGTGAGCAGTCCCGAAATGTCTCCTTAGCGCTGTCTGAGATAACAGCAGAGCAGACAGGGCTGTGGGGAGAGTTAGGAGGGTCAGGGCTGAGCCTGGGGTCGACGGTGATGGATGGAGTCCTCCCTGGACACCGGCCACGGACAGAACAGAAGGGAAGAAGAAGCAGGAAGGAAGTTGTCTTCTGTGATCTCTGACCTTCCTCTGAGCTTACGTAGATATATGGAATGGAATACTTTTGGTCAGTTCTGCTGTCTGTCTAGTCCAGCTCCCCTACGGGGGGATTACAGATACAAGTCTCCTGCCCCAGTAGCCTCTGTAGCAGCAGAGCTAAGAAGTGACCTTGGAGTCTCAGCAGAAACATAAACATTCCAGTGTTATCAGTCCACTAGCTGGAACACTTGCTGCTAGTTAAAAGAAAGCTTACTGAAGGAAAAAAAATCAGTAAAAGGAAAATTAGCTTCATCCTGGCTCAACCCAGGACACTGGGAATAGGAAAATTCTACAAAATTAAGCCCATGTGTAAAGTTTACTAGAAAAACAGGACCCCTTTACAATATATCATATCTAAGAGATCCCTGATAATATTTACTGGTTGTCTATACTTTTTATTATAGTCCTTGTGTATTTTGGTTTAGCTTCTAATTCTTTAAATGTAACTGCTGTTGTGACACTTTCTCCATCTTCTTGCACTTTACTAATTTTGTTTTGTTACAGTTGCCATTAGAAAGAAATAATCTGCTAATGCATATCTGTAAAATTTTATATATATATATATGTATGCTGGATAGCTTTACCAAAGGAGCAAAATCCTGCTGAGGTAACAGCTTTGCTCCTTCCTATTCTTAAAGGAGGAAGAGTTTCAATTAAAAAAAAAAAATCAGTTAAACACAGAGTGAGAACATTCTAAACCCATATTTTCATGACACAGAGCCTAAATAAAGCAAACATTTAGATGGGTCACTTGTAGTTCACTCACCTATCGTACCAGTCGGTGATGCAAAATTTCCAACACTGAAAAACAATGGAAATGAAAGCCTAGATGGCTGTCAAATATGGTGTTTATTAGTAGTGTCTTGCATGTTTTGCACTGGAATTGTAAATCATAAGAGAATAGCTACAGAAAGTAAGAGACAATTTCAATACCATGTGTCCAAGAACTATAATTGTTCTGGACTATGTCCAAGCTTTGGTAATAAAATTGAATTTAGATGTTTTGAGGTAATTATGTTGAAATTAAGATTCAACATAATATCTATAAAAGAGATGATAACTAGTTATTTTTATTGGATTGTAAATATTACTATATTTCCTAACACTGTATTGAAATATTCTATACATTTTAAGTTATTTGATATCATGGCATTATAATGATATCTTGCAGAAAAAAAAAGTACACTTACTGTATTATTATGAGCTCATACAGACAGAGGATAACAATTACAAATGAGCTTTGTTGCTACAACTTAAAAGCATTTTCAAGGAGAAAAGAAACTTTACATGGTTAAAGAGGTGATGTATCCGTCCTAGTTAATGAAAAATATACATCTGCACATAATTTTTTTTAACATGCTTGTGATTTCTGATTCAAACATATTTTATTATTACGAGCGATTTATAAACATTTCTTCCAGTTAAAAGCCTTAATTTCTAGATTAAATGTTCGCTGTTTCTGCTGATTCCAATAACATTTTTAGAACTTGATCTCACTACCCTGAAGTAGTGTAAAGAATCCCAACAAGATCAACAAGATTGGATGTGAGTATTCATTTACATGACCAAAGATATCCCACCCAGAGATTAAGGTTTTTGAAAACTCTGATGCAGAGAGATTGCATTTATCCTAACAAACTTGCTGAAAATAAACTTTGGAAAACTGGAATTTTTCTCAATAATGAAATCTACAGCAGACAAATGCAAAATATTCAGCTAAAAAACTAAAATTGTATATTAAAAAATAAATTTCTCTCAATTTATCTTGTAATACTGTATTTTATCTGGACCTATGAGAAAAACAACAAAAAAATCATGTTTTAATTTGAATTTCATAATCAACATCTGGATATTAAATTGCTACAGACAAATGGATTCTTTAATGTGTGATTTTACATCAAGTGCCTGTAAGCGTCAGAACAGAAGCTTACAAATGAAGCTTTATGAATTGTACCCTGTGAAACTACTTAGAAGCTTTTTATCATTTCACTGATTATTTATATTGTCCATTCATTATATTCTGCTCAGTGGTGGTCAAATTAGAATCTTGGTGTTCTATAGGCAACTAAGTGTGAGAGTTTTAACGGACATTTTTTTAATGTAATCTAGAAATCTTTTCACAATTGAGTTATCTATAGTAATTTAATTTTAAATATTAATTACAAGGTTTTTTTCCATTCTTATTAATTAATTTACTGGGCTTCTTTTTCCATGCAAACTGAATTTACATCTGTGTAAAATCATTACTAAACACAGGGAAAATATATTTTACTTAACTTTAAATTTTGAAGTGTGAGCAGCAGTCGTGACAGAGTGATGCCTGATGCTGCATATGGTAACTGAAGTTTGACTCACAGTGAACCAGTTTCATGAATAACAAACAGGAAGAAAACAAGCCTCTTCCATCCTTCTCCCAAGTACTTTATAGTGTTTTCAATAGATAATCAATGCACATGTCAAAGGTATATTCAAGGTCTTTAATTATTGTCTTTTTTTCTCTCTTATATTGCCAATGATTTCACAATTACTTTGGTTTATTTCCACTAAAAATAAACTTTATCACTGTAACCTGTATCTGGTGAAGCATGAAAACTCCAGGCTTCCATTCATCGTATCATTTATTCTTCTAATTCAAGATTAAAAGTATCTTTATTCATTAAAATGGCCTCTTGATATAAGCTTTAGAATAAAATTCTAACTGTTGAATATTAATTATATCTACATTAGGAACGAATTTATTTAGGCCACCAGGGAAATTGATCCTGTACATCTGATCCAAAACAGTAAAATTTCACAATTATCTCATTTGAGGTAGATATGGGTTTGACTAGACAACTTGCCTTCATTAATGTATTTCTAGAATTGCTTATTATGTACCATGTATTTAATGTTGTGCTTGTTCTAATTTAGTCTTGGGTATCTAGTCTTCATTGTGATTATTCCCTACAGGCATCTAAATGGAGACATCTTCAAAATTTGTATTTCTTTCTAACTTTACACAGCATATTTAATTCATTTTTTTCACTTCTGCCACAAAATGCTTTGATCAATTGAATGATAGGCAATTTCGTGAATGCCAGTCTCTTAGTCAGGAAAAGGACAGGACTTTCTAAAGTATTTGTATAATGTTAATACAGTTTTAGGACTCAGTAAATGATTTAGGCTTTAGGATTTTTTTACTACACTGAAAGATGATGATGGATTATTAAAAAATCTGCATCTGAAGGATTTCCTCAAGGCCATTCTATTTTAAAAGAAGTTTGCCTTCCAGAGAGCTTTCACTTCGGTCCAGCTCCCTTAACACAACCCAAACCAAAATGGATAAAACAAGGGGAGTGGAACTGGAGCGTCTATAGCAACCATAATTCAGACATTGATGAGGATCTGTAAGGATCATGATATTACTTAAAATATAACAATAATTATATCCTTTGAAAATATAATCGATTGCAAGTCAGTACAGAATGTTCTAACGCAGCTTTCATTTGAGACTTCACTACTTAAAGATACCTTTTAAGAACTATTGGACTGGAGAAATTTGGTAGAAGGATCTTTGGAGGAATAATCCCATGCATGGAGACATGCTGGCTGCTGAGTGGCTTGAAAGCAACTGTGCAGAGAGAGAGTCCAGCACAGGGTCACTGAGATGATGAATAGCCAAGAGCATCTCTCCTATGAGGAAAGGCTGAGAGAGCTGGAACTGCTTAGCCTAAAGAGATAGCTAAAGGGATCTTATCAATATGCACAAACACTTGGCAGGAGGGAGTAAGGAAAATGGACCCAGGCCCTTCTGAGAGGTTTTCAGTGGCAAGTCAAGAAGCAGCAGGCACAAACTGAGACATACTAAATTCCTCTTAAATGTAAAAAAACCCTTTTTTACTTTAAGGGTGGTCAAACACTGGCACATATTTCCTAGAGAGGATGTAGAGTCTCCATCTCTGGAGATATTAAAACTTGTTCCTCAACAGCCTGTGCTAGCTGACTCTCCTTTGAGCTCAGGATTTGTAGTATATATTGTCCAGAGGTCACTTCCTACCTGAACCATTCTCTGATATTGTGATTCTATGATCCAATAAAGTGATCAAACAATATCATAATTATTTTTTTATAGTTGCAAGTAATTTTCTACCAAATTTAATTTACCAAAAATTATTAAAAATCTAATATATTCTTGATTACTATAATATTCATTTCATGTGATAAAACTTGGGGGGAATTTCCAAAGATTTAAGGATATTTACTTCATAATTCCTGTTAAACTTATGAAGCAAAAAATCTTTGTAAGCCTTCTCTTTGGGAAAAAAATCTCAAAATACAAAAATAGTTTTAATAATTTATTATGGTTTTAAACAATTATATGTTTTCTAAAAATGATGTGCTTTGAAACTGAGTAATCTTGGATCAAATCTTAAAGTTTAATTTCCTCAACAGGCATCCCTTTTCTTTTTTCTTTTTTTTCTGATTGTCCTGGTTTGAGCCAAGATGAAGCCAGGATGAAGCCCCCCACCTGTGGGAGGCTGGACTAGACAGACAGCAGAACTGACCAAAGGTATTCCATTCCATATATCTACGTTAAGCTCAGAGGAAGGTCAGAGATCACAGAAGACAACTTCCTTCCTGCTTCTTCTTCCCTTCTCTTCTGTCTATGGCCGGTGTCCAGGGAGGACTCCATCCATCCATCACCATTGACCCCTAGGCTCAGGCATCCCTGACCCTCATAACTCTCCCCTCAGCTCCTGTCTGCTCTGCCACTTATCTCAGACAGTGGACCGGGACATTTTGGGACTGCTCACAGCTAAAGAGAGTGCCAGGGGAGCTGCTGGGGGTGGGGGGTGGAAATAGGGTTTTGTACATTCCTCAACATACTTGTGTATAATTGTACATATAATTAAAGCTGCCTAGTTAAATTTTCAATCCAGAAAAGTCTCTCCCCTTAATTCTCTCTCTCCTTATCTGGGTGGGAGAGGGAGGGGATTGAGAGCATTGTTATTGCTGATATAATTGCCGATCCTGAGTCAAACTGTGACACTGATGAACTTATGCCATCCTAGGAGATATCCTAGGATGCCATCCACAAGATATCTCTGTAACTCTTAGGAATGCCAGTAATAACCCCTTTTTCTAGCTCTGAAGTCTTTCTAACGTCGTTGTCATATATACTTCAAGACCATTTCATCCTCCTAAGTGAATACCAAAGAAAACCATATTTGGGGATTTTGGACCCAGCTCCATAAAGGACATAAGAGCAGAGTTCCTATACACTGTATACATGAAGGAAGAGAATCTGTTTCTCATAATATCACAGCAGCTGATCTGGATAGTTCCTATATCTGCATACTTCAATATAGTCACTTTCTTATCTGTTGCTTACTTATGGTCTACATCTTAAAGTATAGATGAGATTCAAGAGCTGAATCCAAGTAAGCAAAGGATGCAAAATCCTAGTATTTACTGATATTTTGAAAAGCTGCAAATAAATGTCCTTAACTATCTCCTCCAAGTCATGAAAAAAAACTGTTACAGTAGGAAAATATTCTTTGATATGTCACTTCTGCAATTTTGTAAAATATCATAAAAAGCATACAAGGAATGACTTTCAGAAACACATCCACGTAATTCATACTTCTAACTGTGGCCAAATTTCTTTTAAAAAGTTAAATTTCTGACTACATAGCTTAAAAATCTGTTAGAATTAAGTTATTTCTCACTTTAGAGATTAGTTGTTTTCAATACATTTTAACTTATCTTTCTTACTGACCACTCGCATATTTACGCAAAAAAATCTACTTCTTTTTGCAGCACTTGTATATATTAATTTCTCATTTACTTCAGGATTTTTCACACTTCTAATAAATATTACTCTATAATTTCCATGTTCAATAACAGTGTCAAGTGAGCTGTTAAGATGCTTATCCTAGCAAAATAAGTCAGTAAGCTGCTTTGAATCTTCTGCAGGCAGATTTCTAGCCCAGCATTTGTCCCCTACCTCTTTCTTATCCCCCATTATTCTGTGTCATAATGCATCATTACATGCCAATGTTTGCTTTTGTACAAGTCAGCAAAAAAGAAATTGCATAACCTACATTGGCCTCCTTTCTTTACATTAACTCTGTCAGTTTTGATTTGTTATTTTTCAGCATGTTTCAAGCGCTGCCAACATGAGGGAATTTATCTTTCTTTAATTTGGGGGGGCATTAATTTTTTATTATTACTTCCACACAAGTGAAACGGCAGATCAATATTGAAATATTTATCTTTATTAAGGATGTTTTCTGCAAGAGACTGTGAGATAGCATGTCCTGTGTTTGGAACAAAGGTTTTTTATAAGTTTATATTCAATTTTTCTTCATATTAATAGAATAGCTTAAGACCATTGATTCTCAGTTTGTTTTCAAATCACTATTGGAATTTTCTTACATGGAATGTTAGCTGACTAAGATATATTTAGTAAAAAACCCTTGAGATATACGGTACACAAATATGAAATATTTTATTTCAGTCATATTAATAAATCTAGCTGTGACAGGGTTAAATTTCTTTATGGTAGCTTGTACGGGGCTGTTTTTTGGGGTTGTGCTGAAAATAACTTTGATAACACAATGATGCTTTAGTTACTACTGAGCAGTGCTTACACACTGTTAAGACCTTTTCTGCTTCTCACACCACTCCACCAGCAAATAGACTGGGGGTGCACATGAAGTTAGGAGGGGACGCAGCTGGGACAGCTGACTTCAACTGACCAAAGGGATATCACATACCATGTGACATCATGGTCAGCAATAAAAGCTGGGGGAAGAAGGAGAAATAGATGACATTAAAATGCACCTTTCTTAATAAATTTAACAAAAAGTTGTTTTACAGTAAAATCCTCTTGGGCTATGAGGGACCCTTAGAGATAATCAAAGAGATTAGAAGGAAAGAGAAGGGGAATAAATCTGCCTTATTCCTCTTGCTCAGTCAACTATGATGGAGCATGGTTATTAGTGTTGCAGTGAATCTCGAAGTGCCCCACAGACTGAAGCAGAGTCAGTTGGACTTCTGATTGACATACATGAAACATTTTACACTAATACTCCAGAAGAACTGAAGCTTCCTAGAGATGCTGAACTTTTCAAGACTAGCCAAACAAACCAATAAATTTAATCACATGGACTGGCAGGCTGAGGAAATGGTGATCTACCTACCGGCAAAGATTGGAGACTGTGGGAGAATACCAAGTGTGGGTGCTGCACTGCAGTCATTGGTGTTTGGTGTTTCACAACAGCCTAAGTGAGATGATTGTAGAAAAAGATGTCTTACAAGTTTTGATAAAATTTGAGATGCTTTAGAGACATTATCAGTTGACTAAACCCTGGAAGAAACATTTTCAATTTATTCAAATTTGCCTACCCCCGACTTTTTGAGGTATAGAATCCATTCTTGATCTGGCATGTAAAGATGGCTGTGGTTTCTAACAGGTAAGGGGTTTTTTTTTGTTTTGTTTTTTTTTTACAATTTTGTCCTTTGCTTCTAATTAGATGGATTGCACTGTGATTTTTTGAACAAAACATGAAGACTTTTCCTTCAGCAGAGAGTTTCTACTTACATAATTATATTAATTATATTATTACTAAGCATTTCCTTGAAGAGCACTATTCATATAAGTTCAATAAGCTTTCAGCTATTCAGACCATGGAGGTCTTTTCCAGTACATGCTATGCTTTCTTTCCTCTTACTAGGATCCAACAAGTACCTGCCTAGAATTTGTATTTCAGCCAGGCATTGCTGGATAATTCAGAAAACTCCTCTGCTTTCTTCACAGTTAGAATCAAAGTTATCATCTGTCAATGAGATTTGAACACGGTGCTTCAATACTAATCTTTTCTTAATGACTAAGGAGAGAACTAAAAAGTGTTTGTTTTCTTTTTTATGTCTCCATTATATGTCAATTCAATTTTGGTCAAAATTATGTTCTTATGAAACAGATTTGCAGTTAAAGTCTCTCAATAGAGACTTCTCCCCTCACCCTTTTCCCCTCCCTCTAAATATATTGACCATTGTCTCCTATTTCTTTAGAGTTATAAATTTTAGTTGCAATGTTATGATAAATTATGTAAGAATGTATCAAAGACAGGTTCAATTTCAAGGTAGAAATCTTTCAAAGAAATAGGAAAGACAGGGTGAGTGGCAGGAATCCCACTAGCCAGACAAATATTGTTTTAAAAAAGAGAATGAGTTTACAGAGAGAAGTGTCCAACATCTCATGTCCATTGGCACTTCCTTAGTAGTCAGTGCTTCATAATGACTATTATTTGGATATGTGTTAATGGTTATTTTATGAGCATGTGTAAAGGTTCTTGTCACTAAGCATGTACTACCTGCATGTACCTCAATACACTTCATTTTCAGTCAGATGAACAGGCTTCATTGTCAGTTTTTACCGAGAGCTTCTGCTGAGCTCATTTTGAAACCCTGACTGTTCTTTTGAAAGAACAATTTTGTTACATAGTAAGTTTGAACTGAAGCTTCACGTTTCCTGTTTAAAACCACTGACCCATGGGTGAATGGAGAGCAAACCAAATCCTTAATAAGTACAAAAGGCAGTAGCAAATGTAATGATAATATTACTTTTCTTACCTTTCTAATTATTAACCTAGTAAGCAAGAATCAATGATAAAGGGATGCAATGGGTGGTGTCAAATTGCCAGGAAAAAGTGAAATTAATTAAACTCAAAAGATAATCCTGGTAGATTTTACAGAAATTAATAATTTCAATGATAGTGCTATTCCACTGTGGATTGTGTAACTGCTAGTGTAGGAGAGACAGCCAGTGTCTGAAAATCAATGCCTACAGCCCAGCATGGATGCAGAATAAATATGGCCATTACTTGCATACCTCCATGAACTTTTTGGTATTGAAAGAAATAGTCTAAAGCACCTGAGAGGTTTACAGATCAAATATTGAAAATGCTGGCCTCTCTGGTCATTTGGCCACCAATGAGCTGTTCAAACAACAAAAAAAAACGGCTCAAATCAAGGCAAGCCCAGACAATCCCTGAGACCCTGCACTGTCAGGTCAGTACAAGGCTGATGGGCTTTTACTAGTAATGGCAAAAATCATATTTACAAGTCTGCATTCCTATCAGTATCAGTGACTTCCAGAATTTATTCCCAAAATTCCTTTTGTGCCAAGAGCTCAGGGGTGGAAGAGGGCAATTCAGGGAGTGAGATCTCCTTTATTTTGTTTTATATCTAGGTTGTCCATCCAAGGCATTTTGTTTGTTTGTTTGTTTGTTTCCTTCATTTCACAGAATCACAGCAATATGCCTTGGAAGGAATATCTGAAGTTTGATTGAACATCCAGCCTGAAACAGGATTGTTGCCAACATGAGATCTGGTCACTGTGACTTTGGCTAGCTGAGCCTTAAAAACCTCAAAAGATGCAGATTCTACATGGCCCTTTGTCACCTCATTCCAGGGCCACACTACTGTCTCAGTAAAAATGCATCTTTTCCTAGGAGGTAACCTGAGCCTCCCAAACTGCAACCTGTGGCCATTGCCTCTTGCTAAGAATGTACAGTGCTTTTAATTCCTCCTCCTCACATAGCTGTAGACTGTTAGCAGTGTACCCCTTAACCTCATGTCCTTCTGGTTAAGCAAGACCAGCACTCTCTGCTTTTAACTGATGTGCTGAAAGGCCCTGACCATTCAGATATGACCTTTGTCTTTTTTTTCCTGTTGTTCCTTTTTTTTGCCTTTTTTGGCCCTGACAAATGTTTTTCCCACATACATTGTGGTCACTGTTTCAGAGCAGCTCTTGAACTCTTAGCACTTTGAACTAGGCCTGAGTGTTAATGAAGAGTTTTCTTCCCTCAGGGGCTCTCTAGTATTTCTCACTTGAAGACATGATACCTAAAATTGTAGTCTTCGCATTTTTCTTGAGTGTTGATAGCTGCCCAGTCTGTCAAATTGTTCACCAGTCTATCAGTTTAGAGATTTTAAACAAAGCAACTAAAAAAAATTTCAAAGCCCCTTAATAATTAAAAAAATAATACCCCCCCCCCAGACTATAGGTATTCCTATTCCTGAATTCCCCAAAGGAATTTAGTTCTGAAGCTTTGAATACTGGTACTGAATTCCGCATTTCAGTGAGGTGAATGGAGTGTAGCCTCACAATGTTTTTTCAGATCATTAACAATCAAATTACAGAAACTGTAGGAGATTTTATATTTTAAAAGTAAGCTTCTTCACAAATATAAATATTATGCCTTTCAGAACCATTTCCTGTTTATTTCATTTGACTGTTACTTGCACTGCATATCACTTTTGACCAAATTAAATAAATTTTGCCATTTGAAAAATATATAATTAACTTTAAATCTCTTAAGCTTTTAAGACTGAAAAAAATTGTACTGGATATTTAAAAACAATGGTAATTGATGGATGATCCAGTGGAATTGAAAAATTTTATAAGCATATATGCCCAAGTGTTATACTAATAATTTTGATATAATTTCACATTTTTCCTCTTTGTTGTAAATGGAATAATAATTTGTGTGTACCTCTGCTAAAATGATTTTCTTACCTTGATGCTATAACAATATAGTTGTCAAAATAAATTACGTCTCAAAGTCTTTCACTTCTTAAAATAGCTTTTTATTGGTTTTCTTCTTACTTTCTACACAAAAGCTAAAATGCTATACCATACTTTAATGAACTCTATCTTAAATAACTGCCCTAGGCAAAGTTCAATTTAAGTACAAAGAATAAAATGAAACCCTAATATGTGTCACTAATCAAGAATGTACAAATGAATCCTGATTTCTGACAAGAGCTGATAAAAACAGCCTATTGCCTCAGGAAGACAACACTCTAACCTAAATTATTATAGATCATTCTAGTGTCATCAGCATGACTATTTTATATCATATACTATTCCTTCTGAACTCTAGAGGCTCAGTTCAGCAAAGGGTTATGCTGTCACACTCTCTATGTCTTTTTCCCCTCAGATAACTGGAGAAAAAAAGAAGTGGAAGCTTAATACTCAAGTATACTTACTATCACTTCCACCTTCTCAGTGTATTGCAGTTTATTGTCTCCTCTTTTACAAAAGAACATTTCAGTTTAGTAGAAGAAATCCCAGGGAAAGATAAAAGAAAGCCACTCACTCCTTCCAAGCAAATGATAAAGATAAAAACAGACGAGCCTTGCTTTTGTAATACAGCATTACCAACTTACTCGCGATGTGAATTGGTACTTAGCTACTGACAAAATGAGTATCAATTCCCCAGTGTTCTGTGGGCCTTAATTTTTGTTCTTTTTTTCTAAAGATCTTGAGTTCCAAGAAGTTCATACTCTTATGCATAGCTGAGAATAAAACCACATTAACATCCATACTTTGTAACATAGTAAAATACTTTTTTTTTTTTTCCTTTTAGGATAACATACAAAATGCTTTATTGTATTATTAAAATGAATAACTGATCAGTATTTGTTAACTGATAGATATATTAGCCACTGCTTTATATTGTTTTCTGCACTCTCTTGCATTCCAGAATTTTTTATACTGTTACAACTGGCTGGTTGCACTCAAAGAGTATTGGTCAGTGGCTCAGTGTCCAAATGGAGACCACTGATGAGTGGCATTCCTCAAGGGTTGATACTGGGACTATCACTGTTCAACATCTTTGTTGGTGACATAGACAGTGGAATTGAGTGCACCCTCAGCAAGTTTGATGATGACACCAAGCTGTGTGGTGTGGTGTACACTTGGAGGGAAGGGATGCCACCCAGAGGTACATTGACAAGCTTGAGAGGTGACCCTGTGAAAACCATATGAAGTTCAACAAGGCCAAGTGCAAGGTCCTGCACATGGGTTGGGGGCAATCCCAATCACAAATACAGGTTGGGTGAAGAATGGATTGAGAACAGCCTTGAGGAAAAGGACTTGGGAGTGTTGGTTGGTGAGAAGCTCAACATGAGGCAGCAATGTGCAGTTGCAGCCCAGAAAGCCAACTGTATCATAGAATAATTAAGTTTGGAAAAGACCTTCAAGATCATCGAGTCCCACTGTCAGCCCTGTCACAACCCAGGTAGGGCAACCCAGGGAGATTCAGACTGGACCCCTTTACTTTCTAAACTCCTTACTAGAGAGGAGCCTTAGGTGCAGCTGGATCCAACCTTTGTCTCAGACCTGGCCCTTCCAGGGAGAGGGATTAAAACATTACAGTCCAAGGAAATGCTCAACCGTCTGATACCCCTTGATCAGATAAAGGTGAAACAACACTCAAGGTCTGTATTTTAATTAGGTTTAATTAAAACTATAGAAGGAATACAGATATGTCAATTATTATCTCAGGCTGCACGAACATAAAGGCTGACATTTAGATCATGAGAGCACAATACATATATGTTCAAGCTGCACGACCTGAGAAAAAATCATGGTTAGGCCTTGCGTTACTTAATGATTTTAGGAAGGAAGAGAGAGAAAGAGTAGAAGAAAAGTTAGAGAGATAGATAACAGAAAATCACCAGTCCTGGATCCAGCATTGGGCCAGCCAACGGGCGAGAGTTGGTGAGGCTCCCAAAGCCCACCATTGCAGCTGCCTGTTTTATAGGCCTAGTTTCCTTGTTTTGAAAGGATGAGTAAGTCTGATTGAGTCATAAGACTGATCAGCTGGAGTGGACTTCTGCCCCCTCCGCTGCCTTGATCATTGTCCTCAATCACTGTACATGCAGGCTGCAGGCTGTAGGCAGGCCATCATCATTGTCTCCATCTTCTCAGGCAGACCTTTTGGGATGCAACAATCACTGTATATGCAGGCTGCTGGTCCCTCACAAGTCCTACACCCCCATGACCACTAAACCATCTCCCGAAGTACTACACGTTTTTTTAACACCTTCAGGGACGGTGCCTCCACCACCTCCCTGGGCAGCCTGTTCCAATGCCTCACCACTCTTTCTGTGAAGAAATTCCTAATATCTAATCTGAACCTCCCTGGCGTAACTTGACTCCATTTCCTCATCCTGTTGCTAGTCACTAGAGAGAAGAGGCCAGCACCCTATCCTGGGCTGCATCAAAAGAAGCATGGCCAGCAAGTCAAGGGTTTCAAGATTCTCCCCCTCTACTCTGATCTTGTGAGACCCCATCCGGAGTATTTTGTCCAGTTCTGGAGCCTCCAGCATAGGCACATGGAGTCCAGAGGAGGGCCATGAAGATGATCAGAGGGCTGGAACACCTCTGCTATGAAGGCAGGCTGAGAGAGTTGGGTTTGTTCAGCCTGGAGAAGAGAAGGCCCTGGGAAGACCTTATAGTGGCCTTCCAGTACCTGAAGGGGCCTACAGGAAAGCTGGGAAGGGACTTTTTACAAGGGTGTGTAGTGATAGAACATGGGTTAATGGCTTTAAACTGCAATAGGGTAGATTTAGGTTAGACATTAGGAAGAAATTCTTTAGTGGGAGTGGTAAAACACTGGCACAGGTTGCCCAGGGAGGTAGTGGAAGCCCCATCCCTGGAAGTGTTCAAGGCCAGATTGGATGGGACTTTGAGCAACTTGGTCTAGTGGGAAGAGTTCCTGCCCATGGCAGGGATGTTGGAACTAGGTGATCTTTAAGGTCCCTTAAAGAGCATGGTCCAAACCATGCTATGATTGTATGATTCCATGAAAGGTTGTGATGTGTTGACCCTGGCTGGATGCCATGTGCCCACCAAAGCTACTCCATCACTCCCCTTCCTGAGCTGCACAAGGAGGAGAAGATATAACAAAAGGCTCATGGGTTGAAATAAGGACAGGGACATCACTCAATTGTGGTCATGGACAAAAAAGACTTGACTTGGGGAAATTAGTTTAATTTATTACCCATGAGATCAGAATAGGGTAACGATTAATAAAACCAAATATTAAAACATCTTCCCCCCCCCCTCTTCCTTGTTCCTCAACTCAAATTAGTTTGCTGCTGGTTTCTCTACCCCCCCTCCTCAAAGTGGTGCAAGGAATGGGGGTTGCATTCAGTTCATCACATATTGTCTATGCTGCTCCTTCCTCCTCAGAGGGAAGACCACTCATGCTTTTCCCCTGCTCCAGTGTGAGGTCCTTCCTGAAGGAGATAGTCCTCCATGAACTCGAATGTCAGTCCTTCCCATGGGCTGCAATTCTTCATGAGCTGCTTTGGCACGGCTCCTTTTCATAGCATGACAAGTCTTGCCAACAAACTTACTCTGGTGTGGGCTACTCTCTCCACAGCTCCTGCCAGGAGTCTGCTCCAGCATGGGCTTCCCATGGGGTCACAAGCCTCCTTCAGATGCATCCACCTGCTCTGATGTGCGGTCCTCTATGGGCTGCAGATGAACATCTGCTCCACCCTTAACCTCCATGGGCTGCAGGGGGACAACTTACCTCACCATGGTCCTCACCATGTGTTGCAGGGGAATCTCTGCTCTTACACCTGGAGCAACTCCTTGTGGGGAACACGCCCCATGGACGCTGAAGCCACGCCCCCACATAGACAATAATATGATTCTTATGGTATTGGGGATATAGAGCAGGAAACAGAAGCGGACTGAGATGAAGACTTGGGCAGCTAAAGGCGGGAATATTGCAACAATGTTGCCAACTCCAAGAGCACCTCCGAACTATGAGAGACTTTAAACCAATCAGACAGCGGATTCAAAAGCGACCAAACAATCAGGAACTAAGGTTTACTAGACAAATTCCTATAAAGGAAGGGTTGCTCGCCACTTTCGGCTGCTGGTTTTTGGAGCTGGTCTGGGGTAGTGAAGAAAAAGAAGAAAGCCACCATTTAGAGAAGAAGCTGCCTGCCGCCGCCTGCCGCCACTTGCAGCCGCGTGGAGCTGCTTGCCACCGCGTGCAGCCGCCTGCAGCCGCGTGCCGCCGCTTGCAGCCACGTCTCGCCTCCTGTCGCCGCTTGCAGCTGTCTGCCACCGCCTGCCGCCGCCTGCCGCCGCCTGCCGCCGCCTGCCGCCGTCTGCCGCCGCCTGCCACCGCCTGCCGCCGCCTGCCGCCGCCTGCCGCCGCCTGCAGCCGCGTGCCACTGCCTGCCGCCGCCTGCCGCCGCCGCCTGCCGCCGCGCGCCACCGCTTGCTCACTGCCAGCCGCCATTACCTGCCCATCACGCCGTGGAGCTAGAGCCGGGGTCTAAAAGCCTTTTTAAAGGCTCCTGGAAGATGAAAGCCCCGTGTGCTCGCTCCTGAAGACGTCTGGAAAGAAGTAGCTGGCCACCAAGAGCTGAGGCTGGTCCTCGACTCCGCCGAGCCTAGGAGGGTGTAAGAACTTTTCCCTAATAAGTCCGCCTTTCCTTACCTGCTTCTTTCCTGCACCCAAATTACCCTGGGAGGGGGGAGAGGGGTGGGGGGAATACTTACCTCTGCCACGTTCCTTCCCTGACTTCCCTAAATTGGCACGGGCATAATTCCCTATATATATTTGTTATCTGGAAGTGGTTGCTAGTTCTATATTTTGTACTAAGGTTGTGTGTTGTGCTTTCAATATAATTGTAAAGTAAAAGCACATAATTCAAATTGCCCCGAGTGTGGATCTCCTTTTTTCGGCTGGTATTGTTAAAATAGCCGTGGGGTGGGGAATAGAGGCACTTAAAGGCGGGACTTTCCGCTCGAGTCCCTGATTGCGCGGTCAACGGCCCCAGTCTTAGACAGTGTGCGTGAGCGTGTGACTGAGACGCAGCACAAGCTGCGAAGCGAGTGTGGACTCCTGAGCTGCGGTTCCGTTCTCCCGCGAGGGAAACGGCCAGAGACGGAGGACGTGGAAGGCGTGTCAGGACAGCGCGGATGTGGGAGCACTTGGGTGGTATGAAAGTCGAGTGGCTGTTCGTGGGTGCTCTAAAACATCACATCACAGTAACACTTCTCGCGAGACACAAACATACACTGCACTCAACACTATCACATAAATACACACATAGGAGCCCTTGATCGCGGCACTCCTCCCCTTTCTTCTTCACTGACCTTGGTGTCTGCAGAGTTGTTTCTCTCAGATATTCTCATGCCTCTCCTCCAGCTGCAATTGTTGTGCAGCAACTTTTTATCTTTTTAAAATACATTAGGCAAGTCCATCTTGGAGACAGCTGGCATTGGCTCCATTGGATGAGGGAAGATTCTAGCACCTTCTCACAGAAGCCACCTCTGTATGCCCCCTGCCAAAAACAACTTACAATGCAAACTCAATACAAAGGTGATTTAGTATTATGAATACCACATTGAATTATTTGCTTTTACAGAAGTAATCTTAAATGACTTTTTTTTTTTTTTAATGTAAAAATTGATGTATCAGTGATTATACAAGAAATTCAAACATATTCCCATGAAAGGAAGAATTTTGTTACATCCATGTCAGATAATTTTTTGCAAATGAAATTAGCTGCCCAATTTAATACATTCATAAATGACTTAGATGCAGGACTTGAAGGCCTACTTATTAAGTTCGCAGACGACACTAAACTGGGAGGAGCAGTTGACACTCTCGAGGGCAGAGAGGCCCTGCAGTGGGATCTGAACAAATTAGAGAGCTGGGCAATCGCCAGTGGCATGAAGTTTAACAAAAAGTGCCAGATTTTGCACCTGGGACACTGTAACCGTGGATATACAGACAGTCTGGGGAATGAGAGGCTGGAGAGCAGCCCTGCAGAGAGGGACCTGGGGGTTCTGGTCAACAGCAAGTTGAACATGAGCCAGCAGTGTGCCCTGGCAGCCAGGAGGGCCAACCGAGTCCTGGGGTGCATCAAGCACGGCATAGCCAGCCAGTCGAGGGAGGTGATTGTCCCACTGTACTCTGCACTGGTGCAGCCCCATCTTGAGTACTGTGTGCAGTTCTGGGTGCCATAGTACAAAAAGGATATGAAGCTGCTGGAGAGTGTCCAGAGGGGGGCCACAAGGTTGGTGAAGGGTTTGGAGGGGGTGCCATATGAGGAGTGGCTGAAAAGCCACTTGGTCTGTTCAGCCTGGAGAAGAGGAGACTGGGGGAAGACCAAATTGTAGCTTCCTTACTGGGGAAGTTGGAGGAGCTGGCGCTGACCTCTTCTCTCTGGTGACCAACAATAGGACCCAAGGGAATGGTAGGAAGTTGTGCAAGGGGAGGTTTAGGTTGGACATTAGGAAGGGAGGGTGGTGGAGCACTGGAATAGGCTCCCCAGGGAAGCAGTAATGGCACCAAGCCTGACAACATTCAAGAAACATTTGGACAATGCCCTCAGGGACATGCTGTGAACCTTGGGGTTGCCTTGTTCTGGGGCGGGAATTGGACTTGGGGATCCAGGCTGTCTGAGGAGGTATTTGAGCCACCATCCCTGGAGACATCTAAAAACACAGATGTGGTGGCAAGGGACAGGGTTTGGTGGTGGACGTGGCAGAGCTAGGGTAGTGGTTGGACTTGATGATCGTGAAGGTCTTTTCCAACCAGACTGATGATACTATGATACTATGTGTCATGGTTTGACATTCCTAATTAGTGAGAATTTATAGCCTGGGCTTAAAATCGAGCCCCACGTTGGGCGTCAATAAATTGTCACAGTTTGACTCAGAATCGAAAAATAAACCAGAGCCAGAGACAACAAGCTCTCAATCCCCTCCCCCTCCCACCCAGGTAGGGAAGGAGAGAGAGAATTAGGAGAAAGACTTAGCTGGACTGAAAACTAAATTAGACAGCTTTAATCATATGTACAATTGTATACAAGTATGTTCAGGAATGTGCAAAAACCTCTTGCCTCCCCCATCCCCAGCAACTCCCTGGCACTCTCCTGAGCTGTGAGCAGTCTCGAAAACTCTCGGACTGCAGGCAGGAGATAACAGCAGAGCAGACAGGGCTGTGGGGAGAGTTATGAGGGTCAGGGCTGAGCCTGGGGTCGACAGTGATGGATGGAGTCCTCCCCGGACACCGGCCATGGACAGAACAGAAGGGAAGAAGAAGCAGGAAGGAAGCTGTCTTCTGTCATCTCTGACCTTCCTCTGAGCTTACATAGATATATGGAATGGAATACCTTTGGTCAATTCTGCTGTCTGTCTAGTCCAGCTCCCTTACCAGGGTGCCACAGATACAATTCTCCTGCCCCAGTAGCCTCTGTAGCAGCAGAGCTAAGAAGCGACCTTGGAGTCTCAGCAGAAACATAAACATTCCAGTGTTATCAGTCCACTAGCTGGAACACTTGTTGCTAGTTAAAAGAGCTTACTGAAGGAAAAAAAATCATTAAAAGGAAAATTAGCTTCATCCTGGCTCAACCCAGGATATTATGATACTTTCATTTTACAGATAGAGTTACTGTTGCTCTTACAGAACCAGATAGTGTTTCAGTCTGTTTATCTCTTTTATCCCTGGGGTGAAAGCAGAGGTGTTACAGTGTGCAGATCTTGTTTCACTTATTCAGTTCACTGAGAAGTAGGAGGGACAAACCTGAAAAGCATGAGAGACACACTTGCAGACTGACTGGAATAGTGCTGCAAAACACTCCTTCCAAGCAAGAAAATTGCAAATGGAAGGGTACATTTTTGTGAAGATTTGAGTCACAGAAGATACATAGCAAGACTGCATCATCACATGTTCAGGGATCATCACAAACATACAGTTAAACTCAGAGTAAAAAAATAACTTTATAAGTTTTAACTCATTTTTTTTTTTAGTTATATTTTACCATCTTAACTTTAGTAGGATTGTATATATTTTCATACTTTGGTTTATGTTGGCTACCAATAGGAAAACAAAAATGAAAAAACATTTCCATAAATTAATTTGATAAATCATTTATGGATTTTCTTATATTTTTAACTATAGGTACATATTCTTTTTAAGCATTTCTACATATTTTTACTTCTCTTACTCTGAATAGACTAAAAATAATATCCTGGGTATTTAAGTGGTAGATTTTAACAGAAGAGTCCCAAGTGAATCAACAAGAACAAATTTAAAGGTGAGACCCAAACACATGAATGTGTCCTTCAGGTTAAAGGGATCCAGGATTTAATTACTTCTAAAGTCTGAGAATTAGAGGACTTTAGTTGTCTTACTCATATAAATTATAAAATGTAGCTTACAAATGGGTTCTTTAACCTATCTGTGTCTGCCATGTTTATACCCTATGTATGCTATATTTTAGTTTATTGATTTATTCTTTATGACTGAAATGCTCTCACGTTGCTTAGAAGTGTAACACAAATAATATAAAATCTGAGTAACACAATCTAGCCTTGAGAAAGCTATGTACTTATTTTATGGCCATTTTACTACTTTTTTATTCCTTCTGAAGCTAAATGCCAGTTCAGAATATTACAACATTTTTAAGTATGTTTCTTCTTTCACTTAATTTTCTTGGTATTCTGTGTAGAGAGAAGAGCTCTTGACATTTCTTATTGTTCTAGAGGACTGCTGCACATTATTGGAGAGTATTAAAGATGTAAATAGATTAAGGGTGCTCAACCACAAAAAGGCAATAGACTATTATCATTTTGGATTATGTAGAGGTGTGTTGTATTTAAGTCACTAACTTTTAATTATTTTATATTCATTCTAGATCTGAAAACATTTTAAAAGACATCTTATACATAATTCTGTAACTTACTAATACTTCTGTAAGAATATGTATATAGCTCAGCTTCTGGTAAGTCAATGGATGCACTCATCAGACCTAAATGACCAGGCCTAGTTATCATCACTTGTAAAATTTGAACAAAATTTCTTAAATCCATTATAGCTGGTATTAGAAAAGGAACTAACTTCACTGTAAAGATAAGACTGTTAATTTATCCAAAAAAAGATTCCTACTGCTTTTCAATCCACACTTACAGCTGTTTGGTCTTGATTAAAGTTCTACTACAAGATGGAGTCAGACAATATGCCAAAAGTGTTTGGAATAATGACTGGAATATATACTAAATGATCTCTCAGTTTTCTTGAAAGGGAAATTGTCCCTTATACAATTATTGTCTAAGATTTATTCAGACATCTGAGCATAAGTTTGTTAATAGACTGATTTAAAAATAGATCAAGAATAGAGGAAGATAACACAGGCAGGATCAAAAAGCTTGGTGAGAGGAAAAAGATTTTTTTTTAAATTATGTTCCCTGGAAAAGAAAGAAGTGAGGCTATAGAGGCCAGAGAAGTTACTGGATTCTTGGCCAAGAGCCTTGCTCTTCAGACAAGACTTTAAGGAGCTGAAAGCTTAGCTAATTTTTTATTTTTTATTTTTTTTTTCTGGATTTGGTCTGACAAAATGCTATTTGAAGACACTGATGGATCGTATTTGCAAGTTAAGTGTTTTGAGAAGCAAAGGAAATATTGTTAATCTGAAAGATTCAACTTTGCTAAAGCAGTATTATACAGCTGCTAAAAGAATTTTGATATAGTATCAAGAAAAACAGCAGAGGTTGAAAGAAGAAGAAAGAAAAAAAAAAAAAAAAGAATGTTCAGGAAAAAATCTGTCCCTAAGAGCACAGCAGGGAGGATGATGCATTAGTGTAGTCAGACATTTTCATTGAAGAAAAATTGCCGCAGTATTACATCAGCAAAAATAATACTGTTTTTTAAATGTTTATAATCTTCATGATGCTCTTTAAATGACTTCTTGACACTACAGTATAATTGTCATCTTGAATACACACCCAAAAGGTCACACATGATATGAACATCTTATGTTTAATTAAAATATCCAAAGCCCAAGAAAACTGTGTTGACACAGATGAAATACATTGTGTAACATGTCAACAAGGTCTATGAGTTAATTTATTCTGATAATATCTTTCTACCAGTTTATCTATTGATCATTTCTCTCATCCTTGTTCACAGAGAAAAATACCTTGAAAGTAAGAATGGACATTATTCCACTTCTACATTCAATATTTCTCGATCAGTATATTTAATTAATAAGCTCATTATGGACAAATTGTTGCCATATACTTTTTTGAAAAAAATAATACCTTTCAGCAAAATCTGAACAAATTATTATTTGTCATGAGATCTGTTTACAATACTTCAACACTTCAGCTTTATTTTTTTTAAAGAAACATAAAATTAAATGTTAGGAAAAAACCCACAAATGATAGTTGAGAATTCAATTTCTAGATAGAATATGTCACTTTATAAATACTATATAGAAGACATTTTCTGAGATATATGTTCTGATAAAGAATATACATATTTCAACAAAGTTACATGTAAATTGCCTTAATCTGGGGTGGACTAACCCTTTGAAAGAATATAGGCCTGGCAATGAATAACTAGAAAGCAGCTTTGCAGGAAAAGGTCTGAATATTGCTGAGAACATGTTGAATACGAATCTTACTGGCCCTGCAGTAAGAAAGGCTAATCTCATAATGATCTGTTTTAGAAAGAGTGTATTAATCTCTGTTCATCACTTGTGAACCTGTAAGAAGAGTGCTGTGTCTGGTTTTGGCCTCCACAGGAAAGACACTAAAGTACTGGAGCACGTTCAGTGGAGGACCACCAAGCTATTGAGAAGGTTAGAGCACAGAATGAAGAAGCTTAGAAACTAGGTTTGGTACATTAGAAAATCTGGGTAGGTAAAAGGAAAAAAAGATCTATTGTGATAGTGCTCACACATGAGAAATGGTTGTGAGTCTTGATGCTTAGAGATTTTCAGAACTCAACTGGACATGGCTCTGAGCAAGCTGTACTAACTGGATATGCTTTGTGCTGAAACTAAAACTGAACAACTGCTGGGTTTCCTTTCTAAAGTGCACGATTCTATGATTCAATGTTAGGAATTAAATAGTAAATGTCCGATTTACCCCAGTGTCACTACATTTACAAAATCATCAAAGTGAATTTAAGAAGAGGTATTTAAGTACATTGCAGGCTTACAATAATTACAAATTATAGCTAAATGCAAACTCCAAATGTGCTCTGTCATGTAAGGTGTCCTCATGGGGACTCTATATTTTGCTGCAATGTAGTTTATTGGTTCTGTTATTTTCTTTAGAAGAGACAGAAGGAGGGAAATGTGTTTCAAAGCTATGGCTTTTTATTAATTTGTCTCCCTTTAAAGACACCTTGTAGAAACTGGAAGAGTTTAACAGTTAATTTAAACAACTTGAGGTAGGTGAAAAGTATAAAATAATTCTTATGCTAAAATGAACTAGTTCTCAGTATGCTGCAGATAGCTTCCAAAAAACCCAAAAAAGTTCTCTTAGTTTTAAAAGAAATAGCATTAAAAGTTTCTATTTGCCTTAGGCCCTACAGAACTTAATTGGCAGAAAGATTTCAAATCCATTTTCCTTACTGCTTCATGCAATTATTAATATCACTTTTTTTCCCCCCATTTTTTCACAAATATCTGCCTTGCTGCAGGTTACATCTTGCAATGGCCATATCAGGACAGTGAGGAATTATTTTAAGTTCAGTCAGTAGTATTATACTGTGGGCCAGTGCTCAGGTACAACAAGCTTCATTAAATAATTCTCACAAGCCTCCAGACCTTAGGTCCTACTCTCCAGCAGCCAAAATACACCTCAAGCTAAGGCTTGCTTCTAGGCTTTCCCAGTTGCCATCAACCAGTATCCTCAACACTGAAATTTGTAATGTTCCACGGGAAAAAAATTATATTATAGAAATAAACATACCTAGAATTATTACCTAGAAAGAAAATGAAAAAATAATGGAATTCACCCAAAAATTCAGTTTGGCTCAAATTATCAAATCTACTCAGGAGTAAAAGACACTGTGGGTGATACTGGCCAGACAGTCTTGAAGTTATTTCCTTAAACCTACAAAGCTAATGACCCAAGTGAATAGACTCAATGCATCTGTTTTGGTGAAAACCAATTAAACGCTTCTAATTGGAACCAGTTATAATAAAGACTCTTATTTTCCTTGATTGCCAAGCAGAAGAAAAATAAATGAGCCACTTTGCAGGCGCATCCAATATATGTATTTTATTTCTTTCCTTTTAGAAGTTACTCTAAATGTTATGGTTACTACAACAGCTGAAAGTTTGAAAATAGTTACAACTCTTACACTGAAATATTACTTTTAGTCAAATGAAATTAAGCAAAGGAAGTGAAACTACTATGTCATCTTATTTCAAGGAGATTGTAATTAATTATTTATTAGAATAATGTAGATAATAGATACAGTTCCATCAACACATATTGTAAAAAGGAGTTTTACTATAATGTACCTAGTTTATCATTCTCAAAATAGTTTAACTGGCTAAATAATTTCTCTGATAGAAGAACAGTTGAAAGTACCATAATATATGCAAGCTTTAGTTATGATTCTGGAAGTGAAAGAAAGATAGAGCAGATACATGCAAGGAATTACATGAGAAAAAAAGAATGAAGAATAGGATAAATGTAGGACTGCTACATAAAAATAGAAAAAAGCAAAATGTCACTAGAATAATAGTTTATCAATTTAAAGTGATACCCTATATTTTCAGTTTGAAAACGCTAATAAGAGATACCAGGAAAATATATATATATGTGTGTGTATGTATAAATATATATGCACACACACAGACACATTGTAACAGAATCTCAAAAGGGTAAAGACTGGAGGAAAAGAAAAAAGGTTTTCCTCTTGCCACCTATGTGGGTCATTTCTTTCTAGGGAAGGAGACTCAGCTACTTCCATCCATGAATAAGCATAGGCATAGAGAAATAGTTCTCTTGAATTCTTATAATAATTAAGGATATTTTCTGATTGAAATTTTATTATGTTTTTAGTACTTTACAGTGTCTCATATTTTGAGCAGTATTTATGGAAGTACTCTAACTTGGAGAGACTATCCTAGATAGAGGTTAGTCAAAATCAGCAATCACCTTTTGTACTCAATATGGAAAAGATAGAGGTCAGTGATAAATCTCAGCTTAGGACTCCAGTTTCTCAGCACAGGCACCATTAATATACTGTTCCAGTTCTGGAGATTGCCACATCTAGTTCTAGAGATGTTAGCCACCACTAGGGTAACTGAAACCATTAATATATATTATATGTAATTTCTTGGAATATTAATTGGCAATTAATGAACTTACTTTTCTCCAAGTAAAGTCCATTTTGCCCACCACAGTAACTGTTAAGTGATCTCCCCATCTTTATGTAGATCCACAAGCTTTCTCATCCCTGTTCTTCTACTCTCTTCCCTCTCCAGCTGCGAAGAGCGGAATGAGAGAGTGGTGGGGTCAGTGCTTGGCTGCCAGACAGGATCAATCCACTATAGTGCTGTTCTGCCAGTTCAGCTCCCTCTGAAGAGGGTATATTGTGGAAAGCCATGAACTTCACAATGCCACTAGTAAGTGAAAAATATTTACAGGAAAAGTCACTAGTTAATGAGAAGTGGCAGTCTATAAATGGAGAAATGCTAATCATAACTACTCCAGCAGCTGTTCATCTTTGATTCCAATATCATGCATCTAGGAAGGTTTATCACAACATATCTAATAAAAACTTTTTTTTTTTTTCAATAAAGGTTTCATGGAGCTAATAGGTTTTTACTGCCACATAAATTTGTCAGTACTTTGGGCCACACTTTTGAATTAAGGACACTATTTAGCCATTGATTTGTTCTCACATAGAGCAAAATTACTGACTTCAATGAAATTACTCCCAGTTTACTCTCATGTGAAAATCAGACCCGTATTACATTTTATTTTTTTTTTTAAATTAACTTCCCTCAGTAATATATTGAAGGGTATTTAACACATTGACAATATTGATGTAAATATAGTCATGAGCTTTGAAAATTACAGGCTGGGCACTTGATTTATCCCTGGTAAGGAGCAGAAAACTAAATTTGATACTATGAATATCTGTTGATCTCTGCACTTCTATGATACATTTCTCTAGAAGGTCAGAGAGTGAATTCATAGACTCATTCCTTTATCAGGAGCCAAATTGTTAGAACTAGACAAAATATTTGGGTAGAAATATGTTGCATTCTTTGCTGTTGTTAAAAAGACTACTTAATTCTTGCAAAGAGAAATCCATCTTTTTCAATAAGCAATGCATCTTATCTCAGAGACAATATATATAGAGAGAATAGCCAATATGTCTATATCAAAGAAGTGAAGCCCTTGTTTCAACAAGCAGCATTTCTAATTTGAAAATAAATTACTTGAGTTTGTTAGTTGATACAAGTTATCTGTCCCAATAGGAAATCTTTTTATTTGCAGGTTTGAGCAGATGATGCATGTAGTAGTGTACGTTCTGGTAATCAGCAAATATGTTTCAATAAGAAATATAACTGATTCAAGCACAACATATCTGATTCAAGAGGAAGACTATGTCATGTGATGGATAATTTATGAAAGTCTTTCAAAAGATGGTATATCTATGACCTATATCAAACTTACTGAATGTTGCATTTTTTTAAGTGTGTGGTAAGATTTTCTTGATCTCAGTAATGCATGTTTTATAATACAGCTAGTATACTAACATATCTATTTCACTCATGTTATGAGAAGCATTTAAACTACTCCAATGGATATAAATATTATAAATTATGGTTTCATTTTTATGCAAGTAATTACTTGTTTAATGACCCCTGAAACAATTTGGCCAATTTAGCCAACATGTCAACTCATGGATGGCAGTAGTCTCTATGGTTATCATTTGTAGTCACGTTTCATGGGAAGAACCATGCAAACAACCAGGAAAGATGCCATATTTTGTCAAATAAGTTGCACTTCTTGACTGTTATTCTGCCTGTGATGGTGGCAGATGCTCTTCAGGAACATACAAATCTGTTTACTAACTGAGGTTCCCCACATTACCACTCCCCCTCCACTCCATCTCTGGACAGTGCACAATAGCTGAATTAGGGCAAATTCCCCTTCTTATCTTCTTGTAGATGTTTTGTCTATGAATTTTCCTAATCCCTTTTTTGTACCTACAGATGCTATTTGCTTCCACAGTCTCCTACAGCAATAGATTTCAAAAATTCACTAACTGCTGTGTAAAAATTGTTATCGCAACGGGTTTAAAAGGATCTTGTACTACTTTAATGACTGTCTCCTAGCTTCAGTACTGTGAAATTGTATTCTAAACTCAGCTTGTCTATCACTTATTTGATTCGGTTAACTTCAATCATATCCTCACCCAATTTTTCTCCTCCTTGCAGTCACAAGCCTGTTAGTATTTCCTTACAGAGCTGCTACAGCATTGCTTTAACTTTTTTAGTTGCCTTTCTTTGTACAATATTGAATTCTACTACTCCTTTCTTCAGATGCAGATGCCAGAACTTCTGAGAGCACGAGTGTGCCACAGTTTTCTACAGAAAAATCTGTTTTGCCTTGTTCTCAGTACCCTTCCCAATGATGCTCAGTGTTTTGCTGGCTTTTTTTTTGGCACTTGCTAGGTACAGAACTGACATAAAATTGTCCATCCACAATGACACAAACATATATTTCCTGACCTGTTCCCAACAGTTCCCTGTTCAGCATCACAATAAGTGATTTCTACTATTTTTCCTGGATGCATTAATCTAGGTTCATCTACTTTGAAGCTTGCTTTCCACTGTTTTGCCTGCTTTTCAACACTCAGTCTGGTGAGAATTCCTTATAATTTGCATCCCATTTGACTATCTGAAAAAGCTTTGTTTCGTAATAAACTTAGACATTTCAGTGTACACTCTCTTCCTCAGGTAATAAAAAATAAAGTTTGTCCATCCAGAAAGACATGTAGGCATGTTTTAGCATCTTATAGAGTCAGGTAAAGTGTCACATTGCAATTTAAAAGGGGGTTTCAAAGGGAACTAGATACTAGCCTGTTATCAGACTCTTTGGAACTCTAACATTAGGTGAATTAAGAAACTAACTGAAGAAAAGGCATTCAAAATTTGAAAATCATTAAAACTCTGTCTCAGTCTTTAAAAAATTTGAAGGGAAAAAAAAATGTTACATACACTCTTTCAGAAGCAATACACCTTGAACGCTTTGTTATCTGAACAATATCTCAAATATGGTTCAGCACATTACAGGAGATTTAAGATTAAACTTGTAGGAAATAGTCTTTTTATTTATTTAGATCTTTTTTGAGTGCCAGGGACTAGATAAATCAGAACAGGATGTGATCTCTATAAGGTAACAGCATACTGTGCATATTTTGGCAGCCTGAAATGGGCCTTTTAAAGGTTTAGGAGTGCTTGTCCCCGAGAGCCAAATCTGAAATTTAGGAGAGGCTAATGTTTTTGTGTGTAACATCTAAAGCAGATGCCTTTTCATTTTTTTCAGATGGTTTATTAGATACATATTACCTTGAGGAAAGCCATGGATCATTTCTATACGAATACATTTTGTGTAGATATTCAGTAAAAAAAAGAAAAAAAGCCATGTAATACTGATACTTTATGGTTCATGAAGATTATTCATTTCAGTTATACTTTTAAAAAATTTTCAAGAATACGAGAAAGAGTATAGACAGTAAAACTTTAAACTCTTAAAGATAATTCTCTTTCAAAGAGTCTCAATAATTTCTGATTTACTATCATTTAAGAGGCTTGAAATAAATTGAAGAGAGCCATTATCATTTTGAATTGAAAGTCAGCATTATCTTTCTATAAAGAGATAAACCACATTCTGTTATCATCTTCTTTGCATAAATGTACACAAACTGGAAACAAGAAAGGATGGCAAAAGGAACACTACTCAAGCAGGTGAGGCATGTTGCCAGATTAAATTTCAGTTATGAGCAAAACTTTTTTAATAATTAAAGGAACGGCTTTTATGATCCCACATATTATAACAGTAGTATTAATCAGTCATTTTAAAATTTGTCATGGACAATACTAACTAGGAATATTTATGGGAATATTTTGATGCCAACTTTAAACAAGATGAACATCACCCCTTAGAGGGTGATTTTAACCTCATTTACATTGACCTGAAGTGACAGTTTTGCTCTCACTTAGGTTGAGTGTGATGAGAGAAAGTTTTGGTTCTGAGTCTAAATGACAAACTATTGCTGGTGATGTTTGAAAAATTCCTCAGCATGTAGATTCAGTCTGTGCAAATAGTGTATTGTCAGAAATTGTCAGGGCAGTATTCACAGTCTTACACTCAGAGCAAAAGACAGACATGGATTTTCACAGTCACAGTTTATATAGAACAACCCCAATTTTAAGGAAAACTGAGCAGTCACAGAAGGGTACACATATCGTATGACCTGAAAGGAAGTCAAAGTTGGAAGCTTTTAAAGTAACACCTGAATCTTTTTCCACTTTTTATTGATTGTATTTGTTTTAATTGTTTCTGTTGGGAAGCAGGAATATCCAAATTTCAAAGGAAACACTAAACTCACATATCAGTTCTGTTCACCTGGCAGGCTGTTCTAAGTTTCTGTTCCAAATGTCTGAATGTATTTCAAATAAGAGGTCTGGTTGCTAATTCTATTCATCGTGGGGCCTTATTGTTCAACCAACAATTCCAGACTGGGCAATTGGATAACCTGTGCAGTTTCTAGCAGTCACAATAGATTAAACAGATCAAGTTTCCTTGAAGCATCTAAAGAAACAGGACAGATGTGGTGGCATTAAGAAACAATGAATAGTGGGTGAACAGCAGTAATAAAATCCAAGCAATTTGTTCTAAATAATAATAATCTTTCTAAATGCTAAGAAAAGAAAAAAGGTAGCTGGACCTCAAGGAAAACAAATCTTAACCATTTGAGAGTGGAAGGAGAACTGTTATCTTTGAGATTTATCATGCTGATAAAGCAAAGAAGAGAGACAAGTATTTTAGAAAAAGATAGAAACTTTATTTTCTTGTAAATGCTGACTTGGTCAACAAATAAGATATTTTATTGGGAAACATAAACTTGAAAATTATTTATTATTATATTAGAAATGCTGCTGTAAAATATTAATTTTTCTTAGTAGTTTCTTCTCTTTCCTACTTGTCTTATGATGTTTATATTTCAGCTCCCTAGAAAAGAGCCGGGTGACAGAAATGACAGAACTCTCTGTTGTTTAATACTAAGACCTATGAAATCTTCCATGAATTAACACTTACATTGCTAATCTACTGCTGTTCCATCTTAGGCAATGATTTGCCTTACTTCTGAATATCAAACACTGTTACTTCTCAATTTCTGAAAACCCTTGCTGACTAGATACTAAAGTAAAGACGCTCCGTTGACGAATTTCTATTTATTAGTATGCACAAAAGTTGAAGAAAGTAATACAGGTAGCAAGATGCCTATATATCTTCCAATACCTATATTTTTCTTCAGATTTCACAAAATAAATCTGTTTGCAAATTAAGTTGAAAGCAGAATGAAAACATCGTATCTGCTATTTTCTTTTACAACAAAATCATTAACTGTTTTGAAGTTAAATGAAAAATCTCTTCTACCTTTCTTTCATCTTTAAGCTCTTCAAACCCTTCCCTTTTTGCATTTCCCTTTCCCCTCTCTGAAGATACATACTCATCATAATTTTTCAAAGCTCTTTTTTGTATGCACAAGGCTTCCATACAACCACCATATTTGTCTTTGTCTTTAAAAATTGTTATGGATATAATGCCTACAGTAAATTTGGCAACACTTAGGCTGCTGGTGCTCATATGCACAACTTTGGAAAGAATTATAAAGATTATTTCTTTAAATTACTGTTTTCATGTAGTCAAGAACAAAATTGCAATAAAAAAAGTTTCATGCAATAATGAGTGCTGTATCTTCCATTAAAGGGGAAATTAAACCACTATGTATCAATATGACAATACGAAAACTGACTTTCCTTTTGAAATGTGCTTGCTGTGTATTTTTTTGGTGGCCTCATTTTCCCGAATAACAATATAAACATTTCACTGAATTACAAATTACAGAACTACATATTCTAATCTAAACTTTCTTTGCATTTTTGAAACTTTTTAATATCAGAATCAGATCTATTGAAAATCCAACTGCTGTTTCAATATTTACCAGCAGTTTAGAAGTCACAAGCCAACTGAAACTTCTGTGTCCATCTAATAGTCTTAAATCTCACCTTTCCTTTCTTTATTATTACTCACTTTCTAAGTCAATGTGCAAATGGCACAAAACTGATGCATTGCTATCTACGGTTTAACTATATAAGAAGTAAGAACTGAAGCCAAATTTTTATCCACTTTTTGCGATGACTGAGACTTGAAAGATGAAAAGTTTTAAAAGTAGGTTTTGGGAGTTAATGAAATGAGTATTTAAAGAAAATTGTTTTGTAACTATAGCTAAAAGGAAATTATTTGTGGCAAGGGTATAAATATAAAATTGCAAGAGCATACAAATAAAAAGTAATTATTCAGAACATGTTTAAGCAAGCAATCAACATTGTTTTCCTGGAAATGGAGGAAGAAAAAACCCCACACAAATAACAAATCAACAATAAAAATATAAAACAATATGAAATGGGTGCTCTTATAATCTACTGTACAAATTCTTATGTGCAAATGCTATCAAATCATTAGCAAGGAGAAAATAAATCACATCCTCAAACTTTCTTCAACAATAGTCATCAACACTGTCTCTCAGCTATCTCAAAAACCTGCTAGAAACAGCATAATTATAACATGAGATGCCAATTACAACCACTTGTACATTAAACAAAGCAATGTCATTACATCTGAATGTAATATATAATCAACCTAATTAAGATATCATTTTTCATCAATTATAATCAAGAATAATCAGATCATTTTCATAGACTTGAAAGCATTGAGGTAACAGAAACTAGGTGAAAACTACTGAAAGAAAAAAGTAGAGGATAATTTATTAGCTGAGTGTTCATTCCTTCTACACATACACATACAGAGCACAAACACATACATCTGCAGCAAGCAGAAGTGGAGATTATGGTGGATAACTGAAGAATCATCTCCAAATGATCGAACACTTCATGTTATTGGAAGGAAACTGGTCCACATCAAGAAACAGGATGAAGAAGAGAGAGAGAGAAAGAACATACACATCTTCCTCTTATAGGCTGCAATATTTGTCAGAAGAGAAGTTTGTGACTCTTGGTTTGATTTTACTTCACTGCCTAGAATAGCGTACAGAATTGTGCAACACATCCTGTTAGCATGGTTATAAAAACATCAGTGATGCCTTCCTGCTTACAAACTCATACCTCTTTTTGTTCATTTGTTCAGCAATGTTCAGTTAAATATTTTAGTACTGTGCAAAAATTTATATGAAGGTGATACATGAGAACTTTCTGTGGTATAATAAGGGAATAAACGTAAGAGGAGATAAAATAGGAGATACCAAAGATCTGCTTAGTTGAGTATATGCATCCATTGTCTGGCAGTGGCCAAGGCAACTATGGAATAATGGAAAACCATGCTGGATTATTTTCCAGAATGCTTTCCAAATCCCTAATAGATTGCAGTGCAGATATTTTCCAACTCAGAGGTTGTACGCTTGCATTTAGTAGTCCCTGAGAGAGTTTTCTTTCTTAAAATTTATCCAGTAGATTTCTGAACATATGCAAACCTTTGCATTAACAGTATCCTATGATATATTATGGGATGGTAAGTCTAGGGTAGTACCTCAGGCCCTTTCACAGTCTTACAATTTATTAGACGGATCACATTTCTTTGTCTTCTTCTGAACCTGCCTCCTTATAATTTCAGTTTGTGCTTCAAAATTTTGTATTAGAAGAGACAGTGAACAAAGACTTCCTGCTGTAAAAAAAGGTTTCATTCTTGCAGTTATTCCTTCTAACGCCTCTGTAATAAGAAAAAAATAGTGTTACGCTCTTCCCCTTTTTGAGATTAAACATCACAATGGTGAAGAGAAACATGTGTTTCCTAGTTTAGGTAAATAAAAACAACAAAGAATAATGATGCATCTCACTGACTATGTCTACTTTGCAGAGCATAGCCACACCAGGTGCCCTGAGAGTTGCATTGTGTGTTTGCAATCTACCATTTTAATCTGCTTATCTGGTAGGGGTTATAGGCACACAACATCCACTTCACGTACTTCCATTTACATTGGAAAGACAACCAGATTTGCAAGCAGACAGGGAGTCATGAGGATGCCTATCCAGAAGGTAAACTGAAGATTAAATAGAGATTCTGCCACAAAATAGAAAAGATTATTTTGGTATAGATAAAAATAAAAAAAATAAAAGGAATAAAATATTTTGTGTCAAATAGCCACTAGCTAAATAGACATCCTGTTATTGCTATACCTGCTATTGCAACTACATAAGAAATGTTATTTACAGAAAACTTAAGGTTTTAAATCAGATTTCATAATTATTCTTGTGTTGACAAGGGCTTACTAGGGAAGGAGAAAAAGGATTACTCCAAGATGTGAGCGCTCTCCTACAATGTTGCCTTCTTAATGCAAAACAAAACTACAGATGAATACACAGTGTTTTCAGTCATAGAATCATAGAATCATAGAATGGTTTGGGTTGGAAGGAATCTAGATCATCTAGTTCCAACCTCCCCGCAAAGACAGGGACACCTTCCACTAGACTAGCTTGCACAAAGCCCTATCCAACCTGGCCTTGAACACCTCCAGGGAGGGTGCATCCACAACCTCCCTGGGCAACCTGTTCCAATGCCTCACCACCCTAACAGTATAGAATTTCTTCAAAAGATCCAAAAGCTTGTGAACTCCACAGAAAGATATTTAAAGTAAGGTGCTATAATCCTTTGTTTAAGTAAGCATCTAATTAATAATGTGTTACCAATCTATAAAATAAATAAAAAAAAATAATACCTCCACACCTACTGTGACATGAAAATGCGTTAGTACATTATTTTCCCTTTTCCCCATTATTAGTTCAGAGTATTGGACTAGGGTTCTTGTGTTAATGACATATACAGATAAATATTATTTTAAAAATATTTTTTGTTTAATGTTTTTTTTCTGTAAATAGAACCCTTTATTATTAGATATTGTTAGTTACCAGATTGCTCTCATGAAATATTTATCTAATTTACTAATAGCTTCTCAGTGCAGTATTAATTACAGCAAGAAAAACGAACTGTGTATAAATTTAAGTGTCTGTTTCTTGTACAAGAAAGTATAGAAGCTCTCTTTCATCTTATTGTTACTCTGTGTCTTTTCTCCATATTTTTTTTTCCTCTTCCCTACAGCCATCTCTGCATCATCACTTTATGAATACTGAAACACAACACTGATGGAAGCAAACATAGTTTAGCAAATGCTCCCTAACCACTGAGCCTGTCAAACATTGCTGATCACAGTTCTTGCTGGCAGTCAGCCTTCAGCTGTTAAATAGTGTGACACACAATTTTTCCACTCTTCTCTGTAAAATCACATCACTCTTTAAGGTTAAGTTTGTAACAGAATTGTACAAGTGAGTTGAAGATGATCCTGCCAGTTTTTTTCATGTGCCTAGCCCCCCCCACTGGCTTGCAAGACCAAAGCCAAGAACAGTGTTCTTGCAAGATGAAATAACTGCTCTACATGTTCCCGAGGAAATTTCAGAAGATACTGTCTGTTTTTAAGCAGATGTGGTTGCATTCTTTCTGAAGAACAAATTAGTCAGACTCTTTTATTCAGTATAGGGTTTAAATGACAGACTTTTTCTTTGGTAGGGAAATAGAACACTTTCAGATCACATTTAACAATATATTAAATATATTTTTTAATTGTATTCCAAAGGTAAGTAAAAATTAAGTATGTTAAGACACACCACTTAGATTTTTCAGCTATTATTTTAACTATTTCTTAAGTTAATTAATATTAACAAACTTCAGAAGATTGGCTAGTATTGGATGAATAGTTCCAAATATGTACATTAATTAAAAAAACACACCTTTTATTTTTTAAACCTTGTTAAAAATGTGTTTCTTGCCCTTTTATGTGTACTCTGTGAATGTTCTATTGTTAGATTTTATTTAAATGGTCTTAATCTTTTTATTATTTCAAGTTTGTCTAGGCTGATAAAAATACATATAATGTTTTCAGTCTTGTAAGAAATTTTTTTGAAATAATGATGCTATTGCTGAAAAAATGAAATTGTAATGACAGTGAGAAGTTAAGCTAAATTTTTTTTTGTTGTTTCTTGGTTTTTTTTCTCCAAAAATAGCTCTGCTTAAAACAAGGGACATCTAATTACTGTCAAGTTTGAATTGGTATTTCTTAAGTGTAATGTTTTATTTATTCCTGAATACCTTTAAGATTGAAATTGTTTACTCTCCCTTTAAAACTTACTGAAAACTGAAAACATAAAATGCATTGTAATAAGATTAGTGTCTACTCATTTGATAATATTGTTTCCCCATATTAAAAAGTTGCTGAAAGTTTTGAATCTGTAGGAAGAAAAAAATGCAAAATTTGTGTAGCATGTATATGTTTTATTCTTTAAGTGCAAGTATGATTTTGTAGTCTTTGTCCATAGTCCCTTAGCCAAATACCTGTTGTGAAGTTTGTTTTTCTTCTTAGCCATATTAGCAGATATGGGTATTAAAGAGGGACTTTAGGGCAAGAAAGCAAGCTTGTAAGTTTTCATGTAGGAGCTGAGAGGGAATGTTTAATATCTAAGGCTAGAGTGAAACTAGATATTTAGAGATACGGAAAAACTGATGGTGGCAGGGAAGGTTTCCAAAGAACATAAATGACACATTTAATCTGTGTAAAAATCCATAAATAAAAAGAATATACACTTTACCACAGAAATTTCCTAAAATAAAGTTTAAAACTCACAAGTAACTACTGTTAATTTTAAACTGAAGAACATTATTTTACTTTAAACAGTCCATGTACAAATGTATAGTTTTTCAGTGAGAGGAGTTACCCATGTATCTACACAATTGACAGCATATGCAGTTGACACATGCAGTTTCAGGGGAAAAAAGAAGTTAAATACTAATATTATTTTTCTGTCCCAATAGAAAATAAATTTTACTCATTTATTCTTAACAATTTGTAAACAGCTGAAAGTATTGTTCACTGAAGATAAATGGCTAAGCCATAATCATAAATATTTTTAACCTTTACAAATAGTTTATGCACTGTTAGAAGCACAATAAGTCAAATTGAATACTACTAATAAACAAAAAACCTATTTTGGTGAACGATAAGAAAATAAATAAATGCTGATGCTAACCAAAAACACAGATTCTAAGATTCTTCCTCCTCAGTTGTCACAACAGTTAAAAAAAAATCAGTAAAACCATCTGCAGATAGTGAAGTCAGCCCTGGAGGGTGAAAATCATTAATACAAAGTCTAGTTGGAGGCCAGTATCAATTGGGCCCAATCCCATTCAATATCTTCATTAGTGATCTGGGTAATAGACAAATAGAGGAGATGCAGCCTTGGCTGCAATTACCATAAAACAGGATGGAGATCTGGCTGAAGTTTGAAGTAAACTGAGGAAGTAATCCAAAACCCTAAACAATAATCCCCGGGTTTGTGAGGGTGGATTTCCACTTATTCAGGGAAGTGGCAAGCAAGATCCCATGCATGGCACGTCTAAAGAACAAAGGAGTGCAGGATAATTGCTTAGTCTTTGAAGGTAAGTTCCTCAAGGCACAAGAACAATTCACCTTGGTCTACAAAGCATAGTAGAAGGCCAGCTCAGCTAAACAGGGAAGTTTCCCCGGTACCCAAACAAAAATTATTTATATGGGAGACTATTGAGGGAGAATACAGATGCAACCTCAAGTCAAAGCTCTGCTGAAGCTGAAACCAGAGAGGTATGGTAGGTGTAACAGCAAAGGCTTTCACAGGTATGTCAGCAGCAGAAGGATGATCTAGGAAAATATTGCCCCATTGCTGGATAGAGCAAGGAATCTCAAGACAAAATAAATAAAAAAATTGGACATTCTCATTACCTGCATCACCCTGGCCTTTACTGGTAAAGGCTACTTCAGACTTCCCAAGTCTCTCTACCTTATGACAAAGTTTGAGGGACAGGAGTACTATTCATGAGAGCAGAGGACTGAATTAAGGATGACTATGTAAATTGAATATACACCAGTCCACAGGGTGAAAGGGATGCCTCCAAAAGTGCTGATGGAGATCATAGAATCGTAGCATCATAGAATATTCTGAGTTGGAAGGGTCCCATCAGGATCATTGAATCCAACTCCTGTCCCTGTGTAGGGCACCACAAGAATCACGCCTGAGAGCATCATCCAAATGATTCTTGAACTCAGGCAGGCTTGGTGCTGTGACTGCTTCCCTGGGGAGCTTGTTCCAGTGCTCAACCACCCTCTGGGTGAAAATCCTTTTCCTGATATCTAACCTCAACCTCCCCTGATTCAGCTTCCTGCCATTTCCCCGAGTCCTGCCATTGGTCACAGGACTGAAGAGATCAATACCTGTCCCATCTCTTCCCCCTGTGAGGAAGCCGTAGAGGCTGAGGTCACCCCTCAGCCTTCTCCAAGCTGAATAATCCAAGTGACCTCAGCTACCCCTCATAAGTCATCCCTTCCAGACCCTTCACTGTCCTCATGGCTCTCCTTTGGACACTCTCCAATAGCTTGATGTCCTTTTTATATTTTGGTGCTCAGAATTGCACGCAGTACTCAAGGTGAGGCTGCACCAGTGCAGAGTAGAGCAGGACAATCACCTCCCTCGACTGGCTGGCAATGCTGGGCTTGATGCACCCCAGGACACGATATGTTCTCCTGGCTGCCAGGGCACACTGCTGGCTCACGTTCAGTTTGCCATCAACCAGGACTCCCAGGTCCCTCTCCACTGTGCTGCTCTCCAGACACTCATTTCCTAGTCTTTACTTACCACCAGGGTTGCCCTGTCCCAGGTGAAATCAGAAATTCTTTCACCCGTTTATTAAATCAGATGTTAAAACTAGAACTGCCTTCCTTCCAACTACACTGTGTTTTTAAACCCTTAAGGTGTCCAAGACTATCAGAAATAGATAATAAAAAAAGAGTAGTATACTGTTGCTCAAATTATTAACTGCTACCACAACTGTTTAACATCTGCAGTAGAAGATGTAAAAGAACAGTAAGATTCAAAATCTAAGTTCACTTTTGAGTAGGCATTTCAAAATATAAACTTTTTAAGCTAGGTTATTCAGAGAAAAATGGAGTATCGCTACAATATTCCCTTAAACATTGTCAACATAGACCTATACAAATCAGATTCAATACCTTTTCAATTAATACTTGTACTTGGATTCTTTGCATCAAAAGTATGATGTTAGCTACCTCTTACTATTGCCAAAAATGGATACTTGAGTCAGTGTATGTGGAATATCTAATACTTATACAAACTGTTCTTTTCAAAATCAAAATAGCTCAGTGTGTGTATTTGTGTCCATATTTTTATTTAAAAACGTTATATTAATCTTCTTGATAAAAACGATAAAGTGGTTGATGATATATTTAAAAAGTGTAGTCTTAGAATAATTTCTCAATCTAGGGTTCTGTTATCTTGCATCAGTATCAAATGCTCAATATTACTGTAAGCTCCTGCAGGCTCAGCTTTGTTGCTCTGGACATCTGGCACATATGATGAACAACATGAATGCCTTAAGCCATTTTTTTATGCCCATTAAAAGCATGGTGAATGGCTGACAGGTAGGCCACTGAAGTTTTCTAAGGACACGCTCAAGGCAAATCTTCAGCTCTGTGATACCAGCTCCACAAAGTGGGAAACTAAAGCTAAAGACCATCTGTTGTAGCAAAGAGTGTGCAACATTGCCCTGGGAGCCTTTGAACAAACCTAGAACAACTGAATGACTCTGCTGTGCCACTGCTCTGTAGAAATGCAGGCATAGTGTGCTTAAGAAACATCTGTGGCATTTGCAGCTGCTAACATGCTGTGACAATCTGACTGATTTTTCACCAACCAAGCTATAAATCATGCAATCCTCAGTTATTAAAAGAAAAATATATGTATTATATACTTTTACAAAGATTTTTCCATTCTAAGCAGATCAAATTGCCCTCCACTGTGTTTCAATAGAACCCTATCTGGCAATCCTTTGCAAGCCTCTCTGGATTTCAACTGAGTTCTACTCATCAAGCACCCTGAATACAAACTGAAATAGCTGCAGTTTGAAAAAAAGTTGGAAACACTGTATTGGGCAGAAAATCTTCAGCTAGTCAGGATGTGCAATACTTTATGTGTATACTGGATTCTACGCCACAAGGGTTATATTTTAAAGTGTATTTTCAAGTTACATTATTCTTATCGTTAAGTTCACTTATATAAGTTGTCTCTTAAGCAACTGAATATCTATTGACACTATTGTAAAAAAGGGGTTCCAATTTTGAACATTTTTAAACTAGATTTTATCTAAGGGAAGAGGGGCTGACTCATTTCATAGTATGCACAGTTTGTGTATCTCTTTTCTGTTTTGGATATTTTTCAGCAAAACCCAAAAGAGTGAATAAGCATGGCAAGAACAATATTTTCACTACATTTACATTTAAATTGTCAGTCTTTTAGATCCCAGTGAGCAAAGTAGATGAGATTTTCCCCTTATGGAGAAAATAATTAATAATATTGGCCCAGCAGGCCACTGAACACCACACAGCCACTCACTCACCCTCACCTGCCTCAGGGGATGGGGAAAGGAACTGGAGAGTTAAGGGTAAGGAGACTAATAGGTTAAGATAAAAACAATTTAATAATTTAAAAAAAAAAATTGTAACAGGGAATGAAATAATGGTAATAATAGATTATACAATGCCATTGCTCACCACTAAGGTCCAGCTTGTTCCCAGCGACTGATCCCAGAAGAGGAGAGAGATCCTGAAACCAAAATCCCAGAAAGGTGAGGATGCTATTTTCTGGCCTACAGTCACCTATATACTGAGCAAGATGTTGCATAATATGCAATAGTCCATTGGTCAATTCGTCTCTGTTTCTCTAATTATACTCCCTCCCAGCTTCTTGGGCACCCGCACACTAAAAAAAAACATGGGGCCCTTGATTGCATTGCAACAACTAAAAATGTCAGTGTATTATAGCCAATCACTAGTGGCATCCCCCAGGGCTCAGTTTTGGGTCCAGTCCTGTTCAATATCTTTATTAATGATCTAAATGAGGGAATTGAGTCATTCCTTAGTAAGTCTGCAGATGACACTAAGATGGGTGGAAGTGTCAATTGGCTTGAGGGTAGGACGGCTCTGCAGAGAGACCTGGACAGGCTGGATCGATGGGCGGAGGCCAACTGTATGAGGTTTAACAAGGCCAAGTGCCAGGTCCTGCACTTTGGTCACAGCAACCCCATGCAAAGGTACAGGCTTGGGGATGAGTGGTTGGAAAGCTGCCCAGAGGAAAAGGACCTGGGGGTGCCGGTTGACAGCTGACTTCATGAGCCAGCAGTGTGCCCAGGTGGCCAGGAAGGCCAACAGCATCCTGGCCTGCATCAAGAATAGTGTGGCCAGCCAGAGTAGAGAGGTGATTGTGCCTCTGTACTCAGCATTGGTGAGGCCACACCTCGAGTACTGTGTTCAGTTCTGGGCCCCTCACTACACGAAGGATGTCAAAGCTGTTGGACCGTGTCCAGAGAAGAGCTACTAGGCTGGTGAAAGGCCTGGAGGACAAGTCCTACAAGGAGAGGCTGGGGGAACTGGGGTTGTTTAGTTTGAAGAAAAGGAGGCTGAGGGGTGACCTCATTGCTCTCTACAACTACCTGAAAGGAGATTGTAGGGAGGTGGGAGTTGGTCTCTTCTCTCCAGTGAATAATGACAGGACAAGAGGGAATGGCCTGAAGTTGCACCAGGTGAGGTTTAGAGATTAGAATTTCTTTACTGACAGAGTGGTTGTACAGTGGAACAGGCTGCCCATGAAGGTGGTGGAGTCACCATCCCTGGAAGTGTTTAAAAGAAATATAGATGTGGTGCTTTGGGACATGATTTAAGCATTGAATGAGGAGATTTAGGTTATGGTTGTTGGATTTAGGTTATGGTTGGACTTGGTGATCTCCAAGCTCTTTTCCAACCTGTTTGATTCTGTGATTCTGTGATTCTTAAACGAAAGCAAAAATATAGCACTATTCTAACTACTATGAAGGAAATTGATTCTATCACAGCCTAAACCATCTCTGTTGAAACCAGGACAAATATTAATATAGTAGAGGGAGATAGTGGCAATGGTCATTGCTACCAATCAGAAAGGGAGGTAAGTATATGGTAGAAACCAAATACTTGAGCATTGATTTTAATGTGATGTTATTTGAGAAAGTGCTGCATATGTTAGTGTATCATTTCAGCAATTCTAATTTTTGCTGGAGTTTTGAGCAGTCAGAAATGCTCCTATCACTTTTCTTTCATGTGTCATACTTCTAAATGGTCAAGATTCTCATTTAAGATTGAAAATTGACAGGGAAATCTGTAGACTGGTTTCTGGATTGGATCTTCCTAAATTGCTAAAACTAATGGTCATATGTAGAATGCTTGGATTTGACTGCAGTCAGATAGATATTAACAATTAGAAAGGTATGATACATAGAAGAAAAATTTCCTGGGGCATCTTGGCTGCTGAAGGGATATATATTATTTTTGAAAAAAGCACAGATAGAATTAAATTCCTTGTTCAAGCAAATAAAAAAAAGTAAAATGTAGATTAGGAAAGTTTATTTTCTGTTAAAAGTGATGAGTTTCAGCAAAAGAGTTTGAAAGGCATGGGTGCTTTGCATTTATTTATTTTTTTTTAAGAATAAAACACGTTAAATTTTCTTCCTGAACCAAAATAGATTTCTTATTTTTTTTAATGAATCTATTTTTTATTTATTCACATATTGAATAAATTACCTCTAGCAGTCAGGAGTGATTATAAATTATACTATCCTGTTTGTATACATTCAGAGGCATAAAGGAGAAAAATTTAATGTATTTTATGTGTATTTGTCCAAAGTCTGTAAGTATTTTATTATATCCATGCCTTGTCCCCCCTGAAAATAATTAAGCTTTATCTCACTAATTAGTAACAAGCTTGTAGTAGCTGAGGACCTGAAAAGACAGTAAGTAAGAGTTTACATTAAATTATTTACTGAGTGCAACACCCTTTCACATCTGTGAGATGTCATGGAACAATTCACCAAGGAGTATAAATTTTGAGGTGCTGCTTTTTTTTTTCCTTTTTCATGTGTGACTGTTGTATCTTAAAGAAGGAACCTTACCCCTGTTTACAAATCCACAGCTACTCTGGGTATGCCTGTTTATTCCAAGACAGTGTTAGACTAGGTAATTTCCACAGCACTTTATTTATTTCAGCTTGTTTGTCACTATTCTCAAATTAGATTGATTCTCCTTTCAGAAAGAAAAGCTTTTTAACCTTGCAGATCTCATCCCCAGAGCTAAAGCTCAACTGTTTTCTACAAAAGCAAAAGGCTTTGGTAGGCTTCTTCCCATTAGAGAACAAGGCTGCTCCAAGAGCAGCATTCCAGACAAGTTATTTATTTTTATAAACAGTATAAATAAAGCAGAAATAGAAGAAAATATCTCAAAAAAGCTACAACATGTCTTCCTTTACAACACCCTGATTGGTTTATTTTATTTCTTGCAGAGGGTCTACAAGATGTTGTAGTTGGCTGTCTGTGGGAAGTCTGCAAGCTGTTCATGAAGAATTTCAGCAAGTAAAAGTACAAGGGCTTTTTTTTCCCCTTCTGACTGGTAGAGTTACAAGTTAAAATGTTACCACAGAGAATTAATTACCCACTTGCATATTTTTAAAATATTTGTTGGTAAATTTAAAACTATATAATGGTGGTCTTCCCCATAAGGATGCAAAAAAAAAAAAAAGTTTGAGATCTGAATTTACCTATGTATGCATTAAATCACATGAATGCATAAATATACTTTCAGTAAAAATAACATAAGATTATTATCAAAAGAAAAAAAAATCCCTTAATTGTGTAGCTAGTTTTGATAAAAGAAACATTTCAAACTGCTGCTATATGATTGGTGTCAAATATATTTTTTCATTTCATGTAGAAGAGGAGGCTTTTTTGGGTTTTTCCAATTTAAGTTACAAAGTCACAGAGTGGTCTTGGTTGGAAGGGACCTCTGAAGATCATCTAGTCCAACCTCTCTGCTAGAGCAAGATCACCTACAGTAGATCACCCAGGAACATGTCCGTTTTGAATGTCTCCAGAGAAGGAGACTCCACAACCTCTTTGGGCAGCCTGTTCCAGTGCTCTGTCACTCTCACAGTACATAAGCTTTTTGTTATGTTTAACTTGAACCTCCTATGCTTCAGCTTGTGCCCATAAAGTTCATGAGAGAAATGACAAAAAAGGAAAAAAAAGAGCATAAATAATGATGATTATTTGGATAACAAGAGGTGTAAAGAAAATAAGTCTGACCAAATCTTACATTCATTATACAGACTAAGTTGGTAATGGTAAGTATAGATATACTAAAAGTTACACATATTAATCTTTGACTGATTCATTAAAATGCATGCTATTCAGTGTTTTTAGAAATCAGATAAATAGCAGTTTCACAGACTTACTTTTAGGATAGTGATTAACAGGGAACCACATCTAAAGAGGATGCTTGAAGTAGAGTTCTGAGGGAATCATTAGTTAGGAAGTAGATAGGAAGGAAATTTTATATGTAATCCTAATTTAGAATATTTTGGAAGTCAGATCCAAAATATATTTATACAGTAACAGGAACACTTTGGATATGAACAGGGTCTTGGAATACCATTTGCTCCAGAAGAAAATCCAAAACATACCAACCATGGTATGGAGAGAGAAGCCAAACTAATTTTCATAGCAAATGTGTCACACATCTTAAGTATTGAAGAATGAAACTAAAGTTAAATCAAATATTAAGATAGTAACACTTTCATTGTTCTCCAAATTAAAAGAAAAAGCATTTTTCTGGAAGCTGCACGGTAACAAAACATACTTTCTTGAACTTGTTACTAGTAATAGCTGGTAAGTGAAAGGCAATAACTTGTGATATGAAGGTCTTCCTATTGTGTGACCAAGTGTGATACTGTAGCTTTAAATTTTTTATTAAAATAATGGGTTGGCTTTAGAAGAGTGAATTAGATTTAAAACCAAAACAAAACAAAAAGCCCCAAACCAACAAAAAGCAAACAAAACTCTTAAGAAAGAAGGATAGTAGACTTTGTCCAGTAAGAAGTGTGGTATTCACCATGCATATAGTAAGTCTGCTTCTCAGTTTTTTGTTTTCTTAACTGTTAGAGGTTTAGATTTATCCAAGTTACATAAATATCATTCATTGGTATACTTTCCTCTGAGTAAAAAGGATTGGAATACACATTTCCATAAGTATACAGAATAATGAAATATAAAATCTGTGTCTTCAAAATAAAGTAGTAAAATCCTTTAATTTTCAATAAAATGAGCATTTCTATCAGCTCAATTTGTACATGACCTGTAAACCTTAGCAATGTGCAAATAATCCTTTCGGAAGAAGAATGTAATACATACAAAAAAATCATTCTCTAAAAAAATACAGTTCAAAATTAATGTTTATCAATATGCTAATAAACAGCTTATGTTGCTAACAGATTAGTTAGGAAAAGTCCTGCTGAAGAATTTCTTTCTTTTTTAATTTGAAAGAATTTCTTCTTTATAGAAAAGCTCTAAATAATTTCTGAATTTTTAAATGTCCAAAGATGTCTTGCTGATATATTAAGAAAGTGCTAATTTTTAAAATAAAAGAATAGCTATTTTTTTTAACATTCAATGGCTTATTCTAGCAGGTTTGTACATCACGGTAATTAAAAAATTCATAAATACAAAAATTCAGCCATATTTTGACCCATATGCTCTGTAACACTTGTTCCATTAAGGCTACTTTCAAGTTCAAAGCTGTTGATTAAAATCTTGATTGTGTAACTCCAGTCATGCATTCATGAAGGCCATGTAAAAAGATCATAAGGGCAGTTACACCAGGAGCATTCTGACATTTTGAGTCTGAGGAAAAATAAAAGCTTACATACAACTTTTTGATAGAGATATGTAAGAAATATTTATTCCCATTCAGCTCAATAACATTTCCAGAAATCATTGATCTAGATCAAAATTATTGCTGGTTTGCAGTTTGGCTATTATTCTGTTCAGTATTTCAGCTACAATATTTACTTGTTTAGGAACCACAGCAAAGTGTTCATCAGACTATAGAAATCAACTTTTTTTTTTTTACATGTTAACTGCATGTGGTGGGTTAACCTTGGCTGCACGTCAGATGTCCACCGAAGCCTCTCTATCACTCCCCTCTTCAGCTGGACAGGAGAGAGAAAATGTAACAAAAGGCTCACGGAGAGAGAGAAGGATAGAGAGATCACTTACCAGTTACTGTCATGGGCGAAAGAGACTCGACTCAGGGAAATTAAATTAATTTATTGCAAATCAAAATCAGAATAGGGTAAAGAGAAATAAAACATCTTAAAAACATCTTCTCTCACACCTCCCTTCTTCCCGGGCTCAACTTCACTCCTGATTCTCTATGTCTGGAATCTCTTATCTGTCAACTGGACCTCCTCCTCCTTCTTCACTAATCACGGTGTCTGCTGAGTTGTTTCTCTCACATACTCTCACACCTCTCTCCTCCAGCTACTGTTGTGCAGCAATTTTTTTTCCCACTTCTTAAATATGTTATCCCAGAGGTGCTACCACTGTCACTGGTGTGCCTTGGCCAGTGGCAGGTCCATCCTGGAGCTGGCTGGCATTGGCTTATTGGCTCTATCTAACATGAGAGAAGATTCTAGCACCTTCTCATAGAAGCCATGTGTCCCCCCCTGCTACCAAAACCTTGCCGTGCAAACTAAATGCGTCGCATTAAATGATATTTAATATTTAAAGTGGTTTTCATTCTCTCTCCAGATCAGTGAGTCATGCCAAATGAAGAAAAAATATGATTCAATATTTCCCCAGTACAAATATCAAAGATCAAATTGTTTTGACTCCAAAAATGCACACTGTAATGGTTACCATCTTAGCTAAAGCTAAGAACACCTCATAGTCACAGTTTTAGACTGGTTTCAGCAAGGAGCCTACATTATCAGGTCAATGGCTATCATTCACGTAGTAATTTGTTTTCACTTCCCATTTCCCCTTCTCCCAAATTCCCTTTGCCTTTTATTTATGCTTACTTCCCCCTTCTGTTGCTGCTACAGTAATACATATGCATTAAGGAAAAAAAAATACTGGTTTCTTAAGAAAGGGAATCCTCCATATTATCCATTATGTCAAAAAACAATACAGAACACAAGTGCTTGCACTGAGTAGGCTTATGTTAAAGCACCAATCTTCAGCAAGATGCAGTAGATGGTAGTAGGATTAACTGGACTAGATATTCCCTGCCATATTTCTGAAATAACCTTTCAATAATGGCTTGCTCTATGACTATCTACTATATTCTATATATCTACTATATCTATGACTATCTATTATATTAAACGTGAAAAAAAAAGTAGAAATAAAGAGTAGGCAAAAAGATCATACAAAAACATGCTGAAATATTTTGACACAAAATGAGACATTTTCTCTAAAAAAAAAAATTGTGATTTCTGTTAAGACCTCTAAAAAATACACAGTTCAAAATCAATAATGGCTTTCTGACCAAGTCTTATCACATTTATAAATACATTTTTCAAGCTAGAAAGTTTCTAAATATCAGAAACTTAGAAATGTTTTGGAAAGTTCCTTCTCTGTATTTGAGGGGAGGATTGTTTTGGTGTTTTTTTCATGTATTGTGATAGATATCACAGTCTGCTCTCCAGCTATGATCTTTAAAGATACATTTATAGCCTGATAAATCTAGAAACTCCCTAAGTTCCCATGAATAACAATTCCCTTGTATTTTTACTTCCATGTGAGATTAACACTCGTCTGTAGAAAAAAAGAAAAGAAGATGTCTGTAGCATGGCCATACTCTTTACTAGGCTAGCTTAACATTTTGTGGGGGCAACAGAGAGCAAGCAAAACTAGGCTATACATTTTTGAGACAGTGTTATTCTAAGATGATTTCTTTACTGGTCTTGCTTGAAGAAATTCCATTTTGAAACAAATTTTTAAACAAAGACAGGCCCTTAGATGAAGCAACTATTATTTATGTGAAGACTTATTTCTGTATCTGCAAAGAAAATACCTAAGAAATAACTTCTAACTTTAACAGTTACTCTATGAAAAAAAATCAATATTTTTGAAAAAAAAGATAAAACTGGTACTTCTCTCTTCATGTTCTGCTTAACTGGAACCTATTACATTGAGAGTAGTAAGTGGAAGGTGATGGAAGCAGGGACAAGCAACCTGGAAAAAACAGAGAGAGACTTTCTAAGTATGCAGAGATGCAGTTAAAAAATACAAAGCCTAGCTGAATTTTAATCCAGTGAGGGATATCAAAGGCAGCACTAAGGGCTTCTAGAAGAACCTAAGTGATAAAAGGAAGATTAGGGAAAATGTGGGCCTGCTGCTGAATGGGACAAGGAAACAGCATCACTTTATAAGTGAAACAACCTTTTTATTTTTACTATGAAAATATCTAATCCAAGTAATTTTTTATCACAAAAATAGGTGTATTTCTGTGATTTATTGGTTTCAAATTTTTCAATGTTTCCTTGGCTAAAATGTTATATACATGTTCCCACGAATTATCTTAATTACCTTTTCCTCAATCATAATAAACCTTTCTCATCTTTTTAGTAGCTATGAAATAGTTCCATTTAGAGCCTAAACCTATGGTCTCAGATGCTCAAACATGTTAAGAAGCAAAGCAAAAAGGAAAGCTGTTGTATATTTCTCAGCATTGGAAAGTGATGACAATGAGTTGTGCTGCTTTACTCATTTTTAGTCTAATGTGCATCCTAACATAGCAAAGTACAAGGGTTCTTTGGGATTAAATCTTTCAAATAATACACATAGATTTTCAAATTGCCTCCTACAATAACATCAGGTTGTACATGCTACAAAATGCTAATTACAGCCCAAAGGAATAATTCTTTAAAAATTGACCTCATAAATTTTGCTTAAGGGTTCAAAACTAACAATCCTCTGCAGTTTATGATTAACTGTATGCATAAATGAATAATAATAAAATGGTTACGTATTTTTTGAGGCTTGCTAACTGTGCTGGTTTGGTTTGGCAGGATTTTTGGTAGTGGGGGAAGGGCCTCAGGGGTGGCTCTGGTAAGAAGCTGAGAAGCTCCTCCTGCTCCAAAACCAGCCAAGGAGCCGTTAGAGGGACAATAGATGCACCTCTGTGATCAACATACGAAAGAGCTGATATAAGACCTGAGCAGAGAGAGCACTTAGCAGAAAAAAAAAGAAGAGCTGCGCTGGAGAGGTGAAAGGCAGTGCTGGGGTGAAGATCCCAGTGGTTTATGAGGAAGAAGGGGAAGAAGGTGCTCAAGCAGAAGTTTCCCTGCAACCTATGGTGAGTTGCCAGGCTGTCCCCGTTTATTCATGGAGGAACGTGGTGGAACATTCCCTGAAGGCACCAGGAGGGGTTAACTTGGCCAGTGGACTCGGATTTGCTGCCAGCGGACTCGGATTATGCAGCTATGGAAGACCCCAGTGGCAGGGGAGGTGACTGTTCCAGAAGAAGGCCCTGACTCTGTGGGCAGCCCACGCTGAAGCAGCTTGCTCTGGACCTTATGGAAAGGACTTATGAAGGAGAGGTTCGTGGAGGACTCTCTTCTATGTGAGGGACCCTCTGGGGAAGCAGGGGAGGACTGTAAGGAATCCTTCCTGAAGAGGAAGGAGCGGCAAGAACCACTAGACTGTGAGTTGACTCTAAACTCCACCCCATGTCCCCCTGTGCCACTGGGCAGAAGGAGGTAGAGAAATTGGCCTGGGAAGAAGGAAGGGGTGGGGTAATAGATGTAAGCAGTGCTCTGTGTGTTGCCTGTGTCCTGTGTGCATCTGATTAGTGTGAAATTAAATTATTACTTTTTCCCCAAGTTGGGTCTGTTTTGCCCGTGACCTTAATCGGTGAAGAACCCTCCATGTCCTTTGTCTCGACCCATGAGCTTCTAGTTGGCCTTTGTCCTCCTCATCCCCAGGGTGTGTGAGGGGGGGCAGCTGAGTGAGCAGTCATGTGGCTGTTTCTTTGTTGTTGTGTTAGGCCCAAACCACAACACTAACATTACTGTACATGTAGAACAACATGTATTCATCACTTCTGCTAACATAAGGTAAGTCAGGATACAAAATTCTATTTCAGTAACCTGTATTTTACAGGAATAACATGTATTGTTTAGACTTCTGTTCTTCTACAATGCACATCCAAAACTTATGGGGTGTTTTTACTCCTTTTGAGATAAATATGTATTCAGACAAAGAAGAACAAGGAGATTCTGTGACCATTACAGCTAAATTTTAAATACTCTTCCATTACAAATTCCTAATTTTTATAGAAATGCAAACTCTCCACTGGGTAAAAAACTGGCTGGCTGGCCGAGCACAGAGAGTTGTAGTGAATGGAATTGGATCCAGTTGGCAGCCGGTCACCAGTGGTGTCCCCCAAGGCTCAGTTTTGGGTCCAGTCCTGTTCAATATCTTTATTAATGATCTAAAAGAGGGAATTGAGTCCTTCCTAAGTAAGTCTGCAGATGACACTAAGATGGGTGGAAGTGTCAATTGGCTTGAGGGTAGGACGGCTCTGCGGAGAGACCTGGACAGGCTGGATTGATGGGCCGAGGCCAACTGTATGAGGTTTAACAAGGCAAGTGCCAGGTCCTGCACTTTGGTCACAGCAACCCCATGCAAAGGTACAGGCTTGGGGATGAGTGGTTGGAAAGCTGTCCAGAGGAAAAGGACCTGGGGGGTGCTGGTTGACAGCCGACTTAACATGAGCCAGCAGTGTGCCGAGGTGGCCCAAGAAGGCCAACAGCATCCTGTGGCCAGCCAGAATAGAGAGGTGATTGTGCCCCTGTACTTGACACTGGTGAGGCCTCACCTCGAGTGCTATGTTCAGTTCTGGGCCCCTTGCTATAAGAAGGACATTGAGGTGCTGGAGTGTGTCCAGAGAAGAGCTACCAGGCTGGTGAAAGGCCTGGAGGACAAGTCCTATGAGGAGAGGCTGAGGGAACTGGGGTTGTTTAGTTTGAAGAAGAGGAGGCTGAGGGGTGACCTCATTGCTCTCTACAGCTACCCAAAAGGTGGTTGTAGGGAGGTGGGAGTTGGTCTCCTTTCTCCAGTGAATAATGACAGGACAAGAGGGAATGGCCTGAAGTTGCACCAGGTGAGGTTTAGGCTAGATATTAGAAAGAATATCTTTACTGAAGAGTAGTTGGACAGTGAAATAGGCTGCCCAGGGAGGTGGTGGAGTCACCATCCCTGGAAGTGTTTAAAAGAAGTACAGATGTGGTGCTTAGGGACAGGATTTAAGCATTGAATGGGTAGATTTAGCTTATGGTTGTTGGATTTAGCTTATGGTTGGACTTGCTGATCTCCGAGGTCTTTTCCAACCAGATCAATCCTGTGATTCTGTGAAATACATAGCAATAGAGATTTTTATAGCATTTTTAATAAAAAAAAAACAAAAAACAAAAAAAAAAACACGGAGAAAAGAACTTTCTAGTGTAAACATTTACTTACCAAAACATAATTTTTTGAGCCAAGAAGAAACTCTGTGTAGAAAATTGTCCCCTTCCTGTAAAACTGAAAAGAAGCAATGATGTTATGAAAATTGTTTTATCTTAATCTACAAAGAGCAAAACTGAATCCACAGCAAGCCTGTGTTTGAATCATAGCTGGGCAGTTTTGAAAAGAGTTTGGGTTTTTTTCCTATGATACTCCATGAATCAACAAGAATTCTTCCCAGCAATAACAAAAGTTAACTTTTATTATATTTAACTAATATAATAACATTTCATTTTATAATTTTGACCAGATAGCATTATTAATAATAATTATTACTAATAATTATTTGGTTTTAATTTTAAAATATTGATTAGGGGACATTTAAAGGAGGTAGAAATTTGAGATGGGCAGGTAAGGTTGCAAAGTAACATTTCCTATTGCCTCCATTGTCAATGTAACAATCAAAAGTGTCTAGTTGCAGCAGTAAAAGCAGTGACAGCAAAATATATGTAAAATATGAAAATAATTATACATTTCAAGCATCCAAGCAGATCATGTGCAGTTGAATTCTATATGCTTTGCAGGAATAAACAAAAATTCCCCAGTATGCAAGTGCTTATGAAAATGAAATCAGGTAATATTGGCAGTGACTGCTTTATTGCATTTATTAAACTTGAATATGCCAAATTCAAAAGAGTAAGAGTATGGTTATAGAAGTGCTAAGTCTCTTAATTTAGACATCTCACTTCTAGACACTAACAAATATTAGGCATTTTAATTCTTCTTTTGATTATTCCAAATATCATAGAAAAAAATAACATATTTTTTGTCAGTTCTATTTTGATTACATTTTGTTTGACCTCCAAATGCCTGTGTGCACATACCTGTGCATTCAGACCAAGTTTATTGTCAGTTTTAGAACAACAGATGTCACAATAAACTAAAGGAATGCAAAGATAACTTGTAAAAACAGGTGGATATAAAAGAAAATAATTAAAGCATAGATTCTGCAGTTTCAAAGATCTTCAAGAGGAAGGAGGTAATCAAGACAAGGTTGACCTAAATATCCCAGGTCATAATATTGCATAATATAGCTGTGGGGTGTCATCCAGGTACTAAGCTCATCTTCCCTGCTGTCCAGCCTTTGATTTGAAATGAACATAATACTCTTCTGCACTTTAAAAATATGATAATAATTTTCTCTTTCCTTTCCTTCCACTAACTGGAAGCTGCTGTCAGTCATGTATTTCCAAATATACCTAATTATGTTTTATCTTCCACACAATTTGGATTCCACATTCTCCATTGAAAGCTGTTTTGCTGTGAAATTTTTTTAGGGCCCAGAAATTAACAAAGCTGAAATCTTTAATTTCATTTTCCAGTCTTTGGATTTTGTTTTGCTTTTGTCATAAATGCTTGGACACATCCACTGCAATATAAAATATTTTTCTATTAAAAAAACCCCGATTATCAACTGACCCCCTACATTTGTGCCAATTAATTCTTTTAACACTGTCTTTTCATTAAATTGCTTTTTTTGTTGTTTTTTACCATCTCTGTTTTTTCTCTTCCTTTGACTTTACTCACTTTACTCGAACACAGGCACATACAAAAGTAGAGAGAGTACTCCATTATCAGTCCACATAATAACTTAGAGCCTAAATACATTTCCAGCCTCTAGTAGGCTTTTCTCAGTCTATTCCTGCTTACACTACTGTTCAGTGCTCATGTTGATGTGATTATCTGCTTCATACTTCTATAAATTTACTAAAAGAAATGAGAGAGAGAAGAAAATAGTTACTAATTTAGTTCCCAAATCGAATAACTTTTCTACAACCTTATTAAGGACATACGTTCATATTATGACCATTTCAATGGACAATTTAAAACAATCTATAATGGTAACATTTCTTCATAGTTAATATTCTAGGATCCATCATTTTACAGGTAAGTTTCTTAAGGTAGTATTATTTGCCCAGTAATGGATAACAGGAAAAAATAACAAAACCAGAACAATTACAAATATCCTTGTGGCAAAGTGGTTTTAGTTTGTGCTGTTAGAATAGATAAACTAAGACCATTAAATAAGACTATAATAGTACTAACTGGATTTACCAGTACAGGTTGGGGGCTGACCTGCTGGAGAGCAGTGTAGGAGAAAGGGACCTGGGGGTCCTGGTAGACAGGAGGATGACCATGAGCCAGCAATGTGCCCTTGTGGCTAGGAAGGCCAATGGCATCCTGGGGTGCATTAGAAAGGGTGTGGTTAGTAGGTCAAGAGAGGTTCTCCTCCCCCTCTATTCTGCATTGGTGAGGCCGCATCTGGAGTATTGTGTCCAGTTCTGGGCTCCACAGTTCAAGAAGGACAGGGAACTGCTTGAAAGAGTCCAGTGCAGAGCCACAGAGATGATTAAGGGAGTGGAACATCTCCCTTATGAGGAAAGGCTGAGGGAGCTGGGTCTCTTTAGCTTGGAAAAAAGGAGGCTGAGGGGTGACCTCATCAATGTTTACAAATATGTAAGGGGTGAGTGTCAGGAAGATGGAGTTAAGCTTTTCTCAGTGATGAGCAGTGATAGGACAAGGGGTAATGGGTGTAAATTGGAGCATAGGAGGTTCAAGGTGAATATCAGAATTTTTTTTTTTTTACTGTGAGAGTGACAGAGCCCTGGAACAGGCTTCCCAGAGAGGTTGTGGAGTCTCCTTCATTGGAGACATTCAAAACCCGCCTGGACAAGTTCCTGTGTGATGTGCTCTAGGTGACCCTGCTCTGGCAGGGGAGGTTGGACTAGATGATCTTTTGAGGTCCCTTCCAACCCCTAGGATTCTATAATTCTATGATTCTATGATTCTCTGACATAATCTTAAAAAAATTCTACTTTGTGGCAATGTGCCAGAGGGACACAATCTGTTATCATTGAATTTCATGGGACTCATTCTGCTCTAAAAATATATTTTAAAAAAGACAAAAAAAAAGGCTTCTTAAGCATTTTGTTATACTAAAAGATACCAGAACAATCACTACAGTATAAACTTATTAGTCACAACTATAATAGCTGCATTATAACCCAAATTAGAAATAGCATTGAATCATAGAATCACTGAAGTTGGAAAAGACCTCTAAGATCTTCAAGTCCAACTGTCAAGCCAACAGCACCATGCCAACCAAACCCTGTCCTGAAGGGTCATGTGTTTGTGGCATAAGCAGAGAAACTGGGTTTTTCCTCCTTTCCTAATTCCATTGTTTGTCTATTTGCTTGTTTGTTCTCTTTTGTAAAATAATTTAGTGAAAAATAGTTCTGGTTAAATAGATCAACATTTTTATTATTTGAGAGATCTGCATTGTATTAACAATTTTGCATTATTAACTTAATTGTTTGGGATTTTATTAATAGAATCTTGAATATAGTAAAGTCAGATTATTCTATGCTTCTGGTGTTGGAAAAAATCAATAAGCCAATAATAATTAATTTTATTTGTCAATAGTGTTTGAAATTAAGATGAAAGTAATATCCCTAGAAATACAGTTAAGGAAAAAGGTAGAAAGGATGTGAGTGTTTTAGACCGAAAGTTTTAAAAATAATTTGGTGTAGAAAATCTAGTTTATTTAGAGTACTTTGTTAAATATAAAAAAATTAGGAAGAAGATGGGAGAGAGAGAGATGTAAAGGCTATTAAGAATGTTTGAGTTAAGGTTCTGCTCATTTCCACTGATTAAAAAAGACTTGTTTGGGAACTTTTTTTCTAAGTCAGGCACATAACTTAGATATCTGCAATTATGTGGTATAAATATTCATGAACATATTAATCCTGTAAATACATCAAACTGCATCTTTGTATTTTTAGAACAAATGATTTATAAACATTAAAGAAAACAAAATTGCTAATGTATTAATGCACCAGAAGCCCTGAAAAAAAACAGCTGTATTATAACTTAAGAGTTTTTAAATACTTGCTTACCCATTTGAAAAATGCTAACAGAGATTAGTGGCTTAATATGACATCTAGAGATAAAAATACAACTAAACACTCTTTCTTCAAGAAGGAATGAAAACCAGAGAGAAAAGAAAAAATCGAAGAGAGCAAGCTACAAAGTGGTGTAGAATGGTGGTAGAGAAAGAATACTCCTTCTTTTTCCTCTTTTGGGACTTATGAGAGGGAAATAAATGCCCTTCCTTCTACTGCTTGTTGGCAGAAGAAAGAGTTTTATTTTAGCATGTATTTTAAAGGAAGGGGGTATGAGCTGTTTATGTCACTATTTGTGTGTTCAGCTACTCTTCTGTTTTACTAAAAAGCTGGTCAGTTTTGACTAGTTCGTAACTGCCAATGCATGTGTGAAAAGTTTCCTGTCATAAAATTTGAGATAGCTGTCCTTTTTCTTGTAGTGGTACTTCTTGTCCTCATACTTGTTGTCAATGAAACTTTCTTTACTATCACTTTTTTGTATCATAATTGCAATTTTAATATATGCAAGAAAACTTTTTACAGTGCATGAAGCACTTAGTGTTTCAGATTAAAACATCAAAAAAAGATATGCTGATAAACATATTTCTTTCCTCCAGGAAATTAGCTTTTATACTTGACCTAGCAACAGGACACCAAATTAATTGTTTTCTATAAGGCCTATTAATCACAATTGTGACAATTTCCCAGAATACACTACTACAGTAATTGAATATTGCCATTCACTTTTAATACAATTTAAATCACAGGGCAAAGTTAAATGCTGCAGACAGAAAAGCGTGTACGTTTTTGAAGATGATCCATGCACTAATTTCTAAGTCGTGATGGCATTTTCCTTTATTATAGGCTGCTCAACCATTAATTGTGTGTGGTGATACAGTTCACTGGACTTTCTCATTGAACAAGTTACAAAGGTTAACTGCATCTGGGTTGAAAAAAAACCAAAACAAACAAAGCAAAAGTAAAAAGAAATAAATTGCACAATATATTGACAAACTACATATAAAATTTCAGAGATTATTTAGTACTCTGTAAGATTGGCCCTGTTTTTTAAAGTAAACTTTTAATATCACACAAACATCAAATAAATAAAGCAGAGCTTTCATGTCTGTTATACATAAACCTGTTAGAGAGAAGCAGGATTTCTTTCACAAGTCAATGCTCAGAACTAATTCACAACTAGCCTGAGTGTAAGTGTTCAGATTTCTTTTAGTGGGCTGCTGAACTCAAATATACTACCTTGCTACATGCTAGCTGATTTCCTGGTTAAAATGTGTTATTAAACATAACATTTTAAAACTACTTTATCTCCAGCTGCTGAACATAAGATACTTGAGGTTCCCCAGTACCATTTGTATACTCTGAAGTCCTGGGCATTCTGTGGGAGGTTCAGCATTCTAGTTCTAAGAATGATGACACATAGCCACTTTTCATATAATTAACTCTTATTAAAGAGACAAGTTTAAATGCCAACATAATGCTGAAGTTTGAAAGATATGATGTAGTCTATTTGTAACAGTGGAAGAAAATTTTGAAAGCATAACCATTGCTTTAATATATGGATAGCTGAATGAAGATAACTTCAAAAAAACAAGTTACATACCTGACCAGAAGTACTAGAATATTAATGTTTTGCTTAAACAATGATACGTAGACTTTTAAAAACCCACTTAATTGTAGAGGCTTCTTTAAACAAGACCTGGGATCTTGAATCTATTTTATTCTAAAAGAAAATACATTTATTTTTCAAAACTTTAAGGTGGTAATATATCTTCAAACTTAAAAAAAAAGCACTGGGCTAAAGCACAATACACCAAAAAGCACAATATACCAAAGCAAAACTGAAAATAAATTTTGTAGTGAAGGTCTGTGACTGCATTTTAGAGCAGAAGCAACAACATTAAGCATTAGAAATTATTCAATATATATTTCAACTTCTGTCCCAGCTTTGCAAATATTTACTTTTGGTATTTCCTTGTCTCATTTGTACAGCCTGAGTATCAAAGTCAAGCTTGTTTTGATTTTTTTTAATCTTTTATTAGTAAATGACTTTTTTTTTTTTCATTTTGATATGTTATTTGCCTACATCCTTTATGTTTTCTAGTTGTTTCTATTTACCACAGTGATTTACTGCATTGAATCTGACTTATGAAACTACTGACTTGCCCTGTGGTGTCTATCCTGTCTTGTCGTTGAACCTGTTACCCTGCTCTCTGCTTGCCTTCATTTCAGTGCCAAGGGTTGTTATCTTAAAGCTTGTAAAGCCTGCAGTGTACAATTGTGTATTAGGTCATTCCACCAACCAAAGCAAAGATCACAGAATACCAGAAACCATACGTATGGAAAAAAAATCTCAGGAACATCACAAAACTCAGGACTTAGGTGACAGCTTGTTGTGACAAGTATGAATCCTTCTTGATGAGAAAGATTTTTCTTACCTTTTTTTTTTTTTTTTTTTTAAATGCCATTTACACATAGTTAGCATTGAATTGTTATACACAGTATCTATCATGAGCTTTTTGGTGATGGGAATAAAAGTAATTCTTGTCACCCTTTATGTAGTTCTGTGCTTGACATTAAAATCTAATGTGTTTTTCACCAGTTGATTATCCACTGTTTATAATATCTAGTAGTAATTTGTAGAAGATGCCTGGTAGATATTTTAGCCCTGCCTGTCCCAGCAGTCATAATCTTTGATTATCTTCTTGCTCAGTAAAACGTTTCACAGATGTTTGCTTTAGAACAAGGCTTTCAGAATGAGACCTTAACTACTATACAAAATTTATCATCACAATAATGTCAGGTGCTACCTAGGTATGTGAAGAAATGTGTGTACATCTGAAATACCTGTATTCAAAAAAGGAATAATATCTGATTTTTAATTAATCTTTGTTTTAATTATAGATAATAATCAATTACTGTAAACATAATCTGTGCTATGTAGGAGGTCAGATTAGTGTATCAAAACAAGTCTTTTTTTTTCTGATAAGCTGTGAAACATGCAGATTCTAAACACACCATTGTGAGGAGTCTTTTTTCATTGGAGAAGAATCAAATAACAGCTGAAGGTAGCAACAAATTGACTGTATGTAACCTGTGGGCACATAACATTTGTTATCAGTTTGCTCCCACTCCCAATTAAGTACTTTTGCTCCATAACCTTGAAAGTATGCTTTGTAGGTTGTCATACAGTGAAGACCACTTACTGTTAAAATAAAGCAAGATACTGTAGAGACCTTTTTATCTCCAATAAACTAATGCATATACTGTTTGAAAAAGCTATTGAATTATCTGTCTAATCCTAATACAATTTGCCTTCTCTATATGCAATGATTATTTTATTTATTTTTTTTTTCATTTTTGATACATTGTTCCACAGGCTCTACTTTTGTCAGAACACGTATTTATGTAGAAATTCATGGCATGATGGGGGGGGGGGGCGGTAGCTGCTGCTTTTACAGAAATGCTACATATTGGAATTAAATAAAACCATTCTGATATTTAGCCCCAGTGAAATCAAAGGAAGACCTCAAATTAACTTCAGCATGAATATTTTCTTACAAAATCCTTAGAAATAGTGTAATCATAGGATGCTGAGATCATAGAATAATTGAGGTTGAAAGGGAGCTGAGGTTGGAAAGAGCTCAGAATGTCTCTTGTGCAGCCTGCAGGATAAAGCAGGACCAGCTCTGAGAACACACAAGGTTGCTCAGGACTTGGTCCACTTGGATCTCAAAACCTTCCAAGGATGGTGGCTGGACAACCTTTTTGATGAGCCTGTTCAACTGCTTGCCTGTTCTCTGAGGCATATTCTTGTATCCAGTTGCACTTCAGAGCTGTCTTCTCACAGCTAAACAAGCCCACCTCTCAGCCTCCTCTGATAATGCTCTGCTACATTCACTCAGGGTATTAATGTAATTCTTGACTGGGGTGCTCCAAAACTGGGCACAGGACTCTAGCTGCAGCTTAAAGAACAATGAGGAAAGTAGGGTGAACATTCCTCTTTACCTCCTGACTGCTCCTGTTAGCACAATCCAGGAGCCTGTTGCTGCCAGAGCACACTGCTGGGTCATGTCAGGCATTACCAGATCCTTCTCAACAGGGCTACTCCCCAGTAAGTCAGGCCTGACTTTACAGGGGAATTTCTTCCTACTCAGGATCAGAACTTAGTATCAGTCTGTGCTGAATTCCATGAGATTCCATGCAGCCCATTCCTTCAACATGTCTTGGTCTCCCTGCATGGCAGGCCTGCCACAGAGAGTATGGACTGGTTCCCCCTCCTTCTCATTCCTCTTTCCCCTGCCAGTTTGACATCATCTGCAAATGATGAGAGCGTATGTTATTACTTCTTTCAGGTCATTGATAAATACAGACCCCTCCATTTTTTTATGATGTCCAGATAGAGTAAGACCCATTAACCATCACTCTCCTCTATTTTTTACCCATTTAGCAGTCCACCCCTCCAGACCATAACATTCTATCTTGGATACAAAATTATCTGGCATGTAAGAACAATAACTTCTTTAAACCAAGTACATATCAACTGAAGCTTACTGGAATTGCAGAAAAGATTAGCACAACATAATGACTGCTAGGACAAAAATAACTGTAATTATAATCTATCTGAAAATCTGGAATTTTTTTAATCATAATGATTACCTAAAATTCTAAACTAAAGGCTCTGAAGTATTGTAGGTTATTGATACAATTATATATACTTATAATTACTTACATATATATATTTTATAGAGAAATGTCTTCAAAATATGCCATGGATTGTAAGACATTTATTAAAACTTAATGTTTATCAGACCAAAGAAATTGTTGGGTTGAGTGTGGGTATAATAAGTAAGATGGTCAGTGTCCTAAAACAAACACAAAGCAAAAAATGTCTATCTAAACCATGTCGGGCTTCAGACTTCAGCAGAAAATTGTTTAGGAACATGAACCTCCTTTCCCTTGTTATTTTGCCAGAACAGAGTATTTCAAAGCAGTAACTGACTTAAGACCAGAGGCGTGTTAAAATCTCCTCTTTCCCCTGACATTGGATATACAATGGACAGTTCATTCATTAGATGCTGATTTTTTCTTTATAGATATTTGGTTAAAAAAAATTTGCTGAATGTTTATCACATACTTCTGATTCTGTGTTATTGTTAAAGGTTTATTTTTAAAGGACATTTGGTTAGAGCCTTTAAGGTGCCACTTGAAACATACAGAAATGCAAACTTCTAGAAACAGACTCTTAGATCAGAGTTTGCAGTATGAAATGCAATTTGGGTTTGTTTATTTACTTAAGCATTAAGTTTCATTGATTTTTCAAATGTAGTTAGTTCCAGTTTTAAGAGAAAGTGAGATGACATGTGGTTGCAGGAGAACATCATGCAAACTTCACAGTTTTGCTATGCAACATAATAAAACTCAGTGATTTTGATTGATTTTCGTTTTACATTTTTACTTTTCTCTAAACGAGAAACTCAAAGTGAACCTTGAAGAAAGCATAGAATGTGCCAACCCACATGGATCAAACCCTAAGAAAATATTCACACTAACATCTGTGAAACAGAACTGTAAGTTTCACTCACAGCTGTTGAAGAATACATCTTGTCAAGGCACTGAAGCATCTTTTTGTTGTTTTTTTTTTCCTCCTTGGATTACCTTTGCCATCTCTATGTCATCTTTGTACACTTCCTAACTAGAGAAACTTAGGCAGACTCAAAGGAATCCTGATGTAGTTTTGAAAACACACTTTTGAAAACACTTTTTCACAAAAAGCAAAATAATAAATCTGATAAAGTTCACTCTGAATCTTTTGAAGAAAACTCGGGAAAAAGTTTGATAAAATCTAATAATTTTAAACAATTTTTTTGAAATTCAGATGCCCTAATTGCATTTTTTCTTCACTGAATCCTTTATTTAATACAGAAAAAAATTAAAAACTCTTAAGTAATCAATCTAGAGATGATAAATTTTTCATATTGTCCAATAAACATAGACACACTCATCTTTCCAAATATTGTTGGACTATTGCAATTAGGTGTATCATATATATCATAGATTGCTTCAAAAAGGGCATTGCCATAGTCAAGCAAGTAGTTTTATTTATAGATACTGCAGATAAAGCCAATCATAGAGGCAGGAGATGAGGAAACACAGAAAAAACTTCTACAGATTGAGTTCAGATTTAAGAAAGAAAGGATGTAACCTAGAAACCACACAGCTTTGGTAATCAAGGGGGAACAGGACTTTTAAATACAAAAAACCTTGTCATCCTAAAAAAGGCTTTGGTTTAAAAAAATAAAAGGAAAAATCAAAGAAAACTAATTTTGTGGAACAATAACTGAGATAATAGAAAATAAGTTCATTGCCTACTTTTTGATAATTACAAACTTGAATTGATATCACTGAGACATGGTGGGATGACTCTTTTGACTGGAGCATGGGGATGGTTGGGTATAAACTCTTCAGGAAGGAAAGGCAAGGCAGAAGAGAAGACATTATATTGTTGCTCTTTTATTTATCAAAATACCAGAACTTAGATCCACTTAGAAAAATTAAAAATTCATAAAAAAATAAAGCTTTAATATTCCCTATGTCACTGGTCTTCAAACATGACAGAAGTATGGTTAGTTTTGTCACAGTTGTTGCACCTCATTGCAGATATTTAGGATAAATATTCTTACAGTCTGTGTTTGATACTTTTCCTGTATTAGTAGCTCATTACATGTATCTGTATATATTAGCTTAACAAGTACTACATGCAGTTACTTAAGTGCACCATATACTCTCTTGGGTTTCTGAGTCATTTGCTCCTTACATGCTTGATGGCTGCAAGTCTAGAACACCTCTGTATGGCATACAGACTTTTATTATAGTCCAGCTCCAGGAACCTGGTTCAAAAGGGGATTTTTGTGCCATAATCCTGAGCCCTGAAATGTTTATATTTTATCAGAGTTCACAGATCATAGAATCATAGAATGATTCTCCTTTAAATGAAGACCTTTAAATGAAAGCTGACCTTTGTCATCTATGCCAACCTCCTTGCCATGAGCAGGAATATCTTCAGTGGGAGCAGGCTGCTCAGCTATGACTAAAGCCTTTACCAAATCTGTATCCAAGCCTAGTACCAAAGTTTGGAATTGACAAACAAAATACAAATACACACACAAACACTAAGAAGAGAGTCTTAGAAGTAATCATGTAAATAGTGATTTGTCTAAGTCTTGACTAGTATGGAAATGTGAAGTACTCTGTTTTAGACCCTTCCTCTACCCTTGTTTTAACCTGGCTGACAAGAAAAAGGCATTGCTTTTACTCATGATCATCAGAATTGAAAGAGAGAGTCTACAAGAAGACCAAAGACATATGTTCTGTTTCTTTTTAAAAAGATTATATCCACCACTTGACACGTGTAAATGTTTGTCATAAAAAGAACTAATGGTTAATTTTTTGAGAGAAGCGAGCTTGTGACCAAAGATTAACTTCAGGCTTAGTCACTGGATTTTAGTCTCTGGCATGAGGACAACAGTATTCTAATCCAAATACTATTACTTTAAAGCAGGAATAAATTAATGGAATACATATCTTCTGAATTGGAAATGTCATTATCTTCTCTCTATCTTCTGTCATCTTCTAATTTTAAAAGAACTTGACAGCTGCCATTGCATTTTTTATGGAGTCCAACTCATTAAGGTTGCCTGAACACTCATGAAATCAAATGTTTTAGAAAATATTGATAGAAGAAAACTTATTTTGAGAATTCAATTAATATTTTGCATGAATAAGCATTATGTTACTGAGGTTCTGTTCACAAGCAGAATCTTCAGTGACTAGAGTCCTTTTAAATGTGAACATCTCTGTGTAACACAGAAGCTGTGAAGGTAAATGTGAATGATCCCCAAAATAAGTGTGAATTTGGGGGATCATAATTTTAAATTTAGGTGTCCATGTCTCTTTTTGAAATACATTCTGTCTTGCCCCTCTAAAATCAAACCTGTTTAACACAAACCAGACATATTTTAAACATTTTTACACCTTTATCATTTCCTGAATTCGGTCCTTTTTTAAAAAATGGAGGCTGAGTGTAATTGTAGTTATTATTGCCTAATAATCAGCTAACTTGGATTTTTCAACAACATAACCTTTTTAGACATTTTACACCTACACTGTAAGAGAAGCACAAAAGAGCCCCAAGGCTCTGTGTCTATTGCTGTGAATAAGGCAATCACCATTTACAAGTGGTAGTTCCTGACTAAAGTCTACCAAGGACTGAAATGAAAGAAAATCATTCAAGTCTGAAATCGACAAAGGTCACAAAATAAATTAAATTTAGTTTTTTCTGTTTGAGTAAACTAAGAGAGCAGCATTCAGATCACAGCTCCCTCCTAAAGCTAATGCTAATTTAGGTGAATTATCCCTGAGCTGATTTCACAAACCTTAGAACTAGCGGGATGCATTCTTAATGCTGATGTAAATGCACCATCTTCCGAGTTGAGCTTTGTCCTTTTTTCTATATAAAGGTCCTTCTACCACCTTTTGGTCTCATAATCCCAACTCATGCTGAACACTTAAACCGTTCCATTAATTCTTGCTGTCCTTTAAAATCCTGAAATTGCTGATTGCTTGTGTCCTTCAAATTCTGTATGAAAAAAAGCAGAAGTGAAGTAGTGTTATTTGCCTTTTAAAGTGAACAGTCTTTATTGGTTGACTGTTTTGCTTACTTTTTTTGTCTGGCTGACAAAGTGGTTGACCAGCTAAATTCTAAAAAAAATATTCCTGACTATATAACCAAGAAAACGTATCAATTAAATATGTAAAAAAATTTCACTTCAAAACATGAATTAATAACAATGAGAACAGTTGGAATTATATCAATTGCATAGTGAAAAAAAAATGCAAAAAAAACCCCCAACTTGTTTAAAGAAAAGGATTTACCTGCTGAATGAGAAAGAAAGCGGTCTCAGATTCTGTATCAATCTTAGTTAATTCAACACTGCCAGTAAGATGTGGTTGATATAAACTCCTCGTATTCAACCTTCATAATTGCACAATTAGTTTATTTGAAATGGAAATTTTTCACTATTAATCTCCAAAAAAAGGGCTGGGATTTTAAAAACATTATTTGTGAACTATTTTTTAATTATTGAAATTTTAATGAACTCAATACATACTCATATTTAGGCTGAAACATTCTGTGGTAAGTTTCAGGGAAATTGAAATTTTATGGAAACATTAAAAATCCTCTTGTAATAGAGTTTTTTAATGAAAGTACTGTCAGATCCTGAATTATTGTTGTGCTATTGGGCACATAATGAATGTTGTATTCCAGAAAATAATTAATGACAAATGTACTAGGTAATGGATGTTTCTGTGTATTTCAGTACATGCTTATCATTAGAGAGGATCTGGGGAACTACAGGCCTGTTGGCCTGACCTTGGTACTGGGGAAAATCATGGAGAGGTTCATCTTGTGTGAGCTCACATGGCAAGTGCAGGACAGCCAGGGGATCAGGCCTAGCTAGCATGGGTTCAGGAAGGACAGGTCCTGCCTGACAAACCGGATCTCCTTCTATCACCAGGTGACTTGCCTGGTGGATGGGGGAAGAGCTGTGGATGTTGTCTATTTAGACTTCATTAAAGCCTTTAACACTGTCTCCCACAGCATTCTCCTAGAGAAGTGGTGGCACGTGGCTGAGATTGGTGCATCCTTCTTTGGGTAAAAAAATGTCTGGCTGGCCAAGCCCAGAGAGTTGTAGTAATGGGGTTGGATCCAGTCTGCAGCTAGTCACCAGTGGTGTCCCCCGGGCTCAGTTTTAGAACCTGTCTTGTTCAGTGTCTTCAAGATGAGGGGATGGAGAGCTTCCTGAGCAAGTCTGCAGATTACACCAAACTGGGCAGGAGTGTTGATCTGCTTGAGGCTAGTAAGACTCTACTGAGGGACCTGGACAGACTGGGTCGATGGGCCAAGGCCAACTGTATGAGGCTTAACAAGGCCAAGTGCTGGGTCCTGCATTTTGGTCAAAACAACCCCATACAATACTACAGGCTTGGAGAAGAGTGGCTGGAAAGCAGCCAATCAGAAAAAGACCAAGGAGTGCTGGCTGACGGCTGGATGAACAGGAACCAGCTGTGTGCCCTTGTGGCCAAGAAGGCCAACAGCATGCTGGCCTTCATCAGGGAGAGTGTGGCCAGCAGGAGAAGGGAAGTGATGGTGCCCTGTACTCTGCACTGGTGAAGCTGCACCTCAAGTACTTTGTTCAGTTCTGGGCTCCTCACTAAAGGAAGGATATTGAGTTGTTGGAACGTGCCCAGAAAAGAGCAACCAAGCTGGTGAAGGGTTTAGAGAACAAATCCTATGAGGAGAGGCTGAGGGAACTAGGACTTAGTAGTTTGGAGAAGAGGCAGCTGACGGAAGACCTCATTGCTCTCTACAATAACCTGAAAGGAGGTTGCACTGAGGTGGGTGCTGGCCTCTTCTGACTGAATTACGATATGACTAGAGGAAATGGCCTGAAATTGCATTAGGGAGGTTTAGACTCTGGAGGTCATCTTGTATAATCTCCCTATTTATGCAGGGCCATCTAGTGGTGGTTCTGCAGGACCATGTACAAATGGCTTTTCAGAATCTGCAAGGTAAGCATCTTCACAATCTCTTTAAATAACTTATTCTGAATCAGCAGATAATCATAACTATTGCTTATTTTCTTAGCAGTTTCATAAATGTCTACATGATAGTGTGTTTTCAACATCCTAATTGGAATTCTATGCTAATACTTAGTTTTTCCAAGGTAAAATCTCCTCTGTCTTCAAAAAGCTTTTCTGTTTACATTTTTGCCTAGGTTCCTGTACTATTTTTATGTATGTTTATTGCAATGCCAATTCCTTGATTATCAGTTTTGTGAATGATGCAAAAATACATTAACATACTCTTACATGTCTATGTTCAAAATTATTATGGTTAGATTGAAAAAAATGTGTTTGAGAGCCACAGTCTTCACAATCTATACTTTTTAGGCAGTTAACTACCTAACAGTATCTCCCCCCTTAACATATGTGTGCATAATACCAAAAAACCTGCATGAATATAAAAGTGTTGCTTCAGCTATTTAATAGAAAATCATAAATAGAAAGCTGCAGCTTAAATTCAGTCCCTTTTTGAGACTCATACCAAACTTTATCAGGTCTGAGTACTTATAAATTTAGCCACAATTAACTTTTTCTCACAAATGGAAGCCCAACAGGATTTTCTCTATTTTCTAACCAATATGCCACAGGCTATTATTTTCCCATGAGGAAGCAGCTTCCCTTTGCATTCCTTCTTCTGCATGAAGGATTTGAGCATATCCTGGTCATCTGTCAGTGAATTCTGACAATAATCTATATTATGAGTATGTTTGCATATATTGTATAAACCTTCCATTCTCCTTGGTGAGTTCTTTCCTTCCTCATTGAGTATCTACATATTAGCTGAGCTGAAAAGGGTTGATTGCTAGTCAAATTATTAAGGTACCTGACTTTTTTAAAGTAGTATTTTAAATTATTAACAACAGTTCATCATGGGTGCTAGAGTCAGGGAAAAACTGTATACCTTCACACCAAGGCTACAGACTCAAACTCACTCTCCTTAGTTCAATGTGTCTACAGATACTCCTCAAAAGACCATTTAACCCAATGCCTCTTGACAGTGGCCAGTAACAAAAACATAGAGGAAGAAAAAAAACAAACCAAAACAAAAAAACAGTATCAATAAGATTATACTTTTTCCAGAGATAACATCCCAGAGTGCAATAGCCTGTGGCCTAGGCATTTCCTGAGCTGAGGGTTTCATCAGACCATTGTGTTTCACAGCTGCTAAATGAGATATTCTCTATTATTTTTTAAGCTTATCTATGATAAGCAATTCCTAGTTGTCACGGTTTGACTCAGAATCTAAAAATAAACCAGAGACAACAAGCTCTCAATCCCCTCCCCCTCCCACCCAGGTAGGGAAGGAGAGAGAGAATTAGGACAGAGACTTAGCTAGATTGAAAACTAAATTAGACAGCTTTCATTATATGTACAATTATATACAAGTATGTTCAGGAATCTGCAAAAGCCTCTTGCCTCCCCCCACCCCCAGCAACTCCCCCGGCACTCTCCTGAGCTGTGAGCAATCCAGAAAAGTCTCAGCCTGCAGGCAGGAGATAAGGCAGAGCAGACAGGGCTGTGGGGAGAGTTATGAGGGTCAGGGCTGAGCCTGGGGTCGACGGTGAGGGATGGGTGGAGTCCTCCCCAGACGCCAGCCATGGACAGAAGAGAAGGGAAGAAGAAGCAGGAAGGAAGTTGTCTTCTGTGATCTCTGACCTTCCTCTGAGCTTACGTAGATATATGGAATGGAATACCTTTGGTCAGTTCTGCTGTCTGTCTAGTCCAGCTCCCCTACGGGGGGGTCACAGATACAATTCTCCTGCCCCGGTAGCCTCTGTAGCAGCAGAGCTAAGAAGTGACCTTGGAGTCTCAGCAGAAACATAAACATTCCAGTTTTATCAGCCCACTAGCTGGAACACTTGCTGCTAGTTAAAAGAAAGCTTACTGAAGGAAAAAAAATCAGTAAAAGGAAAATTAGCTTCATCCTGGCTCAACCCAGGACATTCTTGAAATACTGGAAATACTTAACAGAGAAATGTATTTGTAGTTCTGTTATTATTTATCATTATTCTCTCAGAGTTTGGTGACTAAATGACACACAAAAATAAAAACTATTGTGGATTTATATTTTTTCCTCAACTTTTTCTTTAATGATCATATTTGTTTTTCAGATAATTCTTTAAAACTATTCATTTTTTAATCTATTGTTTCTTCTTTGTCCTTTATTTATTCCTTCTTTTTTTTTTTCTGCAAGTTGGTACTTGATATAACAAACATCGTTCAAAGTTTACAGCAGAGTTCTTGTTTTTTTTGCAGAGTGATTTATTTAGAGAAAATGGTTTACTTTTTGCATATCTCTTACAACATCAATGAGGATACGTGACCCACTTCCACACCCCATACCCTCACACATTTTAGAATGGGAATTCAAAAGGTCAAGAAAGTATATAATTTGTTGAATACAGTAAATTAGAACTGAAATTTCATTTGCAATTAAACTCTTTTTCAGATGACCAGAAATATGAAAATGGTAGGGTTTTTTTGTATTAGAAATGTCAGTTAATTAAGTGAATGGAAACAATTCTGGAAAGATCATGCAAGCTGTTCAAACACAAACACCAAAATAAAGGGAGAGACAAGAAAAGCTAAATGTGTCATACTTCTTTCTGTATTTCTCTTTTGCATGGGTAGTTTTCAATGATGTAGTCATAATGCAAAAAGTTTAAACATACCAGCTGAAAACAATTTATTTTAAATAGTAAGCTTAAATTCAAATGCAACAGATGCCACAATGTTTCAATGAAATGAATAACTTTAAATTATGTTCATTAATCCACAGACTTGATTTAGACTGGGATAATCCCAGGTTTTGGACTTTAACCCAAAGAGGCTTTAGAGGTTGATATTAACCTTCAGCAGGACATTTCCCAAGGTCAGACCCATGTCACAAAATGAATATTAATGTAAGTGGAAGCTGTAGAATAAAGCATTGCTACCACCAATTTCTTGAGAACACCACTTAAAGCAGGATTTATTGGAAAGGGTATAGCAAACAGTTCTCAGTGCACAGCAGTAGCTAGAGGCTTCCTGGGGGCCAGGATGCTGGGAGCCATGGAGGATGCTCCCAGGGGTGGTAGGGCAGGGCCACACCAGCCAAAGTCAGTCCCATGGGCAGGGTGTGAACCCTGGACACAACCTAACCCTCAGCACACCTGGGACCCTCTCCTCAGCAATGAGCAGGACAGGGCTGCCCATGGCTGTACTGGTGCTAAGCTGGCACACAAGCCCACAGCAGAAGGACTCTTACAATAAGAAATACAAAATTTTACATCGACAAACTGCCTCATGCTACATCGTGTAGCTTATACATGGGAAAATTCATGATAGGGACTGAACAAGGGCTCGCTGTCCTCTCAGCAGCTTCATGGATAGTAATTCATGCACATCAGAAGTAGGAAAACAACAGAAAGTGGAATAGCTGGCATATACGAAAGATAAACATTTAATTATTATCCTGGCACTATCTTAGTATATGCAACATCCCCTTAGAAATTATTGTTAGCATTCTAGTACTGGAAGTTTCCAGTTATCAAGAATTTGTAAGAAAATTGAAGTTATTTAGGAATTTAAGTGAATACTAAAATATTCAGAAAAACTTATTATAATCTTGTGTTGTGAGTGTTCAAAAACTCATATTTAAAGTTCTACAGAAAACCTTTGTACAGTCATCAAGTCCCTTAGTTATCAGCCACCCACTTGGTTAAATGCTTTCAAATATATCGAAAGTTGCTAAAAGCAATTGTGGAAATTCGCAAAGTTTGACAGTAGTCTTTAAACCTGAGAGCAGATGCAAAGTTAGCACATTCAAAAGTGAAATCCTGAGAATGCACATATTATAAGACATGTTACTTGATTAGGCTTCTTACAGAAAAAAAAAGTTGAGCATAAGTACAACAACTGTATGGGTTATATGAATCTGAGTACACTTTTCTTTTAGGAGATTGTTAAACCTTGATAAATTCAAACAGGCTGGGCACCTCAGTACTTCTCAAGATTTTGCCCTTAACTTCTTTCCCCGTTTCTATTATTGATTCTGCTGAAAACAAGAGGGAGTATTAGGGAGCATGAACTGGCTCTCTCAGTTCTTCACTTTAATTTTGCACTGTACAGGAAAATCAATTATATAAACTCTTACACCATACTCTCAATTCCATCCAATTCCTTTCACCTATGAGGGGGAGATAGTACTATTTTTGCCATATCCTTCCTACTGATTTTTGTCCCAAAGAAAAACTTCACAGTTTAAGTAGTTTAGATAAAATAAAAATCTAAGTGTTTTATGTATTTATTAACAATCCATAACTAACCAGCAATCAGTGAACCACATGAGAAGGATCAGTATCATCAATAAAACAAATATACCACAATACTAGACACCTACAAAATGTTAATAAACACATACAAATTTCTAAAGAGCCTTCTATAAATAATCCTGGCAAATTCTAATCCTACATTTCATTCACATTATGTGGCCACACACACACTCTCACAGGACATGTGGGCTACAAGCTGATATCCTGGCACTGTGGGTTCCCCTGCTAGCACACACCTGTGTTCGTGATGTGAATGCTCCAGCTTTGTATGTACCCAAGCAGCTCCCTATAACTTAGTAATGTGCATGCTAGTGACAAAGCCCCCTACAAGGCCACATAAACCCCCCATGTTTGTGGTCCCCACATGCTGCGCTTGGTACTGTCACCTCAGTAACAGGGTACAGGCTGCTCACAGCATCTGATAGGCTCTCCAGCCTAGCAAAAGTTCTGGCAGTATCAAACCAGCTTTCTACTACTGTTCTTTCCTCTACATGGTCCCTTTATTGTGGTTTTCTTCTTTAATAGCATCAGCTGGGTGCTGATGGTTGACTTTCTTTTTACCATGATCAGTTTTTGGCAAACATCCACCAGACTTTTTTTTTAAAATATGCTCCACATATGCACTACATACACTCACATTCTTACTTATACAGGTATTGATGAAAAGATATTTTAAATTGGGAGGGTCAGATTCTCAGCAATTTTAAAACTAACATCATTTTATTGGGGATTAATGGCAGTTTAGTATAGAGGGAGAAAACTCTAAGATTTTCTGTTTTTCTTTTCTCCTTCTAAGTAATAGTTTCCAGTTAGACTTATGCAGATCATCCTTATTCATGGTCTGCTTACAGAATATAGACTTCCTTAAAGACATGTCCACCAATATAAGTAACAGTTGAACTGCCTTACTTCATATACAGATAGTATTAAGTTGGTAATTTTAGTCTTCCATGAGTGTGTGTGCATGTTGCTCTCTAATCCAAAATAGCTGTTGACATTAATATTGGTGACAGCAGTGCTGGCTGCCCCTTGGTATAAACTGCACTGCTTAGGAACAGGTTTTTCACATATCAGTGATCATGGAAACGCTGAATCTAGATCCATTAAAAATCTCATGAATCTGCCAAATAAATATATTAAAAGAAGTTTTTGTTTCACAGTATTAATCACTCAAATATTTCGTAAATCCATTTTGAGGTAATGTGTATTTGTTCAAGGGTGCAAAGGATTTTTCCTTAAAAAAAAATCAGTGGCTTTTTCCTTTAAACAGCAATTTCACACAGCAACATAAAAATCAACTAAGGCATTTTGCTGCATCATTAGCTTGGATGACACGCTGAGAGTCATGACAGAGATGCATAACAAAGCAGTCCTAGCTACAAAAAAAAGCATATTTACCATGTCACATAAAGGTCAAACTTCTTTAAAAGATAATTGATATATGTTATCCCAGAGAAAAGCATTTGCATCTCCTTATTTTTCTCTATCAGCAGATAGTATACACTGAACTGCTAGCAGCTGTCCATTGAGGAAAAAGACTGCTTACAGAACTTGTTTATTGAAAGTAATCTGTCCTACATTCATAAATGTAAAGTATGATGCAAAGAACACAAGAATCGTAGGAACATGACAAAATGCTTTCAGTCTTCCAGTTCTTAGTTACTTGTATTAACAATTTTTTAATATTCTTGCAAAAGAAAATACACATTACCATTATAACTGACAATAATAGATCAATGTTTCTATATTATATTAAACCTGGTTTGGAAATGGAGATCTACATTTATAGTGAGTATGTTCAAGATTACTTGTGACATAGTTGGGAAAAACTTTAGTTTGAGCAGCTTTTGCTATTATTTTGCATTATTTTTTTGCATTATTGTTTATTCTGTATTCTGTATCATATATAAACTCTAAAATGGGTGGGGAGATTCCTAGGTTATCACTATATTTCTAGGCTCTGAACTCTTAAAAATGCCCAAATATTATAGCTTTATATATTTTTACTTGTTAGTTTCTACTACATAATTGAAGGGTTTCCTTCCCCTGGGCAAACAAACTATGTGTTTCTGTGAGGGAAATAACGCTTAGGCATATGGGTTGTTTCCTTAAATTTGTGTATAATATTTTTGTATTTACTTTGCATTTATTTTTTCTTGTCATTTTATTCTAGTTTTGATCTTTCCTATTTTAGAACTTCAGGAACTTGAAGTAAAAGGCATTATTGTCTATTTTTCCTCTTCACAAGTATATGACTTTGTTTTATGGGCTTATTTTTTTCCCCCATTGAGTTCTCAGGTAAGTCTGTGAGCCGGATGAAAAGGGACACTTCAGATTTTCCAGTGTGATTGGAATTTTAAGTTCCATTTAAAAATCAACGACAGTGCTGCAGAACTGCCTGCATACCCGACAGTCTCTAATCATAAGAGTTTTGGCTGTAAAGTTACTTAAGCATTGAGAGTGCTGTCATTTTTTAAAGTAATTTTGTCAGAGTTGGGCGACTTTAGATCTATATTTCATCTAAAGCCAACTAAGATTCATTGATTTAAATAAAAACATGATCATGCCGTGCCAAGTGCCTCCTGCAAAATACATACCTCTTTGCTTCCAAGACATCAATGAAAAAGAATGGAAACTATCTTACTGTGTTAAATCAATAACTATTTACCCAACGGTATGAACTTTGAATTTATTTTTGGTCTGAAATTATATCAGTGCACATATCCTAAAAAAATAATCACGAATAGGTAAGGCTTAAGATGACAGTATCCTTCATCATACTTGTTGAAGTTGCTCCACTATGCAGGAAAAATAAAAAAAATAATTCTGTGACATTTGGTAATTTAAGTGTCCATAACTGGCTTTGAGAATTCAGAGAGCCAGGTAGAGAATTAATCATTATGAGAGTGATCATCTTCATGCCTGAGAGTCTTTGTGAACCTCGTCTTGTAGCCTTTCACAAAATCACTTACCTATCTTTATGTATTTAATCTTGTCTTTTTGAAGGAAAAAAAATGTAAAGATTCTGCACAATATAGATGAAGGTTTAGAAGAAAAAACACAAATCTACCTAGGTGAACATCTTGTACTGGATCTGCTTTGAATATTATAGTTAAAATGTCAGATAATTACTTGAGCCACATGCTAGAATAGGCTTTTTCTCTGTTTTGGGAAGCTTGATTTTTTAATGTTTTAATTTCCAGTGTGGATATTGATCAAAATCATGTTTTGTTGGTTTTTGTCTTTTAGTACTTTGCCTTTGTTGACTCCTTCCTTAAATAATGTTACATTTTAACTTTTGTCTTGAAGACACTACAGACACCTTAAGTAAACTTATTCCAGAAGTCCTTGGTAGGCACACATTCTGTGCTTCTTCAACTCCATGCTATGATAGTCACAATATTTTATAGGAGGACACTCACCAATCATTTCACATACATCCATAGGGCCCTTTGCACAGCAAATCCTCCAAAACTATCTTTGGGGAGAAAGAAAATATATTTCCACAGGGTCATTATCTTTACAGTTTGATTATAACAACTACAGCTATAGTTCTATTAATACTGACACTACTATTACAAGTATAATATACCACAGAGGAGTGTGACATTTTCTAGGCTATTGTAAAGCCTCTAGAAGCCATCAAGGATTTGCCTAGTGTACTACAGAACACGTCTGAGCAATTAATTTTATGAGACAAGGCACCACTGTGAATTAAACCACCTCCAGCTTTCAAAGTGAATGCTTTGTACCCAGTGGGCTAAAGCAAGAATTTAGTTTAAACCAAAAGAATATCGGAAACACTTCCTTTTCCCACAAACCATATTTTATTACAACAGACGAGAACAAACCACAGCAACTGAGAATAAAAATTACCAGTGTGTATTACGACTATGCCAAGCTTTTGTGTCTGCAGAATATATTTGAGGTAGAAAAAGAAACTCTGATGTGTCGTCCGGTTTCATACATGAATTTACTGAAAATGCATTGGATTGAAACTTGGATTTATATTTTGTTCATCCTCGGTTCACATTTCTTTTAGGAGGACTTCTGGAAAAAATATTTATTAAAACAGACTGAGAAAATACTAGGTTAACACTGATCAAAATCCAGAGGAACAGAAAGGAAAAGAAAGAGAAATATTCATAACAAAGTGAGAAAAAGACACTGAAAAAGTGAGATAATCAACATAATTCAAGTCTCAGCATACCTGCCATTCTCTACATAATTTCTAGGTACCTACTTTGTACTTGTGTGTTTAAATTAAGATTGCAATAGTACATGAACATTAGAAAATTCTAGCCTTATGCCTTTGTTTTTTTTCTTTCTTTTTTTCTTTCTTTCTCAGTTTATGGATTTTAAAACATGGGAAGTTTGTTCAAACACTTCTGGTCTTTTCTGTATTATGTGGGCTAAGGAATGTAATCTAAAACCAAACTTCATACTAGTTAAAGAAATATTATTCTATATTGAAGAATATTTAGAAATAAGGAAAAAAAAGTTCTAACAAAGAACAATTCTAATATTTTATTATCCACATGGTACTGGAAGGCCACTATAAGGTCTCCCCAGAGCCTTCTCTTCTCCAGGATGAACAACTCCAACTCTCAGACTGTCTTCATAGGAGTCATACTCCAGCCCTCAGATCATCTTCATGGCTCTCTTCTGAGCTTGCTCCAACAGCTCTATGTCTGTGTTGAGTACTCCAGAAGTGAACACAGTACTTCAGGTGGGGTCTCAGGAGAGCAGAGTAGACAGGGAGAATCCCCTCCCCTGACCTTCTGGCCACGTTTCTTTTGATGCAGCCCATGATACAGTTGGCTTTCTGGGATGAAAGAGCACATTGCTGGCTCATTGAAATTGAGCTTCTCATCAGCCAACACCCCAAGCCCTTTTTCTCAAGGCTGTTCTCAATCCATTCTCTGTCCAGCCTGTATTTGTGCTTGGGATTACCATGACCCAGGTTCAGGACCTTCCCTCCTACATGTCAACTGCACCACACAGCTTGTTGTCATCAGTAACTTTGCTGAGGATGCACTTAATGCTATTGTCCATGTGGCTGTCAAAGGTGTTAAACAGCATCGGTCCCTGTGCCAAACCCTGAGGAACATCAGTTCTCACTGTTCTCCACTTGGACATCAAGCTTTTGATTGCAGCTCTTTGAGTGACACCATCCAGTTACTTCCTTATCTACTAAGTGGTCCATCAGTCAAGTCCATGTCTGTTCAATTTAGAGACAAGGATGTCGTGCAGGATAGTGTAAAATGCTTTGCCTAAGTCAAGGTAGATGACATTAGTTGTTCTTCCCTTATCCACCAATGCTGTGACCTCATTGTAAAAGGCCACCAAATTTCTGCATCACTATTTCCTCCTGGTTAAGACATATTGTCTGTTCAATCACCTCCTTCTTTTTCTTAGCATAGTTTCCAGGAGGATCTGCTCCAAGATCTTGCTGGGCACAGAGGTGAGACTGTCTGGCTTGTAGATCCCTGAGTCTTCCTTTTTCCCTTTTTGAAAAGGGGGTTATGTTTCCCCTTTTCCAGTCACTGGGAAATTCACTGGACTGCCACGATGTCTCAGATATGATGGATGGTGGCTTAGAAACTTAATCTGTGAGTTCCCTCAGAACCTGTGGCTGTTTCTCAGAGGTCCCATGGACTTGTACACCTTCAGCTTTCTTAGATGGTCTTGAATCTGATCTACCCCTACCATGAGTGATTCTTCATTCTCCCAGGCCTTTGCCTTCTCTGACTTGGCCAGTGTGGCCTGAGCACTTGCCGGTGAAGACTGAAGCAAATAGTCATTGGGTACCTCAGCCTTCTCTATATCCCAGGTGACCAGGTGTCCCGTTTCCTTCCAGAGAGGGCCCATGTTTTTCCTAGTCTTTCTTTTATCACTGACACACCTATGGAAGCTTTTATTATTGTCCTTGATGTCCCTGACCAGATTTAATCCTATCAGGGCTTCAGCTTTCCTAACCGGATCTCTGGATGCTTGGACAATTTCTTTGTATTCCTCCCAGGCTACCTATTCTTGCTTCCAGGTCTGTAGACTTACTTTTTACATCTAAGTGTGCCCAGGAGCTCCTTGTTCATCCATGTAAGCCTCCTGGTGCTTTTGCCTCACTTCCTCTTTTTTTTTTTTTTACCATGCATCACTCCTGAGCTTGGAGGAGGTGATCCTTGAACATTAACTAGGTTTCCTGGGCTCCTCTGCCCTCCAGGGCTTTATTCCAGAGGCCAAAGTCTGCTCTCCTGAAGTCCAGAGTTGCGAGCTTGCTGTGCACTCTCCTTGCTGCCCTAAGGAACTGGAACTTCATCATCTCATGGTCACTGCAACCAAGGCTGCCCTTGAGCTTCACATTCCTCACCAGCCCCTCCTTGACGGTGAGAACAAGATCCAGCATAGCACCTTCCCCTGTAGGCTCCTCTGTCTCTTTGAAAAGGAAATTATCGTAAACACATCCTCTAACTAGTGCACCAAGCAGTCTTTTTTATGAAACACTGCCTAAGGAACAGATGACTCCATCCTGCACAGGGTGTCAGTTCAATTTCTCTTCTTCTTAGAAGCTAGAAAAGAGATCTTTACTTCCATTTATGCTTCTTATGAACCAAAAAAGCACAAGATACCTCATAATATGTAGGCATTTCTTCTTGAAATAGGTCTATTTATTTCCTAACTCTATTGGTATGACTGTGGATGAGACTCTCAAATAGTTCTAAAAACCATGTCTACATTAAACAATGCAAATATTTCCTCTTAATCTTTGCCACCTGCACTTAAAGAAGTGGTTTCATAACCCTTGTGTGGTGAAGTCAAAAGGTCTAGAGAGCAGTATTAGAAAGTCTAGCATAACACTCTGCTTTTGTGGTATTGTTATGCAGCCAAAACAAAGATGTATCTGAAATGGTCATTCAAATACAAGAAATGAAAAATTTTCTTAGTGAAATTCTTAGGAAAATGAATATAGTTATAACACACTCCAAAGAACATGACAGAAGTGGCTAAATAAATACATAACTATTGATGAATCATAGTTTTCCAAAGCAAGTTATTAAAATACGTTAACACTTGATTTTTCTAACAGTCTTGCCCCTGAGAGAGAAATGAAAGATACTCTACACAAACATACAACAACCATTAAAGCAGCAAATGCATTAACCTAGTCCTCATTAGTATTCATTTCTATTTCTGTGATTTACATCTAAGCTATGACAATCTCAGACTTTTTTTTTTCCCATATCCTTCTAAAAGACCAATCCTCTAAAACATTTTCTGCAGTAACTACTAGAACTTTGATCATGGTGTGCAAAATGTCAGAATTACTGCATTTCTATTCCAGAAGTATTTCGTAACTGTCCTACATTATTATAACAATAAGCATTTGCAGATATGCAGTTATTTTACTAGCATTAGTGCATGAAGTATTTTAATTGCATAGGTCATAAATAGTTACAATCATTGTAGAAATTGCTAGTTTAAACCCATAGTCTATAGCATGCAGAAGGTTGGGATGTAGCAGTACAGGAATCTGTGCTTCTCTCTTAACTGTCAGATTAGTTATTCTCAAATAATCTTTGACATAAGGATTGAAAAAAGCCAGGGGAACATATTGCTGGTCACAGTGCTGATCTGAGAAATAAAAAGATACTTTGGTTTAACTGTCACAATTGGGTTTAGCATTACTGTCATACCTTAAAGAAAGGAAAATGGATCAGCTTTCACTATGATGCCAAAGACCTAAAATATAAAATACATGATTCGGCTTAAAATTTTTATGGCTGGAAATATATCTGGAAAACATAGAATATACAAAATGGTAAGAATAACAGAAGAGACAAACAGAATCCTAAGGCTTACAAATCTGCTTTTGAGGGTAAGTACTTATGGAAAAAGAAGCTAGTAATATGATAGTATATATATTTATATAAGTACATATATTTACATAAAAGATATTTGATTATACAGTAACAGATATGGAACTAAGCGAACAGGGGACTGCCAAGAAGAAAAGAAATATTTTTATAGAAGTTTAAGGCTAGAAATTGAAGTATCCAGACATTTCCATAACTGTAAGTGCAGGCTAATAATGATCTACACACAAACAAGCAACTTGGCAGAGCAACTGCTCTTATAAATTAATGAGGGTATCATCAATTATTACTTGGTGGACACACAAAGATACAAAAACCTTTACAATTCTCAAACGTAAGCAACTTTATGGGCTTCTCAAGTAGTTAAATCCCCAGCTGCTGGGTCAGCAGCTATCTTCATTTTGTTTCTTGTACAATATCTGTCAAGTGACAGAATCAGTGCTTAAAGAATCAGTACTGGTATCTGTTAATAGTAATCATCACTAAATTAAATGAAACAAAAATCTTTCACAAAATTCTGTTGTTCATGAACACAAACACTGAAACACCAAGAAAAAATGCTTATTAAAATTATGCAATGCCTTCTAATTTGATTATAAACACTAGAACAACAATCTAAAATAAATCTATTTAGGATTTTGACATAAAAAGGCCCCACAAACAAACAACAATGAACTGTGATATCAGCTTTATTCCTACAAGCTGTCTTGTAAGAAAGAAAAAGTGCTATAATGTTTTTACAGTGTGTCTTCGGAGGTTTATTTCCTTTACTTGAGAAAGCAGAAAAGCAAAAGATTAAGAGTCTCATCCTCATAAAATTACAATCCTCAACATGCTTTGACTATGATTTTGTTTGTAGATGATTTTGTAGTATGGTATTTTTCCATAATATGGCCATGTGAACTTCATTGTTTCTACACTTTGAGGCAATTACTTACTGCTTTTTTAATAATTGTTTTAAAAAATGTTATCTTTCACTGACCCTTGATATTTCACATTTTTGTTTCCTTTGGAAATACTAAATTTTCAAGTTTTGAAATAGTTTAATAATTTAAAATTGTGACCAATTATGTAACAGATCTATGTACCATTTTGCTTTTTTCGGACTTTCACTCCTTCTCACCACACAGCAATTATATTTTGATCAGACAAGAGACATTATAAACAATGAAATTAATAAATTAAAGACTAAAAAATAGTTAATCTCCTTTTAAAAAAAGTTAGTCATACATAATATTGTTTTATCATGCTTCATTTATAAAGGAAAAGGGCTTACCTCAAAGGAAAAAAAGTAAAGTATTATAAGAAAGGGAAATAAATAAAATAAGTAAAATAAATAATAATAATAATAAAATAATAAAAGCCTTTTTCTGATTCTTTTTTAAAAAAACTACACTATCTAATTCTTTTGATGGGTGAAAAGTAAGTATTTTTCTAATTAAATATATGGTGTATAAACTGCTCTGTTAGTGCACTTGCAATTCTGACTTTCTAATTTCGTGTTTAGATAGCTTTATGCATGATGACCATTACAATGATACTAGGTCTGAGAGCAGAAAAATCATAGTGCTTTTTTAGGTGTCTTTACTTCAATATAAAACCTAATGTAATCAAAAGATGGTGTTCTAGAGGAACTTGCTACTAATCCTCTTGCTAGTTTTACAGTAAAAGATTTCTGTCTGGTTTACAGCTCTGTCACAGTTGACTGTCTTACAACAAATGGGTGCAAGCATTATGAAAGGAAATGAAAAAAAGCCAAGCAGCTGTAACCAGAAAAAATGTTTGCTTCTATGTTCCCTGTGAGATTCTTTGTCAGGTTCAAAGATTGTGATTACACTGCAAATAAATGTATTTGTGAAGAACACTCACTTTTACACTAAGACTTTGTGATAAACTACAGCAATGAGGAAACTATACCTAACTGGAAGATCAATTGCTTTATGTAATTTCCAGAAAAAAAAAAAAAAAGATACTATTATAGCAGGAATTAGTTTGCAAAAGGCAACACACTCAGATGTATTTGTGTTTGGTTTTCACCTTGAGCAGATAACAATAACACTTTATTAATATCTTGCAAAAAAGTAAACTTGTTTCCTATCCAGCTTTGCTACAATTAAGAAAAAACAAACCTAAACAAAAAACAGCCTTTTTGAAGTTCAGACATATAAATAAATGAGATATTACACTTGCATTGAAATGTTAAATATGATCCAGTGAAAAACAAAGTGGTTTCATCAGAGTGCAGTCTTTTGTAGCATTTAATTATACTGTTTCTGATGAAAATGTAAGTTAGTGCATCTGCGTGTGTTTCAAAAAATTAAGCCCTGAGGAACAAAGACAGAAAGTTTGCTTTCAAATGCATGTATTCTTATATTTGCAGAAGCTTCAAAAGAAATATGCTGTTTGTCTTTCTTTGGGGGTGTGGTTTTTACAGCAGCTAAGAATATAACTAAAAATATTTCTTAAAGTTTCTCTGAAATGTATTATAAATGAGAAGCCAGTAAGACTAGTTTGAAGGAACACAGAGTATAATAAGGACAACAGAGTATATTATGGAGTACTGATAATATTAGAACATTTCCCTTGTGTTACAACATGAGGGAAACTCCATCAACATTTTAATTTTTTTAAAAACAGAGAAACTTACTCTCAACTGGTTCATTATAAGCACGGGGGTTTTGTGTGGGTTTTTAGCTGGTGGGTATTTGCTTTTTTTCCAAAATACACTAGATAGATGCACAGAAAACCAAATATGCCTTACTAATGCAGCAGAAAGCTCTTTAATCCCTTACTTCAGGAATAAAAAACACTTGAAAATCTTTTAAGAAGAATGTCCTGCTATAGGGAAATACTTGCTGGCAAAACCCTTTTAGAGGAAAGTTTGTATTTCCTATCAGCACAGCCTCTGAAGTAAGATAGTGAGGAGATGAGAGAATGTTACTGAAGTGTGGTAGAGCATTTCTATCAGATCTTTGACTAGCAAAGAGGATGAATAAAATCTCTGAACGTAAAGTGCTCTCCCTTATTTCTTTAAAATACTAACGTTTATATAATATACAGCATGTTTAGATCTAGTTTAGATACTGAATGGTAAATAACACTCTTCTTAAACTACATCTTGACCTGCTTAAATAAAACTTTCAGTACAAATTTGTCTTGATTCAGAGTATATTATAATCTTGCAAGTGGTCCTTATTCATAACATTGCAATATGAAAATTACTCAGAGGCAGAGCATATGATCATACTCTATACTATGTTCATATTCATATTTATATACACACACTTGTGCTTTTTTTAAACTGTTTTACAGACACATATTCCAGATTTAAACATTTTCAAACAAATGCATGTGAAATAAAAATACATAGTTCCTGCAAATTCCAGTAGCCAACTTCAGGATTTGTTTTCTCAGGGTGTTTGAAATAGACTACCACAAGAAGAAATGCAGAAGTTGATAAAACCTCATGGAAAGGAATGTTTTGACATGGCTGGTATTTCTTTGAAATTTGAACCAAGCTAAAATATTTTCTTTATTAATAACTCCAGAAATGTAGTCTAAGATCTAGTAAAAATCAATAGAACTCCGTTGACCATGTTGCTTTTGGAACACATAGCTGCTCTGTTTTAGAGCAATAAGAGTTCAGCACTTTTAATGTTGTGCTCACATTTTTCTATCTGAGTTTTCTTTAAGCACCTATATATAGTTAGATGGACTAGCTCTCAAGAATTGCACACATGAAAACAAAACCACAGAAAACTGCAGGCAGAATAGAGAGTCAGGTATCTCAAAGGTTGATTGGAAATACTGACTTTGAAGGGAAATGTCTTCCCTACAACTGCCAACATCAAACATGAAAAAGGGAATTTGCATTTCCACTCACCTTGGAAGTTTTGTTTTCCTACTTTTTCCATCGAGACTATGTGCTTGTCTTTCCTGACATCTAACCATCTGACATATATACTTTTTGAACTGTCAGAAATGAGAAAAAATCCAACTTTTGGAGCATGCAATATCAGAAAGAAGGAGTGAAATAATGATGGGACATAAAAAAAAATAACAGTGTTTTACTGTAACGTGTACCAAGTAGTTTCGTGAAGACATTGCAGCAACAACAGAACACATACAAAACCCAAAGGCATGGAGACTAATTCTGAGAACTGTCTACTTTGAACATGGTTATCCTGCATTTTCAGCCAAGAAATAAAAAACAAAAACCAGCATTTTAAACTGCCTCTTGTAAGTGATTTTCCTTCTTTACCCTAAATCAACCACACAGTATGTCCATTATCGTATGAAAATTAACAGAATACTGACTATGTTTTGATCATCTTCCCTTTAGATACAGTGCATATTTAATTACTGAATTTAATACTATATGATTTGTTTGGACGTTCACAGACATTTTATGACTTAGAATAAAAATAATAAAAATTAATTAAAGATTTTTATACACTTTTAACTAAACACTTTATAATGTCTCATTTCTTATTTTAATAATATAATACTTTGCTAAAGTTGGGAATTAGTAAAAAATAATTAATAATAGGAATCAAAACATAAGTGATTCATTGAAACATGGTTTTGGTTTAGAGATAGATGAGTATTTTTGGAATTATCTCTTATTTCCATTATACAGTTAATGTTCTCTGAAGGCAAACTGAGTTAATGCAGTCACTGAACAATAGTGATTAAAGTAAAAGTTCCTTTCATATAAGACAAAATAACTGTTAAGTAGAAATTGTAAATACAGTAGAAACCAGACAAATGAGTGCACAAAAACTAGAAAAGGTGTTAAATAACTTATTGAGGGTTAACATATTCTTACACTAAATAAAGTATCATTAATCATCTATCCTTTCTCTAGACCGTGTGGATAAACATAGGCTGTTAGAATAATTTCATTAGAGGCTGCAAAAGGGTGTCTAGAGGCTCTCCAGCAAAGATACAATTAGACTAAAGCTTCATTATCCTTTAACATGTTATGTTTCCCATTAAACAGTGATCAAAGAAAAAATACTAAAGGAGATCTGTAGGATGTAAGATTGATTACAGACTGATTCAGCAGTGCAATCACTGTTTGGTGCAATCTCAGCATGAATGGAGTCCCCAGAGAGCATGTTGTTATCTGATAGCACGACAGTAAGGGAAAAATCAAACTACTTTTAGAAAGTAAATTGGTTTGGGTTGCATTACACAGGAAAGGATTATATCTCAGATTGTCATTCTTCCGGGGGTCCAATAGTAGGAGTTATAAAAACATTTCAGTTTCAGCTGTGCATAAAATCCAAAAAGAGAACTGTGCAGTTACTCTAGTAGAGCTAGCAGAAACAACATATTTCTTATTTTGTCTTACTGTGATACATTAAGTTCAGAGTTATTCTTTTAGTGTGCAACTTAAAATATTTTATTCTATTTTTTTATGACTCTTAATTTTCCTTTTATGTAGTTATTTTTAGTTTTTCCTCTTAATTCTCCATTACCAAACAGAATTTCACATTGGGAAGACTTATTTAGACATGAGTTATTTTTTCCAAACACAGAAGTGACTGACATTATAAGGCACTAGTGTAAATTATCTGCTGTTACAAATTAGCAAACATCCACTGAATTAAATTCTATAGCATCTGTTAACATCAGCTATGTATTTTATTCAAAGCAGTGATATGCAAATTCAGGAATATGACTCCTCAGTAATAGCTCCTATGTTTTGAGGAATAGATGTCCAAAGTTTTAAAATCAGAGGAACCTTGAAGTCTTTTGCAAGCAGTGTGCTGGCAAACTGATCTCCTAGCAATGAATGTCTTAGAAAACGTAAGTTTCCTTGAGAAAGTTATTGGCATTGGAAAAAGAGGGAAGAAGAATCTTTCCTTGGAAGTTTGGGGTTTTTGTACCAAAGGTTTGTGGTTGAATGCTGTATGATACTTTTTACTGGATTATGGTACAAGTTCTGTGCTTAATTCTCCATGTAATTACACATAATTCTCTAAGTGTTTTAAAAAAATTGTGTTGGTTTCTGTCCATTTTGGTTGTTTTGAATGAAACTATTTAAAAATCTATGTTATAGCACTCTGTTTCTGAACACTGACCCTATACCCCAGTTTTGAGAAGAATGAGAGAGAATGAACGAGAAATGAAAGCTGTCTCAGACGGATCTTCAAGCTGTGGAGATTCCTGCAATGTGCACTATTCACAGGAGATCACAGGAAATGTATGTTCCATTTTTACTTCCTTAGTGAGAGAGAAAATGAATGGCAAATGGAAAATATAGTATATGAATAAAAATGAAGCACCCATTTGCTAACATTCTTATCTGGAATGTATAAAATGTATCTATTTGAAGAACAATGTCATTACTAGAATTGAAAAATTAATTTAAAAACTCCATGAATAGACAGAGTATTTTATTACCAAGTAAATAAATCTTTAATTTTAAAATTCCACTTGATGCTGGTAGATAGTTTTCCTGTTAGTTAAATACAATATCACTTACAAAACCACTTTAGAATATTTTGCAGCATCAGGAATAATGCAGTGACTTTGCAGTTTATGTCCTTTTTTGATAAACTAACCTAAGTTTTTCACTGTCAAGAGCTCATAATAGCTGATGAGCTTGAACTAATAATAAATATTTGTGTTTACAGGATATTAGTTTAATATATTGCTTGACGAGGCATCCTTTTTTATCTCACCTTATTTATATTGATAAAAATAGCTTTTCTTTTTATTATTTTTCTTGGTTTAGGTATGTATATTGCATGATATAGAAATTTGAAAAAAAAATATAACCTGCATCTATGTTAGAATAAATTCTATATGTCAGTGCATCATTTCATTCCTCAGGAGAGATAAATGTTAACATTATAGAATTGCTGGTGAAATTGAACAGTTTCTATGCCTACCAGCTAACCTTTGCTCACCTAGATACCTATAGAGTTAGCCCACCAACAGGCCAGTTACTCAACCAGACAGAAATACAACTTTCCAGCTTGTGAGAGAACAGAGACTTAGGAAGCAGATGAGAAACAGAGAGCTTTCCCTTACTCAGCAAGACAGCTGAGTCAGACAGCTAAGAATCCTGAATAGCATGACAATTTAAGGAACCCTTTTGACTGCTCAGAAAACCAGCTGGGTAGGTGGTAACTTGAGGAGGTAGCCAGGTTTCACACCAGCCAAGGAAGACATCTGGGTAGTGGGCAAGCTGAGAAGCCAAGCATCCTGCCTGATTTCTAGCCAGCCCACCAGCCTGGGGTCCAACTGGCAAGATAGCTGGTGAGCATACTGGCAGAAAATCAGCTAAACTAGCAGCTGGCTGCTAGGTCTGCCTATCAGCCTCTGTGATTTTCATCAATATTTTTGACACAATCTACATGTTCCCAAACAATAATTCAGTTCTTTTCAGTCAGGGCTTTTTTCCTGATTAAACCTCAATAGCACTACTATTTAGTATATAGAGCAAATATATGATGAGAGATATTTTTATACCTCCATAAATCACATATAAGTAGTTTGTTGGAAACCTTCATTAATTCTTTCTTTATGAGGTTTCCAGGTACCAAGGATAGGTGAATTCTTCATCAATCAGAAAATGTCTGGTTTAGGCCTATTGTTTTGTAGTAGCTTATATTTTCGAAAATAGTTGCTATGTTCTGCCTGCTTTTAGTCTTCCTGACTTCCTTAATGCTCACTATCTTGCTTTAAGATAATTTGAAAATCCATGTTTACTGCCTTTTCTTCAATGAAAAAATTAATGAGAGATGGCTTCACTAGAGTACCTCAGTACCTTAGTACAAGCTTCCAACAACTTTTTATTTTTCATATATTGTTACTTCTTTAACCAGCTCACTGAGATACTTCTCTTAGTAATTTAACAATTCATACATATGCCAATAAGATTTAAATTTTTACATATAATTTTAGGATATATTGTAGCAAACATCTTGAAGTGCTTTTCTTTCAGTTATTGCTCTGAAATTTTATAAAAGCTAACAAGGTTGATTTCTCATTTTGCCCTTCTGATAATGCTGCCAACTTAAAAGACTGACTCCAGTAAAACTTATGTTTTACAAACAAACTTAAAGGAAATTTTTGCTGTTGTGTAAACTATTGAGAAAGTGGACATCAGCTAGATCTGAAGAGTTTTTTTATTTAATACCAGCATTATTACTTCCTTCTGGGAGGATTAATGTTTTATTGGTAGGGAAGCCTTTAAAACTTTAAGAGGTATTTTCTCTTCCTTGATATTCCCAGTATCTTATATGATGGGATGTCATTATATGACTGTATGTTACTAATGGATCATAGCCACATGATAGATAACAGTCACTTAGAGTACACAACATTGAGAAAGTAAACAGTGTATATCCAAGTATCATATATATTGTTTCTTACTTCTCTCAACAAATAATACAGAATCACAGAACCACAGAATTTCAGAGATAATAGAAGTGCCCTTTCCTCACCTTTGTCTTTTAGCAGATGGTGACAGATTACAAAACATTTTCCCCTATAAAGAAACCAGTTGTTCTTTTACAACTAAATCACCTCATTAATTTAGTTTCTTTAAAAATAAAACCCAACTCAACAAAGTTATTTAGGTTACATACCTGTTTCTAACTTCACAAATTGTCCTATTGACTTTATTTGAAGAACTGGCATAAACAGACATACACACTTAAGTGTGTATGAACTGTGGCCTTAGCTATGAAGACCTTTTCCCATCCTATTCATCCATATAATTTTTTTTAATGCTTTTCTTTTCATTGGTTGGCATAGATTCCTTTTACTTTTAGGTTTGAGAGGTGTTGCAGACAAGAGCGGAAGGTCTTAAGGTCTCTTAAAGAATCATCAACAAAGATATCAAGAACACGTGATTTTTAATATAGATATATGAAAATACAACTTAGTAGAAATCAATGGCAAGGTTCACTCTATTACTTTCTATATAGAAAGGGTGTGTATGGGGTGGAATTGGATTGGAGTAACTTAGATGGAGATCAGGAGAAATTATTTATACAGTGATAGGGGAGACTGAGTCAAGAAAGGGCTGGAGTGATTTGCACAGGGATCAGGGAAAAGGAGGAGGAAGACCTGTTGAGTCATGAGGTTCAGAGTGGTCCCCTTGCTTTCTAAACTCCTTCTAAGAGAGGAGTCTAGGGGTAGCTGAATCCACTTCTAGTCCCTAACTTGCTCAATGGTTTACCACTGAGGGGTATAAGTATAGGGATTCCAGTGTAGCACTTTAACACATAATTAGGGGTCTGGTGTATTCTGGAATAACAGTAAATTAAGACTGTTTAACACTATTATAACTATTCACAAAATTAAATTATATGGTTTTCTAATAACTGAATCAAGAATCAAGAATCTGTTGTAATAAATACAAATGTTCAAAAAAAATCTAACAAAGTTTCTAAGCTAAATTTGGTACAAATACACACACACACAAATATAGAGGTTAACCTGTTAAGATGTTAAATCTTGGTACTAATTTAATGAAAGATGTTGTGTTATACTCCCAAATTACCCCACAGAGTCAAATTATACCAGCCTGATATAATTTGATTTTCCCCCGTACCTAAGAGAGTGGCTTGCTAGTTACTCTTTCAGACAGATGAATTGATTTCTCACAATGAGATGGGTGATATCACAGAATCATAGAATCATAGAATTGTTCAGGCTGGAGAAGACCTTTAAGATCATCGAATCCAACCTTATGCTAACCCTGTTACCCTATTTCTGGTCACCCACCGCTAAACCATGTCCCCAAGCACCACATCCAGATGACTCTTAAACACATTCAGGGATGGGGACTCAACCACCTCCCTGGGGAGCCTGTTCCAGTGCCTAACAACCCTTTCTGTAAAGAAGTTTTTTTCTGGTATCCAACCTAAATCTCCCCTGATGCAACTTGAGCCCATTTCCTCCTGCCCTGTCATCAGTCAGCAGTGAGAAGAGACCAACCCCACTCTCACTACAACCTCCTTTCAGTTATTTGTAAAGACTTATAAGGTCTCCCCTCAGCCTCCTCTTCCCCAGACTAAACAGCCCCAGCTCCCTCAGTCGTTCCTCATAGGGGATGTTTTCCAAACCCCTCACTAGCTTTTTTGCCCTTCTTTGGACCTGCTCCATCACCTCAATGTCCTTTTTGTATTGAGGTACCCAAAACTGAACTGAGATGTGGGGCTGCAGCTCAGTGAGATCCTGGGGAGCTCCAAAGGGCCTCCCCCTTAAGAACAATATTTATAGGATACTGAGATGACTGAATTGGGTCAGTTATTATTCCATGATAGCCATAATTCTGGGTTAGGTAATCTTTGGCAACATTCAGAGTGGGCCTGTGTACTGAGGAGAAGGGGTCTCAGACATTTCTGCAAACAACAGAGTTGCAGGCACACTTACACAGAGTCTAATTGCCCCAAATGGCTCTGTTTGCACTAGGACTAGAAGGTGCCCAGTTGTCTGGACTCACTGCTCCAGTAGGCAAGGTCAGAAAGTGCCTGACTGTTTCAGCTTACTGCACTTGTTATTGAAACAAGAACAATGTTAGGCCCACTGCACTGGTACCTAAAGCAAGAACAGTGTTGGCTGATACTGATTTGCAACATGGCTCAGTGAACAGGGGGTCTGCACTACCACAGGAGGGTGTTGCCTGCTTTGTATTTGATTATCAGAATAGTTTATTTTCTGTACAAGATTGATCAGTACATGAATTATTTGCTCATTATTTACAGTTGTTGCTTTTGTCTCTTTTCTCTGTGTTGAATTAATTTTGTGTGTTTAATTCCCTCCTTACTTCAAATTTCTATAGCTTAAACCATACATGCATGTCATGTATTATCAACAGAAGCAAACTTCCTATTTAACACCAAACCAAACCCAGCCAAACATACCCATGTTACTTGAAAGCAATCATTAACTCAAAAGCTCTGACCTTGAATCAGACTTTAGTTTTCTTATTTTCAATCTGTTAGTAGTTCTAAACCACTGTCAATGCATTTTAATACACTGAAACCTCCACATGGCTAAAACTAATTAAACTTGTCTACCATAGATTTTGGTTGGAAGGGACCTACAACAATCATCTAGTCTAACTGCCTAACCACTTCAGGGCCACATCAGAAGTATTTGCTTTAAACGTTCTCCAATCACAGAACTTGGAGTTTAAAAAAATCTCATTCTTTTACCTGACAATGTATATTTCCACTATTCAGCTCCCTGTAACAAAAGAAACTTTAGTTTTTTAATTTTACTTTCACTTTAGGTGCTCTTAAGCCAAGGTGAAACATTAAACAGAACCTGACCAATTTACCTGCAATGAACAACAAAAAACATTCAGGCAGGCCTGTGGCAAAAATTGGTGTAGCTCTTTTAACTGTTAGAACTACTTCTGATTCTAGTTTGTGACAACATTGAAAAATAACCAAAGCATATATCCCTTCCTCTGGTTCTGTGAAAAGAGCATAGCCAAACCTGCTAGAATGATTAAAATGGGCAGAAAAGGGGGAGAGCAGTCAATAGCATGTTCCTACATTCTTTGAGACTTACTGAGAGCCTCTCTAGCAGAGTTTCACTAGGTCTTTTTCCTATCAGATTAAGAGGCAGATGGAGGAACAAAGGTAGAGGTAAGAAACAGATGCTCTCTACAGCTTGATCCCCTGCTGATCCCACAGATAGAGCAGCAGGTGCTTGTACTACTGCAAACAGTTATAAAGAACACACAGATCATCTTGGGCTACTTCTGTATCATTCTAGTGAAATGGTAAAACAGACTGTTTCTCACAGAACTCACAAGAATATTGTATGACACATCAAAATTTAATAAATTCTGTGTTTTTCTTAATGAGGAGAATTAATTTAACATGGGAAATCTCCAGATCTCTGCTCTGTCATAACTCAAATGCATGTTTGGACCATTGCACTATTCACCCTTCTCCTACAAAGCTGTCTCATGGGAAATTCAATCTTGTACCTGAGATATCTTTCCTGGTGAAAAATTTATCAGAATGTATTCTTCTGAAATACTTGATTTTTTATTAAATAATATTTTTTGAACAAAAAGAATAACTCTTTGAAAAACTGTAGTCATCTCTGGGAGTAAGACTAAAGAGTTTGTAAAGCCTCTTGGATATGTAGTTATTGAATCTATAGTTATTCAATATTTGATTATTCTAGAATTTTGTTTCATGATAAATCACTTTTTAAAATTATTATATTCTGGGATGCTAAATGGAGGCAATAACTTGTTTTTCTTTTGTTCAACCCATGATGATAAATATTATATAAATGTAGACATGTATATTTAAATACCGATAGTGCATTCATATGTATTTTTCTTCCTGAAGCTGCAGAGGTTGTCATTCTCCCAGATCTTAATAATTCACTTTTTTTCCCTGAATAGAAACTACTGTTCCTTCAGAGTTGCTACCTTACTTTTCTTTTGAGTGAAATCCTCTGGGATTTCATCCAAAAAGAGCCACATGATCTGAAATAGTGCAAATAGTAAGTGTTTGCTAACCTTTGGAAGTGTTTGAATGAAGTAAGTTGGATTATCCATGTAGCTGACTTAGCAAATTAGAAAAGGAATCTAAGTGTGCTGTTTGACTCAGCCTGAAGAGGTATTATGGCCTCCTTGTCTGATACTTTCATAGCACAGTATTATTACAGCAGTGCTTAAAGCTGAGTATTTGTCAATGTGGGTCCAAATCAGAATCAGAACTTTTTATGAGGAAAAACTAGAGTATTTTGTTAGGTAAATGATTCATTTGAAATTGTGAGATTCAAGATAATCTTTGAATGTTTATTATCTATGTGAATAGATAAGCAAAGTTATTGTTATTGCTGAAGAATTACAGACTAAGAGAGAGGACTGCTGAGTGTTCTCATCCTCAAAAGTCTTCTGTGAGATCTTGGCCCCACTGAGAATAGTGGAGCCAGAATGTCTGTTTATTTCTATCAGTGTTGTTCTCTCCTACTCCCTATGAGAGAGTTGCTATGTTTCTCTCATGGGGAGCAGGATAAAAAATGACAAAAAATATGACATGGACATGTTTTTTACCCTGAAAAGATACAATGTGAAGATGTTGCCATCAACATTTAATTCAGATGGATTTGCAGATGACATTTTAGTATATTCCTGTAAAGTAGTGGTATGTTTCTTCTAACTGTTAACAAATCAGGAGTTTGTCACAGGGACATTTGTCAGTTCAGAAGTTATAAGAACAGAACCACAGTAATTAGCCTTATAAAGTCTAAAATTTATTTATTAAGTAGGATGTATATAATATGTGGATATCAAGTTTTATTTTAAGGTGTCTATTCAACAACAGAGAGGTGCTGCACAGAGTATATTCCAGTCAAGACATCCAGCCTGGTTGTGACCAGCACCAGGAGTTCAAGGGAACAGGCACTAATACTGAGAGGTCACAGTATCCATATACATACATAGAATCATAGAACAGTTTAGGTTTGAAGGGGCCTTTAAAGGTCACCTAGTCCAACCCCTCCTGCTCATTATCCGGATGATCTTTTGGTTACTTCTCCAAATGCATTAAAAGGATGTTAGGTTGTTAATAGCTCATTTGTGCTTCTTTCTCAGATGCACCTAACCTATTAGAGAGGGCAGAAGTAGTCTAGAGCTTTCAGATAAGCCTCCCACAGAAAGACTATATTTTCTCTGCTTGCTTTGCCAATTCAATATTCTAATGAATTACAACTGTACAGGTATAGACAAGGTCTCATTTTAACTCAGAAATACTTTTGGATAGGCTTCACCTGTGACAATATTTGTGCTCTTCTTTTCGTAAAAGAAAAACCAAACTCATACTAGTGTCCTCCCTTTTGCTACTCACTTCAGCAATATTATGAACAGATTATGAGATCATGATAGTGAGTGTCAAATCACAGCTGATCTCAGATTGTAGAAAAGTGGATGACAGGTGTTTTAGGAATTGTTAAAATGTAATCAGCATGTTGACATCTTATAATAAAGGGATCACTACAAACAAAATCAAAAAGCCACATCACTACTTCATTGTTCTCTGTGAGTAAAATTGCATGGGAGAAGCAAAACTCATTTCACTGATGCACTACATTGTTTTCCTTGAAACAAGAGAAGTTTCCCTCTCAGATCAAGAAATAATACTTTATCTCTTTTTAGACATAGTCGGCAAAGTCAATATTTTTTTTCTACTCAATCCTAGAATATAATAAATATGTATTTCTCTACCTTATCTGTGTGGTTTCAGGTTTGAATAGGTCTACAGGGACAAAGAATGCATTGTTTGGCATTGCCATCTACAACTTTGCAGAGACACTTTTAATACTTCTGACTGGAAGCTTCTGTTTTGTTGTGATGCAGGCAATGAAAAACAAACATGGGATAGGGAAGTTTATTAATTACTATGTATTAAGCCATTTTTGGCTGAATTCATTGCAACTGACTATTGCCAGATATTAAGAATCATTGTGTGGGGTCTTGAATCAAGGGTAATAATATATTAAATAATAAGAAAAGAGCTGCTTGTCAAACAGTAAGCAAAGAACTTTGACAGAAATAAGACTAAGTGAATTCCAAGTGTGCTGAAGTGCTGCATGTGCATACTTGTGTATCTACATAATCCATATAAACTAGAAACATTTTCATTTCCTTTGGTGAAAATGTATTAATGTTTCACCTACCTCTGTACAGGAACTTAGCATAGTGATTGAAATGTTGCAATAGATTTTCTTTGCTGAGCTCTTGTATGCTGATTCCAGTTTTAGGAGCAACTTAAGCATCTTCCCTATTTTATATATAATACTCCAGGAAATAAGAAGTAATTTACACTATTTGTCATTAGTAACATAAAACCATAACAATCATGTTTTCTCATACATATTCTCTTCATGCATCAGGATCAAAATAGGTATTCTCTTTTCCTCATCATCGATTCTGACACTATCGTAGCATTTCCAAAGTTTGGTATAACATTTAAAAATTGAAGCAACAAAAGCATAAATAAAAATATATTGCAGTCATTCATAATTGTGTGTAATTTTTTTTAGCATCAGTGTCTTTATCCCTCTAGTTACTTTTTACTGTGACAGTAACTGACACATGGCCTGACAGAAATGGAATTTTCTAGACAGCATGACTGAGCAGTTGAGCACTCAACAGTTACTGAATTGAATGCTTCCTCTCCAAAATAAAACCATGGGGAAAATAGTCATCATCCCAGTCAAGATCCAGCCCAAAAAGCTTACATAAAGAACACATTATTGGCACATAGATCTGCAATCTCGGATGCTAGTTTGAGTAAAACAATTGTGTTAATCTTTGAGCCAATTAATTGTCCCTTATCGCAACTTTGTGTCACATGTTTTTAGGTAATACACACATCTCATTAATTAATGTTTCTTTATTACATTTTAGAAACACTTTTTAAAAATCCATACTAGCTAGAAATGAGATGGTGAATTCTGGGATTTGGCTCAGTCTCGGGGCAGATGGGCACAAATGATGTACTTATGAAACTCAAGGAAGAATATAGGGAGTGACCACAGCTGTTATGAAGAAACCTGAACACATCACAACACAAAGCTGCCCTGGGGACTGGAGGATTTGTTTTAGATAAATAGCTGTACACATTAAGTGGATCAACTGGCCGTATCAGGTAAGTGGATGAACTGGTTGAGTAAACAGCCTTCCCTGAATTTAAAAAAAAAAAAAAGAAAAAAAATTGTGAATATCATTCTAACCAGCCAGACCAGCATGAAGGAAATGTATACATCTCTCAGCCCAACAACTTAAGCAACAACAAAATGAATGTTGAAGGGAGCAAGGAACTTCAGCTGGCTTCAACCCATGTATTCCTTCCAGGTGACTGGGGATACCCAGTGTCATCATCATTAGTGTATTTTAGACTGGTAACGGTAAACAGGTTTGTATTGTGATCCAACTGCATATTGTGTTTGTGTTGTCATTTTAATACATAGTTATGCCACTCAGATAAATGAAAACCTTGTGTAGTGTCAAATAACAACAAATAAGTAAATTTGGTATTAAGACATTAAACCCAACTTGGGTTAAATATCTAAAACAACCTGTTCAGAGATTATTGGACACTGACAAGTTGATAAGAACTTGTTACTCTGAAAATCGCTGAACTAAATCCTGCTGCATGTATTCACAATGTTATGTCACAATTTTGACAGATCAGGCATGATAATTGGTTGTTAAAACTAATGAGACTAGTTGAATGACTGAGACTTATGTTAATGGCTTTACAAAGTCAGTCCAGAAAGTTTTTTTCTGAAGTGTGGAGAAATAACTTCTTGCAGATAGTAAATAATAGCTATTACAGAAACCTCACAACAGACCATCTTTTGTAGCAGCAGGAACCTAGTTCAATTAAAAGACTAACTAAAATTAGAAGCCATGAACCACCTGATATCTTAAAAGTAGGCACATACCCAAAATCTTCAAAGGAAGTTGAAACCATAAATATATATGTACCTATCAGTCTGTAAATATTATGCATTATATCTAAAATGAAAGAAAATTTTATTCTGATGTCTTCAGAGAAACCTGAGATTTAGGCATATGCATTCAAAGAAACACTTCAAAATATCAGTTCTTCATTGGTGTTTCATAGCTGGAGAAGTATTAAATCACTCATCATCCAAAATCACATTTTGTTTCTAAAGAATCTAGAATCACAGGTGTTCCTGGCTGCACATGGATCGGGACAATCCCAAACATAAATACTGGTTGGGCAGAGAATGGATTGAGGAGAAGGACTTGAAGGTGTTGGTTGATGAGAAGCTCAACATGAGTCAGCAATGTGTGCTTCCTGTATCCTTGGCTGCATCAAAAGAAATGTGACCAGCAGGTCAAGAGAGGTGATTCTTCCCTTCTACTCTACTCTTATGAGATCCCACTTGTTGTCCTGTGTCCGATTCTGGAGCTTCAAACAAAGGAATGACATGCAGCTGTTGGAGTCAGTCCAGAGGAGGGCCACAAGAGTGATCTGAGGGCTGGAGCACCTGTCCTATGAAGACAGGCTGAGAGAGTTTTGGTTGTTCAGCCTGGAGAAGAGAAGGCTCCAGGGAGACCTTATAGTGGCCTTCCAGTACCTGAAGGGGCCTACAGGAAAGCTAGGGAGGGGCTTTTCACCAGAGAGGGTAGTGAAAGGACAAGAGGTAAGAAAGAGGGGAGATTAAGGTTAGACATTAGGAGGAAATGCTTCACCATGAGGTTGTGGATGCTTCATCCCTGGAAGTGTTCAAGGCCAGACTGGATGATACTTTGAGCAACCTGTTCTAGTGGAAAGTGTCCCACATGCAGGGACATTGGAACTAGATGATCTTTAAGGTGCCTCCCAACCCAAAATATTCTATGATTCTATGATTGTGTGATAATGAAGGCAAGGCTGAGGGAATATATGACAGTAAAACAATTCAGCACTTTTTTTACTACACTGAAGTGTATCCTCAGTGAGGCATTGTGAATGTCAAAGGAAGCAGGAAATATCTCCAGTGCTAATTCTTATGAGAAACATAAGGGTGATTATTTGAAATCCATATACATTCATAACATTTTTTGGTCTCTATTTTAGTTAATTGCTCTCTAGCATTCCCTACTTCATGTATCCTTGGTGAATGTATTATGGAACATAAATTACTTTTAAATCAGTATATTATGTTAAGAAAACTTTGTATATTTTTTCCTTTCTTCTTCTGTATCTGATTCTACTTTTCTCTGGCTATGATGTAGAAGTATAGAGCAGAGCTTCTTTACTCTTATGCTGTATTCAGTATTGTAGTTCTGATGGGCTTCATCTCACCTATCGTTAACAATCGAAAAGCTAGTCACATACTTCTAATTAATCATCCTGGCTTCCTGTGTTCACTGACAATGACATTGAGAAGCAGGCTTGGGGAACAATGGCTGGAAAGCTGCCCAGTGGAAAAGGACCTGGGGTCGCTGATTGACAGCTGGCTGAATATAAGCTAGCAGTGTGGCCAGGTGGCCAAGAAGGCAAACAGCATCCTGGCTTGCATCAGAAATAGGGTGGCCAGCAGGACTAGCAAAGTGATTGTTCCCCTGTACTCGGCACTGGTGAAGCTGCACGTCGAGTGCTGTGTTCAATTCTGGGTCCCTCACTACAAGAAAGACACTGAGGTGCTAGAGGGAGTCCAGAGAAGGCCAGTGAAGGGTGAAGGGTCTGGAGAACAAGCCTTATGAGGAACATCTGAGGTAACTGGGGTTGTTTAGCCTGGAGAAAAAGAGGCTAAGGGGAGACTTTATCAGTCTCTACAACTACCTGAAAGAAGGTTGTAGCAAGATAGGGGTTGGTCTCTTCCCTCTAGTAACAAGCAATAGGATGAGAGGAAATAGTTTTAACTTGTGCCAGAGCAGGTTTACATTGGATATTAGAAGAAACTTCTTCACTGAGAGGGTTGTCAAACACTGGAATAGGCTGCCCAGGGAGGTCGTTGAATCACCAACCCTGGAGGTATTTAAAAGACATGCAGATGTGTTGCTTAGAAAGATGGTTAACATGGACATGGTAGTTAGGTTAATGGTTGGTAGAGTTAGGTTGTGGTTGGACTTGATGATATTACAGGTATTTTTCAACCAGAAAATTCTGTGATTCTATACATTCCACCTATTAAAGACTTCAGTCTAACTGTGGGATGACTGCCTTCCAAAAATTCTTTCCTCCTTTGTTTCTAGTAACTAGAGATGAGTGAAGTTTTAGGCTCCACTCCTTTTGTCTTCTAAATAACGAATTTTAGGTGAACTGAATCTCTCCTTTGGTTATTAGACACTAATATGACATTTAAGATATTCTGTCTTTATAAAGCTCAAGTTTCTTTTTTTAAAGAAAGTCATGTAAATTTCAAGTAACTAATTTTTCTAATCAACATGCATGAACTAATTAACTGGTTGATTTTTACCCCATAATGCTTTATTAATATTTATATGTTCTTCCAAATGAACACTGTTTAGACAACAAGCTCCCTTTCCTGGAGAACTGATATTTGCTCCTTTTTCTGTAGCTGCAATGCACACTAATCATACAATAGGACGTGATTGTTAAAACTGAAATGCTTGACTGAATCCGTGACTATCAGAGGATTTTTTTTTTTTAAAGAAGAATGAGTAGATTTGACTGCATTACATGGAAGTATGTTTCAGGAAATAAGATGAAAGATGACAAGCCAGGAATAGGCTAAGAAGCAAATAATATATTCACATCAGTCCCCAAACAACAAATTAAAAAAGGAGTGAGATAAGAGGCAAAATTGGTGTGTATATATATATATGTAGAAAATCCTCTTAATTTGAACTTCACTCTTGGAATAAATCACACATTCTGCTTTTGTTGTTTTGTTGTTGTTGTTGTTGTTTGATTTTTGTTTCTTTGATTGGAACGGAGGGTTACTTTTTTTTTTCCCCCCCTAGAATCTAATACATAATTTTACATTTTTTATTCATTCAGATTAACACTGACAGGTTAGGCAGAACCTGTATGTTTGCAGTGCAGTGCCCCATAGTAAAAAAGACGTAGACTGGTGTTTCTCAGGTAGTGATCCACTAATTTCAATTTTGTGCCATTTTATATGAAGAGTTCCACTTCACTTTTACCATCTTGCCTTGCCTCACTGAAGAAGCATTGATAGAAATTGATAGAAATGCTGTGCCAAGTTTTCTTCATGTGCAGAGGTTACTGTGCCAAACTCCACAATGGAGCCTGTGCTTTATTCCCTGTCCCCACCCTAGTTCTATTCAGCCTAGCCAAAGTTTTTCTTCTGTGGGGAGGGGATCTGAAAGGATAGTGAGGTCAACACCTATTTTTTAATAGGGATCAGATATTATCTCAGACTTGTTTTCTTATCTTTCCTCTTTTTTAAATGAACAGCAACAACAACAATGATCCGTTATTTCATTTTTCCCAAAGTTTCATTAGTAAGAATTAAGAACTGTAATAGTCTGTGATGATACTAATTATTATAATATATGGTTAATGAGACTGATGCAGATAAAATGACTTTTCAAATGTCATTTCTTTTCAAAGAAAGTCAGTAGCACAGACAGGCTTGTTTCATTTTTTTTTTATCTGCTCTTTGCCTATATAACCAGAAAAAAACAGATTAAGTAAAGATAGAGAAAAATGTTTGCAATGTTTATTTTTATTTGACCTATGTCCTGGTGGTTACTTATAGAAATCACGGCAAAATTAAAAATCCTAGAAATGCAGAATGCTAAAGGAAGACCAAATAAAGCATGATAGAGTATAGTCTGAAGTAAATAACTGGCATTTTGTTTGTGATCACTGAGTGATATATTCTGTGACACAGCAATGTCTACAGTTATGACATTAGTATGCCATATTTGTTTTATTGAAGACTTGCCCAATATATTAATTCTCACTGCAATGTACTTTTAGGAAAAAAGAAACAAATAACAAATAAATGCTTTTAGAAAGACCTTTCACCATTTCATAAATGCCTTAATTTTACTTAGGTTAAAAAAAAAAAACAAACCACCAACAAACTCAACAACTCCCAACTGGTATTATAGGATGGCACAAGAGGACTTCTCCACTTTTATATCTTAAGTCCCTTTTTCTAAGTATTTTTTTATCTATGGTTGTCAGGAACAACTAGTTTGTTTTGGAGATACACAGAGAACAGATTTCTTATATTACCACATTGAGCTATTTTACATTGCAGCTGACTCTGGATATAGACATAAACCCTAAGGGTGGAGAGTTTAACTAGATTTTTAGGGTAATTTTTGCTAAAAGATAATCCAGGCTATCAAAGCTGTAATTATATGTTTCAGAACAATGACTTTTTATGGGGAAAAAAAAAGGTGAAAAAAAAAAGATTAAAAAAAAAGAAGTAATTTATCCTTAATATCTTCACAATAATATATCTTTTCACCACTACAGAAATACATCCACTAATTACTTAATAGCTGTTCTAATAATGTAAGCAAAAAACAATTCAAATTTTCAGCTGCATTTCTTTTACACCAAAATGTTCTTATTTTGATATAAAGTGTGCAACACAGATTTTTCTTACAGAAGTATGGAAACTTTGTGACCCACTTCTGTAAATGCATATGCTTTTCATACACTGGCTGCTCCAAAGTGTCAGTGCCTTGGAGACCTCTAAAGCATATTGATGGAACACTCTCATGAAGTCTAAATGTAAGCTGCTGCATATTAGAACATATAACAAAAATAGAAAAGGCACAAATGAAAAATATAAACGGCTGTGGAATTCTATTTCAGATTTTTAAGTAGTTGTGTATTATGCAGTATTTATTTAGAATATGTATTTATAACACAGCACTAAATTACTAAATAAATATTGACATTATTTTTATACAATAATAATAACTAGTGTTAAATATTTCCTGGCAAAAATGAAAATAAAACATAGAAAGAAGAGAACTCAATACTACACCCATCACTTGCATATATGCAGAAAAAGTAATTGTTAACATGGTTCTCCTTAGAACTTAACCATGGGCATGTAACACAGTGTTTCAAGGAAGCTACTGTACCTGTTTTAAGTTCAGCTCTTTCCTGGAGAGTGATGTTAAATTATTTAAGAACATGATAGTTCTTAAAATCTTCAGTAAGCCCATCCTGCTCATTTTATCTTTACATTCCAACTTTCTGAAAATTATTCAATCATCTGTGGTACTATATCAATATGAAGCAAAAGCTAACACTTGCAATACAGTTTCTAGTAATTTCACACTGGCTGAAGAGAAACACTGGGAGTCACAATGTTTCCAATACCAAGGATTGTATTGGAGATAAAATGCATTACTTTCTGGAGTCAAGAGCATAAAAAATTAAATCCTAATTTGTTTTCTAAGTAGATTTTTAGTATTCAAATTATTGAAGGTAATATGAATATAGACAGAGTGCCCCTAAAGGGCTTATCAAGATATGACAATGCAGTAAAGTGTTCCTCTGGCTCCCAGGGTGGACACTTGAGTCTTTCTCAAGCAGACTGACAGGGGGAGATCATGACATGACAATAGCATCCTGACATTTTCACTGGCAAGAATATGAGGTTCATGGTAGGGATAACTTTCTCCTCTTTCTGAAGAGACCATTTGCTTCCTCTTCAGTCTAGCATTCTGATTATGCTTTTATTTATTCTCCCTTAATATATTTTGCTTCATTCTCACTGTTACCCAATTTAAAAATTGACTTTTGTTGGATTACCTGAATTGGTCAGACATTTACCACAGATGATACTCACAGAACTTCAGCTAAAACAAGTGAGGACATAGTCACTTGACCTAGGTAAAGTTCTTTGGATGATGCTCTTTTTCCGTATACAGCATATTTAAATAATTAAAGAAAGTTAATACAATTTCAAGGAACTAGATTCTACGCATGTTACTAACAAGAATTTTTTGATCAAGAAAAGGCTAATTAAAAAAACTAAAGAGTTCAAGAATCTGTAATAGACTAAAATTCTAAAATTTATGAGTAGGAAGTAGAAGCAAAGTGATTTGTATCACTCTCAAATGGTGGAATCTCTTTTGTCCTCTTCTGCAGTCTGATGAGGATGTCAAGATATAATTAATGATCTGATAGACCAAAAGAGAAGACAAAAGAAGCATGGCTATGTAAATTGACTGGGCTGAATATTGTCTGCTGTAATTATGTCTTTTGCTGTATAGTCTATAAGAAATACGTAAATCTACAATATAAACAATAGCAATCCAGAATCAACCACATAAACTCTCTAGATTAATATTCCTTGTTACTTCCTCCTTTCTAATCAGATCAATTTTGTGCATGGCCTTGTTTCATCTTAACAAGAGCAGAGTTATTCCTGTACACTTCTCTTAATTGATTTTTGATCCAGAAGAGCCCTGGGTCTTTTAAGAGGCAGAAAATTAGGATTTGAAACCTCTTGAATTGCCATTCCCTTTTACTCTGGAGAAATATAAAATTACATCCAGGATTTATAAAACACTTAACACAATCCCCTCTTTTGGTATTGTCGCAGAAGTAGTTGTCATTACTGCACTCAAAAGAATGGAAGTTGCAATTCTATGAAGACATGAGTTTCCAAAATGCTTCACAGATTTGAAATTCCAGGATATTTAAAAGAAAAATCTTATTTTTTAGATCTCACCTGCACATAGATTAGTAGTAGATGTTAACTACTCAGTCTGATGCAGTATTAAAAAAAAAAAAAGCAATCTTAGGTGGCTTATACACTTAAGATTAAGCAATGATTGATTCCATAAACTGAGTATTTACAGGGTTAAATATCACTGAATGTGACTGGATCTTTTATGTTTTTATGTTCATATAATCTCTTTTTGTTTGACTTGCTTTTGCTCTTTATAAACATGATTTTGATATTTTGAACTATTTACTATTTTAGTCAGTAACATCCTTTTTTGGGTCTACCTTTAAACAAAACATTTGAAAAGAATTATTAACACATATTCCTCATTTTATAAATGTCTTGTTTGAGCCCTGGTTAAAAAAAAAAATAAATCTCTACTTTGAATCCCTAATATGCCTACTTAATGATAGGTATTTTTCTATCATATTATATTCTGCATTTTTCAAACTGGGTATTTAAAATAAAGAGATATCTATAAATTGGAGATGAAAACACAAATTATAGAAGTGTGGTAGAAATTAAATCCTTCATATTTGTGAGGTATGTTAGGAATGACTGCTACAGAAAAGCCCAGGAAAAATATAAACTTTTAAATAGTGTCTCCAGTTTTTAAATATGTAACTCTTAAACTATGCCTGTCCACGTATAATCAATCAAAGAGAACAGGACTGATTGAGAATATCAGGTTTTATTTGTTAGCTTTTTATTTCTAATGAGTGTTTCAGATTCTATTCCTAAATTGTTTTCTTCAAATGCTTCAGTATGGCGGGTAACCTGACTAATGCTTCTCATAGAAAATTCTTCCCTTTTTGAAACTAATGCTGAGTTTTATAGCTTATTTATTTATTTATTTATAGGGTGTGGGTTTTTTATTCTGTAATTTTCTTCAGCCTCCCGTGCTCCAAATGTGTATTTCATACTCCAGGGTGCCCTATTCACTCATGGATTTGTCACTTTACATGTGTTTACTACTTTCTACCCTGTTTTTCTTTAGAAGCTTCCATCCTTGAAGTGCACTTAGCACTGCCTGGTTGTTTTTAAAATGCACATATAGAATCATAGAATGGTTAAGGTTGGAAGGGACCTTAAAGATCACCACGTTCTAGCCTCCTTGCTATCTGGATGTCTTCCAATATTCTGCAAAAAATCAGTAAACATGGTTAAAAAAAGAGGGCAGTTTTTTTTGTTTTAAAAAGATGTTGCGTTTACCTTATCTTAGTTTAAAATATATTATTTATTTGGAATAGTAAATGTACTATGTCTCCATGTCTTTGTAAATGTTGAAAATTCTCACTTTCAAAGTCAATTTCATTCTAATGGAGAACTTGAGCTTGGTAAAGCTTCTAATACTGATTTCTGTCCCATTAAATGAGATCTCTGCCTTAGTAAGGAGTAGAACTAGTATTTTTAGTTCAGTGTATTTAAGCTCAAATACTAGCTCTTCTTTTCATTATTATAAGTAGGCTGTGATACTGCTATTCTTTGAGTAGTTAAATATTAAATGTATTATTAAACTGCTGAAGAAGGTTTGTTGAAAGGGTACTTGTCACAACACAGCTAAGGTAAACCAGGGAGATTCAGACTGGACCCCTTTACTTTCTAAACTCCTTACTAGAGAGGAGCCTTAGGTGTGGTTGGATCCAACCTTTGTCTCAGACCTGGCCCTTCCAGGGAGAGGGATTAAAATGTTACAGTCCAAGGAAATGCTCAACTGTCTGATACCCCTTGATCAGATTAAGGTGAAACAACACTCAAGGTCTGTATTTGAATATTATGTTTAATTAAATCTATACAAGGATTACTAATACCTCAACTATTATCTCAGGCTATGCAATCATGAAGGCTGATTACTTGGATAACAAAAGTCACAAGACATATATGTTCAAGCTACATGACCTGAGAAAAAATCGTGGTTACACCTTATATTACTTAATGATTTTAGGAAGGAAGAGAGAGAAAGAGTAGAAGAAAAGTTAGAGAGATAGATAACAGAAAATCACCAGTCCTGGATCCATCATTGGGCCAGCCAACGAGGGAGAGCTGTTGTTAGTGAGACTCCTGAAGTCCACCTTTGCAGCCCCCTGTTTTATAGGCCTAGTTTGCTTGTTTCACAAGGGTGAGTAAACATGATTGAGTCATAAGACTAAGCAGCTGGAGTGGACCTCTGCCCCTCCATCCTACCATTGTGTCAGGTTCTGTTGTTATCTCAGTCATTGTACATGCAGGCCTTAGGCCATATGCAGCCATCATCATTGTCTCCATCCTCTCAGGCAGGCTGGTCCCTCACAATACATCAACAAATTCCATTTTTACAAGGTTTTGCTATGTATTAATCCCTACTGGGAACCTTCAAAGCGTATGATTCCAGTGTGTAAAATATATTTTCTTTTCTGGCTTTGTGGATCTTATTGTTCCATCCATAAGAATGGCATTTAATAATATTAATAAATTCCTGATTCTGAAAGGGCAATCAGAAGATCACAAAAGCACAAGATTTATCATTTTCTTTCTCTCAAGTTGACATACAATAGAAAAGGAATGGGTATCCAGTGAATGTTTTTTTCAGAAATTTGATTCAATACTTTGTTTTTACTTCTGAAAGTGATAGTAAGATACCTTCAGAACTGGAGTTCTAGAACCTGAGTGAACTGATGAGTGGAAAACTTCAAAGAATCATTTCTGGATAGGGAATTCAACTATCAAATGTTGATCTCTTTAGGGAATGGAATGATTCAGCCTTCCCACAAGAATTTAAATTCTGTGTAAATGTTCTGGGGAAGATATAATTTGAAAGGTATAATCACCAAGGGATAAAAAAAGTCAAGGTACTGATAATTTAAGGATGGCAGTCAGAGGAGCACCTTCACATTTTTTTCTCAGGTAGCTGCAAATATTAACATTTGCCATTTAGTTTTTATTATGATTTTGGTTTTTTCTTTGGGGGGGGTGGTAATAAAATGCATTTTTTTTTGTTTTTATTAGCACTAACAAAACTAGACCACCCATCTGTATTCTTATAAGTGCTATGTTAAAATAATTAATGTTTATTTGAATGGTAGCAAGTATCTAAATTGAATTGAAACAGCATAAACAATCATAAGTAATCATTCAATATATGTTCCATATGAAATAATAAAATAAGAATTGTCTATGAAATTTTATTATAACAGATGCATTCTACTCAGTGTAGTGAAAACAGTGTATAAGCTGTGAAAGTCAAGACTTATATCTGGGTAGAATAATAGTAAAGATTCCTAGGAATGTTTCATTATAACATAAGAGACTTCTCTGACAAAGATATCACTGTTCCTGAATTATTCAGAAGCTCATAGAAGTGTTGTATGTTTGTTTGGTTTTCCATTTTTTAATGGAAAGATTGCAAAGAAAACCAATGATTGAGGTCAATGTTCTCTGTGAGAAACAAAACACCTGATAAAAACATTTTATTACACAGGGAAAGCAAAATTACTTGAGAGACATGTGCATCATTACAGAGAAAATATCAAGGGGTTGGCCTGGAAATTGCTGGCAAAACATTTTTTTAATCATCCCATACTTCATCTTTACACCTTGATAGACAAGCAGGAGAAGCAGAAGTAATCATACCAAAACGAAATCATTGATTTCAGAACTAATTCTCATTATTTATTTTTTCCGTGTCACCCTTCCATAAAACTGTATCTGCTAATTTCTATGTCATATCTCTCTGAATTATTAGCATGTACTGCAGACCACAACCTGAAGGCTCATAAAGATGAGAGCCGTGACTATGACCATGTAACCCACCTTTTGGATGAGGGGAAGACTATGAACGTTGTCTACCTGGACTTTGGTAAGGCCTTTGACACCATCTCCCACAGCATTCTCCTGGAGAAGCTGGTAAATCATGGCATAGACAAATGTACTCTTCACTGGGTAAAAAACTGGCTGGAAGGCAGGGCCCAGAGAGTTGTGGTAAACAGGGTCAAATCTAGTTGGTAGCTGGTCACCAGTGGTGTCCCTCAGGGCTCAGTTTTGGGGCCAGTCTTGTTCAATGTCTTTCTCAATGATCTGGATGAGGGGATTGAGTGCACTCCGTAAGTTTGCAGATAACACCAAGTTGGGTGAGAGTGTTGACCTGCTTGAGGGCAGGAAGGCTCTACCGAGGGACCTGGACAGGCTGGATTGATGGGCCAAGGCCAATTGTATGAGGTTCAATAAAGCCAAGTGCTGGGTCCTGCATTTTGGTCAAAAGAACCCCACGCAACGCTACAGGCTGGGGGAAGAGTGGCTGGAAAGCTGCCCAGAGGAAAAGGACCTGGAGGTGTTGGTTGACAGCTGGCTTAACATGAACCAGCAGTGTGCCCAGGTGGCCAAGAATGCCAATAGCATCCTGGCTTGTATCAGGAATAGTGTGGCCAGCAGGAGGAAGGAAGTGATTGTTCCCCTGTACTTGGCACTGTTGAGGTCGCACCTCGAGTACTGTGTTCAGTTCTAGGCCCCTCACTACAGGAAGGACATTGAGGTGCTGGAGCGTGTCCAGAGAAGACCCATCAAGCTGGTGAAGGGTCTAGAGAACAAGTCATATGAGGAGTGGCTGAGGGAACTGGGGATGTTTATTTTGAAGAAGAGGAGGCTGAGGGGACACCTCATTGCCCTCAACAACTACCTGAAAAGAGGTTATAGGGAGGTGGGTGTTGACCTCTTCTCCCTAGTGACGAGTGATAGGACAAGAGGGAATGGCCTCAAGTTTTGCCAGGGTCATATTGGATATTAGGAAAAATTTCTTCACAGAAAGAGTGATGAAGCATTTGAACAGGCTGCCCAGGGAGGTGCTGGAGGCACCATCCCTGGAGGTGTTCAAAAAACGGGTAAATGTGGTGCTTCAGGAAATGGTTTAGTGGTTGCGGGGGTGTAGGCCTAATGGTTAGACTTTATGATCTTGAAGGTCTTTTCCAACCTTAATGATTCTATGCTTCTATGTATTAATAACATATGGGATCTCATAGAAGGCAAATCACAAGTGAAAATACTAATACGAGAGGATACGCACTGCAGTGACCAGTATCTTACTTAGATATAAGACGAGAAAATGTGAATTAATTAGATCGAAATCTGAACACTTAGAATGATGCTAGTTACTTTGATAGACATGATTACATTATTTGAATCTTTTCAAATTTGAATTTGTCCACAGAATTTGTCCACAGAAATTACTTTACATTAAATGATACAATGTATAAAAAAGATTCCCCTCCTCCTTCTATTGGAGGCAGTGGTCTAGAATTCAGTTCTCCTGGTGTCAGTCCATCATAATGTTTCTACAGCTGTGAAGAACATATTAATACATCTGAAAGGTTCTGAGAGTATCATAGCTTTTATGAATCTAGTTTTTCAATAAAATATTTTATCTTCCAATAACGGACATCCAGACTTTATATGCAATCATTCTATGTATTAGAGTACAGTCAAGTTGCGAGATTGTTGCTGAAAGGTTTTAATAGAGCTCTTGAAATCAGGATGTATGATAAACAGAGGCTAATACTACATTATGTTATGGGAAGAGAAAATGAGATTCCTGGTATACAGCCTAAACTCACATAACCAGCACATAATCTTAAGTAGTTAAGATTAAATTCCCCATAGGATTGAAAACTTCAGGTTGATGGTTGTTTGCACAGTCAGTGCACACTGTTCTACAAATGGAAAATATTAGCCTTTTGTTTTCTGATCATACCTGCAGGGCCACTAATGTTATTTACTAGTAGATGTGCTGGAAATAGCAGATGGAGACATATGTAAGTACATACCTAAGTACATTTGGAAACTTTATAGCTCACAAAAAATATTTTAACCTTTAACAAAACACTGAAAATTAATCAATTAAAAAATGCCGATGAAAATTAGGAATAAGTTTAGAGATAGTTTTTAACAGTCAATAATAAGATATGAGGTTGGCATTATTTTTCCTAATTGTTTAAGTATTCTTCTTGGATATGGAGAAAAATGTTTATTTCTGAAGTTCAAAACCAGACAAGGATGAAGGAGAGATACAATATACAAGCAAACACATTAGCACCAACACCTACAGTGATGGGGCTCAGGCATTGATTTGTTAGTTCCTTTTCTTTTCAATCTTTCCTCTATTTATTCATGATATGCCAAAATAAAATAACAAGAACCTTTTCTTGCCACAATATTTTTGCAGGGTTTTTTTTGCAGCCTCTATAGAGGACAATACCTGATGCTGCTCGCATCTGCTATCTGCTGCCTTGAGCAACTGACAACATTACTTTGCTTAAAACTGCTCTGTTCCTGCCTGTTGTGGCAGAAATCTCTGCCAGATCTATGCAGAATCTACTGCATAGATCTTCAAGAAAGCTTGTCCTGACTTCTTGACTTTTAATAAGAAAAGGAGAGTAGAGTTCTGTCTTTGTATCACAGGCAAGCTGATAAATACTCTTTAACTTCCAAATAAGCAAGTTGTTTTCCATATTGCAGATGCTGCTATGGAGTCATAAATTCCAGCACAGGCATGGAGAGAAACTGTTTCAGTCTCAGCTGCTCCAACAGTTCAGAGCCCAACATTCCTAAGATCCAACATTTTTTCCTCTATGCTTACTGCCACATCCGAAGAAATTATGAGAATAGTTTTAAAAACTGAGAAATTGTAAGGTTTGTTTTATAAATTATTTGACTTTAATTCCTTCAAGGCTTTCCTTCATATATTCTCTTGTAAACAATGTACAAAGGTGTTTTTTTGTTGTTTTGGGTTTGGTTGGGTTTTTTCACATATAGCACAAATATATACATTATATATGTGTGTGTGTGTTTATATATATACACATTGTATATTCTTGAAAATATATTTGGAGCTTTAAGTAGGAAAAAAGAACAATTCAAAATGTTGTCTTCCCTCCTACTTAGCCACAGGGGTCACATCATGCCCCTCCTCATGTTTATAACTTCCTGGTGTTGTCAGATATAACTTGCTTCACCAGTTATTCAAATTACTTACAGATAGTTTGTTACATCTCTAGCATCACAAGAACATCTGTCACATTATGCTGCACAGAAGTCAACACTGACTTTGCTTCTAAAACTTACAGCTCTCTGGCAAATTTGTAGCAATTACAGGCTGACTATACCACCCTAACCTTTGTAAAACCTAAGTTTTAATTTAATTCTGTTAAAGAACTGTAAGAAGGAAGATGTATGTAAAGCTCAGCAATGTGATGTACTGATGATTCTAACTAAATGAGCAAAAAAAGATCCCTATCTATTAAATCTGGAAAAATTGCAAAGAAACATTACATTATAAAACTCTATCACTCCCCCACAATTTTATACAGATTGCTCCCGCTATCATATTCTGTAATCTGAAGGTGCCAGATAACCTCTTAAGAGAAGAGATGAACGTTTAATGCCCTAGTTGTGTGTTTTGCACCAATGTATGTTTGAAAAAAAAGTGGAGGGCAGAAGGATACAGAATTACCAACTTTTATATTCAGCTGTAATATGCTCTCTAACATATGGTAGCTGCAGTATGCTTTCATAGTCCGCAGAGTTAGTTAGCATGACAGTAAGCATATGCTGGTTCTCTCAACCTTTGCAGAAGAAATTACTTTAATTTGAAATAAAGAAATTCTTCAAGTAAGTGTTTAGCACTATCTTTTCTCATAGTTTTGACTGTTTGCCTGTTTTATAATGTTTGATGGGGAAAAAAAGGTTCAGTTAATTTTGGAATAATGTTAATTGGTGGAGAAGGAAAGAATGCAAAAGAACTTCATAAAATGTATCAGAGTAAAAAAAACTTTCACATTGATATGTAAGATCTACTCATATCTGCACCCAGCCCAATGTCTGTGGAAATTTAAGTATTAAATCAAGTGGTCGGTCACTAGAGGGCATCAAATCAGAGTCCTAAGAAATGAAAGAAAAGCTGAAGCTATTTTAATAACTAAAAGAGAACTTACATCTCTGTAACCCAAGTGCTGTGTAGATCATAAACCAATTCATATTTTTTTAATGCCACTTTGTGGTATTACCCATCTCATAAAACTATACAATAGGAAGCCTTTAAGAAAAAAAAGGAAAGAAAAAAAAATATTAAAGGTTTGACTTGCAGCCTCTAGAGAAAGATTTCTGTAGACCTAGAAAGTGGAAAAGCAAGAAGACATAGAGTATCTTCCATTGCTGTTTACCTTCAAGTCTAGATAATTTCAGAAAGACCAAAAATGGGCAGAGAAACACATACCATGCATATATCTCATGTTCTCTGGTGTCTTCTAAACACAGGTTTCTCTTCAAGGCCACTAAAACTTCTTTTACAGTATCCTCTAACTCTGGACTCCCTCCTCTCTCACACTTACCTTTGTGTCCATTCTTTAGTCACTGTCAGATGTCTCCTGCATTTTAAGATGTACTTCTGTTCTAGAGCTAGAGATTATTTCATGTACTACTTGATGTATTTGCAGAGGCCTCAGTGCCTAGAAAAAATTCCGCAGAAAAGTTCATAACTTTTTATTGCATATAGGGAATAAGGAAAAGATCTCACTCTATCACATAGTAACTATTGGATTCAATGCAATAATGTTTTTGTAAGATAGATATAAATCAAATAAAGCAATATTGCAGGTGAATTAGGTACGTTTAGATGCTTTGCTTTCCATAGAACTAATGTCTGTCAGATTTTAATAAACAAACTTTAGTTACTTAACCAATAAAACTGAGCCATTCCAGTACTCTTAAAATGTTTTAAACTAAATTTGAGGTAACATCAATCGCATTGTTTAGATATTGTTTGTTAGATACACAGCTACTCATTTATAAAATGAAGATAATAGTTTTATGTTCTGTTCATTTTTTACCTGACATATCGAACTTTAACCCTGTAGGGGTTCACCATACTAAAAATTGCTGGTTTGGTTTTAAGTTCCAAGACATAAAAGTATCCACAGCTTTTCTGCATCTAGAATAGTTCAAGAATCTCAAAACCTTCCAGGATATGGTTAACATCAAATAAGAACAAGAGGAAATAATGATAAAAACTCCAAGGCAATATAAGATTCTTAAGAGAAAAAATATCAAAAAAGATTGTGCAACTTTTTCCTATTCTGAATTCTTTTAGAAAAGACAGTACACACATTACACATGGGATATAATTATAGAGGACTCTGAGGTAGTAAAAGGTGACTTTGATAAATATGAAGCATAACCCACCTCTCAAGCTTTCATTTTTGTCCTATATCTCTAGCTGTCAATAGAATAAAACTATTTCAGAAAATCTTAAGGGAGGCTGTTATTCCTTGAAGTTTTAAAAATTATTATCCAGGAGAAAAGAGATCTGATTAATGCCCTCTGTTTCTCTCACATTACTGCACTGGATGTATTTCTTTCTCACTTACTAGGACACTACAAGGGTATGAACCCTATCACCTTTTCAATAAACTTTCATTTCCAGCATTTTGCCTTGCTCTGTAAAGTTTAGGAGTCAATACTAAATCAAGTAATACCCTAAGGGTTTGCCTTTTTTTCTTATTGCTATTCTAAATGTGGCTATGAGAGTATATAGAACTGCCATCTTATGTGTTGTTTTTATAGTTATCGTTGCAGGTTTTAGCTGTCAATGACCTCCTCATCAAAGAGATAACAGCTACAGATGACAAAAAGCCCCCCATACTCATTCCACTTCTCTTATTTTTTAGAATTCTGTTGTTCGCTCAGTTTTGAAGTAGATTTTGGTTAAAAAGTTCTCCAAAAGCCAATAAATAAATTACTATTAATTACTGATAAGAACAATTAGCAGATATATTGTGAATAATGAAAGCTTGATTTAAATCTTAAAAAAGATGAAAATTCACCTTGGAGAGTTCCATAAGATGCCACTTGTTATATATATAGTAACAATAAAACATAGCACTGAAATTTGTTAGAAGGTATTACTCTTCTCTAATCTAAAGGAAATCTTCTTGACAGACTGATTTAACCCTTCTATTTCTGACTATTCCTTTTGAGCAGAGCCTGTTTTTAATCTGTACAGCTGAACAGCATATGGAATATCTTCCAAAGAAAAGGAATTAAGGGCAAACCAGATATTTCAATGTCAGCATTTAGTTAAGTTATGTGCATGCAATTTTTATATTTTCCCAAAGAAGCCAACTTTTTTGGACTGTTACACAGAAAAATACTACAGTTCTGTAAATACAGGGAGATCAACAAATACTGCTCTGATCATCAGGTTGAAATTCTGCATATTTTGAGTTCTCAAATAATTCTTTTGGCTTTATATTCTTTTCTTCCATCTTCATTTGCAAACAGTAAGATACAAGCTATCTCGATAATACATATATATAAAGCTCATAATTTCAATAGGAGAAAGAAGAAACCCAAAAAAGCTCTCAAAGACAGCCAGTGAGAATGAATTTTTAAAATAGACTTGCTGATATCCAGACTTAAAATTTCTTGTATTTTCTTCTCGAAATAGCTAAATTTAGGCAGAGAATTTCTAGATTACAGCACCGCACCGTAAATGAGACCTATCCTCGAGACTAAAAGAAGGCACAGATGAAAGTGTAGTCACCCTGACTAAAGGGCCACTCACATTTTTGCTGAGTCTGTTTAGCTCTGCCAATTATTTTGTAGACATTTGCACACTGCTTCTGGAATTAGCCCAGCAATTAATTTTTCAAACATAACACCAATCAGTTAATAATGACTTTTGGCCACTACTGACCTCAGGTGGGGATAGCCAAGTTCATGAAACTTCATAAACTTTGTGACTCTGGCTGGAGAAAATTCCTAAATATTTCTTTACAAAACTTGATTGGTTCTCTACCACTGATTACTAAAATATGTCTTAATAATTGCCAATTAAGGAAATAATGGAAAAAAACTATTACTTTAAACAGGTGATGACAATTTCTGTGTTGTCTTCTAACTTGATCTTGCCACTAGTACTATAAAAACAGCATAAGAAACTACATCATAAAATAACTAAACAAATCAGTGCAGAACAGTTATTGAAGTACAGTATTTATTCAGAAAAACAGTGTTTATAGTTCTCTGAGTACAAATTAAAGCCCATCCAAACTTACTGTACACAGGCATCTCGACTCCTTGCTGAGAAGGAGTGAGATTGTTAAAGAAAACATGAAAAAGGCATCTGAGTCTTTAAAGGTTTAATGCTGTGAACTTTGCACTGTTCTAAAAGGCTGCAGAATCACAGTTGGATGATATAAATTTGCCTGATAAGAATCAAAGATTATAGATTTTGTTTTCTAATTAGTTCAGTCAACTTGTTGGAGGACTCCTTGCCTACCAACCTTAAAAAGAATATATTATTTTTTTAATTAAAAGACAATGTTTTATATAATTTGTAATTCTATTTGTACGAATCCAGTCTCATGAGCAACAGTATTGAGAAAATACTCAAAGCACTGAAAAACCACATTCCTGGGTAACATCCTGCACAGGGAAGAACTTCAGGCCAACCTTTCCCACCCTTGCCATATGTAGTGTGGTGACAATGCAAAAAATTTAGAACTGTAGGACCATATATCTGTTGATTGAAAGGATCTTCGGAGCTTTGTGGTCCAACTGGCTTAAAACGGGATGATATCAGCACTGATTCAGGTCAGCTGTCTACCTGAATCTTTAGTCTTGCCTAAGTAGAATCTGACTAACTAAGCCCCAAAGGATATAAATTCTCCAGCTTCAGTGGAAAACCTTTTCTGGTGTTGCACCAAATTCCTGGTGAAAAAGCATTTTTAAACTTCCCAAAAATACCATTACCTCTTATTTGCCCTACATCCACACTGATGTTTTATTGTACTTAGTGCATACTCTCACCTCCAGATGAAATGAGGTGATGACTACACAACTTATTTCCAACCCATTTGTATATTCCAGTCATCAAAACCCTACCTTACCTTAGAAAAAAGATGATGACTGTTGGATGGAACATTCTCTGTAATCCACTGTCACACCTAATTGCTCATTGTCATAGTATTTCTTTCTGACAGTAGGTCAAAATCAGCATTATGGTTTTATCTGGTACATCTGTATCATGTATACTTAAATAAAGTATAAAGCTCAGTACTGGAAACACATTCAACTGAGATGAAAACTGAGACTGTGATTCTGTTTGCAATAACATGATCTGATAGTTCACATCATCAGAAGTGAAGTGAAAGGTGACATTTTCTTTCCTGTCTCTGTCACCTCTAGAACTGCTTGCCTTGTACCACCGTAATTTTTGATGTTTTACTTACCTTGTTTTGGCTCTGATTTCTTCAATCCTTTCTCTGAATTAATTCAAAGTACTCAAGAAAAAATTAGCCATCTTTTTTGGCATTTTTTTCTGTGTTGATTTTCTGCTGAGGAAGTGATTTCAATCGTCTCAGGGAGCAGTCCAATAAATGAACAAGACATAAGATAAATGCAAGGCATATGAAATTAGAAATTGAAAAGTAGGTTAGAGAGGGACTAAAGGCAGAACTGGGTCTTTCTGGTAGAGGTAAACTGTTCGATTATCTCTTTATCTAGTGAAGGCATATTCTGTATCTTAAAAAGTTGAAATGCCTTCAACAACTACTGCTTAACTTCACAGTGACTTCAACAACAATCTCTTCAACAACTTATTTGTTGAAGTAGAAAGTTTCCAATCATATCATTAGGATCATTAGCACGATCCTCCAAAAAGTATTTTGTTTGCCAGATACAATCTTCAGATACAATCAGACAGAGGAGATGAACTGACCTATCAAGGCACTGCCATTAAAGCAGCAGTCCTACTTCCTCCTCCTTTTCTCTGCAAAAGTTATGCCTCATTTCTTCCCCAGGCTCTGGTATTCGTTTGACCTCTTGGTTTCAGCTCATTGCATCAATAATAAGCTACTTCTTTAGTTTTTGTTGGATTAGTTTCAGTTGTTTTAGTGAATGGAACTAGCTCACTGAGGATCAAAGAGGTGCAAGGGATTAAGCTAGTAGTGTGGAGATGCAAGAGTACCCACCCTTTCAGTAGTTATGAACTAAAAAATTAGCTCAACTTATCTCATCAAACTCTACCCTGAAGTGATTTAGGCAAGTTGGAAAAGTCTATAGCAAGTCAACTGGGTAAAAGATAATATCTCTTCTTGTCTAATCAAAGTGCAAGTAGAGAAAGTCTTCATTTCTTCACCAATGCATTTGTAAATTTGAGAACTATTTTACCTATACTATAATGACCTAATAGTAAATTTTTGTGAACACATCTTTAGTATGCACAATAAAAACTGCATAGTAAGACTTTTTTTACTTTCAAAGAGTGTGGCAAGTTAGGACACTACAACATAAGGAAAAGAGTAAATATCATATTCCAAGGAATATCTAAGAGAAAACAAAAGGCCTCCATTAAAGAGTGAGTTTGCAGGTTTGGATGCAAGGATAAAGAAATAATTCCAAAAACTTGTGGTAATAGGAAGGACTCTATGACTAGCTGTGCTGCTACCCAATGAAATCTAAACAGGTTAGATAGCTGGGTGAAGGTGAACCTCATGAAGTTCAATAAAGATAAGTGTAGAGTCCTGCATCTGGGGAGGAATAAAACCAGGCACCAGTACAGATTAGGGGTCTTCCTGCTAGAAAGCAGCTCCACAAAGAAAGACCTTGGATTCCTAGAGGACAGTAAGTTATCCATGGGACAGCAATGTGCCCTTGTGGCCAAGAGAACCAATGGTATCCTGGGATGCATTAAGAAAAGTGTGTCCATCAGGTCTAGGGAGGTTCTCCTTCCCCTCTACTCTGCCATGGTGAGACCTCACCTGGAATACTGTATCCATTTTTGGGCTCTCCAATTCAAGAGAGGCAGGAATCTATTGGAGAGAGTCCAACGGATAGCTACGAGGATGATTAAGGGACTTGAACATCTGTCCTATGAAGAAAGGCTGAGATAACTGGGACTGTTTAGTCTTAAGAAGAGAAGGCTGAGAGAGGATCTTACTAATGTCTACAAATGTCTGAGGGGTGAGTGTCAAGAGGAAGGGACCAGTCTCTTTTTGGTGGTGCCCAGTGATAAGACGAAGAACAATGGGTATAAGCAAGAGCACAGGAAGTTCCACCTCAACATGAGGACAAACTTCTTTACTGTAAGGGTTACAGAGCACTGGAACAGGCTGCCCAGAGAGGTTGTGAAGTCTCCTTCTCTGGAGACTTTCAAAACCCGCCTGGATGAGTTCCTGTGTGGCCTGTCCTAGGTGGTCCTGCTCTGACAGGGGGGGTTGGACTTGATGATCTTCAGAGGTCCCAACCAAGTCCTAACATTCTGTGATTCTATGATTCTATGACTTGCAGAAAATAATGGGGAGTTTAATTTAATTTTGATGGAGTTCCCCTGTATCTTCTGGAGGAGAGGAACAGGTAACGTAAAATAGTGTATTGCTGCAGATTGTGCAATACTCTCAGCCATATTATTAAAAGCAGAAAACATGACAGAACAACCACTGAACACCTTACACTGTAATAAGAACATTGAAGAGAATGGATGTTTATATTCTGTATTAAGTTTTTATTAATAAGTTAATTTAAAGTTAACATTGGATTAATGTGTTTTCAACCTTTTTTATAGCCTTATAAGCAGTGAATAGTTTACTCTAAGGAATGTCTCATCAACTGATTTGCATCAGGGCTCTTCTCAATCCATTCTCCACCAACCTTTATTTATGCTTGGGATTGTTTCTGACCTGTGTGTGGGACCTGCACTTGGCCTTGTTGAACTTCATGAGGTTGGCATGGGTCCACCGCTCAAGCCTGTTAGGGTCCTTCTGGATGGCATTCCTTCCATCTAATGTGTTGACCACACCACACAGCTTGGTGTCATCAGTAAACTTGCTGAGGGTGCTCTTAATCCCACTGGCCATGTCACTGAAAAACGCGTTAAACAGTGCTGGTCCCAAGACTGACCCATGAGGAACACCAATAGTCACTTGCTCCACTTGGGCTGTTGACCACAACTCCTGTTCTCTCATGAAGTAATGTAGATGACAGCTCATCTAGTATTAATGAGTTTTTGTTAAATGTAGATAAACATTGTTTACATTATAGATTGATATAGATTATATTCAGACTCTGAAAGTATTGCCATAATAATGACCAGAGCGATTAAAATTGAAGTTGATAGGACTCATAGGTTAAGGATCTTCAACCACTGTCATACTGTCCATTTACAATGAAAGAGTAGTTAACTGGACTCGTGTCATTGAGTAACAGCAAATACTGTGGTTGGGCAGATAAAAGTTCACTGTTCAAGACATTTTTTCCATGAATATCAAAACCAATATGCAAGACATAGCACACAAGACTCATAAAAAAATAAACTTGGGATTGTGATAGATTTTAGAAACTTTTCTTCTGGTGAATTTCTTTCCATGAATTGTGAATTTTCCTTTTTTTGCTGTAAATCATCACCTTCTTCTGATCTTTTAGTGTTTACATTTGTGAGTTTTTGCAGCATGTTTTGCTTCATTTCTTCGTGTATCATTGGTTTGTATAGAAATTGTTTTATGAAGATATTTTGTGTAACACATGCAACTACATTCATGAACTCCCAGCGCCTTTAAATTAAGTGTTTTACATAAACTATTAAGGACATAAGGTACCTTTGAGATTCAAAGTGCTTCCTTGAGTTTGAAATTGTGTGGCAGACAGATGAAAAATAAAGTGGAAATCTTTTTCGTAGTCAAAGGTTATCAAAAAGTCATCTCAGAAGCTATAATAGTATTGACTTATTTAGTACAGATTAATCATAATAGCAGAAATCAGGTTATGGATAGGAAGGTGTAAAAAATGTCAGATGAAGAATAGTTTTTTGGCCAAAAAATAGGATTATTTCAGAGAATATAGAAAAAAAAATTAAAATAAAATAAATCGTCATGCTGATTGGCAAATAAAGTTCAGAACAGAGAGACACAATTTTCATTTTAGGGTGCCCTATTACCATCCAAAACAGGAAATCTCCCTAGGTACCTTATGCCACAGATAACAACAAAAAATAACACCTAAATACCAAGCATGAACATTTGATGGCTTGATTACCATTTAAGTGCTAAAGTTAAATTATATTGTCAGTCTGGTCATAAAATTTGATGAACAATTTATATCTTTGCAAATAGAATAGCAAACTTGAGTGATTTTGATCTCCTAAATTCTATTTGCAGCTTTAAAATGTGCAATCTCCCTATTGGTGTTGATGATTTATATTGCTTGTGTTTAAAATTAATTATAACTTCCATTTGTTAGGTAAAACTGCTAGGGGAAAAAAAACAAAAAAAAAACAAAACAAAATTAAACAGAAGAAAGCCAGCAACATTCCTTGATGTTATTTTAAAAGATATATGTTATATTCTGAGCACATGGCTCACATCTTACATCTTTTAACCAATTAACATAAAATTTTGATTGTTCTTTATCATAAAATAGAGCTTTCACTCTCTTAATTCTGATAGTCATTTACTTTCTGTTCCATCCTACCTCAACCCTCAGACAGACTTTCCCTGAAGTGCTGGGCATATGGTCATGATGTTCTAATTCAGTTATGAACATACTGCATTGCAGAACATGAACACAGTGATTTGTAATAAAATCTGTTATAATAACTGGAAAAGAGCAAATAGAAATATTCTGAATTACTATTGGTGTATAGTAAAAAGGGAAGAGATTAAAATAGCAACATTTTTAATTGTTCTTTTTTTTCTCAATGTGTTGAATCATAAGGATACTAAACTGTCTGCTATTTAATGATGCTGTTGTAAGAAGAATCATAAATTGAAAGAAATTTTAGTAGCATATATATACAAATAGTAAAATACAGGAATTACAACTTTACTATCTGTATTCAGTTTCATGCTTGGATTTGAAGCATTACATTTAAACTTCCTGGGAATTGTGAACTGATATTAGATTTTATCAAAATCAAAGTCAAAGAGATCTGATTTTCTGACTCTAAAATTCCAAGTAAGGAAAGCTAAAACAAAAATACATTGTCTGTGCTTGATTTGAAATATAATTAAACCCAAACAAAACCCAACACCTTAGTGTGTACAATGAAACATTTCAAGTCAGTTTCATTTTGTATTTTATCTCGCAAGCATCCCGCATCACATGAAAACCTGGGCCCTTTTTTCCTCATTTCCCTCTTTTTGGGAAAAAGTGCCATTAACTGAGCAATATCATAGAGTGTGGCTCCTATATAAGGTGCTTTTTTTTTTCTCCAGTTTTCAAAGCAGCCATATATCAGCACGCGTTTAACACTTTAGTCTAAATCCAAAGTCATGTATGCATTGTTGAGACACTGGCAGCTCCAGATAAAATTATTTGGACCAAATGTTTGTCACCTCTATAATTTGTACCATTGATATATATGGTATCAGTGAAGAGCAAAAATACTAAGATTGCATGCTTGATTACATACAATTTATATAGTGTTGTAAAACTCTTTAATATTTAGTTATCAAGTAAACCCATTTCAATAAAAATGAATGTACTGAAACAAGCAGTATAACCACCAGCGAAGTCACACCAAAAGGAAATCAAAACCCACACAGTAAAACTGGAAGGGACTGTAGTAATCTCAGACTTTTTGGTGAAAGTGAACTGTCATTGAAGCTTCACTTGTAAAAAATAAAAACATGACTACACATTTTGAAGATTGAAAATATCAGAATACGGCAAATGGTAATGAAGAAAATGCAGTTTAAGAGAAAGCTCACAAAACAAAATGAAGACATGCGAATTTTGGAGGTTGCTTGTATTAACACTGGTAGATTCAATAAGACTGTGTTTTCATGACAGCTTTTATAAACTAAAATTCTTAACTGATGGTGTCAGCAATTTTCTGTTCAGTATAGCTCAAAAAATAAGGTTTTGTGTATCACAACCATGCCAATACATGTATACCAAATTGACTCTACTGCTCTCTCCTACACTTTCTCTGTACTTCCCCACTCCCTAAATAGTGCAGGTATAATATGTCTATTGTATCTTCATAGATACATAAATAATTTCATATATGCATATATTTACATTTATACCTACATTTATATATACCAGCCTCAATAGTACAATAATATTTATTTATTCATGAAAATAATTAGCTTATGAAACAGATTTACTAGGAGTGAAGAAGCCATAAACACACACACCTCAAACAGAAATATTAAAAAATTAACAAGTTCAGATCGCTAGTAAAACTCACAGTGTAACCTCACAAATGGATATAACAGCAATATTTCAGTCATGATAGAGAAAAATTAGTTTGAGGAAGGAAAAGCTAGAAAGTGTTTGATTTGGCACTGCTATTCATAAAATGCATGAAGACCCATAGCACTGGTTTTTGGTTTTCTTGCATTGTGCACAAATTTCTTAACTTTTAGCTTGATAATAAAACAACTTTTTTATTATTTTTTAATTTAATTTTATAAAATGTGTATTCTCATTGCTACTCTTGTCTACAATTTACATAGCTGGATAAATTTGATTAATTTACCTAGCTCTTACTTCCTGGGAATTAATAAATCAGTGCTGTGACCCCATTGTTGAAGGCCACCAAATTAGTCAAGCAGGATTTGCCCTTGGTGAAGCCATGTTGGCTGTCAGCAATCACCCCTTTATTTTCCATGTGCCTTAGCAGAGCCATCAGGAGGATCTGCTCATGATCTTGCCGGGCACAGAGGTGAGACTGACTGGTCACTGTGTCCAGTTCTGGAGCCCCCAAAATAAGAAGGACATGGAGCTCATGGAGAAAGTCCAGAGAAGGGCCACGAAGATGGTCTGAGGGCTGGAGCACCTCTCCTATGAGGGCAGGCTGTTCAGCCTAGAAAAGAGAAGGCTCCGGGGAGACTTTATGGGGGTTTACCAGTGCCTGAAGGGGACCTACAGAAAAGCTGGGGAGGGACTTTTTACAAGGGCTTGTAGTGAGAGGGCAAGAGGTAATGGATAAAAACTGGAAGAGGGGTGATTTGGGTTAGATATTAGGAGGAATTTTTTTAGTGTGAGGGTGGTGAGACACTGGAAGAGGTTGCCCAGGCAATAATGCCCAATGTATTAATACCTTCCTTGCTTTGAAAAGTAGGGTCTTGGGTACTTTTCAAAACAGATACATAGACACAAGTAAAGAATGACAAAATGAAAAAACCTGTTTCATTATTGTTCAGTCATGGAACTACCTTGTAAACATGAGCCAAGACTCAGAAGACTGAGGTCATTCTCAAGTTACATTTCCACAGGCTCCTATTAAATTCCTATTGATCTATAACTATCATCCGTAAAATTTTTGGGATCTATTCAATTTCTCCTGCATGAGCATCAAAGTCAAGGGAAAAATATCACCTTCCATTAGCAAATGCAAGAACACTTTCACCTTCTTTGGTGTTCATCTTACCTCTAATAACTTTCCAGTTCTAATTTCACAAGAAAATAGACAAGTATCATCTTTAGAGATGTTTCACTGGTTGAATGGTGCGAATCAATTTCAGGTTTTTTTATGGTCAATAAGATTATGTATAGATGTAGATATACTTCTATAATGACATATATCTTTGGCAGGGAGTGGTAGTGTATGCATAGACAGATAAATATCTCAGATTATATCCTCTAAGGAAAAGATGTTATTTAGTGTGTAAATGGTAATCTCTTCACACACATTATTGACTACCCTGTTATCTAGCTGTCTATATCGAGACATTCTGAACTACTGATACTATAAAAGTTTATTGTCTTGAAAGGACAAGTTACATTTTATCAAAAATAAGTCTTAAATTTGTTCCAAAAATCTTTCTAGCTTGGTCATAACTGGCTAGTTAGATGAGGGGAGAGCAGTGAATGTAATCAATCTTGACTTCAGCGAGGCTTTTGACATTGTATCCCATAACATCTTCATTAAGAAACTCAGGAAGTATGGGTTAGATGAGTGAACAGTGAGGTGGTTAAGTTGGACAACCTAAACATAAGGAAAAACTTCTTTACTGTAAAGGGTGATAGAGCACTGGAACAGGCTATGCAGAGAGGTTGTGGAGTTTCCATCCCTGGAGACATTCAAAATGCATCTGTGCATCATCCTGTGTGACCTACTCTAGGTGAACCTGCTCTGCCCTAACGTTCTGTGATTCTGTGATTCTGCAGTTGGTGATTAAACTGCAACTTTTAAGAATTTTGGATCTTTTTTCATAATATTTTACATTGCATATCTCAAAAGGATTGATTCTTTAATTTTTAACTTGCCATTTAACTCAGATTCACTTTGCCAAGCCCTCACTCAGAACAACCATCCAGATCCTCAAAATAGCAAAACCCAACTCAGAGCAATGCAAGCCCAGTCTATACCTGAGACCTTGCCCTTTCTTGTCTCAGAGCCTTTAGTAATAATGGCAAAAATCTTATACACTTGCCTACAGTGGAGACCTTCTTGATTGTTCTAAACATATTCTCTGTATTGGTAATTTGCTCAAAGCAAGCCGAGATTTCTGTGAGCCTCCAGAGAAGTCAGTGTTATGTAGGAAAATATCTGCTTCATTTGGTAACAGACTTTCTAACCTATTTATCAACATGTTTATATATTACGTTAAGCTCTACTGATCCTGGGAAAAAAGAAAAAGGACTTTGGTAATCCTCTATTTGAAACACTGACTTTAAGCAGGCACCATTTCCTTAGCTTATTAACCTATATCTGTTTACCTGCTCCTTGTTACTGCAAATCCTGGAAGTGTAACATGGTCTCATCTTACTCTAATCAGAAGCAGGCAAGCCTTCCTTTGCACATGAGCTCAAAAGCTGATCTTTCTGGAGCTGTTCATAACTCATTATTGCCATCTGTTTCTATGAAAACAAACTAATTTGCTATTTAAAGGCACGTTACTGGGAAGAACTGTTATTAGAAAAAGACTGAAAATATGATCCTTAAAGGCTCAAGCTTTAAAATATTAAAAATGAAATATTACATATGATTGAAAAAGCAATAAAGACCTTAACGTCCTGTTGATTTTATTATATATCCTGATTCTTGGATATTAGTAACTGTTCTATATACATGGAATATTTATACAATTACATTTTACTTCTCACATTATACTACCACTCTATTTGTCTAGGCACTTATCCTCATAGACTTAAATGGATTTTGATGAAGATTATGGAGAATCCTATAGCATTTAATAGCAATGAACAGATTGGAAAACCAGGTTATTGGGTGGATGAAGGGATTCTAATTTCTGTTTCTCACAGAGGTGACAACCTTAGGAAGAGCTGAATTTTTACAGTACAACACAGGAACAGGCTAGGAATAAAAAATTCTATAAATATTAGGCAGACTAATGACCTACTAATTGTTCAAGGGAGGTGTTGGTTTTTTTTATTTATTGGAAGTGATGTGCTAAAAGGTAGCTCCAATAAAGTATTCCTTTCACTGAAAGCCATTTTTGTTTCAAATTCCATTCATTTTCGATTCATATAGCAAATTATTCCAAAGAAATATGTATGTTAAATCATACTTGTCACACTGGGTAAAAATTTATCTAATTGTCTATTTTACCCTTGAAATAAAAATCCAAAATAATAGCAAGAATGCAAACAATTCATCACCTCAACCACCAAATAACCTTCCTTTTCATATTAGATATTGATATTGAAATCTGTGATTGTACATTCCCAAAACAATTATGTTGCTACCATGAAAGTCATTCCTAAAAATATATTATGATGTTCTTCAGAACCAGAACATGCTTATCTTAATGGTTTTGATTTTTAAATAGAAATTACTGTGAAAGGCCAGAACAAGAACACAGTGTATAGTGGATACTAAGGGGGATGAAAAAAAAAATTAATCTTCCTTGTTGGAATTCTATACTCTTCTTTTTGTTTCTCAGAATTAGAGTTGAAACACTAACGTTTTTTTCCCCCTACAAATACATAATTTATTTCCTCGTAGTGCTAACATAAGTTTAAACTTTATAGAAGGTGAGAAAGTGTAAATTATATATGAGAGAGACTATTGTCTTAGATGGTAATGCTGTTTCAAAATCGAAAACTGGAGTAGACCTGATAATGGTAAACTCCAACTTTGAACTGGAGGTAGCTGTCTTATAGAAATACAGAACCATTTATGTTGAAAAAGAGCTTTAAGATCATCAAGTCCAACCATTAACCTAGCACTGCTAAGTCCACCACTAAACCATGTCTCTAAGCACCACACCTACGTATCTTTTAAATACCTCCAAGGATGGGGACTCCACCACTTCTCTAGGCAGCCTGTTACAGTGCCTGACAACCATTTTGGTGAACAAATTGTTCTTAATACCCAACCTAAACCTCCCCTGGTGCAACCTAAGGTTCTTTCCTCTCGTCCTATCACTAGTTACTTGAGAAGAGACCAACCCCTACCTTGCTACAACCTCCTTTCAGGTAGTTTTAGAGAGCAATAAGGTCTCCCCTCAGCATCCTTTTCTTCAGGTTAAAAAACCTTAGTTTCCTCAGTTGCTCTCCATAAGATTTGTTCTCTGGACACTTCACTAGCTTCATTGCCCTTTTCTGGACACTGCAGCAACGTGATGTCATTCTGGCAGTGAGTTGCCTTGAAAAGAACCATGTTAGTGGATGCACCTTATCTAGCACATTCCTATTGACCTTAATTGGAGACAGAACAACATATGAATATCTTTGAAACATGATAGTAACTGAGGGTCATGGACACTAATCCTACATAGAATTTATACAATCAGAGGTGTTAGCAGAAAATAATACAAAAATCTACAACTAAGGAAAATGGTCAAGTATAAGCTTATATGGATAGAGAAAGTGATTTAGAACTAGATTATTGTTTTCATGGCCCAGGTGTATTACAATATAAACTCACTTATTTGCAGTCCCAAGAAACTTTTTAAAGTGCCCATTCCTCTGATTGATGTGCTATTTTCTAAATACATACCATTTTCTAGTTGATGTAGCAGAAAATCATAAAGGCTAGACTTTCTGCCTTACATACAGTCTTAGTGGAATAATCTTTAAACAGAATAATCTAAATAAAAAATGAACCATGTGTACAAGTTGTGCATTAGTCACAAAGTCTTCTCTTTTATCTCTTTTATCTCAGTTTATGCAAATTATGACCCAGGTCATAGGAAATCAAAGATTTCTACTTAAAATAACTGAGGAAAAGATAAGAAAGACAATTTTCATTCAAACACTTTCATTACTCTTTGTTTAACTCACCTTCTTGTCTGGGTTAAGTTTTTCAGTTGATCTTTTGGGAAGCACCAAGTTCAATATTACTCTCTTCATAGACAGAACTCCTTCATGTTTACTTTCTATTGCACAGCTCTAATCTTTTGTCCCAAAATAAGAATGCTTAGAATTAGGGTGGGTTTTTTTAAAATATGAATTATCTTTATGAATACAAAAAATAATAAAATTTAATAGCTCTGTGCTGTATCTGCTACTATGGTAACCGATGAAAACTTTACTGACAGCTCAAAGGTTTAATGCAGAAATTTGGATAATGAATATTTTTGTTGTCTTTAAAAATGTAATAGCCAAAGCCACTCCTAATAACAATATGAGCTCAAGCCAGATGTCTAGATTTGTACTCAAATATTGAGCTTTGAGTCTGGATCTCTAATAGAGGTCTATGATGATTTCCGTTAATACTGTTACATTTTTCTTATTCTCAGATTATTTGGGTTTACATAGATATGATCTGGATCTGTTCAAAAGACTTCAGATATTAGATTCAGCATATAAATTGTAGAAAAGAATAAAAATAAACTCACATTCGCAGGACCACATAGACAGAGATTCAGTTTCTATGAATTTGTAAGAGGATCTTTTTTCTTTATTTTTACTCCAGCCACAGAAACTTAAACATATTTTTAAATACATTTGTTTATTTATCTGTTTTTTCATTGATTTTACAGTCCTAAGGTGGAACAAATGGTTCATTGGTGGAATTTTTCCTATAAAAACGCATAAGTAAATATAATAAATAGAAGAATCAGAATCGTGTAGTCAGAGGAAAATGAGACTTGGACAGGTGGAAGTTACCTAGACAAGTTATCAGGTCCTCATTCAAGCTCCAGCAAAGGGTCTGACTGTCCTGAGGTATTTTTGTCTCTGACAAAAAGCATGGAAATCACTTTATAGTTGATGACATTTTAAGAATGAGAAAAAAAGATTGCCAATATACTTTTTGCATTGTACAGGGCATAGTTTTTACCTAGAATGAGATCACAACATAGCACTCTTTTCAAAATATTTTATATTTATGAATCTTTGTTGAAATTCCCTACAGGCTCAGTTGTGCAATTTCTGTCTGTTTTTCCTTGTCTTGCTCTTCATTGTGAACCTAGTAGTATATTCAGCCTTCTGATAAAAGGAAGGTAGCAGACAACTGTTCTTGAGCTTGGGTATTTTAGCTCAGTTGTTTGCTAAAAAAGAACATTTTGTTATACCTCTATTTGGCAGTAATTTACTGGCCAGTTTCCTAACTCGGTAATTTGAGTTCATAGGAAATTGCATCCCTTTCCACATGCTACCCCTTTTCAAGGTCAAGGTTTCAGAAGGCTAGGTTGCTAAGAAACCACAAGGGTAGTACACAAAATATTATAAATAAGAAATAAGCTATTTCATTTCTGAAATAGAAAAATATTGCTTTTCTTTTTATTAGTATTTGCCCTCTCATTTCTGTTGTGTCTCTTTCTGTACATTGTGTACGCTATACATGGTCTAGTTATGTAGTTTCTTGACTTGGGACATAGTATTCCAGCAAAGGAAGCATCTACCTGATGCTTGCAAACTATTCTGGTGTTCATATTAATTAATTTCAGAGACAGCAATATCACTGCTATTAGTAAGCCTTTAATAACTGCTTCCTTGTTAATCCTTGTTCTCAGTGACTTGTAACCACTTCGTATCTTGATATTCTTGAACAGTTTTACTCAGCTCAATTCTGCTTCAAGTTAGATATATTTTTATAAAGTTTTGATTGCAAAAATAGTTTACCATTTACATTGTTTCTAGAACATCCCTTTAAATATCCCAAAACTGAAATTAGCCATAGCTAATATAGTAAGCTTAAATTTTCACAAGAAACTGAGCATCACTAAGGAGAACTCTGTTTTGTATCAAGAAATCTACATTTGTGTTCAGTTATGCATCTTTGAAGTTAGGTAACTGATTTCCTTCTTCTTATTGCCTGTAGAAAATGGACATTAGAAAGGAAATACTGTAAATCTTTTTACATTAACTCTGCAAAACAATTGCTTGGAGTGCAGCAGTGAGTGTTTGAAGACTGAATCATCTGCTGCTTTTGTCAGGTCATCAGGTAACCCTTGCATGATTTGTACACAGAGCAACAGGGCAGTGTGTGTATTGATGTGTTGTCATGGAAATAGATATGAATATAATTTATATGCAGAAAATATATATTTCATACCTTATATAGATGAAATATAACAGCACAGATTATTGAAATACACAGCTAATATGTGTGAGAATAAAGAGGAATACTGATATCTTTACCTGGAAGATGCAAGGTTAATAACAAGCTCTGCAATTATATTCTAATTGGGTTTGAATGGGGTGCAACACCTCTGTTCACACATTTCTTATTTGCTTTTTTTGCCCCCATGTGCCATATTTTTAGGTTGCCTGTGATGACCCTAACTCTCAAAGGCATTAGCTATTCAAAAGAAGTATCTTTGTTTTTATTGAAAAAATGGCTCCAAGGATGGGAAACCAATTGTATTTCATCCACCATCTTCTATGTAACTATTTCGTTCTGAGAGCATTTTTTAAAAGTAAAAAATCTTGTCTGAAGTGGGCAAAGCAGAGACTTGGATCCCACATGAATCTCTAAATGCATCTATTGTCTATCTTTTAACTCTCTCTTATTTTCATCACTCTAGATGAACTTTTATCTAAGGACAGAGAGGTTATTTTATTTTGTTTTTCACAGAACTACTTATTTCCAAGGCAATATTTTGTTTTTAAAAAATCAACATTTTCTGTCTAATGTTGCAGGAATATATCCCTGATCTGTTCTTTTAAAGACGTATATGTTTTAAGATATGAGAAATAAGGATACATTTTTCTCGCAATTTTGGTAAGGCCTTTATCTTAAAAATCAAATAAAACAAGTTAATAAAAAATTCCCTTTTCTCCAGGTGATTGTAAATTATATCATTCTTGCCGAGATTTTGACTCCTGCTTCCCAGTGGTCTCTTCTACATCTCAGTGTACGTTGCCATCCTTCTTAGTAAGTGTAAAATGTAGTGTAATCCACTTTAAAGAGAAAAAACTTTCAAATACTCTCTTGGGATTTCTGGAAGTGCAAAAATCATTACTACTCACTTCACTTTCTATTGCACCCAACCAAATCACTATCTTTATGAAGTGTGTTGGCTTCAAAGCCTATTGAAGTCTACTTCTAGTCTATTCACTTTGGATACCTTCAGCACACTCCTGGTGGGTTTTCATTTTGTGTTTCCTTTTCTGAAAATGCTGTCCTAGATACCAATGACCAAATTCTGGCTATAGCTGCCATTCTATCCACTGCCCAGCTTCACTGGAAATTGCACAGAGTACAGCTGTGATGACTTAATCCTTCCATATGTAATAGTCTTATTTTACTTAAAAAGTGATAAATTAACTAATGACCATCTATTCCTCACTTTTCTGGAAGGGTTTTAGTAGGGAGAGTATTTGGATTTTTTTAATTTTTTTTTCCTGTGTTGATGATAGATTATGATATTACTATTGTTCCTACAAAGTAGAAAAGCAGTTCATCCTACATCTATTTATACATGTATGTGGACATACATAAATACAGAAAAAAACCACTACACTTCACAGGGCTTAGAAGCCAAAACCTCAGTTAATATAAGTGTTCTGCTAAGCTGAACACATTTCATCCAGGTAGACTAGCTAGGGCAAATTCAATTTTGCGTTTCTTTTGAATACATTACATAGTACACTATGACCTCTAAAGGATCAATTTCAAAAATAATATGTTTTCTTCAAAACAAGATTGTTTAATACTGCTGCAAACCAAGTTAGAAGTATGAAAGCAGCATTTATCTTCCAGTGCCCTAATTTCAAAGTGCAATAAGAAGATATTTGATCATGAGAGAAACTTCAGTCTTTCAGGCACAAAAATTAAAATTGAAGCTGTTGGCCCAGGTCCAGGACAATTCTCGACCACCAGCTCCCCACCAGGACATCTCTCCACTGGGACATCTCTTTGTTGGGACATCTCTGCTCTGGGACAACTCTCTGCAGATTGGCAGAGCACACAGGGCTGTGCCTGTGTCCTGATGTAGAGATGTCCCAGAGTAGAGATGTTCCAGCACAGAGATGTCCTGATGTAGAGAAATCCTGATGGAGAGTTGTCTCTTCCTGGTTGGCCCTAAGTTCCCTACCTTTTCTTTTTACTTCTTTTTCTCCTCTACTCCTTTTTTTTTTTTTTTTTTTTTTTTTTTTTTAATGATTCATTTGGTTTAAAGAAGTCTCTTAAATACTTAATTAGCTTCTGTGGGATGACATACTTATCACCAAACATTAAAAGCTGCCCACTCAAATCCCCAGTTAAAATAAAAAGGAGTTTACAGCAGCCTACTAATTTGTTGAAAACCTAAACACATATCAAAGCTGCAAAGAGGCTTATACTGTAAGTATGTTAATTAAACAAAATAGAAAATGATCTAATTACCAGTATTAGTCATCCTAACTTTTTAATACTGTCTGTTCAGGGGCAGCAGGGATTCGGTGTGGTGTGTCTGAATCCCTCCATCCACTGGTTCCAATGAACACTTATGGGCTACCTATATATAGCCAATATAGAAATTTCCTTTAGATTTGTGATCTGCATAATATTTATCTGTGTAATGCCTCCTCATCAAGAAATGTACAGGGTCATAATTTTGAATTAATTTACTGATGGAACAGCAAGCATAAAAAAGTATAATCCCACGCACTGTCCGTTAATGTCATCCTTCATAAGCCCTATATTATCCGTTAGCATCAACTGAGCACCTCATTTTCTAATATACTTGAACCTTCATTAGTTTGTAAAAGTAGAGGGAATAATGTTCTAGAAATGAAAAATCTGTACTATGTTAAAAACGCTTAAAGATCATGTTTTCACTTTTTTCAAAAGAAGCAAAAGTCAGGGACTTTTTAGTTCTAAGCATGCCTTAGACTGAGAAAGAAATAGTAATAAGAAATAAGACAAACATAAAGTCAGGTTTTCCAACCCTTATTGACTCTTTGTCAAAAGGCATAAGAGAAAGGAAAAAAAAACAACCTAAGGCAATTTTTTCTCCCAAAATATTTTTTCACATTCATGCTGAATGAGGTGAAATGAGGTGCTGCAGCAAGTCCAGAGATGGGCAAGAAAGTTGGTGAAGGGTCTACAGCACAATTGTGACAGGCAGCTGAGAAAGCTGGGGTTGCTTAGCTTGGAGAAAAGGAGGCTGAGGGGAGACCTTATCACTGTCTACAACTACCTGAAAGGAGGTTGTAGCAAGGTGGCTGTTGGTCTCTTCTCCCAAGTAACTAGTGATAGGATGAGACAAAAGAGCCTCAAGATGCTCTAGGGGACAATTAGATTGGATATGTAGGAACTATTGTTACTGGCCAGCCAGTATTTCTATTATTTGAATACCTGCCTAAATACTACTCCTTGGCACATACAGCTTTATATTTGAGAAACAGGTTAATTAACAGGTTTGGTTTCAACAGAGGAGGGGAAGAAGGAGAAAAAGGTCTCCTTTGAATATAACTTTGCTCAGTTATGCCTGAGCAGATGGAATCTTCACCTTTTTATTGTGAACTTCCAAGAAACTTTTCAGTAAAGTTTCTAAAAATGTCTATGCACATTGTATTGCCAAAATTGGTTTGGTCACTTGCAACAACACAATTAACAGTTTTGAATAAACAATTTCACAGTAAATCCTCAGAGGAAAAAACAACAACTCCATCCCCCATTCCCCCTGGGAAAAATAAAGATGCCCAAAAACCTCAAGCCCAAACACAAAAAAAGACAACTCTTATCCTTCAAAAAAAAGCCCTTTAAAAGTCTATTTTTATCAAATCTCTTTTAAGATGAGTTTAGCAGAGGAAACTAAGCTTCTAAAGTGACATCAAAGTCTGCTTTTCAGACTTCCCATTCTATAAAACTTTATGTATTATTTTGCAACTGAGTTTCAGCTTAATTTATGCCTGTCATGGAGAAAGCTTCCTGATGTCAGGTCTGACTGTGTGTAGAGCTGTGCAGGGGGATCAAGCTGTGCTACTGTTTAGGACCCCTGCCAAATAAGTGACATTTCCCAAGAACATAAGCAGAATTTTAAGAAGTTGTCTTTGTCCTTCTTAAACAGTAGGGCTAAAGGGAACCTAAGGTGAAAAAGGAGAAGAGAGAAAGAAGACTTAACCTGATAGGGCTACACAAATGGTAAAAGGGAAAATAACAAAGCAGGGAACATTGTTCTCTTTAAGAATAATTATGGAAATTAATAGTTTGTCCTTTGTAAATGGCTTAACTTCCAATAATCGAGTGTAAGGTAATTAGAATATTTTTGAAGACAACTGTTTAAATATTTAGCAGCACTATTTAAGCTGATGAAAAGAGTAAGACTAGATTTAGTTTGCCCTATCAGCAGCATGGAGGTAAGTTCCAGTGACTCACCTGGGAGAACAGCAACAAGGATGACACCACAATAAAAGACTTAAAATTGAGCTGTAATTTACCTTTTAAATATTCATTGCAAAATCTGGGTTTCTGAATTCATCTTTTTTTATTAAAGAGCTCCAATAAAGGTGTGTTTGGATTGGGAGAAACATCTGATTTCTTCGCATTTCAGGGTGTGAAGTTAATACAGCTTAAGTAAATTAGTACCTCAGAAAGGATAGGACCTCCATGCTCCAAGGCATAAGATATAATCTTTGACAGGAAAAAAAAAAATAAATTGAAAGGATATACTTACAAGGGGGTACACCAAATTTTCTGACTTCATCAGTTCATAGAAGATACTTCACCTCATGCTACCATTTGTGGTTTCCTGTATCGAAGGCCAAAATTGATCTTTAGCTCATCTATCCTCACAATTTGCTCAGAACCATTGTGCTTAAATCCTGCATGCATTAATCTTAAGGAATAAAACATGTCAGTTTGTGGAATTCTAAACCATGTGCCACTGGCAAAAAAAAAAAAAAAAAAAAAAAAAAGAAAACAAAAAGATTTAAAAGAAAAATTTACATCTACTAGGAATTAGAAATGGTGAAGGGGAATATTAATTCCATGCCAAACTGAAGAGATTACTCCTCCCCAACTTCTAATGGAAATTAGAGGAATATTAAAAGTTTAAGAATAACCAAGATCTTTCATCTCAGAGCTTTCAAAATGTGTTTAAAAAGTGAGTTTCTGAGTTCTGACCATTCAAAATCATAGAATCTTAAAATGGTTTGGGTTGGAAGGGACCTTTAAGGGTCACCTAGACCAAGTGCCCTACAGTAAGCAGAGACATCTTCAACTAGATCAGCTTATGCAGAGCTCCATCCAATCTGACCTCGAATGTTTTCAGGATTGGGGCTTCTGTCACCTCTTTGGGCAACCTGTTGAGCGTTTCACCACACTCATAATAAAAAATTTCTTCCTAATATGCTTCCTTATCTCTATCTAGTCTAAATCTACCCTCTTTTAGTTTAAAACTATTACTCCTTTTCCTGTTGCTACAGGTCCTGGTAGAAAGTTTGTCTCCTTTTTCTTATAAGCCCATTTCAGATACTAGAAGGATGCAATAAGGTCTCCCCAGAGCCTTCTATTCTCCAGACTGAACAATCTCAACTGTCTTAGCCTGTCTTCATAGGAGAGGTGTTCCAACTCTCCAATCATTTCTGTGGACCTCTTCTGGACCTGCTCCAACAGGTCCACACCTTTCTTGTGCCAAGGACTCCAGAGCTGAAAGCAGTCCTCCAGGTGGGGTCTCACCAGAGCAGAGGAGAAGAATTACCTCCCTCAATTTGCTGGCCACGTTTCTTTTGATGCAGCCCAGAATACACCTGGGTTTCTGGACTTTGAGTGCACATTGCCAGCTCTTGTGGGGCTCTTTGCCCACCAATACCCCTGAGCTTTGTTTCCCAAAGTTTTTAGAACATATTTAGTATTGCTAGTTGAACAATATTTTTTAGGAGACAGTTTTGAAAGTTGAGAACTTGTTCACCAGAGTTGACCAGAGTGTCCAGAGGACAGCAACGAAGCTGGGGAAGGGTCTAGGGAACAAGCCATATGAGGAGCAGCTGAGGGAACTGGTGTTGTATAATCTGAAGAAAAGAAGGTTGAGGGGAGACCTCACTGCCCTCTACAACTACCTGAAAAGAGGTTGTAGAGAAGTGGGTATTGGCCTCTTCTCCCAAGTAAATAAAATGATAGGACCAGAAGAAATGGCCTGAAGTTGTTGCAAGGGAGGTTCAGATTGAATATTAGGAAGAATTTCTATACTGAAAGAGTGGTCAGGCACTGGAACAGCCTACCCAGGGAGGTGGTAAAGGCACTGTCCCTGGAGGTATTAAAGAAAAGTGTACATGTGGCACCTCAGGGCATGCTCAGGTGGCCGAGGTTGTGAATTTTTTTGCGGGTGGGTGTTTTTTGATGGTTGGACTCAGTGATCTCAGAGGTCCTTACCAGCAATGACATTTCTGTGATTCTGTGATATCTTCTAATAGTGGTGTCTGGAGAGCAGTTTGAAGAATAAGAGAACTACATAGAATCTAAGGGCTTTTAGAGTACTTAGAAGGGACCTGGAAGCTAGTGTCAGATGAGCCTCTGGAACATCAGAAGAGCTATGTTCCTGTCTCCTGAAGTAAGGGCCTGAGCCTGACCTGAAGGACTTCCAATTTTATAGCTTGGAATATTGGTCTTGTCATAGAAGACTGAAGCATTATTCAGTATAACATTATAGAATGTATTTATTCACCATCTGCACATTTTTTTAAATGGCAATCTCTGAGCTGAAGATGAGACAGTGTATTATGAAGGTATTAGAAGGTACTGATCTGCACAAAGACCGATATTCCTTGCCTGTCCTGGGCAGATACTGGGATCAGTCTCCCAAATCTTTCTAGGTGTGAAGTATAAAACCTAACCAGAAGGAAACATTCAGCACATGGCTCACCCCCACTGAGCTGGGATTGCTACAGTCTTTCATGCTAAGCCTCAACCACCAGGGCAGGTTGGGCATGCAAATAAAAGTACAGTTATTCGGAGCATGGATCTTCTCTTTCCTGCAGAAAGACAAGCTTCACGTGATAAAGAAATAGGGATCTATCTGCAATAAGAGAACTCTCAGAAAACAAGTATACAGAAGAAAACATCAAAATAATGATTAAAAACCTCTCTGACTTTTGGTAGGAAAAGAACTGTTAAACCTACTAATGGATCAAGATGCTGAAATGTTGTCATTATGTAATATTTCCAGAGATCGTTTTATTATGTTATTATATTTAACAGCAATACAGAATATTTAATTTGCCAGCTATACATATTTCTCATGTTTAAGATAAAAATCTGTTATAAGAAAATGTTATCTACATTAAAAATTATGGAAAGAAGACACTGGTAGAGCAAATACATGTCCACAAAAAAATTGAGATCCTATTTCAGGCAATTGAGATCCCACCTCTTAATTGCTTTGGGTTTTAGTTCCTGTTTATAGTTATGAGTCCTGCAAGGTTAGTCACCTGAACTCTTTCATAATCCCTCCGAGGATGTAATTACAAGTTAAATAATCAGGACACATAAAGCAATTACAATTATGGTTTATGAATAAAATGCATCTCCCAAAAATAGTATGAGAATGATTTCTGTTATTATCTATTTTATAAGTGTGTATTTTTGGAGAAGTCTTTTAAAAGACCTCAGACAAAGAACGCTACTGATTATGAAACACCTTTTATGTGAGGCTCTTCTAGATAAGTCAAGGCAGGGCTAAAATTTAAAATGAATCATCTTTTCATGTATAATTTATCATCAAGTAGATTGTAAATGAAAGACTTCATTCAATAGTTTATTCAATATTAATTGAGAAGGAATTAAAGGGTTTGTAAGTAGACAATGTCAGAAATTTTCTCTGAGTCTTATAAAACAAAGAAAATATGTTTGAAAGAGCTGTATCAAAAAAGATAATTTAATCTTTATTTATATATTAATGTCAGATTATTAAAGGCCTCTCTAGGTACCTTTCTGTTTAATTTCTTTCCTGAGCACTCTTTCTAGTGTGTGACAGAAAAGCTTCTTCTACTTCAGAGCACAATAATATATTTCTCTTTCGAATAGTTGAGCAATACAAACTATCAAAATACGTAATTCTTACAAAGGGGTAAACTTTGGTAAACTTCCAGTCACCATGCTTTGATAGTAGTTCTGTACTAAAGAGTTGCTCCTTTCAAGAGCTCTGTACTGAATTATTTTTTTCCTTGTCTTTACTTGCTTAAAAGCAAATAGATGAAACAAGATGGAAGTATTTGAAAGGACATCCATTGAAATTAAGAGGTGAGAACAGAATGTTGCTGCTTGTTTTATTAAGAACAATCTACAGTATTCACTTTCCACAGCATCACTAGACATGTAGAACAACCTTTTTGGGTGCCCTGGATGGACTTTTGCTGCATGGATTTAATTAGTTGTTATCATCCCTTCATTGGTTCAACACTTTCACGGATGATATCGGTACATCTTAAGTTCATGAATTTTAATAGCTCTATTAATTATGGAATGAAATTACAGTGTTTATTCTACTCTGGATCAAAAACTCAGACTATCCTTCAAGTTGAGGTTTAATTCTTAGGTTGTCTTTACGGGATGTTCTTCTCTTCATAAAAGAGATACAACAGAGGTGTTTTTTATTTAGATACCACTTCTTATTTTGAACACAACCCTGAATGTTTAGTTTTCATTTAAAAATCATTAGTCTCAGGCAATTCTTAAAGTTCCCTCTCTTTTATTTTTTTTAACAAAGTAACTTTTACTAGCTGAAACCCCGAAGAAAGCATGAAGCATAATTTTTGGTTTTTTGCTTTTTTAATGTAGTGCATGTAAACTGAGGTGAACTTCAAAATTTACATTTAATATAGAAAAAAAGATTGCACAGTCTATGTCTGACATTGGATTTCATCTAGCAGAACAGGGGCACTTCATAAATTGCACTTCATAAATACTGGACAGAATACAAAACCAGACAGAAATCCTATGATTTCTGTTGTTTTCTCTTTGCAAAAAGCGAAAGGGTTCACATAGAATTACAGCAAAAAGATGAAAAAAATACAAAATTAAAATAAAACATAATTAAAATTACAAATAGAAAGGACACTGTTGAAAGGAATGTTAGAGAAGGCAGAAGTGAGAGGTTTCACAGCCATGAGGTTCCCTTAAATATGTGACAAACCCACAAGTTTTTCAGTGCTGATACAGACCCACAAATAATAACAGGTTTTAATCAATTTAACAAATAAAACATGTCTTCTAGTTTAATTTTAGAAGTAATCATATCTAATTTTAACTTAGACACTTTGAGAAGGAATACTTCAAGGAATCTGTAAATAACTGATGATAAAATACATCTTTATTATATTATTCTTACAACCTACACTGGAAGGGCAAAGTAACTTTTATGCATGGCTATAATCCAGTCATTCTAATTTAGATGGACCTCCATTTTAAATGTTTGACCTTAGAAGAGAAAAATAGTGCTGTTTTCTCAGCCGAAAATACTTCCCTTAATTGTCCCTCAAAAGCATAGAGAAAGAATTAATTTGTATAATTTATGTTCTTTCCTCTCTATACTTTTCAAAGAGAAATATATCAGTGGTATCCTTTAGTAACTTTATTTTTCTTTCATTTATAATATTAAAATAAAAACCCAATTGTATATTCCTGATGTTTCCATCACTTGGGATCAGATTATTTACCCTTTCCCATGGGAGCTTATTGCATCAGAACTAAGGACATCAAACCTTTTCCTGTAGTCCCAGTATGTATATCTGGGTCATAATCACCATGAAAAATGAACCTGCAGTCTTGACATATACCTTAAGTAAAAATATCTGCCATCCCTTATATTGAAGCTGAGTCATGAAGTTGGGTGTTTTCCTTCTTGGATACCAAAGAAAATTTACTTCAGGGAATCTATATTAACCTATTCACTGGGAGGCAACCACAGCACTGCAGGGTGGGGCATGTTTTTGTCTGTTTTGTTGCAGACATTTTTCCAATTCTCTGTCACTAGAAGACACTTTTTCCGTAGCTGAGTTGTACCAGAATATCTGCTGTCAAACCATTCATACAACTTCTGGGATCAATTTGACTGTATTTCGGGCACCTTTAAACATCTTAAAACACTCCATTATTTTTTTCCTTCCATTTCCTTCTATACCATTTTTATGTTGTTTTCTTTGTGTACATTAAGTTCTTACAAGGGCTTGAAAATTCTACTTAACAAGATTTTGTTTTAATGGTATTTTTGTCTTCCTCACTGACTATTACTTTGGGATACCATCTTCATAACCATATTTCACTATAATTAACCTTCACACAATTGCATTTCTTTCAACTGTGTCTTAAACTCAGAATGTCCTGTTTGTTTCAGTAGATTTTTGTCTTGAAAAAATCCATTAAGTTCAATTAAAATAGGATCAACTCCTACACATCTACTTTTTTTATCTCTATCAAAGTCATTTTTACTGCCAGAATGATACAGATGGGTTTCATTTCTCAGCATAGAACAATGGTGGCAGCAATGTGCCCTTGGTTTCAGAAGAATACAGGTTTACATGGCTCTCACTGCCACCATACCTGATGGTATTGGTTATCTTTTAGCACATGTTTAAGGCAACACTGGAGATTTTCCAGTGTTTTTTTGTCTCTTTTTCCAGTGTCTTTTGTACTTCCCAGCTAAGTCAGCCCAGGGGGAGCATGTGCTCAGTGTATGTGAATACCAAGGCATTCCTGGATACAATAAACTTTTCTAAAGGAGATTTCATTTTTCTTTCTTTATTAGTTCTCCAGTATACTTTTTGGGGTTTTTTGTTGCATTTTCCTTTTTCCTTTTGATTATTGGTGAAGAAGGAAGAAAAGTTTTGTTTTGGGATTTTGTGGTTTTGGGAAAAAAAACAAACAACAAACAAATAAAAAACAAAAAGAACCTTTCTTGATATTATATCCAGATCAGAATATCCACTCAATATTATAGTAACAAAAAAATTTTTTAAAAGAAAATATGTTTTGACCCAGAAATCTAATGGAGGATGCCATTGAAGGATTTCAGAAGCAGTAAAAGAATATAACTGCTATAACAGTATGTTAATATCCAGTAAAAAAATAAATTTACTAATATCATGCTTTCCCTTTCACTTACTGAAGTTAGTCTTTTTGCTCCTTCCTCCTTTGGTCCCTATGAAATGTAAGAGATACAGCAGAAAAATTTATTTAATGGATAAAATTGAAATAAATTCTGAGACCCTGTGCTCTGTTATCTTACTAATAAATTTCTACCTGTATTTTTTTTGCCTTTATACTCAGTCTTCTTGAAGATGTTATTTTCTGCTATGGATGACTCCTCTGAAGCACCTGATTCTGTCCAGTGGGAGAGGAGGGTTTGGGGGTTGGCAGCAAGCAATCTAACCCTTCATGGCAAATCTGCATTTTTGCACTGTTGCAAGTTATCTTAATTAAAATGAAAGTAAATACCTTTCTCTCACCCCCTGCCTATAAATTGTGAAAAAGTTCACCACAGGACAAAAACTGGGACGTGTCTGTGAATGGATGTGAAGGTGGACATGCTACCTAAGAATGAAATCCATCTCCACAGTAGAAAGAAATAGGCTGCAGCACTACAGCTCAGAGGCAGGCATCTTGATATCCTTTGAAATCTGAAGGTAACCTTTTTTCCTGATGATTCTGGAGTGGAACAAAAATAGTTGACAATCTGTGCTACTGTTTTGCTGTAGGTTCTTCTCTGGTTCTGGCATTGTCTTGAATTTGAGATTGAGGTGCCATGTTTCATAGATTCTAGTAGTGCCTGCAAAGTGGAACTGTACTAGTCACAAATTCCTTGGTTTAATTCAGGAAAGAATCAGAAAAGTGAGTTCCATGTTACTTGGTTTTAACAGCAGGAGTAAAATTAGTTCTGGGATTCTGTTAAACAATATAATACAATTAAAATATCTTGCTTTTCCAATGACACCTAAGATTCCCATTTGTAGTGTAGAGCTCCACTGTTTTCCTTCCTGTACAAACAAGAATATTTCACATAACTTTAAAGTGGTATTTTGAAAATATCTTTTTCATTGTTGAAGTACAGCAGTATATTTCAATTAAAGAGGCAGATAGAGCTCAACAATCTCATTTAACCAATATTTTGAATTACATTCTTTCTGTGATCATCTGTATTCTTCCTTTAAATCAACTAACAAAAAACAACTATGAATTTACCTTTAAGTATTCTAAGGAAATACAAATTCCTATTTCCTATACGTTATTTTAAAAGAGAGGTAAAGTGATAGGTATTTTATAAGAAAAACTCTGAGATATTATTTCTCTTGGAATTTTCTGTCCTCTTCCGTTTAGAAAGAAACATCTACATTAATAAACATTAATAGGAATTACATGCTGCAAATCTGTATCCCTGCTAAATTCAGCCACTCTTTCTTTCAGTTTCTTTTTATTTATATTTTTCCTTTCCTTGTTTCCTTCCTCTCCTTCATTATTACCAGAACATTGTCCTGCAGTGAAAGAGAAACTTTCTTATGATTCAGAAAAAAATACTTAGATACTGAAATTCAAACAGTATTTCAGTTTTTAGACTCATTCTCTAGAAGAGAGTAAAAAATTTTAGACACACTTTATCACACTACATTTTCTTATTTTATATTAACTCAGGGCACAGATAGCATGGATCCTTTCTTGAGGTTCCTAAGTTGTCTTTTGACTGCAAAATGAGAAATCGAATCTTTGAGGAAGACAACTGACTTTTAGATGTTAAAGAATCAAGAATGATAGCAACGAGTTTGTTTGATGAGTTATGGCTTTTTTTTTTTCTTCCTTATGATTGTTTACTTTAAGCTATTTCCTTATAAGTAAGCACTGATGCCCCCAGATACCATGGTATTTGAGTATCTCCTAAATATGGATTTAGGGTATTCCTGCGAGTTACTTTCATTCTACAGCTGTAGAAACTGTGAAACCTACAACGGGACTAAGTCCTGTGGAAGTCTAGGTTAGAATGTTAATATTCTGAATGTTAGACCTTTGACTTATACAGCATATCAGCATTTCTCATGCCATTCTATTTAATTCTCTTTAAGAAATGAAAAAGTTTAGAATATGGTGTGGAATATTACATCTTCTCAGAAAGACAGGGTTACTGTTGTTCAAAAGGAGAATTTATAGGAATCTCAAGTCAAACTTCAAGTGCTATTATGAACAGGGTTTTTCAAAGTTTCATTAACTCTACAGTTGAATTCCCAGTTGTTCTAGCCTTGTAGAAAAAAGAAAAAGGGCAAGAAGTGGTTAGTTCCTGTCCTATACACTATTTTTGTGTATTTCATATCAAAGCATCATTCTGTATATTACAGAATTATTCCATTACTTATTCTACTTTGACTTGGTATTTTGCATTGATTTTAGACCTGTATGACCGTTTTGAACAAGTTATTCTACTTTAGCCTTACATTTGAATAGGAGTATTTTCTTTCTTCCTTTTTTTTTTTTTAATTCCAATTTTCATACAATCAAATTTTAAGTTGAGGAATGTAGAATAGCATCTATATAGGCCAATAGAGAAAATTAAAAAAAACCTGTTACAGACCCCAAAATAAACCACGTTTGAATAAAAAACCAGTGAAACTGAGTGTCCTACAGTCATTTAAATATAAATATTTTTTAATATAAAAGTGGCATTATTAATTGAAAACAGCCATAACTATTTACATAAAATTTACATTCCTTTTAAAGCAATATGCTTCCAGAATAACTTAATATCTGCTAGGAAATTACAGCAAAAATTAAATTAATTAAAAGCAATTATTTTAAATGCTGAAAATATAGATATTATTATGTTTAACAGCTTCTATCTTTATCACACAAACATTATCACAAATAATCAATTATCAAATTATCACACAACTACATTTGGTGTTAGTACCTGCTGGTATTGTGGCTCTATATATTTACATTTTGTCAGAATGTTGTTGTTTGCTTTCCAGTAACACATTGTCCCTCTGGGGATCTCTTTCATGATCACAAGTATTCACTGAGTTTGCATATTTTCAATGGAAGTTCTCATGCATACAAATTTTTTCAGATCAGACAGTAAGCAAAAAATAAAGCATTATTGGCACCTCAGGTCAAATTTTGCACAGATATTCACAGGATATTTGTTAAAATAAATAATTTATTTTCTTCTTTTTCATAAGTTGATGCTCACATGAGGAATCAAAACTCTGAAACAGGAGTGTCTGGGTGGTGACATGAGTCTGTGCTACAAAGGTCCTTATGACTGCATCATTGACTGGTTTGGATGAAACTCTCTGAGCTGTTCTGCTGAATTCTTGCTGTCACCTGACCCATGCTCTTAAATGACCACTCCAACACATTTGTGAGTGTCATGATCCGATATTCAGATACGTGGCAATTTTTTATGATCTCACCAGGACAAAACAAAGGTGCACAAACAGACACTGGGGCTGGTGTGTGGTCTGACGAGAGATGGGGCAGAACCCCCTTGCTTTCTGACACTCCTCACCACAGTGGGAGGCTGGGGCAGCTGGACTCTGCCTTCCCTCTCCTGGTATAAGCCACACAGCAGCTGCACCCGTTTGTCCAGCAGGACCCGTGAAAAGGTTTAAAGGTAATCCCAAATGGTGAAATTAAGACACAAACGAGGTCAGATGTCACGTGCACACGGAACTTTATTGGAGTTACACAGCAAAGTCCCTAGAGCGGATAGGACACGGAGGAAAACAGAAACAGGAAAGAAAGAAGAAAACAGATTATGGAGATTAGCAAGATCATAGTTACCACCACGGTCCAGCGATGTCGTCGGTGGGGAAGCGCTTCGGTGGGGAAGTGCTGTGGTGAGGAAGAGCTTCTGTGGGGAAGAGCTTCCCTGCACCCATAGTGTCCCAAACCTCCACAAAGTTCCTGCCCACTGCCCCCTCCCCCCCCACGCTTTTTCTCCCAGTACAGGGGAGGAAATTCCTCTGTCTTCTATGTGCTCCTCCGAGACAGGGGGGAGAGAGGGGAGTGTGTGGTGCTGGGCTATACGCCACAGACGGTGGTTTACATGAAGTCTCAAGACCTAGCCGTTGCTGGATATCCTGCTCCCAGCGCCAGCTGAAGAGCTCCCCTGTGCCACATCAAAAACCCCCAGTTTGCAGGTGTGAAGAGGGGAGTAAAACAGCTTGGTGAGATCCTGCATAGTCCAGCAACAAATCCTGTTTAACTCCTAGACGTCTCAAGACAAACACCAGGCATCCTGAGTGTCCAAATACACCGTTCATTTCTTGGATTGTTCGAGACACACACTATATATCTGGAATGTCACAGTGAGCCGTTAGTATTTATTGCCTTTTACTACAGAAAAAATACCTCCTAACTATGTAGAAAATGGCTGTCCCTAATGACCAGTTCCGCATCTGCAGTAACATTTTTGGTGACTATTTACAGGCATCTTACTGATGCACTGTTTGGTCAGTTCTGCAGTGGGACAACCACTGGGATGGACAGATTCTCCAACCAGCTTATTAATCTACACACTTATACATACAATGTCAGCAATGAATTAGTACAGCAAGGACTGCCTGTGGGAATCTCCTGGGCTGTCTTAAATGTTCAACTGGAGAACTGCTGCAACAGTTAGTCAAATGTTTTTTGGTGAAGCTGGCTAGAAGTTCACTGTGTCACCTCTCAAGTTAATCTATTATCTCAAATGAGTCAATTTTTTCATCTATACAGATATCTTTTGGGAAATTCCTTGACCATGGAGTGAATTAATGACTAGGTGTGCTGGGTACACACACTCACTGCACTGATACCCAGCTACATCACAAATGTAACTACAGGGCAAACCTTCATCCTAAATTATAAATTATAACTTAAATTTCATATCTCTTGCCACCTCAGTAGTATGCTCACAGAGTCTAGCCAGCATCACACAGAACTGGAATTAGTAGAGACGCTCACAGCAGGGAGTTCAAAATGCTAGTCAGGGTATCCAGAGTTGTATCCTGCTTTTTAGAAAGGCAGATTTGAAAATTGTAGAATTCATACATTGTACACTCTTCCTCAAAGCCTTCTTCTTGTGCAACGTAATTCTTTCCTGCTTAGTGAAATTATAACCAGAGAGGCTTAAAAGTTGCAAGCTAGACTATTATATTAATTCATTTCATTTTTCTTCCTCTATATATTAATATTCAAAGCAAGTTATTGCTTTTCATGCCATGCAGATAATCTTAAAGATTAGTAGTTGTGTTCACACTCCTCTCTGACTGAGACAGAAAATCTAGGAATGGCACAGAAGTACTGAGAGAGCTGCAGATGGATGTTAATGAGAAGGGAATCTTCCCATACGTATACAGACCAAACAATTGTAAATATGTTTGAGCACATAACTGTTACTGTTTCTTCTCTGGCCTCACTCTGGCTATTTGTGAAGAGGATTACCAGACCATAGCAGCATCTGTGATTACAAGAAGTCAGTAGTAGTAAAAGAAGAATGGATCAGCCAACCATTAAATTTATCCTTGTATATGTGGGTCCTTCAAATTTAAACAGGATCTGTTTGACGAACATTCACACTGAAATATTTAGCCTTGATTATGCAGTGAAACTTGGGGTTTCTAAGTGTAATTCACATTTGTACAGCAACCCACTACAGAACCCAATATAATAGTATGAATATCTTCTCCCTCCTTTTGCCAACCAATTAAATCAGCAAGACATTGCAAGCACTGGCAGCTGACAGAATTAGGAAGGCTGAAGTGTTGTCTTTCTGCCTCTTAATGAGATGCAGGAAGAGAATTAATTATTCTGCCATTGCTGGCTCCTACTTTCCACATGCACATCAGACCATGCAGTTTGTCATTAAGGCTGAAACCTTCCATATCCTACCTCTGTCATGGTCTTCTTCAAGTCATTCTTATTTTATTCCCTCTGCTGCCTCCCCTTCAACAGTCTTCAAAAAGTGCAAGAAGGACAATTCAGAAAACTACAGACCAGTCAGCCTCACCTCCATCCCTGGAAAAATTATGGAGCAGCTCATTCTGGAGGTCATCTCTAAGCACATGGAAGAAAGAAAGGTTATCGGGAGTAGCCAGCATGGATTTACCACGAGGAAATCATGCTTAACTAATCTGGTAGCCTTCTATGATGTGTGACTCAATGGATAGATACAGGGAAACCAGTGGATGTAGTCCATCTTAACCTCAGAAGGGCTTTTGACACTGTCTCCCATAACATCCTCTTGAGCAAGGTCAGGAAGTGTGGGGTAGAAGAGTGGAGAGTGAGATGGATTGAGAACTGGCTAAACAATAGAGCCCAGAGAGTAATGATCATCAAGTCCAGCCTATGACCTAACACCACCACATCAGCCAGACCATGGCACTAAGTGCCACATGCAGCCTTTCCTTGAACACATCCAGGGACGGTGCCTCCACCACTTCCCTGGGAAGTCCATTCCAATGTCTAATAACCATCTCCATGAGGAAGTGCTTCCTAACATCCAACCTAAACTTCCCCTGGAGCAGCTTCAGGCTGTGCCCTCTTGTCTTGTTGCTAGTTGCCTGGAAAAAGAGCCCAGCCCCCACCTGACTACAGCCTCTCTTCAGGGAGTTGAAGAGAGTGATAAGGTCCCCCCTGAGTCTCTTCTTCTCCAGGCTAAACAACCCCAGCACTCTCAGCCTCTCCCTATAAGACTTTCCCTCTAGTCCCTTCACCAGCCTTGTTGCCCTCTCTGGACCTGCTCCAGCACCTCAATGTCCTTCTTGAAGTGAGGGGCCCAGAACTGCACACAGTACTCGAGGTGAGGCCTCACCAGTGCTGTGTACAGGGGGAGAATTACATCCCTACTCCTGCTGGCCACACTATTCCTGATCCAAGCCAGGATGCCATTGGCCTTCTGGGCCACCTGAGCACACTGCTGGCTCATGTTCAATCAGCTGTCCACCAGTACTCCCAGGTCCCTCTCTGCCAGGCCACTCTCCAGCTCTACTATGAGCAAATTAACCTGATACTGAGAACAATTTCTACTTCCTAACTGGCTTGAGATGAAAAAAAAACCAACAAACACAACAATAAACCACACCCAAAACACACAAAAACCCACTTTTCTATCTTCTCTTCTAAGATACCTACAGCCTGATTCTCCTTTACTACAAAACTCTATCCCACTAGTAGTTTAGAAAAAGAGAAAAAAAAGCTGATGTTTAAATGAGAAACTGACTCTGAAGAGGACAAAGATAGAATGTATTTCTAAATATTATTTTAATTGTACATTTATTTTAATAATTGACCCTGAAACATGCAATTCTAACTTGAGTAATTTGCCATTAGTTGTTTGGGTTTCTTTTGTCTTTGATTTCTATGTCAGAAAGTTGAGGGAATGGACATAATGATTAATATAAGCTAACTTCTAATTGCTTCTGGACATCATAGCTTCTACCTGGTTATACTACTCTTTTCAGGAATATACAGGTAATTATTTTCCTTTACTTGTTAAGTTCAAAGTCAATAATAGGTTAAATTGCTTCTGACTGCTGTATGAATTTAACTTATCTGAAATTGCTTCATGCCTGCAAATTATTAAGTCTGTGTTCTATCTTTTTGTACAACCCATTCACTGATACTTGTATAAGTACTGCAATATAAAAATGTTTTGTCTATGTATCTAAGAATCTATCATATCTGATAAAAATCTCAAAAAAGAAAAGTCTTCTACCAAAGTGAAAATAGATACATTGTATAAAATTGCTTATAAAATTTAAAGCATTTTTTCATTTATGTTCATTAGAAGTGACTTATGAAAATTGATTTTTTGAATTATTAAAAAATACTGTTAATACTTGCTTACTATTGTAAGCATAGTTAATGTTAATTGAACAGCTACAACTTCTTTGTTATGTAATTTAACTTCAGAGGTTGTGCCAGGATCACACGTGCTGAAGTAAAAGCTCCTAAGTGTTTCAGCCAAAAAAACTAAGCTTTGCATCTAAAACCTCTAACAGTTACATTACTTAGAGACAAAAAAGGAAGGAAACAGTCACCTGGTTTACAACTTCTGTAATACAGACAACTCCTACAGATATCATTTGGTCTGAAATATAAAGTAATAAATACTCTAGATAATTGGCTAGTTAAAATGACCACAGGGATACTCTCTCAGGAAACACATTCTCCAGCATTTCTAAATAATGGTACATGTCAAAGACAGAAAATTAACTCCTTAGATCCCTTCAAACTAATGAATGCAAATATTATTCCCCTAAAAGTGATAAAACAGATTAGAACTGTATCCAGAAGTACCATTGAACTACACTAGAGTACTTCATACCAACATAACATAATCCTAAATCCCTACATAAACACAGAAGTACAAACGTATTGATTTACAATATTTCTAAATTCCTGAAAGTTTATTTGAGTTCAGTAGACCTGAAAGTGTTGAAAAAACTGAAAACTACAGTTTTTGTGCGTAGATGTGTAACCTGATTGTAGGCACCTAGATTTAAAGTGTTAACCTGTATGCTTACCTAGAGACTCATACATATTCATCTCAGTAGAGCCTTTCACAAAAATGAACTAAAGTTAGAAGATTATGAGGGACTTAAATCATTATTTAATGTGTTCTTTTCTGGTTAGCTTTTAAGAAAAGTCAGTTAGTATCTGTCTACAAAGACATTCAGCAAAGTTCTTTGTTACAGACAAATCTGTTCTTTCCATTTCATTCACCAAGATGCACATACATATAGAAAACAGGCTAATATAACACATAAAACATGCAAGTAAACAAATGCTACAGGACTCAGTAGTTTAGGCTCAACAATACACTGCTAAGACTCTGTAATTCCTTGACATGAATTACCAACAGTTTGCCAGCAATAGGCAGAGGGCTATTGATTTTAATCTGCCAATAAAAGGACTTAAAGAAGCTTCTGTCTTTCTACATCCTTCTGGGTATATAACCATAAAGAAAAACAAAACAAAACAAAAAAGAAAACAAAAAACCTAAAACACCAAACCAAACACCCCTCAAAAAAACAAAACAAAACAAAACAACAACAGAAGAAAAAAAACAAACACAAAAAAATCTTGATTTGCTGCCAGGGATCAAATATCCTCATGGAAAATGACAACGTAACAACAAACAACTAAGCATTTACTATTGACATGCTGCTGTGTAGAATAACAGGAAACAGTCACAGGAATTCAAAACCATTTAAATATTAAACTGATGGAAAAAACAGTATCACTTTGATGTTGTTAGTACCACCTATGGACACACTCATCTGAAAAAATTTCTACACTTAAGGATAGTTGCTAGGAACCTATGGATTCCTAGGTATTAGATCCCTAAACCATGTTTGAAAATAATTTATAACTGCAGGCAGTTTGGAGATGAGCTGTCAATGTGCATTTGCAGCCCAGAAAGCCAATTGTATCCTGGGCTGCACTGAATCATAAAATCATGGAGTCATTTAGGTCAGAAAAGACCCTTAAGACAATGGAGTCCAACCATTAACCTAGCACTGCCAAGTGCACCACTAAACCATGTCTCTAAGCATCACATCTACACGTCTTCTATACACCTCCAGAGATGGTGATTCAACCACTTCCTTGGGCAGCCTTTTCCAGTGCCTGACAAACCTTTCAGCAAATAAGTTTTTCTAATATTCAACCTAACCTCCCCTGGTACAACTTGAGGCTATTTCCTCTTGTTCTACCTCTTGTTACTTGGGAGAAGAGACCAACTCTCACCTCGCTACAACCTCCTTACAGGTAGTTGTAGACAGTGATGAGGTCTGTCCTCAGCCTCCTTTTCTCCAGACTAAACAACTCCAGTTCTCTCAGACACTTCTTTAAAGCACAAAACTTGTGCTCCGGACCCTGCACCAGCTTTGCTGCCCCAATTTGGTCATGCTCCAGCACCTCAATATCTTTTTTGTAGTGGTGGGTCCAAAACTGAACGCAGTACTCGAGGTGTGGCCTCAACAGTGCCGAGTACAAGGGGACAATCATTTCCTTAGTCCTGCTGGCCACACTATTTTTTATACAAGCCAGGATGCTGTTGGCTTTCTTGGCCACCTGGGCACACTGCTGGCTCCTATTCAGCCAACTATTGACCAATACCCCAGGTCCTTTTCTGCTGGCCAGCTTTCCAGCCACTCTTCCCCAAGCCTATAGAGTTGCATGGGGTTGTTATGACCCAAGTGCAGGACTTGACACATTTTGCCTTGTTGAACCTCATAAAATTGGCTTTGGCCCATTGATCCAGCCAGTCCAGATGCCTCTGTAGAGCCTTCCTATCCTCAAGCAGATCAACACTCCCTCCCAATTTGGTGTCCTCTGCAAACTTATAAAGGATGCACTCAATCCCCTCATCCAGATTGTTGATGAAGAAATTAAACAAAAGTGGCACAAAAAATGAGTGTCCAGCAGGTTGAGCAGGTGATTCTCCCCTCTACTTCACTCTCATGAGACCCACCTGGAGTACTGTGTCCAGTTCTGGAGCTTCCCAGCACAAGAAAGACATTGATTAAAGGGCTGAAACACCTCTCCCATGAAGGCAGGCTGAGGGAGTTGCAGCTGTTCAGCCTGGAAGACTCTAGGGAGACCTTATTGTGGCCTTTCAATACTTAAAGAGGGGTGTAAGAAAGATCAACAAAGGCTCTTTACCAAGGCCTGTAGTGACAGGAAAAGGAGCAACAGTTTTAAACTGAAAGAAAGAAGATTTAGACTGGATATAAGGAATAATTTTTTTACGAAGAGTGTGGTGAGACACTGAAAGTGGTTGCCCAGGGAGGCTGAGGATGCCCCCCCCAGAAGTGTTCAAAGTCAGGTTGGACAGGGCTTTGAGCAACCTGAAGTACTGAGAGATTCTGCCTTCCTTGGTCACGGGGCTGGACTAGATGATCTTTAAAGGTCCCATTCAACCCGAATCATTCTATGATTCTTCAGGCTCCCCAGGTCTACTCTGTAAGTTCATCTTTGTCTTTCTATTTGTATAGCAGAGATAGTGTTGTTTTACAGAAAAGTTGTGAAGACACACACAATGAAACATGGAGACATCAGGAATATTGCTTAGCACAGCCAAGAGAAACGAAGTGAAAATAAAGATTTACAGAACCAATCCTTATTTTTGAAAGAAATATGACTTCTCTTTGTACAATCCCTTCTCAGTAAATAAGAGAAAAACTACTGCCTAACAGAATAATATTTCTTTTCCTATCACTATCAGTAGCTTCTTGTTTAAGATAGCAAATCTAACCATATTAAGAATAGTAAGGAGACAGCAGACAAATTCATTTTCATATCACAGGGTAAAAAATTTCAATTTGTGTACTATTTTGGTAACACCGGCAGCATTTTTTGGTCCAGTAAGGAAGTGTGGCCTTGTAGCAATTATTTCCTTCATTGTCAGGGCCTGAAACTGTGCAGAAGGTATTTCTTTAGTAATTGTGTTTGACTACAGCTATAATACCAGCCTAGTGTTATTTTGTTACTGCAGAAAGCAGCAAGAGAACTGAAGGAGAGAAAAGGAAAAACTGGATGTTCTGTAAATATTCCAGTTATAATTCACTTTAGCATAGACTGCAGCTATAATTTTGAAAATTATATATTGTTCTCAATTATTTTAATGTTATTGAAATATTATGGCTATTTAGAGGTGAACAGACAAAAAAGCCCTGAGCAAATTAGCAAACTGGTAGCTCTTACCACTGTTTTAGAGGTGATAGAATTTTATCAGTGAAAGAAATACAAACAGCTCTTTTAGCAGTGACTACAGTTCAGAAGTTTCAATGGTGATATTCTTATGAATTCCACAAAGTTATAAAGTATATGCAGTACACCCTGAATCTCTAAAAGTGCCTTGATTTTCTTGCTAGTGATAATCTGGATATGTACAGTTTTAGAAAGAATGTACATGTCACAACAGAACTGCCTGGCAATGAAGTAGAACATGAATTATCTCAGGCATGGATACTTAACTAACACTAGTATTAGATGACAAAGAGAAGAAAAGTAAATGAGCCTGCACCAAGAGATGTGCTTCTGAGAATAGATTCTACTTGGAGTTGACAGGTTGTCTAGATCTAGTTTGGGTTGGTCTACATAACACTACATTACTGCAGTTGTTGTGCAGATAAATACTAAATGAGAAATTAATAAACAATTTTGCTGAGGCTTGATGACACTAAACTGTATGGTGTCAAGACAGTGGACACACTGTAGGAAAGTGATGCCATCCGGAGGGATCTAGACAGACTTGAGAGGTGAGCTCATGCAAACTGCATAAAGTTCAACAAGGCCAAGTGCAAGGTCCTGAGCATCGGTCAGTGTAATCCCAAGCAGTTACAGGCTGAGTGGAGAATGGATTGAGAAAAAGCATGAGAAAAAGGATTTGGGGGTGTTGGTTGATGAGAAGCTCAACATGATCCAGCAATGTGTGGTTGCAGTCCAGAAAGCCAACTGTGTCCTGGACTACATCAAAAGAAGAGCGGCCAGTAGGTCAAGGGAGGTGATTCTCCCCCTCTACTCTTGTGAGACCCCAACAGGAGAACTATGTCCAGCTCTGAAGCCCCCAACACAAGAAGGACATGAAGTTGTTGGAATGAGTCCAGAGGAGGGCCATGAAGATGATTTGCGGGTTATAGCACTTCTCCTATGAAGTCAGGCTGAGAGAGTTGGCATTGTTCAGCCTGGCTCCAGGGAGACCTTATAGCAACATTACAGTACCAGAAGGGAGCATACAGGAAAGTTGGGGAGCGACCTTTTACAGGGGCATGTAGTGATAGGACAAAGGAGAACATTTTTAAACTGAAAGAGAGTAGATTTAGATTAGATATTAGGATAATTTTTTCCTGTGAGGGGGGTGAGATGTTGGAAGAAGTTGCCCAGGGAAGATGTGGATGCCTGCTCCTGGAAGAGTTCAAGGCCAGGTGGGATGGGGCTTTGAGCAATTTGGTCTAGTGAAAGGTGTCCCTGTGCATGGCAGGGGGCTTTGAATTGGGTTATGTTTATGGTCCCTTCCAACCTTAACCATTCTATGATTCTATGATTTATTTTAATGGTGAAAATTGATGCTACTTAAATAACGGATATTATTTTTAGGTAGAGAATGCCTTCTTTTTCAGGTTTCTGTAAGCTGCACTGTAACATGGGTACTGAGCTAGTTGTTATTATTATTCTTATTATCTTCTATACATTAATATTTTCTGCAAGCAGATTAACAAGTAACAGTTGAAATTATTCCTTTTCTTATTCATATTAGCTAAATTTCCATCAACTCCATAGGAAAAAAAAATGTTCTTGTCATCTACAAAATAATTCTTACCATTTTTTTGAATGTGTTGGAGTGTACGAATTCCAAGTCTTCTTAAATGTTGTAAATTTTGCTTCCTAGCAAATATCATTGTGTCTCTTTCAGCTATTAATTTTGTATGTGAAACTACCGCATCATGATTCTCCACTAGTATTCTATCTGTAAGAGTGAACTTGTACTGCTCGTAGTGATTGGTATTATAACCTGCTTAGCCTCTTGAGAGATTCATTGATTCATTTTCTTTTCCCAGCCTGTTCTCAGATTGTCAGTATTGTTTCTTAATCTAGTTCATATGGACAGTTAAAGTCTCTGTGGTTTAGATTACTCACACAAAGATATGTGCAGCCAGCCACATAGGAATCCAAGGAAAATTATCTGCTCAAAGCTATAAATCCTCAGATGTAACCTGGTATAATGGAGACACTGAAAAAACCCTTTATCTACTTTATTGCTTTATAGCCATTGATATTGGAATTCCTTTTGTCTTTCCATATCTAAAACAGTGCCCCCAAATCTAAGAAAGAGAGTTTAAAAATGTGTTCTCTCCACAAGCCAGCAATTGAAATCACCCATTACATTTGATGAGAAAAATTAAAACCCTCTACTGTAGGATGTACAATACAAGCAGATATTCTGGCTGTAGCTTTGTCCACTTTTGCAAGCAGCACAATAAAATAGGTGGGGATCTGTAGAGCAAAAGGTTATAAGAATCTTACATCTATGTACACATTTTGGAGAGTCTTTACTTAGGATTATGTGTTATAACACCAGTGAAAGTTCTTGAAACAAATCTTTCAAATTATTCTCATGTAAAGGAACTACAATTTGTTTTCCCTTATTTTAAAATATTGTTTGAAAAATAAATTTATCTGAAAAAAACTCAAAAATTTCTGGTTAGATTCCTTCCAAAAAAAATAAACAGGCAAAGGAATACTGTCACTTATGTTATGAGGTATAGATCACCTCAAAGAATTCAGAGCCAAGTTTGGAACTTGAAATTAACAATCAAGTCAAATACCTTCTACTCAAAATTTTTCACTGAAACCCCCTACTATTTGTTTATAGAAGATGTAAAGAAGCCTGAAAATATTGAAGTTAGTGGTCAGGGGATGTGTAAAAATATAAGTTAAATTAATTCCCATCCTTTTTAAGGTTCATTTAAATCTTCATTTAATGAATAGATGAAAAACACTTGGCTTTGGCTGGATATTTGACTGTTGCATGCATGAGAATAAATGTGTGAAACCCTATAGTCAAGCTTAACCTAGTGTTAATTAAAGTATCCTGTTTTGGGGTTTTTAGTTTTTAATTTTTTTTCTGAGTTTGGCTTCTAGTATGAATGTTGAACTCATACTAGAAGAGAAAGATGGGACATCATAAAGGAAATGGTATTATGGAAGGGGAAATCTATCAGTGTTATGACAACCTTGATTCACCAGTGTGTTTCAGTGTGCCATGATGGAAGAATCTGAAGTAGAAAGATATATTTGGAAAATGAGCTATTTCGGACAGAGAACACTTTTGCATATTGCGTCCCCATCAAGATGTCTTTCAGGTTAATAATGTCAAGGAGATTACTTGAATGGTAGGACCAATATTTGACCCTGGATCATGGATTTATCAAAGAAAATGCATGTTCCACAGAAACAGCAGAGAAATAGGCTAACTTTCATTCTTATAAAGTTAAGATATACCTAACATAATATATACATTTTCATCACGTTTTCTTTGTCCTTGCTAGAAGAACAATCCCTAATGGCCAAACCAGATTATTTCTTAGTTTTGTATTTGCAAATTTAACCAAGTGTCTCTACTGTACCAGACTTCTCAATTATATAATAACAAAATAACTATGACAAAATATTTAAATTGATAAGTCCAAGAAAATACTATATTAAATATCATGCCATGAACTATAGGGTGCATGAGAACATAATAAATGCCTATATGTACTCTGAACTAAAGAAATAGTAAGAGAATAATACACACATTCAATTATTTTCCTAGTAAACAACCTTCTCATTTTAATTACTCAGTTGCCGTTTAAGATTTAAATAAATAAGAAAAATGTTATTGCAGATAATAATCCTAAACTATGTCAAGATACTGGAAGCTTTATGCGCTGTATGATTACCAAATTACAGAGACCCCTTCTTTTTCTTTGAATAAGGAGATTTGAGAACTCTGAAACATTTTCCCTGACTTCATGTCAGAGACCCAAATAAAGCAAGGATAATCAGGGTGACTGTGCCTTACCCCAAACACAATCAAGAGTATTGCCACAGTGTTCACCAAATGACCAGGCAAACAAAAATTCGAAGTGTTTTCTCACTTGAACATTTAGTTATCCAACTGGTCAAGGCTTAACATTCCTTACTTGATATATCTTTGCAACATTTTAATAAAAAAGATCCTGTAGTCAGTAGAAAGCCTATGCCACAGATTCTTCATAAGCTCGACATTCACTTTCACGACAGCACAACTGAGCTCCCGACTTTGAAAGAGATGTGTATTTGCACTGCCTGCAGTCTGATGAAATCACTGTGAAACATTTTATACAGATAAGCAGCTGTTCTTCAAAAGTGTTTTGTAAATCTACTTCAAAATTAAATTAAAACTGAAAAAGAAATACCGCAGGATATATTTCCTGTAGGATCATATTTTATGGCACAACTTGTGCATAATGTAAGAATTAGTTAAGGAGAAAAATACATGCAGTAAACTTTCAGTTTTACACTGGCAATTCCTATCATGAACTTCTAGTTCCTCAGCTTTCACACTGACATTAATAACTTTATTTTTACAGAATTACTTTATTACATGATGGGATATAACTGTATAGTGTAACATATTGTACAAAAAACAATGGCATATGTGATCCTGCAGTGCTGTGAGAAAAGCTGATAATGGCATCACAAAAGCTGCTTTTCTGTGAGTTCTGGCAATAGTACATATTATGGTATCCCAACTAGCCAAAGGGGAGAAAGAATCAGAGCTTTCAGCAAGCTATGTAAAAGGTGCATACTTCTAGTCTGACACATGGCTTGTGATTGGAGTAATCTGTTCTTAAGTTACAATTATAATTACACTGGATGAGCACAATGTCAATCCAGATGGACAGATGGGTTTTAGCTGGCCTGCTTCTAGGGAATAAAGTAGGATAATTGCTAGTGTTATCAAATATTGACCTGATTAAGAGATGCTTTGTTGTTTTTTTTTAACATCTGAGAACAAAAATCTAGAACATCTGATAAACTACATTACCTCCTATGGTTAGTTTCATATGTACAGAACTATGTATTATATATCCACAAGGTTAAAGACTAGTTACAGCAAGTACTGGAGGACTTCTCTAGATACAGCAGTGTATCAAATTTCAGGGACACTGGTGGACTCAGTGTAAGCTTAATACCTTTAAATTATCTCTCTGCATCCCTGCTGTTAACAGTAACAATCTTCCACAAAGAATATCTTTCTCAATAATCAGACATTTAATGGAGCAGATGAACAAATGTTTATTTTGGGGGGGGTTTGGTTTGGGGTTTTTTTTGGGGGGGTCGGTTGTTTTATTTTGTTTTGTTTTCAGAGGCATAGCCTTTATATCACTTTATCATCAGTTTGTACCAGAATGAGGTCAGTTAGTGTGCAGAAGAGTGAATAAGCAAATAGCTGTGCCCTAAATAACTGTTATATTGAAAAAGAAAAGAAATCCATGCCTTCTGTTTCTCCAGAGTCCCAATATAATGGAAATGTGTTAAAATTTCCATGCTAAAGAGTGAGGAAATACAAAACTAAGGTTAAATCTGTGTATGCATTGTAGGGTAGACACTAACGTGTACAAGTTCAGTATTCTTCTTGGAGCTTAGCAACAAGAAAAGCTTTAAGTAATGGAAACTGTTGACCAAGGAGTTCACTGGACTCTGATTACCCCTGGTAGTACCCAATTACTGATTAACTTCAGCTATGTCATTGTGTACCTATAGGCAATCTATTAAAGGACAAGATAAATACAAGATTTAAATATCAAGTCTGGCTTCAGCAATATGACTGATATTTTCTTCCAGTAAATAATATAATTGCGTGCTAATGAGACTAAAACAAATAATTTGATTATAAGCAAACAAGAAAGGGTAGACTCTTGTAACCAAACACCACCTTACAATTTATTGTTGAAGCTTGGCTGCTGTAAAAATTATGTAAGTTTACTTTCTGTTCCTTTTGAAAGGAGAGCAGCAGCAGTGTAATTTCCTGGAGAGGAATAAAGGTGACAAAATTTCAGGAAAAAAAATTAGGTATTGTTGAATTGTGTGTAGTTTGATGTATTGAATGAAATTAAATCTAAATTAATTCCCTGTTATCTATTTTTTATTTCATCTTAGTAGTAACATGTTAATAATTTTATACTTAATAAAGGCACTATCCTTTTTACTTAGAAGTAGGTGGTAGATATTTTCCACGTTCTTCACTTTTTGCCCTCATGCTTAGGTAAAAATTAACTAGTCACAAAAGAGTTTTTTGTTGTACCTTGTAAACTTCATCTGAAATGCAAATATTACAGCCTGAACCATTTCTATGTAAATTTCAACTTTAATCAGCATATTATTACATTCCTAGTTTCATCGTAGAAACAAAAGAAGTAGTACAAAGGGGAAGAAGTACTCACTTTAGAAAAATAAATAAAAAAATAATTAAATTAATTCTGTAGTCATTAGAGTGAAAAGAAATTAATAAAAATTGTTTAGGCTTTTAGAACTCTATTTGTCATTTCTTGGTTTTCCCATCTATAAAGCAAAATTGCACTTCTGTGAGCTTGAGAAGACCAGTCTGTCAGAAGTTGCATTATCATCTTCAAGTATTTTAATTTTCTAATTTGTTGATAAATATTTATGAGAGTTGTGTGTTATTAAAGTACCAAAGAGATTCTTACGCAATCAGAAATACATCTAAGATACATATTTGAAGGAAGGATGAATTAGAGGCATTTAGATATATTTTTTTTGAGGTTCATAATTTCTAAGCATTAATTGGCATGTACTAATCACAGTTTGATGAATACAAGCATTTGCCACCTAAAAGCCTGCACTCACACTAGGGTCCTGGTACCTGCATCTCTAGATGTACTTGTGTGATTTGCTCTGCTCTACTGCCCCCTCCCACCCAAGCTTTATGCTTTGTTGAGTAAATCTGATCCTGTGGTTGATGTCACAGTATCCTGAGATCTTTACACCTAAGAGTAACAACTGTAATACTTCTGATTCAACAGAACAAAGTACAAATTATTTACATGCAATTGGATCACTATGTCTTTACCCTATAATTGACTTACATAGCAGTAGTAGAGATATACTGACTACACAGAATTTCATTTTTAGAAAAACCCTATACTTCTCTTATCAAGTTTTTTTACCATTTAAGCGGGAGACAGGAGAATTAAACTGCAAAGAGTGGAAGAGGAAGAGGTCATCTCAGAAGCCCCGTGTAGTTGTTTGTCTCTCCCACCACAAATCATAAGCTTTTGCACACTGGAGGCCTTCTCATTCAGAAGACAGATAATCTGCTCTTCCTTATATACTTCTTCAAAATGCTCTGAGCAAGAACTGGGAAAATCTTTGAGGCAGGGAAAATTATCCTCTTTAAAAAAAACCTATTCTCTCAGAATACAATAAACATGGTAAAAAAAACTTACTATTGGGGCTGATACATTTTGTTGTGCCCAAAACAACAGAGAACTAGGTTAGTGGGCTAGTCTAAGATATAAATTTATGGACAGAAGGGAATGCTAGCTTGAAGGCAATGTTGAGTTATGTGGGAAACAGAGAAGAGACTCACGAACAATCTGATAGGACAGATATGTTGTAAATTTGACGGCAAAGTGTTACAATAAAATTTTTCTTGAGAAAGACTAAACATTGTAAGATTTGCAAGGAAAAAGCAGAAATCTGGAAACAAGCGTAAGGACAGACAAGAATTGGAGATGATTAGAGTTTTTTGGAAAAAGATATAAGCAGGATAGTTAACAAAAATTCATGGAAAGGACAGGAGCATGAAGGAATAGGAATAAACAAAAAAATGGGACATAATTAGTTTTGTTGACATCATACTATGATCTCAGAAGAACGTTACAAGTGACAAATCTGAAAGAAGAGGTTCACAAGGTCATTTGGGTTAGGCATTTTGTAACTGAGAGAATCTGAGTCTTGTGATAATATTTAAGCTCAATCTCTGTCATTCACCCAAATTCTAACCCATATAAGACTGCTGATGTAAAATCTGATTTATCAAAAGGAAGAGTTTGACCCAAGATTTTTCTTAAATATATTGTGTATAAAAAAAAAATGCTTGTGTAAAATGGTATATGAAGCCAACTGCTTAACTGACATTAAAACATGACAACTTTTTTTTTCCTCAACACTATTTTATGTGTGTGGCTTTTTTCCATACATTGATCAAAATGATGGCACATTAAAAAATAAAATTTGACTGATTAATCTAATGCAACCTCTAAAAATTACCTCTACATTAATATAGCCAGAATGTCTCAGTATTCCTTTGCTGTAGTTCTTGTTTTGCTTTGCTTTGTTTTGTTGCATATATTTTCACTTTCACACCTTTATTTTCCAGTAGACACTGTGGTGCCATTGTGACCAGGTCCTAGCCCTTCTTTTAGACTCTCCAATGGTAAATTCTCTGGCTAAAATAAGTAGGAGGTAGAAGAAAACATTTTTTAAAAATTGGTAAAGATGAAGTAGATATTGCTGCTTTAGAATTCTAAACCAATGGTTTAGAGTTGTAGTAGTAAACCTTTTAGAAAAACATAATCTCTGTAAACATTATTTCTCTCTCTTTTGCATTTTGAGAAACTGCGAACGTGATTAGTTGTTCTACATTAAAGAAATGTCATAGTAATCTTGTTGAAGAGTTACGTAAGTGTGTGCTTTCTGCAGAGACAGGAGTTTATTAATGAATAAACACTGTGATATAAAACATTTTTTAAACAATAAGAAATAAAAAAATTAATAAATTTAAAAAAATAAAACAAGAAATAAAACAAACAAAAAAAACCCAAAATAAAATAAAATAAAGGAAAAAGACTGCAAAATTGCATCAGGGTAGACTGACAATAACAACAGTGATAAAAATGTAGAAGCTACACCTACTATAGAATTACCATATTGTTTAATTTAAGGCAAATTTAATAGTCTTAAGTTTAGATACGCTGTCTAAACTAGTCATCTGGTATCCATTCAGAGACAATAGAAGAAGACCCTACAGCCTGAGGTTCCAAGGAAAGTAATCTTTAGCTGGTCAATAGTAACAGCAGGTAACAACTTCAGACTTTCTTGTTCAGAAAAAGATATCTCTCTCTCTGAGAAGTAAACAGTTTCTCTGGTTCATAAGTACAAAGAAAGCATATTTTACAGGTGTGTGGTCTAATTCAGAATAAAGGATCTATGAACAATTTTTCACTATGTCAAATACTGTACTTCAGAGAGACATTAGAAGCCTCTTATTTGGAAACTGACTTGCAGTGAAAGTCAGTCATAGGAAGGAGATCTTAGAATTTAGCATAAATGTAATCTAAAACAAAGATCTTTATCACTACAAGTCTAGAGATGGACTGGTATGTTCAACAGAAAAGATAACTTCCACTTCATATACAGCTCTCTTTTCCAATCTATCTTAAATACTCTGGTTTCACTATACTGATGTTGACAAATCTGGGCTTTTTAAGTTTGGAAGCACCATTCAGAACTGTTGAAGAGTTTTCAAGAGAATGTTCTTTCTCACTGAATTTCTGAGTGTTTTGATGATCACTGAAAACAACAATGGATAAAAGTAGAGGTAGTGAACACTGACAAGCATTTAATGGGTTCAACATTACTTAAAAGCACCTTTCAGATAAGCGAGACCTTGCCTACATCTGCACAGCTCTAACTCCTGAGAGTTAGAATACAAATTACATTCTGGTATGTCCTGGGAAAAAAGAAAAACAAAACCAACAAAGCACAGAAAATTGTTATGTGGATGTCTTACTACAAAGCTCTGGACTACATCTGCCCTGTTCTAATGGTTTAGGTATTCACAAGAAACAAAGAAGGCTCACATGAATGGTTAACTTTTGTTTACTTCTTGTAGCACATTTGAAGGGGGAGAAAAGAAACTGGTAATGACCGAGGTAACAGCCACTAATTGGCTGTAACTGTGGAGACAGTCAAAGAAATTGGCCTGGGGAGATGTGACAAATAAGGCCATTGGTGGTTCATCCCAACCATCTAAGTTACAAAGCAAAACAATGAAAAAACCCAGTTTTTTATATGGTGCACCACATGCATGAATTTCTGACATGGAACAGAAATACCATTGTTGCATATAGAGATTGGGCCACCAGCCAGGATCCAGGCATGTCAAGTGGTACATCTAAACTTGATCAGTGGCATGGAGGCTGGGACCTAGATTAGTGCGAATCTGGAGTCTGTGTTATAGAATAGAAATTGCAAAATAGACACCTTGGCACAAAAACCTTAGAATAAAAATTGTTGACTGCTCTTCCTATCCTATCTAGTAACTAAATTTTATGTCCTGCTATACCTGTCACAGTTTATAATGAAATTTTATGTCGTCCAGTAGTGGAAGCAATGAACTACACCTTTAAACTTCCCAATTACACACCATTATCAGAAAAAAAAGCTTCCTCATAAAAAGTAGAAATCTGAGCCCTAACACCTTCCACATGGTTGGGGTTCAAGAATACCCCTGGAACTCTAACAGTGTATTAATGGATGGAGTATGCAGTATAGATCTTAGATTTTCAGCTCATTAAGGGTTATACTGTACTTCTGCTTAAGCTGTTTCTGGATCCTTGCTGAAATTTAAAAGAAGAAAAAAAAGAAAATTTGTGGAACAACACAGGGAAACACTGGAAGGAAGATAACATCTAAACCTCATAGAACGAGCAGTAAACTGTTCAAATGTTCAGTTAAACTGAGACAGAAAAATTACAGATAAAGAGGATGTAACATAAGAAAATATATTTCCAGTGTAATAAACATATGCAATTTGATGGGTTTCACAATTGATCTTCTCGGAGAGAACACGATATATATTTAATATACTAGTAACAATTTTCCAACCTCCTTAACCTGGCATTTTTCACACTTAAATATGAAGAAGCTTAGAGAAGTCTTCCTTGTCCCACATTTGCATGGCACTTTCTTACAGAAATTAGATTACACACTAGCTTGAAGTAAATTCATGCAGTTAATACATTTATCTTTAAAGGACCAGATGATCAATTTAGAATTTAAAGTACAGTTTAAAAATTTAAATCTTAAATTAATTTTGGTCACCACTATTTGTGGTTTTATGCTTTATAAATATTATTTTGGATGTAAAATAAATTATATTTAAGTTCACTATATGTATTTAAAACCAAACCAAAACAAAAACATCAGAGCTGTATATTGGGTTCTGTCTTTCTTGTTTCTTTCTTGGCTCTCCTTGCAATTTTTTGGAGTATTTAAACAGAGTGCCTTGCAATCAATTTGTTAACAGCAGTTTTATTGCAGTCAGATTGGATTGTCATCTATTTGCTACAAGACAGTCTGTCAATCTTCCATCTTTCCACTCACTTGATTATTTCTTTTTTTTTTTTTTTAAGAAGTAAGAGGTGTTTGCCTCTCAGTACCATTAAACTTTCTTGTTAACCTGGTTGAAATTGGTTTACCTTAACAATGCTTCTCCAAAAAAAATGTGTATGTTTAATGAGCAGTTTTCAGAACATACAAGCAAAGAGCCAAGCTTAACCATAATAAAGTGTGTTATATGAACACTGAATAAGTAATTTGACAGGAATAAGAGCTTATTTAAGCACTATGATATTAAGAGAATACTTTGAACTTAACAGAATAAAAGCTCTTCAAAGTTTACTATAACGATCGCCACCTTGCTATATTTTTTTCTTTTTTGTTTACTTACCTTCCAAAATCTGACCTTGCCTGTTTTCTTTGGGCTGCATTCCAAGACACTCTGACTGAATCGAGTTTTCCTTGTTCTGGCAGCCAAATGAATGGGACATGGAGAGAAAAGAGAATTGTGCTGCAAATTGATGTGCTTTTCTCTAAGAGAAAAATGAAGACCTCAAAAGAATAAGAAAGGCAGAACACAAAGTTAATTTGCTTTGTCCTTTAAAAGGAAAAGGAAATGGATTAGAAATGCATTTGAAATAAAGGTTTCTTCTGTCCCTTCATTAGTCCCTCACAATACCCTGCTGCAGAGATCATCCATGTCCCTTTCTAGTCTCTGAGGAACTCCTTTTTTCCTGAACTTTTAGTCAGTTTATCACAGCCACAGTCCCTCAGGACAAGTAAGGGAACATGAATTTTTTTCTGGAGCTCATGGGTGCACCTGAGAGGCTCCATAATTATCCAGAAGGGCTTGCTCTTAACTTGACTGCTTGACACTGCTTCTTAGTATTCCTAAGCTAGGCATTTTTAGCAGAACTCCTGAGAAGTTTGAAGAATTCAACGAGTCTGTCTTTTCATAAAAACTGCCTGATATAAAAGAAGACATACCAATTACTAAATGATAGGATACTAAATGTCTATAGATTGTAAAATGTGTAAATGAAGCCAAATGGGATAAATACCTGACCTCTTGCTAGCCTCTGTTAATTGGAAGACTACTAAAAGGAGTGTATCAGAGGTCACAATGGAACAAGCTTGAAGAAATAAAATAAAAAAGAGAAATATTTTATTCAACTAATATAATAAAATAAGTGCTTTGAAAGAAAATGCATATTGACTATTTTCTTGTAAGACAAACAAAATGCAGCACAGTTGTCAGATATATAATTGCTCTTAGATTCACTCTGTCATTTTAAGCCATTTATTTTTTGAAGGAAAAGACATTATTTAGTCTTCTTTTTGTGCAGTTTTCTTTCCTTATATTATCTGTTAAAATGTTCATTGCTTTTATTTTTTTTGTTTTTTTATAGTGAGGCTTTCTGGTTTACTGAAGCTCCCATTTATACCTGACGTTCACTCCTTGCTGCCTGAATTTCTCTCTGCATCAGATTCCAAAGAAAGCTTTTTCTGAGAAACACTCTACATTTTCATGATTGTCAAACAGAGCTACAACAATCGGGTTCCAGTTTTAGAAAATTAGCATTAAATTCAGCATTCTTATTTTAGTCTGTCCTGTTTCTGAGTAACTGCTTTTCCAACTTTGGGTGTTCGGGTCTGCATATATTCTTATTAAATCAAATAACTGGGTAAGCAGTTCAACAGAGTAGGAAGGGTAGTATGCTATTAAATGTCAGCACTTGGTAAGATTCGTTGTATTATACTGTTTTTCCATTTCCTCAGTAGCAACGTTTTGTTCTATATTTGTTCTGTGTGCAGACAGTGTAGGCACAGTAAATGATCTGCAAAACATAAAATTTATTTTGTCTTGATTCGTTGCTAGAGTGGAACATTCCTTAAAAATAAACTTCTAAGACTGTACTTGTCAAAGTTCTGTAAAAAATAAAAGACAAAATTGGAGAGAAAAACAAAACCCTGAGGGACTGGAGTAAAAAAGAAAATGGATGAATGAGAAAAGAAAAATATATTTTAAACCACAAGTTAAAAGAAAAAAGAAAAAAAAAATCAAACAAAAAAAACCCGAACCAAAACAAAACACAAAAACAACTCAAAGATTGAAAGCTACAACATCGAGTGAAAGAAAAAAAGAGTATAATTTTTTTTAAGAAAGAAATGTAAAATGATGCACAGGTCTACTTAAGGGTGGTAGAAATAGAATCAATCTTGAAGCTGGAACATTGCAGCCATTTCTTTGAACACATATGCAACTCTCAAGTTAGCTATGATTCTGGGCAGGCCTATAGATAGAAAAGTGCATTTACCTGAAAAAACTAATGAACAAAAGTCCAGTGATCCAACTAAAATAAAATGGTTTTAAATGTGCAGTTTTTCTTCCCAAAAATGAAACTGCAGTCATCTTATCTGCAAATCCCCCTAGAATGTGCTGAAAAGATTTGGCTGGAGAAACAGACAAGTAGCTCACAAACAAAAAGCAAACAGAAGTTCTGAATTTTACAGACTCTTAGCTTATAGCCAAGTGGCTGCTGTTGTGTCTGAGATATTCTTGACAGCCCTTGTGAACCTGGAAATCCCAAACTGCACTTCCAAGGAGATCAATAACCATCATCAGTAAGTACCACAATACAGGAAATTAGAGTGTGGAAACTTCTATTTCTTAAATTATATTGTTTTAGGGTTACTTCAATTGTGAATTGAACATACACAACCTCACTGCTAAACAGAAAGGCTATGCACTCTGCTTTAATGACTATTTACATATATTATAAACAGATGTAATTTCTGTCTTCAAATGTATTTTGGCAGTGGATAATATAGAGGGAACATGCACATGTACATTTTTTCAACTTTGAACATTATTGCAACAATATTCTTTAGAGAGAGAAACAGATGCACTTAGAATGAGTACAGGAACCCAGTCTGAGCTACTGCTGGACATGCTAATAAAACACAGATGATCATCTGTTCCTACCTACTCTGTGGAGGAGCTTGGCTTAAGAGACATTTACTCCCCTAGAAAAGGCAGAACTGACAGCAGCTCAGTCAGTGCTTCATCTCTCTGCAGTGTGAGAGCTCCTGACACCCTTCTCCAGCTGGATAACAGGTTCAGCAGAAACTGGCAATATTGGACCTCACTGCAGTGATATATTTTGTTTTAGTTTAGAACTCAACAGTTTTTTGAAGCTGTCACCTCTCACAGGGCAAAAATTTACCTGATTATGTGTCACTTGCCTTTTTTCATTTGGAGTTTGGTAGGATCCAGGAAACATTGACTTACAGGGAGATAAAAGTCTAATTTGTATATGTTGGATCAGCCTCCTCATGTGGAAACCAGGTCACAAAAGCAAGATGCCACTAGACATTAGATGCTATGTGATATCTTGCCTCTATATAAAACGCAGAACCATAAATATAAGTAGCATGCATGGGTTGCAGCTCTGCAGCTAGGGTATTATTCTGAGACATGTAGACTGATACTCCCTCAAACAAAATTTCTTGTATTCTACTTGACTCTTATAACCATTGTACAATAGGTGTAAGTGAACACCAGCAAATTTTAAAATAAAATTCAGCTACTGACTTGGTTTTCTGAATACATGAGTTTATTTTGTTAGTTTGTGTGTGTGGTTTTTTTTCTTTTTTACTTTCTTTTTCCTACAAGGAAATAAAATATGCAGTTCATTCATGGGAAAACAAGAGCACAATGACTAAAAGTTGGTGACAATAAGCAGATTTTGTAATAGTAGCACCACACCTATCTACATGTCAGCATTGCTTCAAGAATTTTTCCAAAATTAGAATTCGAGTGCTAGAAAAAAATATATACTCCTTTTAGTACTCAAAAATAACAAAAACTGAATTGTTATGAAACCCTTTCATGGAGGAAGAAGGAAGAAAGAAGTATGAGTGCACTCTTTCTTCCAGAGGAGGCACAGCTTCATTGTTAGGGACCATCTTTGAGATTTGAACCAAAGCTCATTTCTCTATGTGATATTGTTGCAGTTTGACTCTATTAGGCAGCTCAGCCCCACACAGCTACTCCCTCTCTCACCCACAGTGGGATGGAGGAGAGAATCAGAAGGGTAAAATAGTGAGAAAAATCTTATCTCAATATGGGCTGAGATAAAGGCAGTTTAATAGGTAAATCACAAGCTGCACTCAAAAGCAAGCAAATGAAGGAATTCATTCACTACTTCCATCAGCAGGCAGGTGTTCAGCCACCCTCAGGAATGCAGGACATCATCACATGTAACAGTTACTTGAGAAGGCAGATGCCATGGCTCCAAACGTATCACTTCTTCTTCCCCCAACTTTTATTGCTGAGCATGATGTCATATGGTATGGAATGGCTCTTTGGTCAGTTGGGGTCAGCTGCATAGTTGAAAATCACTTACAGAAACACAGTTGGTTGCAATACCCCAGTACTATCACTAACTATTGACAGCCTATTGTTGTGACTCTTTTGCAGAATAACAAATTAATTTATAGAAGAAAAGTACATCCTTATGTCTTGATTTAGTACTACATAAGGCACTATTCTGATTTCTTTAATTATGAGCTCAAAGTTTCATCTTTTAAAGTCCGTATAATTGCAGCATAACAGAGAAACATAGATGAACTAGTCAATAATAATTTTGCATTTTGAAATTGAAAGAAACATAATTAAATAAAAAAAAAAATTACAGTAGTCTGTTCTGAGCCAAACACATTCCTTTGCTGAATTTCCTTTCATTTGCATATAGAGTACATAAAATATAAACTGTCACAATAAAAAGAGCAAATGAAGACACAGTCAAAGGAAAAAGTTAACAAATAGCAAATAGGATTAAATGTGATCATGTAAAATGTGTGCACACAATGTCAAATTAGGTACAACTTCATATAAATTTTAATTTTTGTGGGTAATTCATGAGGAAAAAAGGGTTACATTGCAGATTAATTAAAAAAAAAAGTAATTTATTTTAATGAAGGTTTTAATGCTTTTTCACTTCAAGTCAGAAAAATGCTATGGGCATCAGTAGGAGTACAAATGGGCTTTCAGCCACATGGGGTGCAAAGAGTATCTACAAACCCAGAAAGTAATATCTTTGTTTAATAACAAGGAACTGGTGTCCAGAATTTGTGAAGCTCACAAATGTATAATGAATCCTCTCCACACCCCACTTATGAACTCACGTTTCTACACACAGGAGCTACAGAATTACTTGAGAGACTAACAATGTGAATCCCCTGCCCCCACTCTAATTTCTACTTCACAAGGCACCTGATCTTCTTCAGGAGTCCTTGCTTGAGTATAGTTCTTTTCAACTGACCTTGGACCACTCTTGAGGATTAGAAATGTGTTAAAGAATTATGTCCAAAAATAACAGGCACAGTCACAAAACCAGAGAATCACAGAATTGTTGGAGTTGGAAGGGACCTCTAGAGTTCATCTAACCAACCCCCTTGCTAAAGCAGTCAAAAGGGAACATTTAATTTCTTCTTACCACTTGTAATACATCAAGCAATGAGCACACACAAAGAAAATCCAAGAAAAGAACTCAAAACTCAGCCAAAATTTAAAAATTGAAGGATACTGTCTGACTTTCCCCGAATGCTGCTGACTTCTTTTAAACGGGGTTGACAAATGCTGTGGTCTGAGGTAATAAGCACATCTATCTTCTTTTGCTTTAATAGAAACTGAAAGTATTCTCAGCAATTGGAAGGAAAATACCGCAGAAACAAACAAACAAAAAAACCTTAGATAGACTAAGTGGTGAACATATTTAAAATCCAGTAACATGCTAACACAAGTTACATATTGTCATTAATTTACACCATATTTCAGGCTTATAAATGTGAATATAATTACACCAATCATTTGCTAAATAGCAACCCTTTTAAAAAATTTTCACTACATTCATCTGTGACATATCGAAAACAAAAAGTTGTCTTCCACTTAGAAAATGTAGAATATATTTTAGATTGGAGTCTACATAAATTATAAAAAAATCTCATTTCTGTCTATAAGTTTTCACAGGAAAGTCCCATAATTGCTGCCAGGCTTTTCCAAACCCAAGGGAGAGCTGATTTGGCTCAGCATAGCCTGAAGGTTGGAAACCACTGCTCTAGGCAAAAGACATGATGGATGTTCATCTATTAGCTTAGCCTATGTGTGTGTATGCTTGCAGCAGGATGCACCATTTTTAGCTATGAGAAAAATAAAACATAAAAATTCCAGAGACTTTATTTTCAGCCTAATACTTGAGGCTTAGTTTCTAGGTTTAAAATTATTCAAAATAGTTCTTGTTTGTCAAAGAGGAAAAAATGGGGCTAGATATGTATAAATTTACTCTCATCTGAATTCCAGTTAGCAGCAGATTTATAGTTATTAAAGAAATAAATTATCCTGAAAACTTCATAGTAAAATTACTAATACTCTTCATTTCTAGTAACCTGAATTTAACTTTGTAGATTAGCTTGTCAGTCTTTTTTATTATAAAATTACATAATACTGAAACTTTGGAGTGATTTCATGGGTAAAAGCTCAGTAAAATCTACTATTTATAGACAATAACTCAAAGCAGTCAGAGCGAAGATGAAGCAAAAATGTATCTGTTTTGGTTTTGTATGGACATAGGTGTCCCTGCTACCAATGATTAGGAAAATTTTCAGGAAAAGTTGTGAATTTATGTGAATATTCACAACCCAGTGAAATAACTCATGCACCTAGTTATGTTTTTAAATTTACGTCCAAAGTAAAATGAAAATATGTGAAGGAAGATGGAAGACATTGGAAAAGAAATCGAGTTGTTTGTAAAACTGAGACCTTTTTGCCTGGACAAAGTGTTAGGAGTTAAGGAAAACTGCAAAAGAAAGGAGGTTTGGTTTGGTTTGTTTTTCTTCTGCAGTTTGGTTTTGATTTGGTTTGGGTTTTTTGTTGCTCTTGTTGTTGTAGGTTTGTTTCTGTTTGTTTGTTTGTCTGTGTTTGTTGCTTTTTGGTTTTTATTCCTGCCCCCCCCCCCCCTCCTGTATCAGTTACATTGAAATAAAGTTTTAGCTTAGTTTTGTCAGGAAGGTTAACTAGATCGGAAACAGTGAATCTGTCCTTCTTTTGTGAGATATAGAAGGTATTGCCTGAACTCAGTAAGAAACACATTTCTTATCACAGTAAAGAAAAAATCTGAGCACAATTTTACAAATAGGCACTGTTAAGAATTACTTATAACAGCCCTTGATTACTCATACATGTATCAAAAATTGTTGTAAAATACCCTATCATCATGTAACAATACTGGTTTTAATTTGCGTATGTCATTGAGCTTCCTGTGCTTGTCGTTTCTATAGAGAATAAATTCCAAAGGGAAAAAAAAATGTTATTTCATTTGCAAGGTCTGGATTTTTAAAGTAAAAGTTGATGGTGCTGTATTATGTCTTACCAAACATTACCAGATTGTGTATATTTTTTCTTAACTATGACTTTTCTCTGATAATATGTACAAACATCATAGATATTAAACTATTCCTAAGAATATATTCTTAAGATTACTGAAGCAGTACTTGGCTCCTGTAATGCAGGAAGAATGTATTGCTTTTATTTGTGTTCTATTCATCCTCTTGAAAAAGACAAATCTGTTTTAAAACATAATCTGATTGTTCAACTAAAAGGAATATATTTACACATATTTGTTCTTGATCACAGCAGCATGTCTTCAAATGAAACTAGTTTGCTTTCAGAAAATGAAACTTTGCAAAACTTAGATTTTTTTTTACAGAAATGTATAGTATATCTCTCAGATATTGAATTATTTCTGTAATGAACTTTTACTTATTAGTATTTTCCTTCCTATTTCAGTCTTTTGTATTTTATTATTACTGGCTATATTATACAACTAATTGTTTACTCATCTATCAGTGAAAAGTCTTTTCTACTAATATCATTTATAAATGTTTAGCCTAATGAACTCCTGAAAGAACTGTAATTTTACTAGAAGGATTTAATTCTGTTTATTACATTCAGTTTATCTAAAACAAAACACAACAAACCAAAACAACCAATATAATGAAACTCCAAATACAGAACTCATAAGCATGTTTTTTTTTCTATTTATGAAGATGTACAATTTCTTGAACTCATAATTTTTCCTTTGAATCAAAAAACTACTAAAACCTGACAGAAGAATAAACTTGAAATCGTCAGCTCTGTAGCTTCTTCTTATATATAGGCTCTACAAATGTCCTGTGGACATACTTACTAGGTCTGTACATTGTGTGCTTGCACACCTTTTGTACATGACCATTTGAAAAACGATCACAGATTAGAAGTGCGTTGTAAAATGGTAACCTCTCTGAATCACTCAATAGAGTAAGACCTCAGGGATTCCTTCCTGCATACACATGTACTCTATATGAACTTTTGCTGAAGACCATACATTGAGTTTTTCTGCACCTTATAATTTTGGTGGGGGTTTTTTTGTTGTTGTTTTTTGGGGTTTTGTTAAAGTACGCTTTCATTATTTAGCAGATTTTTTCAACCAACATTTCTGGTCATATAATCTTCTTACTGTAAATTGTTGTTTTGTAGCAAATTTTTTCCTTGCAAACATATTTATTCTCAATAGTGTGTGTGTAATTTTGGTATCTGTAGAATTTGAAGAAGATGCTAGAAGTTTTGAGTCTTCCCAGGCTATGCAACACCTCAGTGAAGGTTTTGATTATCTAAGTTTTGAATGCAGTCTTCAAAATTATTTTTATCCCAAGACTTCATGTAGGGTCTTTAAGGAAAAGACCTATAATCCTTGCCTGACACTTAGGTCACAGTTTTTCATTCTTTTTCACTATGTGATAATATTACCACCTTTAGAATCATAGGATAGTTCAGTTTACCAGGGAGATCAGGATGTCTCTAGTCAGCTCTGAGTTCAGACCAGGTTACTCAGATCTCAATCCAGTTGGTTCTTAAAAACACCAAGGATAGCGACTTCACAAAATCTCTGGGCGTCCTGTTTCACTTCTTGACTGCCCTTTTGCAAAAAAAAGTTGCTCTTGTTTCAGGTTATGTCTCTTGCACCTTGTCCTTCCAACGTGGAGCACTGTGAACAGCCTGGCTCCATTGTCTGATCAAGACTGAGAAGTAAGCATTACTCTTTTGTTCCCAAACTCCTCATTTGTACATTCAGGTAGTCATCTAGCAAAAGCTGTTCTTTTCTGTTCTTTTTTGTTTTAAAAGAACTGTAGCAGCATTGTCCTTATGAATGCATAAAAATCTTTTCTAGTTGCCCTCTTAGTTACTTATATTCAAATGACTTACAGGTGATCACAATTAATCTCTTAAACATTTAAAAGTAGCTGAAACAAGTCACTTAGAAGTAAGCTCTTTGTATTTGTAACCATGAGGTATGAGTTTTTGTTGCTGATTGTGGAGCTAAATGGCTTTGGGTTCTTTTTCTTATGTATTCGTGTTTAAATCTATGTTATAGCAGGGGTGTGGGGTTGCTGTATATCTCTTCATAAAATAACATGTATTTTAATGTTTGCTCTTTTTCATGATTAAAACAAGCTTTAAAATATTTGTGTTAAGTTGCTTCTGGCTTTTACTAATCAAAGATTTATCCTGAAAGAGACAGACATACATATGTATGTACATGATTATTTATTTATGGGGAAAAGTGGCTAAACCAGATATGAATATAACCAAATATTTGAACTTGGAATGAGAATAAGAAATTGAAAGTAGAGAGTAGTTTCTGTGCTGTATCTCCTGAGAGATGCACGGAGGTATAATCAGCTTAAGAGGAAAAACATATCCTTATCCCTACTTGCAATGGAATGGACAATTCCCTTTTGTTTGTATGCAGATGAAAGTATTGAATAATCTGTAGCTATCCGTAATGGAAAAGTTCAGCACTATCATCAGTTTAGTGTGTGCACATGGGTGTTAATGCATGTGCATACAGTGCCTGTCACTTGTCTGTTTACTAGAACACAAATACATTACATTCAATGACAAAAGAATGTAAATTGAATCAGAAGACCTCTTCCTAGAAGAACAATAAATTAATATGTTTTGAGAATATTCAGTTTTAATATCAGGAGTAATATATCAAGCTATAAGCTCATGCTGGACTCCTGCATAAGATTATACATATACTGCATGGTGAAATGAATGGCCATGCAGCACTTCGATTCTGTCAGCATTTTTCCTGAGAACAAGGAATTGTTTTGTTAATGTTTTCATACATAAATAAAATAAACACATATGTTGTCACTAAGGAGAAAATACTAGATTGGGTTTTCTTTTTCTTTTTTTAATTCTATTATTATTCTATTTCTTAATATTTGGTGGTAGGTATGTTATTTTATTTTCTTTTAGTTACGGTGACATTCTTCTGCAGTCTTACTAGATTATTAAACCAATAATATCTTAATAAAACAAAGAGAGCCAATCTTAAACCCTGTGGAGTAAGAATGTTAGAGTGATATAATCATTACAGAGAAGATTTACTAACACAAGAAGGACAAACTGAAGTTAAGGAAATTATTCCTTTTTAATTATTAAAGAAATGAAAGCAGACAAATGAAATTAATTTTAAATATTTTATGATATTGGGCAACATCATAACATTGTGGTCATAATTTCTAAAATTATCTGTTTGAAAAAGGGAAACTTTTAATTCAAATCATAGAGACAGAGATTATTTTTAAATCCATTTTGTTTGAGTAGCATTATTTTTCTTCCTAACATGGGTAGTGTGTGCTTTGTAGTAAAACTTGCTACTAAATTTGCCTTTAAGCCAGAAAGCACAGCATATTCTGTTCTATACCGTTATCTTCCTATGATGTTCTTGTTTCTTGAGAATTACCAACTCAGATGGCTAACTGAAATCTTTAATTTACCTCCCTGATTTGGTTTTTGGTTTTTAGGATTACATTTTTTGGTTAAGTTTACTTAGCTGCATGCCAAGTTTTTTAACACAATATTAAGCTTACTCTTAACCTCCTGTTATCAGAGTTGTCGTGTATATATATTTTACATATATATATATGTAATTAAAAATGCATATCTATATATTTGTCTCTGTATATAATTGAATATGCATCTACGTGAAAATAAAATTAAACAAAAAATGTAATAGAAAACCCTGTAAAATTACATGTGTTATTGTCTAAAAAAAATCATATTTAACACTATATATTTAAATTTACAGAGGCTACTAGTGCCAAATATGAGCCTTACTAATTCATCTTTGACTTCTCATTAATCTTTACTTTGTGCCCAGATACAATTATTTCACAGAATCACAGAATCACCAAGGCTGGAAAAGACCTATAAGATCATCAAGTCCAGCCTATGACCAACACCACCACACCATCTAGACCATGGCACTAAGTGCCACATCCAGCCTTGCCTTGAACACATCCAGGGACGGTGCCTCCACCACTTCCCTGGGAAGTCCATTCCGATGTCTAATCACCCTCTCCATGAGGAAGTGCTTCCTAACACCCAACCTAAACATACCTTGGAGCAAATTCAGGCTATGCCCTCTTGTCCTGTCACTGGTTGCCTGGGAGAAGAGCCCAGCCCCTACCTGACTACAGGGTATCAATCTGCAAAACTTTACCTACTGTTTATCTCCCGATGTTGGATGATGGCAATTTAATGCAGGGGAAACTGATGGGCTTTCAATTTTCAATCTTGATGGTAGACACCACGACAAGAAAAAGTGAAGGAAATAGTCACCAAATATTAATTAAATATTAATTAATGTGCATAAGTGAAATTGTAAATACCTTAAATTTTTAAAAATTTTGCATATGACAATTGAAGTTAATATGGTTTTTAATAAAATATTGTCACCAATTATGTAAAGCTCAAGATTAAAAACTAAATATTCTTATTATTTCTTGCATCTTTGTATAAGCTATTTCTGTACATTTAAGCAATTCAATTACCTTTCCAATAGTCAGGCTTTTTCCACTTTAACAAAAGTAAATTATTTACTTTCTAATATTAACAGTTCAGATTTTTACTGATTTTAATACATATTTACAAATGACAAGAAGGTCAGTGAAGTCTAGTTTGAAATTAAAATTTCAAGTACTAATATGTGAAGCTTTCTGGCAGTTCTGTGGACTTTAATTCTACAGGATCCATACAAGGCAGATACAAAGCTGAATCACTTGCCATACAAATCATACTTGGTGCAGTTTTAGATCAGTTTAAAACATGGAGAATAAAAAGGCTCAGATATGAAAACACTTTAATCACAGACTTAAGATATTTTACAAATGACATGACTTCCCTTCTCCAGATGGAAAAGGACACAGTTCAGGAAACAAGCTGAGGGTAGCAGAGCTCTTGCAGCTGCATGATGTGCATTCCTGGAGCGAGGCCAGGGTGTCCCGGTGGTGGGCATGCATAGTGGTGTCTCCTTCTTCCTTCTTCTCCCTGCTATCCCTACCTTTGCCAACTGCAACATTGCCAGACCTCCTCATTCTGCTCAAGGTGCAAACCTCTGTCCTGAGTTTCAAGATGGTGCACCCATATTACTGAATGCCTTTAACCTGAAGAAAGAGAGCTTCAGAAGCACATTTTACTCAAAAGATTCATACACAACGTTAGTCATGATCCACCTTTTATATACAGAGAAAATGAGAACTAGGGAACTGAAATAAAATTTCTGATCACCAGGCATTAAAAATCCTTTGTGTGGTTTGTGGTTTTGTTTCTCGTTTGTTGTTTGTTTGGGTTTTTTTAATGTGAAGATGTCCTAGGAGTTTAACATTTTGAGTTGGATGTAGCTGAAATTTCTGAAGCATATGTAACCTGAACATTTCTTATTAGCTGCTCACCTGAGGAACAAAGATTTTGTTGTTCACATCTATTGTTTCCTATAAGAATGAAATTCAGCCATAATGAATAAAACATAAGAAATACACCTTATTGGGAACAAAAATTCACATATATGCATGTGCATATACTATGTATATTTACAATATAAAAATATATATGCACAAATGTAGACTGGTGTGTTTAAATACAAGTATATGCATTTTAGGTATATGTGTCTATAATTATCTATATGTATCTGCATGTATACATAAATGAATATGATTTTCCAGTACTTAAAAATACCTTATCAGCCATTATTTCTCTGTTTCTTATAAATTGCTATGCATTCCCCAAAAGATGGAAAAAATAATGGAACATCTTTTCTATTTTCTTAACAAGGAGAAGCACTTACATTTCAATGTTCATAGTCCTAACTGCCCAGACAAATGAGGATGGGAGAATCTCTGCAGACTACAAGTTACAATTTCAATCTTTCTGAATGTGTTTTTGAATTTGTATTTCTGCCTGTACACAGCTTTTTCTCAGACACTGGACCATGTAAGTAATAATTTATACTCAATGCTTTCAACATACTATTCCACTGTTCCTCAACGTTTTTCTTTTTCAAAGCGCATGCAAAACAAATATTTTGAACAGAATTTCCCTGAATATATGTTGTGAGGTAGAATGTAAATCTTAATGTTGAAATTCTAAAGACTGTCGCTCTAAAGAAACCACTACGTGTGGAACAATATCCAGGATAATGCTCTCAGCTACATGCTAGGATTACCCCAGTCATGAGAGGCAGAACAAGATGACTAAATCCTTTTTATTTGCACAAACATATAATCATAGCAGACCAAAGCAAATAATCATGGCCATCAAGTTTTGCATTATGCCATAGATATAATTACTGTTTAGTAGTACTTCACCACAGTCTCAGAATACACACCAAAAAATAATTTCCAACAGCTCTTAGAAAAAGTTTTGGTCCAGTTCACAGAATCACAGAATTACCAAGGCTGGAAAAGACCTTCAACATCATCAAGTCCAGCCTATGACCAACACCACCACACTGTCTAGACTATCGCACTAAGTGCCACATCCAGCCTTTCCTTGAACACATTCAGGGACGGTGCCTCCACCACTTCCCTGGGAAGTCCATTCCAATGTTTAATCACCCTCTCCATGAGGAAGTACCTCCTAATATCCAACCTAAACCTTCCCTGGAGCAGCTTCAGTCTGTGCCCTCTTGTCTTGTTGCTAGTTGCCTGGAAAAAGAGCCCAGCCCCCACCTGACTACAACTTCTCTTCAGGTAGCTGAAGAGAGTCATAAGGTCCCCCCTGAGTCTTCTCTTCTCCAGGCTAAACAACCCCAGCACTCTCAGCCTCTCCCCATAAGACTTTCCCTCCCGTTCCTTCACCAGCCTTGTTGCTCTCCTCTGGACCCGCTCCAGCACCTCAATGTCCTTCTTGAAGTGAGGGGCCCAGAACTGCACACAGTACTCAAGGTGAGGCCTCACCAGTGCTGAGTACAGGGGGGGAATTACATCCCTACTCCTGCTGGCCACACTATTCCTGATACAAGCCAGGATGCCATTGGCCTTCCGGGCCACCTGGGCACACTGCTGGCTCATGTTCAACCGGCTGTCCACCAGCACCCCCAGGTCCCTCTCTGCCAGGCTGCTCTCCAGCCACTCTTCCTCCAGTCTGTAGTGCTGCCTGGGGATATTGTGGCCAAAGTGCAGGACCCTGCACTTGGTCTTGTTGAATTTCATGCCATTGGCCTCAGCCCATTGACGCAGTCAATGTGCAGGTCCTCCTGCAGCTTCTTCCTACCCTCTGGCAGATCAACACTCCCCCCCCCCCAGCTTGGTGTCATCTGTGAATTTACTGAGGGTGGACTCAATCCCCACATCCAGGTCGTCAATAAAGATACTGAATAGGACTGGGCCCAGCACTGATCCCTGGGGGACACCGCTGGTCACCGGACACCAGCTGGATGCAGCTCCATTCACCATCACTCTCTGGGCCTGGTCATCCAACCAATTTTTGACCCAGCGAAGGGTGCACCTGTCAAAGCCGTGGATTGCTAACTTCTCCAGGAAGATGCTTAAAGCCCTCTACTCCATTCTGTTGAGACCCCATGTCGAGTACTGCATCCAGATCTGGAGTCCCCAACACAGCAAGGACATGGAGCTGTTGGAGCAAGTCCAGAGGAGAGCGACGAAGATGATCTGAAGGCTGTAGCACCTCTCCTGTGAAGACAGGCTGAGAGAGTTGGGGTTGTTCAGTGTGGAGAAGAGAAGGCTCTAGGGAGACCTTATAGAGACCTTCCAGTACCTGAAGGGGACCTACTGGAAATCTGGAGGGGGACTTCTTAGAAGGGCTTGCAGTGATAGGACAAGGGGAATGGTTTTAAAAAAGAAGAAGGTAGACTTAGATGAGATACTAGGAAGAAATTTTTTCCTGTGAGGGTGGTGAGACATTGGAACAGGGTGCTCAGGCAAGTTATGGATGCCCCATGCCTGGAGGTGTTCAAGGCCAGGTTGGATGGGGCTTTGAGCAATCTGGTCTAGTGGGAGGCATCCCTGCTCCTGCAGGTGTTGGAACTAGATGATCTTCAAGGTCCCTTCCAATCAAAACCATTCTATGATATTATTCTATGAAATTCATGTCTAGACTCTTCTAGTACACTGCTGGAGCCCTGAACATGCTTATGAAAGCATTGAGAACTCTTGCTTTACAGGGACTGCAAACCAGAACAGAAGTGCAACTAATCCCAACGATACATTTTTCCTTCACACTATAGGTTACTAGCGTCCTATGAAAATATTTTTATATCTATCACCCACAAAGAACTGGAGAATAAAAATTATAGACTGGATATATGTGTAATCACACACCTTTTTTTATAATCTTCTGTTTAATAAAAGATAAGATAAAACTATTTCTATATTTTTCGTGGTGTATAAATACTTTTAAGAGAACCATGCAGAAGCAGGCGTATTTTTCACTTAAGGCTGCAGGACTCTTAAAACCACACAAAGAATGTGCTCAGACTAATTGAGACCTCTGACAGACGTGCAGCAGTGGATTAAAATTGAACAGCTGAAACTGTTGCTGACCTTAGCACTCCTCCATGCCCTCATGACCAGCGTTGCCTCCCCTGGGGCAAGGATGTCTTATTTGCTTGTAAATAAATAGAACCACCACAGCTTTCATCCTTTATCTTGGGTTAAACTGAGTCCAGTTTTGTTTAACTTCTGTATGACAGACTGGGAACTGAAGTGAGGCTGGAGCTGATTTGTGAGCGAATCAGATGTACCTACCTTGGGGGCAGCTATGTTTGTCAGTGGAATGGGAAAGATGAATGGGGGTGGTAAGAACTGCTGCTGGTTCATTTGTGTCTGCTACTTCGTGTCTGTTAAGAGCCCTAAGAGGAGGAATATCTTCTTTTATGACTTAACTTCCCTTCATCTTTCCTTCATATTCTTCATTTCTCTATTTATCACACAGTTACTGCTATTATTCTACCTGGAGTAGATCTTTGTGATTGGAATTTTTTTTCTTTCTGAAGTATTTAACACTTTCTGGTTACTCAAAAGAGAAAATAATTTTAATGTAATGTAATTAGAAATTAATAAGGCATCTGTGGTGGCAGACCTGATTCTAACTCATGATGTTAATAAAAATTCTCAAGACTGATATATGGTTTAGTAAATTGTTCTGAACAAACTGGGAATGTAAGTAGTGAGAAAAGTTGACAAATGCACATTAATTTAATGTAATGGCTAGTACAGCTTATGATAGAAAAACCTGCAAAAGCACTTTGTACTTACATAAACATTATGCAAGTTTAGCAGTTCACCACACACAGGATGCTGAGCTTAGTTTCCTGGGCTGCATACTGTATTAGTAACATTTTCAACATATAATTTTTCTTTATAAAAACCTGAACTGACATAATAGAATCTCCCTGATTCTCAAAAGAAAGTACAGACAGTGTTTTATAATGTTGTATAATTCCTACTCAGAGCTACTCCTGAAATGCAAGGGTGATTTAATTATCTAAATAGTAATTAGGAAATTAAATGGAGTTGAAAGCTTACATTCCTTTGGGACCTGGTACTTGGCAAATATGGAAAAAAGTCAAAGGTTTCTCTCCTTGCTCATACCTTAAGGGATATGCAGTAATGTACAACTTAAGAATAAATGCTTTTTTCCCCCCAAGGTAATTAAGGGTGAATATTTGACTTCTGCTGGGAAGAAAAAAACCATGTATATGTTCCATATAATCATAAGCAAATACCAAAATGTTGTTGACAAATACCTCAAACTCCAGCTCTGTTAAAACCAGTTACTTTTCCTGTGTACTATACTTTGGATCATCTGAACTTTATTTGCACAACAGGAAGTAAGGAAGAATCGTGTATACGAAGAGTCTTAAATATTTAGGACAAGAGACTCTAAGGCAGCCAGAGATTCACAATAAATGTATCTATGACAGCATTCCAAAGATAATGACACACAGAAAAACCTTTAATTTATATAGAATGCATTGTCTGCAATATATGGAAACAGAAATGTGATTTTGAAATTTCATCAACCCACAAATAATTTAAGCAGGACCAGAGACGTGATCACCCCTCTGTACTCAGCACTGGTGAGGCCACACCTCGAATACTGTGTCCGGTTTTGGGCACCCCAACATAAGAAGGACATCGAGGTGCTGGAGTGTGTCCAAAGGACAATGAAGCTGGTGAAGGGCCTTGAGAACAAGTCTTATGAGGAGCAGCTGAGGAAACTGGGGATATTTAGCCTGAAGAAAAGGAGGCTGATGGGAGACCTCAACACATTTTAAAACTACCTGAAAGTACATTGTAAAGAGGTAGATGCTGGTCTGTTCTCACAAGTAACTGCTGATAGCACAAGAGGAAATGGCCTCAAGCTGCGCCAGGGGAGGTTTAGATTAGACATTAGGAAGAAATTCTTCACTGAAAATGTTGTCAGACACTGGAACATGCTTGCCCAGGGAGGAGGTTGAATCACCATCCCTGGATGTGTTTAAAAGTTGTCTAGATGTGGTGCTTGGGAATATTGTTTAGTGCTGGACTTGGTAGAGTAGGGTTGGACTCGAAGATCTTAAAGGTCTTTTCCAACCTAAATGATTCTGTGATTCTGTGATTATTTGTAGGATTTCTAGAATACTTCAGCAACTATTAATGAATATTATTAGTATTTATTCACCAGCTAATACTTTAATATAATTGTTATTTTAAAATACTACCTAAATCAATACTTTAAATATTTTCTCATAGGCTTACTACTGCATCGTTATAATTAAATCTAATATTTGAGTATGTGTTGCAAGACAATTCCACCATTAAAAAAGTATCTGTGTTCTGTGTGATGCCTCTTGAAAATAGTAATTTCCCTTGTGAAAATGATGTGCTGAGACAATGGTGATCACAGTATGTAACATAAACCTACTGTATCCTAACAATAGCCTAAGAGAGTCTCACTGGAGACCTGTGCTAGTGGGGTTCCCCAGGGGTCAGTACTGGGTTCAAGCCTGTTAAATATATTCATTAATGACCTGGACAAAGGGATAGAATGTGCCATGTAGCAAGTTTGCTGATGATACAAAACTGGGAGGGGTGGCTGACAAATCAGAAGGCTGTGCTTGCCATTCAGGGTGACCTGGACAGGCTGGAGGTTTGGGAAGGGAGAAACTTAATTAAATTCAACAACGACAAGTGTAAATTACTGCATCTGTGGAGGAACAAACCCATGTACCAGTACAAGTTAGAGGCTGAACTTCTGGAAAGAAGCTCTGGGGAGAAGGACCTTGAAGTCCTGCTGGACAACAGGCTGACCAAGAGCCAACAACGTGCTCTTGAGGCCAAGAAGGCCAATGGCATCCTGGGGTGTATTAAGAAGTGTGTGGCCAGTAGGTCAAAGGAGGTTATTCTCCCCCTCTCCTCTGCCCTGGTGAGGCTGCATCTGGAGTACTGCATCCAATTCTGGTCTCCCCAGTTCATAAAGGATAAGGAACTACCAGAATGAGTCCAGCACAGGGCCACAAAGATGACTGGGGGAATGGAGCATCTGCCCTATGAGAAAAGGCTGAGAGAGTTGGGTCTCTTTAGCCTGGAGAAGATGAGACTGAGGGGTGATACCATAAATGCCTATAAATATCTAAAGAGCAAGTGTGAGGAGGATGGGTCCACTCTCTTTTTCACAGTGTCCAATGACAGGACAAGGGTCAGTGCGCACAAGCTGGACCATAGGAGGTTAAAGTTAAACATAAGGAAAAACATTACTGTGAGAGTGACAGAGCACTTCACAGGCTGACCAGGGAGGTTGTGAAGTCTCCTGCTCTGGAGACATTCAAAACCCATCTGGACCCATTCTTGTGATATCTACTATGGGTGATCCTGCTCTAGCAGGTGGGTTGGACTAGGTGATCTTCAGAGATCCCTTCCAACCCTGATGACTCTATGGCTCTTGGAGCATTCCCTTCATTAATGACTGTTCAAAGGTCTCAATCATCTTCAGGACCAGCCAGTGTTCTTGAATGTTGAGTGGGAGTCACTGAAGCTAAAACCAGGAAATGTTAAGTGTTTTGGGAATCTTGGCTGGGATTCTGACAGCTGATTTTGGATGAAGAGACATTAATGCTTGGGTTTTATCATTCTTAATGGCTGGAGGATGAAGAAGCAGTAGCTCAAGTGACAGCAGCTTTTTGACATTGTAGCCTAGTGTCAAAAAGTACCAGAGCATGGGAGATAAAAGTTTAATTTCCTCTTCACATCCATATCTCTTGTATCCCTAACAGACAAATTTTAGATTTTGCTCAACTCTGATAGGCCCATTTTTCAAGTTCATTGTAGAAGCTAGATTTGGCAGTGCAGAACATGACTGTAATCAAACAATCTCTTTACTGAGGATGTGTACATGGGGAGGTGTACATGGCTAAGTTGTGGTAGTGGGACAAGGGGTGTGTGCTTACAGATGTCTCTGGAAGAAAAGGTCGGGGGTTGCACTGTACTGGTTCCCATCTGTTCCAGCTAGATCTACAATGGACCCCCCACAGGACACAGCTGAGCATGTCAGTGAAGCTGCTGGTGCTTCTGGGAAAACAGAACAAAATTCCTCATAGGCAGTGAACAATGATGAAAAGAAGTCTGAGAAACAATCCTCCAGGCAACAACATCATAGAATAAGAAAGGGTAAAAGATTCTTCAGATGCTGGTGAAGATACTCCCTTGCAGCCTGTAAAGAGAAGCATGCTGGAGCAGACACCCATGCTGCAGTCCATGAAGGAGCCCACAACAGAGCAGGCGGATATTTCCTGAACGAAAGGCCATGGAGCATCTATGCTGGAGCAGGGCAAAAGTGTGAGGAGGAAGAAGTGACAAAGACAAACTGTTATGAACAGACCATGAACCCCCCATTCTCCTGCCCTTTGATGCCACTCAGTTCTGGGGAGAAGAAAGTGGCATTGGGAATGAAGGAGTGATGTTAATTCCTAAGTAATCTCCTTGCCTTCATCTCAAGTGTATAAGGGTTTTTAATCTCATTTTCTTCTTCCCACCTGGCCCTGCCTTCACCAAGAGTAGCTGGGTGGGCAGCTGGCAGTAATATATTTATTTTTTAAAGGAAACCAGTGGAAGACAGGGAGAAATTAAGAAGATTTGCAATACATAGATGAAACTCTGTGTCAGACAGACTACTGGGTTTAGGAGAGGGAGAGCTTAAGAGTTTTTTATGTTTGGTTTTTTTTTTCCAAAGAATAATGTTCTTCTAAGAAGCTCTTCTAGTTTCATCTTAACAGCACCTCTACTAGATGTCATGATGTTCTTTGGTTCTACCTAAAATTGACAGATACAAAACTTCATTTCAATAGATCTCTTGAAAGACTCGGAGAGGCTTTAATTCCAAGGGAATTAAAGATTTGTTCCACAGAACTTAAAGATTTCTTCCAAGGGAAATCTTAGAAAGAGCTGAAAACAGAGATGTTGAGATACCTGATAATTTTCTTTAGTACTGCAGAATTTCACAAAGAAAACACATCATAAGACTTCTAGAGAAAAGAGTCTTTCTGGCAAGGTTGTGGGGTGTTTTTTCTTTCCTTACTTTCCTATTTGTATTAGGAGATAGCTCCATCCATATGGGAAGAGACCCATTTTAAGAAGTGAGAAGCTATTTTTAGTGACAGATAGTTGCAAAATGTGGAAGTATAACATTCACCTTCTGGATTGATGTATAAGCAGATTGTGCTTCATCAAGTCTGTCGGAAACCTGACTTGCCAGTGTGCCTCTTTAGAATTTCCTTCTTAAAGGAGGCAGAGGACAAGAAAGTCTGGCGAATTTTGTCAGCTAAGTTTATAGCATCTCGGCAAAGAACTACCAGGAACTCCTTCTCAGAAGTAGTCTTTGTGGGGGAAGGATTAGGAGAAGGCAAAGCTTGGAAACCAGGTGAGGCAGGGTATGATTGGTGTACATTAAAATGTAAGAGGGAGAATTCTAAGAAGAAGACAGGTTAGGGAAGGCAGCCTTCTGTATTTTCCTGTTGAATTCACTTACTGAATCTCAGTCTCATTCAATCAGGATTGATTCTATACAGTTCTGTGAAGCTATTCAGTATGAAATGGTACAGGAAAGAAGAAGATTGCACCATTTCCCAAAAATTTTTTAAAGGAGTCTTGAGTATCATTCACTTTTGACTAGTAATTTCACAATCTTTTTCATTTTTGAATGTGACTTAAACTTTCAAAGCACAGTGAAGTTCTGGGGAGTCTACTGAGCTATTCCAATGAGCTTGTATTTTCTCATACTCCTCCTACAAAAGTTTATTTTAACCATTGTTTCTGCACTCTCTGTATGAGATGCTACATGGTTGTTTAGGATAGCATTTTAAGGCCATGTAGTTGTTCTTTCAGTGTTCAAAAATAACCTTTATTGTCTGATGAGATCACAGCTGTAGAGCTTTGTCCAGGTCTGGGTTCCCCAGTAAAAAGAGACATGGACATGCTGGAGCAAATACAGTGAAGCACCACTAAAGTTAAGATATTGGAGCATCTGATATACAGAGAAAGACTGAGAGAACTGGGACTGTTTAGCCTGGAGAAGAAAAAGCTAAAGGGCTCTCATCAGTGTGTATAAATGCCTGATGTAAGGTAGTAAATAAGAAGTCAGACTTTTCTTAGTGATGCCCAGTGAAAGGACAAGAGGAAGCAGAGAAAATTCTCTTTAAACATAAGAAAAAGCTTCAGTTGTGATTTGTGCACTGGCACAGGTAGCCCACAGGGGTTGTGGAGTCTCCATCCTTGAAGTCACTCAAAACCTGACTGGACACAGGCCTGAGTAACATACCCTATGTGATCCTGCTTTGAGCAGGGTGGGGTGGACCAGATGACCTCCAGAGGTCTCTTCCAACCTCATAAACTCTGTGATTCTGTCTTCTGTAAAGTTTTGAATTTTTATCTGAGGGACAAAAATTTACCTGCCTCCCCTACACTGCATGTAACACAGAAGATTAATTGGTTTCTCATGGATTAGGACTGCTACATCACGTAATTCATCATCTCCTTGATAATAGTTTGCAAACTCATTGGCCAATTTCTCCCAAATTTGTCAGAAAAATAGAGATCTGTGTTTAAGTTCTGACAGTCTCCACAGGAATGAGAAATAGAATAGATACTCGTAGGCTGGCTTTAGCTGTAACCAACAGAATATATATATATATTCCATACATATTTTATATATATTTATACATGCTATATATAATACCTTTACCTAATTTGATATACTTAAATTGTCATTGAGCTAAAAAGAAAGGTCATTATTAATTCCATAAGACCAATTCTTTTGTTCAGAAGTTGTCTTCTGAAAGTAGAGGACCTTTGATTGAAACCTGAGATTTGCCTACCCTTACTCCGGAAAAAAGCCATTCTGAGTTTAAGGGCCATGTTCTAAAAATAAAATTCCACTAAAAGTAATGGATTTCAGAAGATCATCAGAAATGCAACTGTGAAAATAAGAAAGCATCTTACCTTAGAATACCAAACAGTTTTGTATATGAAAATGGAATATATGTTTGTTTGTTTAATTCCTGTATACACAAAAAGGATTTACAGCTAAAGTTTGTACTGTTTCCTTATGTCCCAGTTTTAGAAATCTACCCTTCTGCTTATTAATTCCAATAGAGCAATTAGGTGCATACAAAGTAGGTGCTACTGGCAAGAGCCTTTATAGACTTTATGGAGAGGCTCAAGCACCTCCATGTCTTAAATTTGAAATATTGATTAAGCAACGCATTGAACTTCGGTTCAGTATAGTTTTGAAAGGTTAAACCCTCAGCTTAGAAACTCCAACAAAGAAATTTTGCATAATCTATATTGAAATATTAAAATATGTACAAGCCATTGTAAAAAAATACCTGGAGAGTGCTTTTAGATAGTTCTTAATCAAATAATGAATTAGCTGGGGTTGTGCAAGGGTCTGTGCTGGGAGAGCAAGTATTCAAGGGAGACAGTTTCATTCGGTATCTAAATGATGAAATGGAGAGTAAAAGTATTAAGTTGACAGATGATAACAGTCTGGAAGGAAAAACAAACACATTACAGGAAAGGATTATAATTTAATATTATCTTCATAAATGGAAAATATATTCTTAAAACTGTTATGATAAAAATGAACAACTTCAAGATAATATATTTAAATTGCCACGCTGGGTGAGGCTTTGAGCAATCTGATCTAGTGGAATATGTGTCCCTCCCATGACAGGGGAGTTGGAACTAGATGATCTCTAAGGTCCTCTTCAATCCAAACGATTCCATGATTCTATGATTATAAATTAGAATAACTAACAGTCTACATCCAGATTAGGCAACTATCTAGGTAAATACTCTTTAGAAAAGGAACCTAAACATTGTTGAAGATCTGTTCAAAATACATCAACAAAAGGCTGCTGCTTGCTTATACATGGTCTAAAGACAAGTAAAATAGTATTTCTGTTCTATTTGTCAATGGTAAAGTTCAAGACAGGTGCAATATTTCAATATTAATCAAAAAAAGCATGAGTGTCAGTTAAAATAAGTGGAGGTAAGGAGATCAGAGAGGTGATATCTTGAGGTATTTCCCAGGTTACTGGTTCCTTGAGTCTATATTAAAAGCATTATAATCAAAGAGTCTGGAAGCAAAAGTAGCAAATAAAATGTTTATTTTAGTTTTGGCTTTGTTTTTTTTTTTAGTCTCAGCTTTCAGTGGACAAATATGGGAAAAATATGAAACCATTTTTGTTTGGTCCCTGTAAGCAGAATAATACATCACAAGTAATAGATTACACAATTAAACCATTAAAATGTAAATTTATGAGAGACAATGAGGGAATATTGTGCCATATTTTTTCTCTTTGTATTGAAGTAATCTAAAAGTCCAAGTTACAAAATGATTAACTGATTCACCCTCCAGACACAACAGATGGAAACATTCTGACCCTGCTTTGTTGCCTGAAAGACAACTGATAAATTTGTTCACTTTTCTCGACTGATTTTTTTTTTTTTAGATTACAAACTGTCACTTTCAGCTATTGAAGTTTCATTTGCTCTATTCCAAAAACTTTCTTGATTGCTGAAGAGAATATTTTTTCTTTAGCAGTATGAAAACAGAAGTGTGCTAATTGAAGCTGACAGACACAGCTACAGTTCCTCCTACAGAATTAAAAGCACTGTAGCTTATATTTATATTTATTCAGAAGTGTCTCTGATACATTAGACTTCTTTTTAAAGAGCTCAGATTTAAGCTCAGATTCAGAGTTAGCTCCGGATTTACTTAGTCCTTCTTTTCAATGTTTCTTACTGACAAAATGCCCATGAAGGCTCAAACTTGAGACACATGTTAGCTGACTCTGGGCTTCATATGTTATATTGCTTTCTAATGTTATTTCTGTACCAAGAAGAAAAACCCACAAAACAAACCCAAAAGCATGAACAACCAAAACCACCCTCACATCAGTTGCTTTGCCTCAATTCATACCACCAACCTATGTCACCTAATACATTATCCCAAATGAAAGTTTTTATAAATTAACTCTGGTCTAACTTCCAGAAGAAATCTCTCCAATATCCTAGGGACAGGCACCTCGGTTAGCTTACTCTCTCAGAAGCTCTGTATCCTCAGAAAACCCAGGAGAAACAGTGCTTTCCTCCCTGTTATCCATTTCAGAATATTGCTAGTATCTGCTTCTTTGAAAAAGTATATGGATCTCGATAGTATTCAGCTCTATTTTCAGGTCATCAATGTGTGGGCATGTCTACTAACATTCAGTGAGCATTGACTGTTGGCACCAATAAATGGATGAGAGACCGTACAAAATAATTGTGATACAAAAGACTGAAGATGAATTCATGGCACCTACAGCTTCAGATTAAATGCTTCAAAAAGAGATATTAACATGAAATGCTGGCTCTGAGAATTTCTCAAGACAAGCTGCAGTTGCAGCTCTTTCTAACTGATGGGTGGAAATTAAATCACTTCTTTGTGGGAAAAACTGCCTGTTGTAGTCAAGATGGTGTTTACCAGCAAAGACGGTACTAGGTCTCCCAGGTCCAAAATAAGTCCTAAAGTATTTAAATTTTTAGACTGAATGTCAGAAAGCTGTTTGCTGAAGACAGGAACAAATGGGGAAGCAGGAGGATGCATGTGGGGAAAAGCTACTCACCACAATTTTGATTTTTTTTAATCCAGTATGAAGAGGATATAATTCCTGAGGTGTCTGAGAATAAGCCACAAAAATGCTTTTTTTCTGGAAGGATCAAGGAAAAAGAAAATCAGGTTTTCTAGTCAAAGTAAAAATAATTTTCTCATTTAGAATCAGGCTGCTGATGTTACACTCAAAATCTTGTTACAGGGAAAAGGGAATACATTGTGTATATGGAGTGAAGAATTTACTATTTAATTACGCCCTTGAAATCTAACAAAAATACAGCAGCTTTCCAGTTACAACAAAGCTAATATCCATAGCCCAAATTAATATAGAAATGCCTCATAAATAAAATTTCTGTGTATATATATAAATTTACCTTAATGTGCCTTTTTCTCTGAGGTTAATGCTCACCTTCCTAATATTTCTTTCCATCTCATCAAAGAAATTGAAGAGAGGATTTTACGACTAGTCAAAACTATCCAAATTTCTCTGATAATAAAGGATGTGATGTCTTGGAATGAATTTATTTTTAATTTTATTTTTCTTAACGCTACTACTTCTCTGTTCCTTCTTGTTACTGGTTTCTCAGTTACTTGGGTTTTTTCTCTGTTTTTCATTATCTCTAAAACTTGTTTCAAGGTTCTGGTCATGACCAGTGACTGATCACCCTGACTTGTGTTTACAATCTGAGATTTCTCTCTGGTGTCTGCACTCCTCCACAACACATTTTAAGTTCACTCCTACACTCTTCTACAGCACATTTTTTTTCTGAGATCACAGACACTTCTGTCCACACAGAAAAATTACTTGATTTTTCTATAAGCTAGAATTAAACTAAAATGTTTTTTTCAGCAGCTACCTGACAGTTAAAACCAGTTAAAATCAGCTCAGGGCAAGACAAGCCAAAAGAATTCCTGAGACCTGTGCTGTCAGGTCAATGTATAGTCTATGAGTTTGATGGGGCTACACTGGCAATTGTAATAACATACACTGCAAGAAAACTTGTAATATTCTAAGATATGGGAGAAAATGATGTTTTCTGGCCTTCAAGCATGAGGTGTGTAGAATTTGCCTATTTGCATGACTGGGAGGAATAAGTGTGCAATGAAATATTTAGGATGATAGAATCAAAATAATTCATGAAATCGACTGCAGAAGGTCACCTGAATCCAACATCCTGCTCAAAGCAGGGTCAGCTATGAGGTCAGACAAGGCTGCTTAGGGCTTTATCCAATTTGGAATACAGTATATAGAATGGGATATAGCATATAAAATCTTACAAACATCAGGGTAGAAGATAACTAAAATGTTTAAGAAAAATCACCCTCTGAAAGAGTCTACTATTCTTGATTATTGGAGAATCTTAGGTGGTTAATTGAGACTAGGTGCCTGACCTTTTCACAGTTGAAGATGAGTACTTGTGAAGGAACTTTTTTTCTTCTCATTTAGCACTTTTTTTGGTCTTCTGAGAGGAAATCTGTTCAATCACTGTCTCTCAAAAAGATTTTTTTTCTCATTCTCACCTATACCCCAAAAGTGTAGACCATCTTGGCAAACATTTTCAATGCTCCGTATGCAGCAGACCCCATCGTACAGTTGCTGGCTTAGTAAATCAACAGCTGGATCACTTCTAATTTTTTATCAGAATTCAATAATATTCTCCATCTTTAGGCATTACCATTTAATCTCAAACTTTGTTCCTCTTTATTTTTCCTGCATCTAAGTTCTTTTTTTTGCATTAAAAGTAACAGACATTTTAAAAGACACTGTTCATGTCTCCCCAGATGTTCTTTCTACATATTCTGAAAAGACAAAATCTAGTAGATCATATATAGAATATATAGAAAGAAAAATCCAAAATTATATTGAATTTTTCCTAAGATGTGGACTTTTCCAGAAACCCTTGAAGAAACGGCACCAAGCCATTCTGTCATGCATCACATTTTTCTTCCATGGGGAGTATTACACAACTGAGGTTTTTAAATGGCAAAGAACTTGCAGGAAAAAAGTTCTCTCTTTTTTGTTTTTTGGGTTTTTTTGTAGTCTTGTGTACTCAGTGTTTATTGGTGTACCACCTAGCTCCAAAAAAGTAAAAACTTGTTTTTTTTTTAAAAAAAAAGGAAGTTAAAATGGTAACAGAAGCAGTAATAGTATTAGCACACAGTAGCTTACCTATGCACACCAGATCTTCACTGTAACAAGTACAAAACCCACATTTTTTCAAACAGTTTCTAGAGTAGACAACTCAGCTTGATAGACTAAAAGGTAGTCAGCTCTATGAACAATGCAATTATTGGAAAACATTATAAAAAGACTTAGTTTACTGCTGCTCCAAAAGAAACAGAAAAGCATTTAATGATTTCTCATGTTCCTGATTAAATATAACTTGACTGTTGTTCAGTGTTGGGTGAGTGGATTTCTTCAGAGAATATTTCACTTGTTCAATATCCTATCAGACAGAGAAGACTAGATTTTAACAATAATGCTTTGCTTATTTCTACAGTATTTAATTCCTGGTTAATCAAGATTATTTTTAATAATTTGTTTTCCTGAATAAGTTGTGGAGACAAGGAGAAACACATGTATTAACTGCACACAGAGCATCCCATAAAATAGCAAGTAACAAAGAATCCAGACACTAGATAAACCTCATGGCCTACATAACTTAGATGTGCATGATGGGTTGACCATCACCAGAAGCTAAGCACCCAATCTGTCTTTGACTCGCCTCACACTGGAGATGCGAATAAAAATATAAAGACAGTGAACACACTTACACATCAAGATAATGCCAATTCAATTAGACAAATTAAAGCTGCATGCCCAAGCAAAATAAATAATTTATTTGCTACTTCCTATGAGCAGGCAGGTGCTCAGCCATTTCAAGGAAAGCAAGGCCTCTGCACATGTAATGGTTACTTAGGAAAACAAAAAAAATAACCCTAAATGCCCTCCCCCCCCCTCCTCATTTCTTCCTTCTTTTTCCTAGCTTCAACTGCTGAGCACCATGTCATATGGTATGGAATACCATTTTGGTCACTTGAGGTCAGCTGTACTGGCTGTGTTCCCTCCCAATCTCTTGCTAACCTCCAGCCTACTTACTTTGCAGGTTTGGGGAGAGAGATGGGGAAAGTCTTGATGTTGTGCAAGCACAGTAGCCAGAACTCTGGTGTGCTACTGGTGTTGTTTCACAAACAAAAGGGAAGCACTGGCTGTTGTGATGAAAGTTAACTTCATAACTTCATCCCAGCCAGACCCAGAACAGTATGTTTACAGAGAAAAATCTGTAGGAGACTGAAAGACTACACCCAGGGTTTACCTGTAACAGGTGTGATAATTACATTTTATATCATTCTTTCTTTTACATCTGAAGTCAAATCACTAGTTATGTTCACCAAATAAGTGTTCTTAGTCTACATTAAACACAACAGAAATTCCTTATCTTGTAGATACATGAACAGAATCATTACATAATAAGAACTCAGCAAGTATTTTTTAAGGCTGTGTTTTTTGCATTCTTAAGTGCATAGGAAAGCTGAGACCTGAAGAAAGTATCAGACAGCACAGATACAATATGGTTCTAAATAGTAACTCTGATTTTGTTTTGATCCCAGCAACTTATTGACATGAGAAGTACAAAGGCACAAGATTACTTACACTGACCTTTCTGCCACTTGCAGCTCTGCATACCCTGCTTAAACAGCAACAGGATACAGAAATAGTGTATTATAACAATAGTGTATTAATTCTTTTAAAAATAATTGAAAACATTATTTGAGGGTAACAAACATTTCTATATATGTATTAATAGGTCTCTGAACATCTGAAATGTCTATTCCACTATTAGAAAACACATTCAAGATGTAAGTTGAATTTGGACCATAATGGTCATTGCACTTCATCTCTTATCAAGGCATGTAAAAATTGTCACATATATTATTTACATCTCACGTGGAATCAAAACTATATAACTTCTTTTACACTAAAAATAAAAGGTCTATTAATTTAGATAACAGGGCATGAAAAAAATTACCATGATAAAAGTTGCAAACTGTATGAATGCTTTGTGCTGGGATTATGTAGTTGCTTTAGAACAGTGACATGCTTTAGATTCATTTTAATATAAAACTGCCTAGAAGTATTTCTAGCCTTCAAATATAAAGAATTATTTAGGTTTATAACTAGATTGTAAACCTATTTAGGTTCATAATTTAGGTTTCAATTGAATGACAAGCTTGATGCTTTGTTGGATCTGGGCCTAATCCTCCTATGGCATACATAAAATGTGCAGCACCTTATGGAACTGAAACCTTGTTATCACTAGTTATATTACCTCACTAACAGCATCAACAGGATACCATTAAGATGTTGTACTTCAGATTACTTGCAACCAAAGTATACAAACCCAGTAATATATTTTAAATTCTGGTAGAACTTCAAGACAATAGTTCAGATTAAATTTTTATTCAAAAGGCTAATGCTTTTTTAGATGTGAATTAGGGCATCAAGCCTCAGAATAATAATTAAAGTTTAATTCAAGATACATTTTTAAGAAGTTATGGTTCAAACTAGTTGATGGTTCAATTTTAGTTTGACTTTGTGCAAGAGACAATTGCTAAAAACCTTTAAAGACTTGAAAATTGTTCACTGAAATGTGGATGAAGTGTATGAAGGATAATAACATTATTCTATTTGCATTAATTTAGGTTTATGTGCAACTCAAGCAAAGCCAGTGATACAGATCAGTGTATTTCTTCTTGTAGTGAATTCACAGCCAACAATTTCTCTTAACTGTAAACAGGAAAGTTTCCACATCTCTTCTTTTCTCAGCAGCATTCCTTGTTGAGAGTTCTAATATTCTGGTTCTGTGGGTTGAGAATTTAATCTCAAACAGACCTTGTAGAAAAACAAAAAAGAACAACAGAGACAAAAAGCTGCAAACACTGGCATCCATGCTGAGGATACCCACTCCCAGAAAATTATTATTTAACTATTGCATGAAGATCTTGCTTATCTCCAGAAGCAGAGATTCTTTAGTCAGTCTTTTAACAAATTTACTAATAGCAACTTTAAAAAGCTTTGCACTTTCAGCCTAATTAAACTCGATTTTAATAGTTTAGAGGCAGGATTTGTACCAGAAAAACAGGAAAAACTGTAGCTGATAAAGCTGTTGATATTGACAGAGAAAGAATCAGAAAAGAACGAAAAGAGTAACGTTCATAGCTTTTGTGTCATATATGTGTGGCAAAAGGACAAGGTAAAGGATTCTATGATTCTATGATTCTAAAGGACTCAGAAGTCCTCTCTGACATGAAAAAAAAAATTTGCAAAAATCTGCATTAAAAAAAACCCACACCTAATAGTATTAGATGTGTTCTGATCCACTGTTTTTCCCACTCATATAACATGAACATTAAAGAAGATTGAACAAATGTTAGCTTTATGCATGAATATATAAATGATAGAGCAGTTACCTTTTAATAATTCCATTTGCATAGGAAAATCAAACTAATTTCTGTCAAGGGTTAAGAGCAGGAATAATTTTAATCCCAGTCTATATGAGGAGAGAAAATAAAACTAGAGATATTTCACTATTCAGTTAAATTATAAGTTTGATTCATACAAGTATGTCTCAAATGTAGTGCAGAAGGATAAGTATTAAGGATTTGACAGGAAATTGAGTGTCATAATAATTTGAAATAAATTAGTAAAGGCAAACAAAATGAATAAAATATAGAAAGAAAGAAAACCAGTAATTTGTCTGATTTTTAACATAATGGTCAATAAAGAAATCATATACATCAATAGGAATACCCTTAATGGAATTCTAGAATAAATGTGGTACTGAAATGCAATTTTAAATTTTTGTCATTGTTGTAGAATTGTCATCAGTGCACTAACATGGTTTGTTTATGACAAACAACAGTTTTGTCGGGAAATTCATATCACATAATAAACTGCTTTTAAACATTGTTCTACTGCCAACAAATGCAAAGGTAAATTCACAGTAAATTGAGTAAGTGCAAAGTAAGGGATTATAAATTAGAAAACAATTACACCTAGATGAATCAAAGGACATAGTGGACAACCCAGCATGAACTTCATATATTAAGGTATCAAAATGGCCTATATCTATAAAAAGTTAGTTATTATACATTGCAGTATAACAATTATAGTTAAATTAGAAAGACTAATAAAAACATTCATCATCCAAGTTCAGTAAAGACATTTCAAAAAAGGCAAAAAATTGTGTGACCAAATTACATGTTAACTGTATAGAAGATTGCTAATTCCACACACTGAGATTGATAAACAACTTAGCTTGTGGAAACAGAGAAATTACTTATTTTTTTCATTGTACTAAGCCCTTGTTGTGAGGGACCAGCCCTCAGGACCAGCATTTGCAGGAAGTGGTGTCGTAACCCCATTGTAACCCCTCGAGCAAAGTCTCGTTTGCATCCCAAAAGGTCTGCCTGAGAGGATGGAGGCAACGATGATGGCTGAATATGGTCTACCGCCTGCATGTACAGTGATTGAGATAACGACAACAACTGAGATAAAGACAACAATCGAAGGGCGGAGGGTGCGGAGGTAATGTTTGGTACTTACAGAGGTATTGATACCAAGAGCCTGAAGCTTTAAGAAGGGTTGAAATGGACAAAGTTGTTCAATTATTTGCATACTAAAAGATATACACTATGATAGTCATGGACTATTTATTTCATAACATAAGTACTGGGCAATATTATGTCATTGTTTCTAACTGCCTCTGGAACAACAGAACAACATAGCAAAGCTACGAAGAGAGATTGGAGCCTTAGGAGGTACTGTTAGTGAGGAAATATTGCCATAAATTTTCATCCCAGCTTTCAATTTAGTATTTAATATCTTTCAGGGCATGTTCATAGATCAATATTTTTCAAAGGCAACTTTTGAAAGCAATTTTGGGCACTGTTGATTTGGAGAGTCCAATTTTAGATGACTTGCAGGAAGCCTGAATTTCAGTGACCTGGTGATTAATACTTTGTTAAAACCTTGGTTCCATTTGCCCTACTCAGCTTTAAAAACTGAGCTCAGAATAATATTTTAAAGGCATTTAAATACAAGCAAGCATCTGGTTGGATTCTTGGAGCAGTCAAATGCCCAGGCCTTTCTAAAATTGTTCATTTGTCCGTTACGCATCTTTAAATACTTGCTTGTAGAAACAATCTTACAGAATTAGCAGCATATTTAAAAAATAGTACATGTATTTATAACGTTTCCACTTTATCTGCCCATGCTGAATACCCAGAATAATAGCATTTATGTGTCTACTTTACAGTCCAGCTGTTTAAAAAAAAATAAATTAAAAAAAAATTATACTGTGACTGGAGTTTGCATCCAACTTCAAGAATCTGCAAGTAAAAGGATTTGGTTTGGTCAATTTTTCAACATGTGGTAATTTCTGCAACATTAAATGCTCACCTATATTCTTTCTGTACAAATAATGTGATTATGTTAATTAGCTACACGGTCAGGGAGAGTGCCTTACATCTTGTGTTACAATTTGTCTCTTACTTGTAATGTTAAAAAGGTTAACTTCTGAAGACTTTTCATGGATACAGTAGCTAGTTCTCCCCTGAAAACACTGAAGACACTTAACCAATTACTGCAATGTCCTTAACAGCTCTGAAAATCAAAGGTCTGTTAAACCTATGATGAGTGTTTGAGATAATGATTGGTGGACAGGAGCTTCAAGGAAAAGGCATTTTCAATAATGAGTGAAAAAGATGACAGGTTTATATAGAGATTTGAGTAAGTTGAACTTGGGGCTAACATAATTAATATCCAACTTAAATTGCAATTAGATTTTGCATATGTTTAGTTCACCCAGGGTATCCATGTTCAGCTTATTAATAAGTTTTGCTAATGCTTTTGTGCTTGATCCCTTTAACAGAGCAGCTTTTCTTTACTGAGCCATTGTAAACCGGGGTACAAAGAAACGTAGACAAATACCAGAGCACATAAACTTGATAAACAACAAAGAGATCATAAATAATTAAAAGTATACTTTTTATGCTATCACTCTCAAAACTAATACCTTAATCATAAGGATCTGCTAAGGTCACCAGCTTTGTATCATGTACAAAACATTGTCTCTTAAATTGTGCAGCATAGCAAAATAATTTTTTTAATAATACATCAGTAATAAGAAAGTGGATGAGCACTAGAGATGTTTTAAAATTTCATTACTGCATTGACTTTAATGGAACCGTGTTGATTTATGACAACTGAGAATCTGTCCCTTTTGTTTAATATGTTGTTTTTTAAAAAATTACTGTCTGTGCTAGAAAAGCAATGGACATACTTGATATTATTTAGATTTTTCACCCTACATTTTTTACAGGAGAGTTTGAGTCTCTAGTAGCATGTAAGTAAGCTTGAAACAGATTAATATAAGGGTTTCAATTAGAAACCTAGGGATACTTTTCCCTCTCTCTTCAATTCTGGGGGAAAAATAAATAAATACTGAAGATATACGCATATAAAGAATGTTTTTAAAATGATTGTATTTGTTTATACATGAAGAAGAGTTTGACACCAGGAGGGCGTAATAAATAATTCTTGTGGGTTGACGCCAGCCAGCAAGCAGTCAAGCAGCCAAGCTCACTTACCCAGCCATGGCAGGGTGGGAGAAAGAACTGGAAGAAAATACATGGTTTGACAAGTTAGGCAAACTATGCATGCGCAAGCAGAGCAAAATATGGAATTCTTTTCACTGGTTCCCACAGGCAGGCAGATGTTCAGCTGCTTCCTGGAAACTAGGGCTTATCTAGGAAGACAAACACCATAAGCACAAACATCCCCCTTCCTCCCTGTTTTCCTAAGATTTTTTTACTGAACATGCCATCATAGGCTATGGAATATCTCTTCGCTCAGTTTAGGTTAGCTACCTCAGCAATGTCCTATCCTACCTCCTTGCTCACCCCCCAGCCTGCTCACTGTGGGGGCAGGGTTAGAAAAAGAAAGCCTCAGGGCTGTGCAAGCACTGTTCAGCAGTAGCCAAAATGTTATCTCAACATCATTTCAGCACAGCAGCTTACAGGCTTCTATGAAGAAAATTAACTCCATCTCAGCTGGACCCAGCACAACAGTGAATGAGAACAATACTTGAAGAAAATGTATATTGAGCAGTAATATGAAACTGTCAGATATACAGGTGACTTGAAAGATAGATATACAGACTTGGAGAAAAAAAATAAAGCAAAAGAAGTTAGATAAAGGCAAGGGAAGCTCAAACCTTCCATTTATTTTTTTTTCTTAATTTAAGTCTTCTATAGTTATAGTTTTCCCCACAACTAGGAAACAGCATTGAGGAAAGTAAACATGAAATCCAAAATCAGGTTCTATCATGTATCGCATACTTCAGCATCCCCCACATGAACAGAGAAAAGCATACACTTTCTCAAGCAGCCTAGTAACAAGGGTGCTGACCTCTGCAAGAGGAATGCTACCACAACAGAGAACTTCAGTTACAACATTAACCAGGGAATTAATTTTGAAAATAAGAACAAAGAAAAACCAAGAGAAACTGTTAAATACTACACATTTCCCTTAAACTGATATCTGTCCCTTTCTTTGCATGGTAGGAATTTTGTTTTATGATAGTTGAAATCACCAGGTGTCGAACAGAGAAACTTCTCATGTGCATCTCATGATCTCCTGCATCATGGGAAAACAGAAAGCAATGTTAGCCCCAGTCACTGTTGCAGGTTTTCTGAAGAGTGTCATAGCTCATATTTTTCTGTAATGGCTTCTTGAAACACTGCAGAATGTCTGAGACATACAGATTTCACTGCTACATCTCTTGTCTCAACCTGGAGCAGTACTGACCTTTTAAAGGACAAATAAAATACTAATGGTCTTCTATACCCAGGGATATTTTGCACAATCTTTCACACTGAAATGTTTTTCTACATGTCTGTGAGTTCTAACTGATCAAAAATGGAAGCATGCTGCAGGGTTTATATTTTCATTTACACTTCAACCATCCTCAAACCCTGTGTATTTTCCAGTTATTATGCATTGTGTATATCAAGTTTTGTGGAATAGTTTCAAAAGCTCAGATATGTCCAAATAGTTAACCGTATGTCAATAATCTGGCAACAAATTGTTTTCTGTTAAGGTTATTGTGTTGATACGACGTGCTGCATGCTGCAATAGATACAGCATTTAATGTCACAGTAATAATGATTCCTTCTGTTTGAATAAAACCGAGGAATAAGGAACAGATCCTGGCATGAAAGTGTCTTGAGAGATTATTAGTCTTTCCAGTTTAATATCAACAGCATTTTTTCATAATAAACCAGCTAAACATTAAATCAAATAATAGGCCAACCATACAACAGCCAACAGAGCAGTTACAATCTTCACATATCGTTCCCTGATTCCTTTTCCATATGCACTTCACTTTCTCACCAGCTTATCATCCTCATCTCAGGACTGTCTATTATATTTTTTTTTCTAATAGCCTTCAAGCAGCCCAGTTTCAAAAGTGAATTCTAGGTTAATGCTTCATGGCAAATAAATTCTGTAAGAGATGACATTACTTTCTACTTCATAATACTTTATATGAAACTATAATAGTATAAAAAAACCACCACCACCAAAAAAGAAAAGATTGAGTTTGTCCTGGTTTGAGCCAGAATTTTCTTTCTAGTAATTTTACTCTTCAGTTAAGTCTCTTCTAAGTAACTGCACTTGCCGAAATTAACAGCCTGTTTTCAGTCACTGTCTGCTTCTAGCACTGATAATGCTCTATATTTATAGTTACTGCTGGAGAATGGCGTGCAGAACCAAGGCCACCACTTGGTTCTGAAAAACATCTTATGCTCTGGAAACAAAAAGAAATAAAGGGGTCACACCTGCGACCCTCCTGTGGGGAGGAGCGGACCAGACAGTTGACCAGAATTGACCAAATGAAGTATCCCATTCCTTACGTGTCACGCTCAGTATAAATTTGAAGGATCAGGAGGGTCAAGCTCTCTTCATCCATGGCTGGCACCCTGGGAGGATTCCATCCATTTGTCTGCTTTTGATCCCCATCCCTGCGTTCCTGAATCCATGGATTCCTGAATCCAGCTCCCATCTGCCGCTGACTCCAAAAGCCCAGTCTGGGACTTTTCCAGGGCCTGCCCTGCAGCCTCGGAGGTGATGTGAGAGTTATTTGGGGGCAGCACGATAGTGGCTTTGTACATATTTGTGTAATTACCATTATTTTCCTTTTCATCATCACTGCTTAATTAAAACTGTGTAGTTTCGTTTCCAACCCATAAACCTCTGTCACTTATTCTCTCTCCTGCCCCACAGGAGGAGAGAGAGAGGTTAATAGAGAGCATCTGTCATTCATTTAATTGCAAGCCCACTGTTAATCCATGACAGAGTTGAAGACCTTACCTCTGGCATTGTTTACTTTTTTATTTACTAGTCTTATTTTACCTGCCTAACTCTAGTGAATTAAAAAGTTACACTGCTAATTCACCCTGGTATAAGTGAAAGCAAATTTAAGTTGTGATCTTAGACAAGCTACAACACCTTTGGATTACATTAAGACAAAATTAGGTGCTTCCAAATTCAGAATGAATATTTGAAAATTCATTTACACATGAATAGAATAGCTGTTAGAAAGTTTAGGTTATATCTTGATTATACAAAAGATAAATTTTTCTATTTCCTATGTATCACAGTGTAGAGCCAGTAGAAATGGCAGTATTTTCTGTTCAAATATATGTTCCATCATGATTTAATAATGTCAAGAGAGAACAGCACCCTTCAGATAAGAGCTGTAGATAGCTAAATAGCCACAGATTTTATTGGATTGTGGACAGAACTGACCAACAGAAAACATAAGCATAAAAAAATGTGTAACAGTGTACAGGACCTTTATCTGTTTTTCTCCATGCAGAATGCAAGGTTATGAAAACTTAAACAAATTTGTTTTTCAGTTGTGAGGGTCAGGCTAACCCTTGATTTAACTGATTAAATTTAAAATTGTTTAAATGATGTTCCCATTATTCAATCCCTCTTGAGTAATAGTATTATCAAACCAATATCCTCTGTGTATTTGCAGCTATTTTTAGGGAGGGGAGGAGGAAAAGGAAAAGGAAAAGGAAAAGGAAAAGGAAAAGGAAAAGGAAAAGGAAAAGGAAAAGGAAAAGGAAAAGGGAAAGGGAAAGGAAAAGGAAAAGGAAAAGGAAAAGGAAAGAGAACTCCCATTCTGTGTAACTCAATCTTTAATTTTTCAAAAACAGTTATCAACTGATGCCTCAGTTACAGTGTATAAATACATTTGCCCAGGAAAATTCTATTAAAGGACACATTAGTTTAACAGAGGAAGGTTTAATAAAGAAATGTTTGGAAAAGTGATTATTCAAATTGAAAAAGTGTATAGTGGCTTGTTTCGCAACTCAGGAAGCAATGTCCTTCCAGGAACTCAACTGCAAGTTTGATACGCAGTTTAAAAATAACCACTTTTTTTTGTTTTCCCCTACATAGTATGGGGCAGGTCTTCATAGTTTAGTAGTTCTTATTGGCATGCCCTCCTATCAAAGCTTTTACAAATGTTGTCCCGAAAGAGGGGTCCGCTACCCGGTGTGCAAGAAGCCAATCCACACACAGAGTCAAGAGATTTGCTTTAATATCCAGTTCTGCACGGAAAAGGGAGCAGGGTGGGATTCCACAAAGCAAGCTCAGTTTCCCGAATGCAAGTGCTACTCTTATATCCAAAAACATGAGAAAGAACTTTACCTCTAACATTATTCTATTGCTGGCACACACAGCTGGTCAACTAATTCCTCACTTCCATTTAAAGTGGTAATGCTCAGGAATTTCACGACGCCTGCTCAAAGAGTAAGGGGCTTGTTGTTAGTAGGGGTCCCTTTAGCTTGTGGGTGTGAATTCTAGTATGCTGATGGTTCACTAATACATTAATACAGTGATTTCAATTACTCAGTGTGTTTTTCCCCAGTGCTCAAGGCTGTAATCAAGATAAGCTGTGGGAAGTACTGCTTTCTGTCCCTTTCATCTGTCTTGCAGGTGTCCTGCAGGCCTGTTTCAAGGCCTGGATATTGACTACTTGGGGAGTGTTTTTCTCTAATTGGAATCTGGTTTTTCCCAATTCCCACTGCCTCACTGTTGTCTTGTTTTTATTCTGCATGTCCCTTATATTCTCTTTTATGTGATTTTTTCCCAAATGTGATTTTCCCCCAAAATTTTACTTATTTAAATTAATAACTGACATCACAAGTACTGCATTGAGTTTATATGGCAAGGTTTTAGTAGTAGGTTGAGGTCAGGGGCTGCTCCCATGCCAGGCACAGCTGTTTCCAACTGACTCCACAAGAGACCCACTGCAGAAGACAGCTGAGCCCCTCAGCAAGGTTGGTGATGTCCCAGTGAAAATATAATTTAAAAAAGGAAAAAAAGAATGTCAGAAGAGGAGGGAAAAACAGAAAGAGTGAGATACAGTAGAGGGAACACTAAGGTCAGAGAAGAAGGGAGAGGAGGTACTCCAGGGGACAGAGAATGTATTCACTGTAACCATGAAGAGTCTTTGATGGAGCAGATTTTTTTCTGAAGGACTGCAGTCCATGGAGGACCCACATTGGAGCAGGGCAAAAGTGTGGGGAGGAGAAGCAGCAGAAAGAAACTGTTATGTGCTGAATATAGCCTCCCATTCCCCGGAGGAACTGGAAGTGAAGGAGTTAAGCTGGGTTTGAAGGGTTTGGAATTGAACGAGTTAAATAGGTCATGGAAAAAGGTGAAGGAATAAAGATGTTATTTTTGTCTGCCAGAGTCAATTTTAAGCAGGAAAAAAATAAAAAAATAATCCCCAAATTTAGTCTGTTCAGCCTCTGACAGTAGCTATAAAATTATCTACCTGTCTGCACCTCAACCCATGAGCTTTCACATCCTATCTTCTCCCCCTCTTTTGCTGAGGATGGAGAGTGACAGAGAAGCTGGGTGGCCATCTGGCCCTTAGCCAAGGCTAACCCACCACAAATGCCCAGAAAGAGGTGATACAATCTGAAAAAATGAGTGCAATGGAAAATACCGTGTTTGTGTCTGCTTATGAGAGGACTGGTTCAGAAAGCAAAGCTCTGCATTTTATTGTAACTTTGGAAAATGCTGAAGGTTGGGTGTTTGGTTTATATATATATATAAAATTATCACAGAATTGTGGGAGATAGGGGCCACGGGAGCCGATTTAGAATTCACTTGCACCGGGGCTGGCAACGCTGGTGCCACCGGCGCCGTTGCTGAAGTTGCTGTGGCTGCAGCTTCTCGATTCGCCTTAAGCTGTCTTAACGATTCTAGCACAGTCCACCAAGTTGTCAACGACTTTGTGGCCATTTCATCCCCCTTAGTAGCAGCATCACAAAGCACACGCCCCACCTCCTCCCATGTCTCTATAAAAAAGGCTGTCTGCACATCAGCTTGCACACCATTCTTCTTGCACCAGACAAGCAGAGTACATAGTGCATGCTCATCATATTTCATGCCCCTCTTTGTCAGTATTGTTAACAAAATGGTTAATATAGACCTCTCTTCTGCTGACATCTTCACCCCCATATTTATGTTCCCAGCTGCTCACCTTTGCTTCCCAAAGGTGTGTATTTCTTCTGTGTCCAGACTAGGCTCTCGATCTGCCTTTCCTTTGTGCTTATCTGGGTTCCACCACCAACTGCTCTAAGGTCTGCAGTTGCTGATCCCACATCGGGGTCACCATTTGCAGCAGAGATACGGCTGACACACCATGATGGTCACAAGCATCAGCACTTTTTTCAGGGTTACATAGCATTCCTATATTTTTCTCTCTTGTTCACGTGCCTTGTGCCTTCTTCCCATTGGTTAACAACTTCTGTTCTCGCGTTCTATCTTTTTATGATACACTGCAAGTTTCTTACATTTTCTTACAAGAATGTCAACACACATCCGTATCTCTCATCCCTTCTTTTCCCACATACTTGTTTATCTCAAACCGTCAAGGGTACAGCTGTAGTTCAATCACACAGAATCACAGAATCACTCAATCACACAGAATCACAGAATCATCCTCGTTGGAAAAGACCTCGAAGATTATCAAGTCCAATCATAACCTAAATCCACCCACCATAACCTTTATCTACCCATTCAATGCTTATGTGAAACAATAATTACTGAAGTGTTCTACAGAATTTGAAATAATATAGAGTTCAGATTAATTGGTGTCAGATATAATAATCATAACAGTGCTTAGACTTCATAATGACTAATTCATGTGATTAAACAGTAAAGTTAACTAAGTTGTCCATTCCACTGAAGATCAGTCAAAGCTTCAGACAAACTCTTCACAATCAATAGAGACCAAAAATTGTTAAATAAATTATAAGATTGAGGAAGGAATAGATATTCTTAAACTATTACCTCTGAACTGGAGAAAAGGGGACGAAAAAGGAGAAGGAGGAGAAAAGGAAAAAAGGAAGAAAGAAAAAAAAAAGGACTAACTGACACACCATGTGAATAAAAATCTGTGATGGGCTACTGATCATGGAGTTATCATCTTTAAGAAAATCCCTAACAATAATTAAAATTATTGGGAGAATATATAGGGGAAGTATCAGTACTATTGCCCTGTTCTGATTTTCATCACCTTCACTTACAGTTTGTTTGGTTAAACCTTATTAGGTTCAACCACAGTATTTAATATGGGTTTTTTTGGTAGTCGTTGTCTTCTAGATTTCATTTTCTAGCCACCAGATCTTGCGTGTTTGTCTATTAGATCAGCTTTCACCACTAGAAGTTATTTTCCCTTTGTACATATTTCTAGACAGTCATCAAGTCATATTTTGAAATTGTTCTGCGTAAATGAAATAAGTTGTAATAGATTGAGCTCATTTAGTTGTGCTAATCATTAAGGAAGAATTGTACATTTATTTTTAAAAATACCAAATTTATTTTAAATCACTAAGTTTGATTTATGTTTAATTTAAGATCTTTAACATCTTTTCTCTTCTTGAGAAAAACTGTGCAATTTAAGCACCAGAAAAGAGAAAGTTATCTCCTGCCTGGAAAAAAGGGACACTGCCTTGTAGGCACACTAATAAAATGAAAAAGATTTGTCAGCAATATCCCTATTTTAAATCATTCATTTTGTTTGAAAAGCTATGTGCAAAACTTACAATACTTAGAAAGGTGTCTTTTGCTAAATGTTAATCATGTGTCAAGTGATGACAGGTGAGGTCCACAATCTGAGAAGTACAAGTTACTTGTCACTTGCAAAAGCAGCCACTAGAACTTTTAAATAATTAAGCTATTGGAAGAAATATAAAAATCCCCACAGAAATCACACCTTGCCTTTTTGTCGAAATCCACCTCTTTCCTGAACACTTCCTTCTCTTAAAAAAATAGTGCACGTCATCAACAAATGCTTATCTTCTCCTGTTATTGAACTCTTTCTCCTTTCTTCCTTAAATAGAAAATAAAGGATTTGTTCCAGATTCTTATTGTCATTATAATACTTCAACAGTTCAATTCCAAGTAAAAATGTTTGGGTTTTTTTTTTTTATTAAGTCTCATTCTCTTTCCAAAGCATTGCAAGGAACAGACAAAAAAAATCAGGTTTTGCATTTTTATTTTTACTTTCTTGTTTGCCTTTCCCTCTGTAATCTCCTTTATTCCCACTCATTCTCCACAGGAATACAAGATGAAAATAACAAATACAGAACTTTATATGCATATTTGTGAGAAATAAAATACTTCACTGAAGTTACTGTTTTTTTTTTTTTTTTTTCTTTATTCTTCTGAAAATCGTAGTTACAGGGCTGCATTCACTTTCAGACAGAAAAGTAAAGTGACAGTCCCCATGCTGTAGACATTTATGACTGGCATTAATTATGTTTGTTCTGTTATTTTTTTCTTTTCAGAAATTTGGAAAATAATCTATAACTTCTGTCTAAATTTAATTAAACCCCTCATAATTATACTTGATCTAAACTACATTAAGCTCCTTTAAAAATTAGAGTAATAGAAAGAGTACTTCAATTTAATCTAGCATTATTAAAAAACAAAAAAAACACAACAAACAAAAAACCCAAAAAAGCAAAAGCAAAGAAACAAAGAAACCCAAAACTCCACATAAAAACCCAAACAACATTACCACACAAGTCACTTTATCTGCAAATGCTGCTTAGAAATACTAGTTGCTAGTCAGCACTATAGGTTTTGCAGTCTCAGAACTTGTTGGGGCTTCTCTTACTCTGAGCTGGTGTTGACCCCTTCTCTTGGCTATAGTGGGCCACAGCAGAAAACATAGAAATAAGGATATAAATATTTCAAGCAGAATCTAGGCAGAGTATAATTATAGACCTTGATTGTACAGACCCATATGTTACCGTGAGTAACTATGACTGCCTTTACCGCTTTCATTAGAGAAGTTTGTACTTGATTCCTGCCCAATACATGTGCATGATTCCATCTACAACCCTCATTTTATCTTGAGTTTAAGCAGCGTATCTACACGTAACATTACTTACCTGACAGTAGAAATTAAGGATGTAGTTGCTTGCTTTCAAGAAAATCTTATAGGAGCTCTAAAAACCATATTACCAAATAACCTCACCACAGGATTGTCCAGACATGTGGTTTAGACACAAATTCCCCCTTCCCTCTTCTCCCAGAAAACTCATCTAAGAGTTAACATGAAGGTTAACTGACCTCCATTTGGAGGCCTGTATGGGCACTATATACTGTATTGCTCTTTTGGGTTTATTTGTGTGCTTTAACAGCTGCTTGAATGTTCCAAGTTTGAAATATTATGGTTATTCCTAACAGAAATATGAAATACATATATTTATTTCTATACTACCCTCCCTCTCACCCCCATAGCTCCATCCATTCATCTCTGGAGGTAGTCAACATCAGTACTTCATAGTTAACTACATTTTCTTTAACCAATAACAGAGAATCAACAAGACATACATGCTGAATTGCAGACATGCAAATGGACATCTTATCCTTAGGCTCTTCCTAACTTAGAATTCCTACTGGAGGACAGAAAACCCTTTTACTTAAGTTTAAAGTGTTCCAAGGAATTTAAGACTTAGTAAAGCAGATATATAAAACTGTTTGGTTAGGTAGGAGAGAAACTTGATTGGTGCTTCCCCCTGTTTGGAATAATTTCATCTTTTCTGCAAACTGTAAATAAAATTGAAAAGTACTAAAAATGAAGTAATGTATTCCATAGGGCTGTATAAGTAGAGAAGCAACAGAGGTGAAAAAGATGAGTCTTTCTTGAATTAGAAATTGACAACTTGATAAAAATATAGTAATTATTAAATATAAATTAAATAGATCTAATATTTTTATATCTGGACAAGATTAAATGGGTTACTAACTGAGTTGAAGACTGCATTTTATTTTGTCCTGGTACGTATTAAAGAAACTCATGTCAACTGCAATAAGCAAATGGGTTATTTCATCAGGAATATAAGGGGCACTAAAATACTTAGTATTATAAAAGTAATTTCAGATTAAAATCTGGTTAAGGTATACTGGCACTCAGTTCAAGTCAGATGTTTGTATATTTTAAATAAAAATATTAATTAACTATATTTAATACTTCCACATTTTATTTTAAAGCGTTTGAGATCCTAATCCTGTACTCACAAAAAGTAACTTCTTTTGCCTCAGCTAAATAGAAGAGCTATGCCTTATATTAATCACGTTTCCCTCAGCACAACTCTTTTCACTGTTACTTCAAGATAATTTGCGATCAGGAATCCCATTAAGTTCACGGTATTTCCACCTTACTTCTGAAAAACACAATTGTTAACATGCGTTCTTGAGTTGGAGACAAAAAACCCTACAAGGAAATCTGCTTTCTTGACTGGGATTTTCCTTTGTTACATTTTTGCTGTTTTGAGGTTTTTTTGGTTTTTTGTGTTGTTTTTTTTTTTGTGTGAAACAAACATGCTGAAGGACCAGAATTGTGAAGAGCAACTTTCTCCAGTTCTTGGCTTATTTTAATTTGGTTCATTGTTTATTCTAACACTTAAGATCATTTCATCCTACAGGTTTGGATCTTATGATCAACAATTGAATTTAATTCTGCCTCTGAAAAATTTAATTTTGGGGTCAGATGAAAGAAATTAGAAGTGACTGATAAAAAATTATGTGATGGAGTAGCAATAAGTAGTCTAACATCCAAGTAATTCTTCACATTTAAAGGTTTTTTCAGAGAAAACATTTTTTGTGTTCATTTTCCATTTTGCAGCAGATTTCCCTTTTAGATGGAACATGTATAAAGGAATCCAATATATCCTTTTTTGCACAGTTCCGAAATATAATTTGTTACAGTAATAGTTTGATGGCAAGTTGAGAATGCCTTAGAGAGCTTCAAAGAAAGTTCATTTACTGCTTTGATTGCATCCCACTAGATTTTTAATGTAGAACAAAATAGGGGAACAGTTTGGAAGAAATCCAAGTGGATTCAAAATAATTATTACCCAGTGTTTCTATTCACATTCCTAGATAAATTCAAGGACACGTCAGAGTGAGCAAAGGCACTTAATAAACTCAGATTTTCATGTTACATAATGTCTTTGTGATGTAGTCAAGGTAAGATTTTACAATTATGTCTGAGAGCTTTATTAGTTTTTCCCATTAAAGTGGTTTTTAAATTTGCATTTCTCTCTCTTCAGCTTCCTTCAAGGATCTTTAAATATTAAGTGAATTAAATGACAAAGATTTTGCAGATTTTTCACACTGCTGTAATACAGATCAGCTGACCTTATAAGCAGCTAAGGAGATCCATGGCATATGGGACTCCAGGTCACATCCCCTTCGTCTATAGCCAGAAAAAATGAACTTACTGGAACTGCTACTGAGTTTCTATATGCTTGGGGATTTTGCCTGTGCAGTCAAAGTCTCTCAAAGGTGCAGTTCATTTGCTTCTAGGATTCTACTCTGCAAGAACTGCTGTAAAGCAGCCAAACTGAGTCCCAGATGTGGATCTTCTTAACTTCAAAGGAGAAGCCATTAAAATACAACCATTTCCTTTTACAATTGTTTTTCAAATCCATAGTAAAAGGAAATTGTACTTGCCCCAAGCCCCACTTCAGTCTCATTTTAATTGACAGTCATTGTTTGCATTAGAGAGATGTACGCAGATAATGAAGTTACAGCCATGAAAGTCCCTAATGGAGATATGCTAAGACATAAAATAGGACTTATTTTAACTATTGGGGTCTTGTAATTTGTCTGGAGAACTAATAAATACTGTCTTCAGAGATTAGTTGAATCTATCTCAGACAAAATTGCACTGAGATTTGGTACCTATTGAAATGTGTGTTGGAGAGTATTTCAAGCACTGGGCCAGAAAAGAGACACAAGCAAACAATAAGAAGATTCTGAGGGTTATTGTTTTGGTTTGGTTATAAGTAAGAAAGTAATGTAGATTTCTAACTGTAAATCTCTACTGTAAGGAAACCCCATCATGTAACCAAGAAGAAGGAACTACCACTGCAAACAACAGACAGGAGATAGACTGGACAAGAGTGCAAGTGAAATCCAGCGGCTTAAAACACAGGCAGAAAATCTCAGTTCAAAACTCTTAACTAGCCCTTGAGTTGCTTGGTCCTTGTGAGGATTAAAGACACATGCTCAGTCTAACTCAGGATTATAGCTCCCACTCCACTTTCACATACCTGCGGAGCTTGTCTCTGTGATCCCTAAACCCTCTGAATATTCTTATCCTCAGTCATTTATAATTGGGTCAGCACATCCTGACTAAAGTAATCTTTCTGTTTCTTCAACAGTCTAATATTGGCTGTATATCCTGAATTGTTTAAAACAGAGCAAAGAGAAGTATCCATCATTAACAATATCATATATTATAATCACTTGTGTTTATTAGAGATAGAAAATGTCAGGAGATTAATCTTTTAGAGACAGAACTGGTCTGACTGGTCCTGGCTTCTGGTTTTGCAAGGTAAGAAATAAGGCTGCTTAATTTTATTTTTTATTTTTTCCAGTAAACAATAAGTACATGTTAATCTCTCTCTGGGAAATCAAAAAGCAATTATAAATATACTTTAGTCACTCAGTTCTTCCTTCCTTCCTTATATCTCCTCTCAAGCATTTTTTAATGGCGGTGTATCAAAGTGACATTTTAAAGGAACCCTTTTGGTTTTCAAATGGTACTGAGTTCCAAGTGCTGAAATTAAAATAAGAATAGAAGTAGTTACTCAAGTGCTTGCAATTATTTTAACACTGTCTTTATACATCTGCTTAGTATGATACAGATTTAAAGAATTTAGCTACAAGTTGCTTTCACAATCTTAATTCTGACACCTTGAATATTTTTTTTGAAACCTTAGTACTTGAAATTACATCTTAGTGTAATTATTTTAAAGTACGATTTTCATAAAAAATCAGTATTACTTTCTATGTTCAAAACAACACTGAACAAAACCTTAGCACAAGGAAACCATCATTCCTTAATGATCCTGGACCTTATCTCCAGTGGATCCCTGTCATTCATTCCCAAACCAGACCTCAGACACTGCTCTGCAAACCACTGTGTATTTTCTCTGCCTCTGTTAGCTAAAAGCTATTAGCTTACAGTTGTTTTTTCCCAAAATCTGTTTTGCCTGTGACAGTAATTGTTAAGTAATTTATTGTTTCTATCTTCAACCCATGAGCTTTTTTCAACACTACTTTCTCCTCCTGTCCAGCTGAAGATGGGGAGAGAGAGAACAGCTGGGTGGGTGTCTGGTCAAGATCAATCCACCACACATTGTTGCCCCACTGTACTCTCCCATTTATGTGTTGGTATTCATTGTGCCTTGTTCTTTGGCTATACATTTTTGTGAAGCAGAAAAGCTCTCTCTTTAATTGACATCAACTACATAATTCAGATCTTAATCCAAGACTAGGGATATTATAAATTTGTTTTTTCTCCTAATATCTTTGCACTTGAGGGCAACTCCTAGCTATCTGTGGAGGACCTCATCTGCTCAGTCTTCCTGCTTGGGTGACCTGTAGTAAGTAGACCCCCACTAAAACGTCCCCTGACCTTGCCCTGCCTTCAATCCTAACCCATAAGCTCTCAGTCAGCTCCTCATCAGTCCTCATGTGGAGCTCCATCCACTCCAGCTGGTCACTGATGTAGATGGTGACACCTCTCCTCATCTCCCCTGCCTGTGTCCTTCCATTCCAAAGCTCCAGTCTTAGGAGTCATCCATCACATCTCTGTGATTCCAATAAGATCATAGGCCTGTAGGTGTGCACACATCTCCCCTCGTTTATTCCCCATGCTCTGTGTGCTTGCACAGAGGCATTTAAGTTGGGCCCCCGTGACGATCCGGGAGGTCTAAGCGGCAAGCTGCCCCTCCACCTTGTCAGGATGAAAACACGTCACGCCTCCCTTTCGGGAGATTTTAAAATTTAAAGGGACCGAGGGCGAACGGAGCTATCGCCTCTCACAGAGGATCGGTTAAACTGCTGCACAGAATCTTAGCGTGGATACTTGAACCCGTCCCCTTACCACACCTCTAAGAATTGCGATTTAGACAAGGTTTTAAGTTTACGGATTAAACGGTTCATTGGGGGACCAATTGACAATTAAGGGACAAGGGTTCAGGAGGAGTAAAACGGGAGTACAGGGATATGAAAACAGGGGACCACAACCACTATGATTAATAATATAAAACACTAGAGTAAAGAAATAAAGAAGGAGGGGAGAGAGAGAGAGTTGCAAGCCCGACGGTCTCTCCCTTTAAAGGGTCTCGACGTGATTGCGTGTTAGGGAGGCTGGGAGTGGGAAGAGAAAGGAGGGTTTAGCACCTGGCAATCCGAGAGATGGTCCAGGGGATTGGTATTTTCCGCAGGCGACTCCCTCCACTAGCACGGATACTTTATCCGCATGCTGTAGTAGGGAGGCACTCCGCAGCTGGTGGAGTCCAGAGATGAACTTTAAATCTTTCCGCTCTTGGAGCGGTAATCCGAAATGGCAGGACGCAGTCACCGCCAGCCGCTCTCGGTGACAGGCTCTCAGGGCAGCTCCAGCACACCACACTCTTTAACAACAATCCACTGATTAGCAGGCGAAAAGCCCCGCAAGCATCTTCTTCTCTGGATTCAGCTCTGCCCACAGACCAAACTCCAGCACTCCGACAAACTGCCAGCACACTCTCCAGCGAACTCCAACAAACTCCCGACACCATCGACTACCGGTAACTGCCTTCTATAGTTCAAGCAGTTCGGACTCAGTCACCGGGAGTGCCTGATCTCCATATGTAGCCGGGCTGCGGTCCAATCCAGTGGCTGATTTTATAGCAATGGCTCGTGGGCTCTTGCACAGCCAGGGTGCTCTGCAATAGTGTTTCTTATTTTCCCGCCTTGCCTGTTGTCATTCATTTTCTTGGTTTGTCCTTGAAACTTAGTCCTTCGAGGACAACAGGCAGAGGCATAGGAATACAGGGAGCAGCCATTTTCAGTTCTTTAGGCCGTATGTGGCTCACTGCTCCCACAGAGCCATTTGATTTTTTGTGAAGGAGGGTGCCATCTTCCACAGCCCCCAGTGAAGCTGAATTACTGGCTGGAGTGGCTGGAATTTCTTTGATGCATTTTTCTGGTGCTTCCCTCCCAGCTCTTATTACCTCAGGAGCCTCTGACTCATCTCCATAAGACTTCAAGAGTGCTGCAGTGTATCCAGCACGTTCCTGAGAAACACCATGAGGGCCCTCATGAAACAGCCTCTAACTTCAGAGTGTCATCCACAGTTTGTCACAGGGAAGCCTGATATTGTCCCCATTCCTCTTGAAATCTAGCTTAAATCTCTGCCTATGATACTGGCAGAGAGTTTAAAAGGTCAATATGCAAGCTCTTGTAAATAAATGTACCATTTTTGTAACAAAAATTTTTAAAATAAGACATTTATTAAATGCTTCTAATTCATATATCTAAATGCATGTCTTGATTTATTCCCATATTGATGGAACAATTCCTTAGAAACACAAAACCTTACTGTTTCTGAGTCCTATAATGTCTACTTAAAGTTTTCGTAATTGTGTTTCTTTAACTACTGGTAATACTAGATACAGATACTACCACTGCTTAAATTGTAAATTTAATTCAGCACTGTAACCTAGTTGTAAGTTGTGAAACCCTTGTCAGTTTTTAAAGACACTTAAAGGCTAATAACAATTTAGATTATTTGCATTGCTAGTAACATGCTTTTTTGTGATCTTAGGAACTTTCAGTAGTAATGATGTTAGTGCACAGTTTATCTGTCTTGTACACTTTAGCAATCATACCTTCTATTAGTATCTTACAGTATGACCTGGACATGATGGGTCGATGGGCCAAGGCCAATGGCATGAAATTCAAGAAGACCAAGTGCAGGGTCCTGCACTTTGGCCACAATAACCCCAGGCAGCACTACAGGCAGCAGGAGTAGGGATGTAATTCTCCCCCTGTACACAGCACTGGTGAGGCCTCACCTCGAGTACTGTGTACAGTTCTGGGCCCCTCTCTTCAAGAAGGACGTTGAGGTGCTGGAGCGGGTCCAGAGGAGAGCAACAAGGCTGGTGAAGGGACTAGAGGGAAAATCTTATAGGGAGAGGTTGAGGGTGCTGGGGTTGTTTAGCCTGGAGAAGAGGAGACTCAGGGGGGACCTCATCACTCTCTTCAGCTACCTGAAGGGAGGTTGTAGTCAGGTGGGGGCTGGTCTCTTCTCCCAGGCAACCAGTGACAGGACAAGAGGGCATAGCCTGAAGTTGCTCCAAGGGAGGTTTAGGTTGGATATTAGGAAGCACTTCCTCACGGAGAGGGTGGTTAGACATTGCAATAGACTTCCCAGGGAAGTGGTGGAGGCACCGTCCCTGGATGTGTTCAAGTCAAGGCTGGATGTGGCACTTAGTGCCATGGTCTAGATGGTGTGGTGGTGTTGGTCATAGGCTGGACTTGATGATCTTGAAGGTCTTTTCCAGCCTTGGTGATTCTGTGATTCTGTGATTCTGTGATTCAGACAGCAATTCTAAAGCTGAGTTATGAACTGTGTTTAATTAATATCTTTGTTATCACCATGTTGACTTAGATACACTCCTTAACATACCTGATCATCTCATTCTTCCACGACTGCACAATAAGACTATTTTGATCTATAATTGTCTTAAGAGGCCAGTTACATGACATTTAAACCAGCAAATTTAGTTACTATCTTTATTCATGTGTGGTTAATGAGAATCTGGCATCCATTTAAGAATTAATACCTAATCAAGCAAGACACCTGAGGCTGAGTAACCAGCAGATGTTTCTTGAATTGGAACCTTAATGGCTCACCAATCAATAGAGTATCATAAGAGCATTTCTTCTGCAATTCCAGTCAGAACAGATGTGTTTAGACAGAAACATAAGGGTGTAATAATTAGCTTATTTAGTGTGACTAGCAACAGTTATCAGTTCAAAGGATAGAAGACACACACAAAATAAAAAGGAAGTTTTCCTAGAATTCTAGTATTATTCCCAGGTTAAACATTTTCTCTCCTGATGAAAATATCCCTAAATGCATGCAAAGAATTTAACTATTTACTATGTATATTGTGTTTATCTTATTTCCTCACCAGCCAAACCACCAATTACTCTGCATTGTAGAAGACTTGATACTTGTGACTGTAACTCACATTGTAAGATCTTGAATGCAATCAAAATGGATTTTAAGCTTGTGAGGTAGGAGGCTGAATAACAGCACTGGAGTGCAAAAAAAAAAAATAAAAAAAAAAAATCCTTATTTTCAGGAATTCTCAAGTAATGCTTATTAAAATAGGAAATTTTTATATCAGGTGCAGAAATCCTCTACAACTACCTGAAAGGAGCTTGTAGGAAGGTGGGTGTTGGCCTCTTCTCCCAAGTAAATAACAATAGGATCAGAGGAAATGTCCTGAAGTTGCAGCAGGGGAGGTTCAGATTGGATATTAGGAAGAATTTTTATACTGAAGGGAGTGGTCAGGCACTGGAACAGCCTTCCCAGGGAGGTGGACTCACCATCCTTGGAGGTATTCAAGAAACATGTAGATGTGGCACTTTAGAGCGTGCTATAGTGGCTGAGGTTGTGGGAGTTTTTTTCTGTTTTGTTTGGTGTTGACTCTTGGTGATCTTAGAGATCCTTTGCAACCATGACAATTCTGCGATTCTTTGAAATCTGATATATGACTGATACATGACTATGTCCTAAGTCCTTCTTTTTTTTTTCTTTTTTTATTACAATGGGTTTTCCATCAGACCTTGATTATTATGTTTTCTGGATATTATCATTATTGAGATAAAAGAATGAAAAAAAAATAATCTATGCTATAATGTGACTATAATATATATAATATATAATGCTATGCTAAATGTAGACTCAAGTTAAAATAGTGTGCTTTTCCACACATTACTATGTTACAGAATAAATGATGGTTCAAGCTTGTTTTTCATCAGTGATGAAGTACTTGTAGAAATTATTAATTAAGACTAAATTAAGACTAAATGTTGGAGGAGGAAATTATAATACATTAAAAGTTATGAACTATGGAAAATTGATAATACACTTAGGAAAAAAAATGCTTTGTGGGGTTAAGGATTAGAAGTTTTAAAAACAAAAAATAATAAAAACAGAAACAGAGGAATATGTAGTTTGTAACTAAATTGAGATTATATTTAATGATAATGTAAAAAGACCACCTTTTTCTGTTTTGGACTAAAACAACTGAACTTCTTTTGTGACATAACTTCAATGCTAAGAACTGGAAACAATATTAAACAAGCTCTACTAGAAAATAAAGAAACTGAAGTACATTTCAAAATCCAGAATATAAATTAGGAAAAATAAAGTAGAATTTTGTATAAAGAAAAGGTGAAAATTGTAGGAAGTTTACAATGAACCAAATATATTCTAGGAAGTGAAATGCCAGTAACATCTACAGAAAAGACAGTGGACATGCTGTTAGAAAGCAAAGTGGTATTTACGTGATTCAGGTTTGGATTTTTTTTCTATATTATTTTATTTTTGACAAAACAGAAGAGGTAAATAATAAAAAACAAGATTTAAAATTAAATCTAATTTAAATTTCCAGTAAAGAGAAAAATACGTCCTTCAAGTAAAAGAGAAAAAAAATCCAGAAGCCAGCAATTACTATTAGATGCAAAGATTAAAAGTACCCCAGGATTTTAATATTTGTCATACTATTCTTGAAATCAAAAAAGAAAAGCTGATAAGATCCACAGAACACAGATGCATAACTGCTATTCTAAGAAAGCAGTAATTCTAAAACAGGATCTAGAGTTCATAACAGCAAGTGATTTTTTTTTTTTTAAACTCTAATCTCTTTTGTCCTGGTTTGAGAGAACCAGGATAAAAATTGCCTACAACTTTACTGACCGGAGACATGCCAGGCCCCCAGCAGCCACTGCCAGCCTGTTGCTGTGACAATTCTAATTAGGAGAGGGGGGGGAAGCTGTGCCTATGGGGAGGAGAGGATGGGTCAGGTGACCCAAACGGACCAATCACAGTGTTCCTTCTCATAGTGCTCCATTTAAAATAGCTCTTAAGTAAGGTCTCTCTTGGCCTCTCTGGCTGGTGTGCTGGTTGAATTGGGGTCTGCTTTTTTGTCATCATTTCCTCTGCTGTGGTTGTTCCTGAATCCTGTTTTCTTGCTGGAGAAGAGCATTGTTTGTCAAGACAGGTTCCCTTCTCCTGCCTCCCTGAATAAGACCCATGCACCTGCTCCAAGGCTTTTGTGGATTGTCACTGTGATCCTGGACTCGGACACCCCTGCCTGCTGCTTGTTTTTTTCCAACCTTACAATCCCTCTTCCTTATTATTCCCCTGGGAGGGTAGTGGGGGATAACAGAGCATCTGTTACCTGCTTAGTGGTTAAAACTGTGACATCCTTTTAGAAAATATGTTCAAGTAAAATTAAGTTACCTGGCTTATTACTGGGTTTCCTGTATGAAATTCTGTTTCACATAGGGTACAATGAGGTGGAATGTCTTATACATCCACTATTACACCCATCTTTTAGTCAACAGAGTTCCTAGAAACAGAATGTTAGGATTAGAAGTAGAACAAGAATGTCTTTTCCTAAACCAAATAACTATCTAGAAGTGTAAAATTTTTAGTTTAAAAAGAAAAATCCCAAACTTTTGAAGGGAATTCTGTGTATAAAAATTGTGTAGTTTTTTAAAGCATTTCAGAAACAACAAGCATTTAGAATTCTGAGAACTTAGTGGGTAACAATAAATAAAATACTGAGTAAAATAATTCTGTTGTTTAAACATAAACGACTAGTTCCATCTGAGATGCCTTGAGCTGTGTGACATTCTTACTCTTCTCTCAGACATGACACAGGACCTATGGGAAACCTGTACACTTTTGGAGTGGCACCTGATGGCAAGAGAGAATGCCCTTGCTGCCTTTTTTAGGCAGCCAAATCCCATCTCTTCTGACAGTAGTGATATCTCTGGAGACTGATCAATATAATCAAGGGAAGTTTAAAATGTTTTGAGCATGCTGTTAGAAAACAAGGAGTCTGAGTAAAGAAAAAAAATCTATCAGTGATGAGCAGAAGTATATGAAGGACAAATCTGGAAAAACGAGAAGTGAACAGCACAAAGAAGTAGGATGAACTCAAGATCCGTAAGATGAATGAATTATCAATCAACAGACACTTCATCAATCTGTTTTATTAAGTACTCAGCGTCCTTAATGGCATGTGTTGATGATCAGAACTATGAAAAAAATTTATACATTATTTTTCAAAAAAAAGTAAAAAATTACTTAAAAATACATATTTCTAATTTAATTGCAAAATCTGAAATTTATTTATTATTTTAAATTCAATATAAACTATTGTTTTACCTAATGTCCTTTCCATTATTATATTTAAAATTGGGAAATCTGAATCTCTTCAGAAATGTGTTAATACTATTGAATTATTCTGAGAAAATAAAAAAATACAATAATTATTTCTCTGTGCATCTTTCAATATTCAAAATGCATAGGGTGTTTTCATTTAATGAGGCATAAATGTAATCCAAACATTCTACATACTAAGACTCCTTAAAGAATTATTTAACTGTTGAAGCAATGTGTTAAATTTAAGAGCTACAAGAAAGAAAAGAATAAGCGTAATACCAGCAATTGTGAATCTGTTTAATTTGTATGAATTGCCTTTAATGAAACAGTACACCCATTTTCCTCTTTTACACTATTGCAGCATTAGACAAGTAAACATTTACCTTTAAAAGAAAACAAAAAGTACTGACTGATTTCATAGAACATATTAGCTTATTGCAAGGGATGATCTTAGGGAGTTAAGTCAGAAAATAATCCTTAAACCCCCAGAGATGTTAATCTTGATGAACTGTATCTGCTAACAATGAAAAATGTAGTGCTGTATGGAGAAAAAATTTAAACATTAGAATGTAGTTTACTGACAGATGGTAAATTTCTTTTCTTCAGTCTAGTCACTTCACTCAGACTTCTTTGTGATTCTGCAGATAGCCATGAATACTAGAGGGATTTGTGCTGAAAACTTACATGCACTTCCAGATAGTCTCTCTCAAGATGTGGCAGTTCAGGGAGCAACAACAAACTTACTGGTTGTGAAACAACTGGGCCAAGGGCAACACGAGTGCAAGTAGTCAGCTACATCAGGTGAAGTTCACAGAAGAAGGAGATGTTTTTGTACCTAACTTCTTGTAATTCCCATGGGACTTGAGACCCTGTTTCCAAGGGGAAGTAAAATAGGGATTAGACTTTTAAGTATCTTTGTGCATATGGTCTTATTCCTGGTTTTATCTTAACTTTAACTTATGTCCTATTAGTGCTAAAAGGTGACAAATACAAGCAAAACAAAGGGCACTCCAAAAATAGTTGTTACTTAAGAGATATCACTCCTTCTCTGAATAAACTCTATTGTATTTAGGAAAGCAGAAAAAAAAAATCTCTGATCAAATAATATAATGGGAGTGAAGATGGATTAAACTGTAACACAAACTGAACTGAGCAAAAAACTTCATCCTAAAATTTGATTTGAACTGTTTAGATAATTTCCTGTGTCACTTGAAAACTTTCTTGAAATATACATATCATACTTGAACAACTCCTAACCATTAATCACAAAAGAAAGTGTAATTCATGGCAAAAGTAAATTAATATGTATAAAAGGAGGAGTAAATTAAACTGCAAGAGTTAATATAGGTTTTGTGTTAAAGATAATGATAATTCTTAAATAAGAAGCCACAACATCTGGAAAAAAAAATTCCTTTACACTGAATAGTAACTCATCATTGAAGTTGCTTAAAACATTCTTACTTTGCTTGGCAAAAGAATAAAGTTCAACTCACAAAAAAAAAAAAAAAAAAAGAATTTCATTAATTTTTGTTTGGGGGAGTTTGGGGTTTTCTTTTTGTTTGTTGGTTTGGGTTTTTTTTTCCTTCACCCCCCCCCCAATATCATCAAATAAAATATTTTAAATTATTTCTAGTTTTCAAAATGTGAAAACGTGGAAGTTCGAAGAGAAAAGAGCTGGAAAAACAAAACAAAACACATCTATGTCTCAAATCACATTAACGTGACTTAAGATGTCTCTCCTTGATTTTGCTCTAAAATTTAATTAGCTTTAGTCAAAAGTCGTCATTATTATTGAAATCATGAGTGAAAGCTCCCCAGATAATTTGCTTAGTTTAATTGCTCAGTTTTTAAATAATACAAAAATTGTTATTCGCAATTTTTTTTAATAAGAATGGAAACAGATCAATGGTCTAAATTAATCTTCCATCATCCTACTGGATGCTAAACTAGTAATTTAGTATTGCATGGTTCTCTTTTTAATAATCTATAGATTCCACTGAATTCCTTTAAATATTGAAGTTGTTCTCCTCAAAAAAATAAAATAAATTTTAAAAAATTTCGTCCATATAAAAAATAATTAAAAGACAGATGCAAACATATATGAAAGGAGTGATCATATAAAGATCTATTAAAAAGTCAGTATTTGGTCCTTCATACTGTCTGATTCTTTTAGAGGAATTTTAAAGGATTTGGAACAATTATGTCATGAAAGAATATAACATAGAGTTATATATATATGAGTTATATGTATATGAGTGAAAGAACAAATTAAGACAAAACTGGCAAGCATTTCTGTGCTTTCACTAGGAACTTTTAGAAGGTGCCTAATTATTTCACTATAGAAATTTTGTGCTTGAAAAAAAAGGGGCTGGGGAGGAAAATAGCTTTTTTTTTTTTTTTTCAATTTAGAGTTAAAAAAGACAAAGTAGTTACAACCTCACTGAATATATTTCCAATTCTGTGTCTAGGCAGAAAAATATTGAAAAACTATGGAATTGTGGGGATGAATTATTTTATTTCTGAACCATCTCACTAATGACATAGATCTGGAGATTCAGGAAATGCAGCACTACTGGCAGGTTGTTTTTAACTTACGATGTTCTCTAAAACATAATCCTGACAACATTAATATATTAGGTCTAATACAGCCATAATGCCATACAGCTGTGAGATAAGCTTTAGAGGGAAAACTAGTGTTTGTTATTTGACAGAAAGATAAAACTGTGGACTGTAGGTATAGAAGTAGAAGTTTCAGAAAAAAAAAAAAAAAACACAACAAATAAAACTAAACCAACAGAAAAACCCACAACCCCCCCCCCAAAAAAAACCCCAAAACCAAACCAAACAAACAACAAACCCAGACCAAAAACCATAATGTAGGATTAAATTTTCCTTTTGTACTCTTTGCCGTATAAGAAGCTCTCTATATCTCATGTTGAGGATTCAGAAGCTCTTGTAAGATTGGTTCTTACAAAAGGAAAAACCAACCAAACAACAAAACTGGAACTCTTAATCTTGGATGTGTTTAGGATTAATGGGTAGAATGTGGTGTCAAAGTTCATTCATTAAGTTATACTGTTACCAAACAGGAAAATGCTGAGTGAGCAATGAAATCAGAAATTAAAATACAAACATATTTATTAAAAAAAAGAGAAATGTGTCACTCGTGTGACACCACCGGTCAAAATAGAATGACAGTGCCTCTTTAGGACACCTACAAATCAGAAATTAGTATTTTTCAGAAAATTCTATTTTATTTCTCTAGTGAACACGTTTTCTGATATTTAAATTTTAAGTGGCTATGGTTGTAGTTACTAATCATTATTATCTGACATCTACATACTAACTCCTGATAAAATACCTTTAAAATTTGTTTAAAAGAAGACAAATATAGACCTCAGCACAGTACATTATCCATATCCCTGTGAACAGCAGCCATTTTTACCTTAGTTCAAATATTCACACTATGTTGCATGCCCTTAGAGGGCTTTCTTATTATGAAAGAACAGAGATGTTATGTTGTCTTTGTGCCTCATCTGTTACATATTTGTTCCTATTTTATTTACTATCACCTGTCAAATTTATGATAAAATTAAATAAAATAACCAATCAAATATATTATATTTTATAGAACTCTTAGAAAGTTAATGTTTTTTTTACAAAATTCAGCACTCTTTTATTCAATTGCAGTTCAATCTAGTCGTACATTAACTAATACTTGACATGACTTGTCTTCATGTCTTCAGATTTAGTGTAATTGTTTACATATATGGGGGACACAGAACTTTGGGCTGTATGGAAATGATAACAAACTTGTGTTAGCTGTGTTAGAAGTTTGGATTAAGTTGATCACCCAGTTGATTAATCAACTAAGTTGATTAGAGGAGGAGATAACAATTTATTTTGCTTATGGAAATACAAAAGCCCTGTTATGCTTTTTCCATAGCTCTTCAGCTACTTTCTGTTCTCTGTGAGAATAGCATTAGTACTTCATTCCAGAACCACCATGGAATATTCCTTCTTGCTACCCTAGAGAAAGCAGCAAGTGCAATATGGTAATTATGATAAGAATTGTCAAGAATCTTACAATTATTTATGCCTGTGAAGAAAAATTTAACCTTCTTTCCACAAAGATCTTACAAAGATTGCCTGTTGTTCAGGAAATGCTCTGCTAACTATCCTTGCTCACTTTGTAAATCCTATTGACCCCACTATTCATACCTTAAAAAGCTCTCAAGGCTCTGCCTCCTTGACTTCTATTCTCCTTCCTTGACCTGCATTAACATGATACCTAGAAATACTTCCTTCATGCGTGCTGAATGCATAATGATACACATCTCAAAAATCTATTCCAGTGCAACACTCACTTTTACAATATGCCTCCACAAAACATGTCAGATTTAGTATAATTTAATAATCAGTAATACTTAGCAGAACATATTACAATAATTATTTAAAATTATGCTTATTCAGCTTCTGTCTTCTATGAAGAGTGAAGACAATGTCATAAGGGAATGCAAATGACTTAATTAAAAAGTTTTACATAAAAGTTTTTTATGAATGGCTTTTCTTTTCAGCAAATAACAGAACAGGTGAATATTTGCCTAGAATATTGATTGTTAAATCAAATCACAGTGTCTGCCACACAGGAATAACTTAGGCATTTGTACTAGATATGAGCCTGAGACATGTTTCTGCTAGAGGTTGTTAAAAGGCCTAAAACTCTGGCAGGCTGTAGGGCCCATGTGTTCTCTGTCTTGGCCACTGAAGCTCAGCCTGGTGCCCTGGAGGCCCTGTATCTCTTTCGCAGACTGAAGGATGCAGCTGCTGCTTTCCTGTTTGGAGACTCAGCCAGTAGCAAGGCTGAGTGTGCATCCCAGAGACTCCAGCACACGCAGGGGACACTGACACGGCTGGCTACAATGAAAACTGCATCCTTTTGTCAAAACAGTAGTAAAAAAAGTAATCACAGAATTTCTTGCCAAAACAAGAAAAACAAATTGCACCATAGAATGTCCTAGAAATTGTTACAGTCATGTAAGTGCCCTTACCAAACTGGATAGGGGAAGGACTTTGGTTTCTGTATCTGAAAGCTCAGGATATTGTTCATGTTCCTGACCTATATATGTAATTTATAACTGCAATTTCTATTTCCCAGGCTGCTGAAGCATGAAATGTTTCCCCCCTCCCATCCCTTCCATTCTCTATTGCACTGGAATATTAATAAAAAATAAATTGAGAGGTAGTGGTCAGATACCTGTCTGAAATGGAAAATTTTGAAACTGTGAAAAAGGAAGTAACTTCCTATTTTTGCTCAGCCTAGTTTTAAGGGAACAGGCATATCTACATATAATTTAAAGCATATACATTCAAATAATTGAGTCCATTCACCAAATTTAACTAACTACTAAGGTTAAAGTTCTAAATTAATAAAAAACTTTTCAGTATCACAGAATCACACAATTACAGAATGGTTCTGGTTGGAAAAGATCTTTAAGATTGAGTCCAACCATTAACCTAACTACCAAGTCCCATGCTAAACCATGTAATTGATCACCACATCTACACATATTTTAAACACCTCCAGGTGATTCAGCCAGCACCCTGAGCAGCCTATTCCAGCACTTAATAACCGCTTCATTAAAGAAGTTTCTTCTAATATCTAATCTAAACCTCCCCTGGTGCACCTTGGGACCATTTCCTCTCATTTTCTTGCTTTTTACTAGGCAGAATAAACCAACTCCCACCTCACTACAATGTCCTTTCAGGTAGTTCTAGAGAGCAGTAAGATCTCCCCTCACCCTCCTCTTCTCCAGGCTGAACAACCCCAGTTCCCTCATACATTACTCGTAAGACTTGTTCTCCAGACCCTTGACCATATTTGTTGCCCCTCCCTGGACATGCTTCAGCACCTCAATATCTTCCTGGTAGTGAGGGGCACAAAACTGAAATATGTACTCAAGGTGCAGCCTCACCAGTGACAAGTACAGGGGCACGATCACTAGTTCAGCTGGCCACACATCCACACAAGCCAGGATGCTGTTGGACTTCTTGACCACCTGGGCACACTGCTGGTTTTAGTGTTTTTAGCACACTGCACTATTAAGCGCCTTTTGATCAACACCCCCAAGTCCTTTTCCTCTGGGCAGCTTTCCAGCCACTCTTCCCCAAGTCTGTAGTGTTGCGTGGGGTTTTTGTGGCCTAAGTGCAGGACCTGGTGCTTGGCTTTGTTAAATCTCATACAATTGTCCTTGGTCCATCAATCCAGCCTGTCCCTCTGTAGAGTCTACACATCCTCAGACAGATCAACACTCCCTCCATTTTGCATTAATTCATACTGAAGTTGTACATTCTGCAACAGAAACCAGGAGTGCATGATTCATTTCCTTCATTTTTTAGGGTAGGAAAACCAGTAGTATGTAAAAAAAGGTTGCATGCAATTGACACAGCTGCTCTAGCACACACAAAGAAAAATAAAGTAATGAAGACTACAAAAATTTTCTATCTACTTTTGACAATCACTGGTCCTTTTGTCTCTGAACTGTTGCACCTCATAAATAAAAGAAGTATGTTAGCTCTCTGTGTAAACTTTATGTGAAAGAAGAATATTAAAGGTGTTGAGTATCTGTTTAAAATAAAACACACAATTAAGTTCTCTCTGCATTTGGTTCTGAGACTGTAGAAAACTGACAATTTTTCAGAAGGCTCTCTGTTAACTGACAAACTAAAACTGCAGATGAATAAGGAAGAAAGCTCAGAAAATCAAATAGCAGTAGGTAAAGAAAGTACAGTTTGCAAGTATCATTTGCAAATTATAGTATTAAAATTCTAGTCAAAGGTTTCAGTGGCAATTATTTTAATGAGAAACGGATTCACAGAACTGGAAACCCTCTAGTGACTATAAATGAAGCAAAAATGTTGGAAATTTAACCTGATCTCATGTCAGTGTCTCTTGGCTATATTTTATGGGTTTTATTTTCCTTTATGACATCCCTAAAACTGAATATTGAGTTATACATGTATTTTTCATTCATCTGTACCTTTGTGAGTTAAAACTGACCTGTGTCCATTCACATTACTCCAGTGCCTCCTGGCTCCATAATCTTAATAGTCTAGGTATGTGTCCATACTAGTACTGAATAAACGATACTTGTTTCACAGACAGCCTAGTATCTAACATGAAATGTTCAAGCCAGCAAAACTCTCTGCTTTGGTGTGATATGCTTTCAGGGCATTGAATAATTTTGTACAGTCAAATGGTACTCTAACAAAAAAAAAATCTTCAGGTTGCAGATAATGGATTACAATGGAGTGCCTTAGGTATATTATTCATTTCCATAAGACACATGATTTCAGGCATTAACTGGCTTGGTTGTTAAAGCACAGTGCTACTAAGAGTATCCTACTAAAACTGTATTAAAAATTACACAATATGCACATAGACACAGACAAACTACTATTTTCATATCAGTCAATGTGAGGCTGAAATTTACATAGAGATATTTAAAAACAGCTAGAGTACAGCTAGTAAGAAACATTTGTAATAATTGTAGATAAAGATTAGAAAGTCTGAAGAAGAAAAGTTAAAGTTACAAGAAGTTAAGTCTCATTCAGTTGTACTGAAACAGTATATAATTTTCTACAGAATTAATTTATTAAATAAAATATTTTTCCTCAAAAGCTGTTGAGGCAAGTTTACATGCACAAAGGTTTTTTTGGAGGGTCTGTAAATAGTTTATAACATAGATTAACTCTAATGATGAAATATACTTCTGGAAAAAAAGAAAAACAAAATGAGATCATGAGAACTGGACGAGAAAATCCTCCTCCCAAGAGCCAGCAATGAAAAGAGGTAACAGAGGTCCCAAGGTGATCATCCAAACCCTGGGTGTCCACTCCGTCAAGGCAGGTGGTTCCTGCTCATAATTCTCCCATAGCAACTATAAAATTTATGTGAGTTCCTGCTCAAATTCCCTATGGGCTGTTCCTACTTACAGTATTGTTATTGGTGACTAGAGAACAGCCTGGTCAGGAGCAGCTGCTTACATGCTAGCAGTTTATCAACTTGTGTGCACACAAATTATTAGGTCCTCTAATATAAATCAAAAGCAGGGGCAGGAACAGTGGGGAAAGAAAGGGTGATGCTATGCTAGTGACAGTCACTTCCCAGGAGGGCCCACAATAATAACAGTATTGGGGTTTGCAGGTGCAAGGTCACAAGAACATGGAACTAGGCTGCCACAGAGGATCTGGAAAATAGTTCCACAGCAGCTTACATTTAAGGTTTTACAGCTGCAACTGAAAGGCAGGTTACTGAGGTATAAATGGAAGATAGCAATATAAAATCTAATGACACTTAAAGCATTGTGCACATAATTATTAAAGTATTATTAAATATTTTAAAAAGTTTCTACTGATTTTTTAGACCAAAAGATTAACAGATTAACTGCCCAATAATTCAAATAACACAGAACTATCTCTAAAAATCTGTATTTATATGGACCCTCTTTTTTCCTGATATTTTCAAATACTATCAAATATTCCAGTTTCTCTTAAGGGATATTAATAAGATCACAGGTCAAGTCCTGTTTTCAGCGTTTACTAGTCAAAGAGAAAACATTTATATAAACATGCTCTACTATTTTTTCCTTTGACATTCTAATACAGACTTCACAGAAACAAAGATTTTATCACCTTCAGGCAGCATTAAATATTTAATTACAATGTTTTGATAAAATGCTTCCCACACCACTGTTCTTTTCTATGAAGACTGATAACAATCTAGTGCATTAGCTTATGTGAAAGATCATTTCCTTTAACAAGTTTGAGGTGAATATTAAGGTAAAGTATTGGATTATTTGTTACATTTTCTTAGGTTTCTCTCTAGTTTGAAAATTTTGGTAGTTCACATGAAAGCACTACCATGGGGAATCTGTTCAGATTTAATATTTCACAAATAATTTTTTATAACTTAATTCAGTTTCTATTATGTTGTATTCTTTCTCAAACAATCAAAATTGTGCATTTCACATTACATATATCTCCTTTACAAATTGAAAAAAAAAAACAAATACATTTTGCTGGTTTGCACCAGGATGAAGCCAATTTTCTTTTTACTGTTTTTTTTTTTCTTCAGTGAACTCTCTTTTTTAAGCAGCACACTTGGTGAAAGTAACAGCAAGTTTTCCAGCTAGTGGACTGGTAGGGCCCAAATGTTTATAGTTACTGCAGAGAGACCAAGAACACTTTGCTCCACTTGTTTAATCTGCTGCTTTGGACACTAAAGGAGCAGAAGAGTTGTACCACAACCCTCCCGTAGCAAGGAGCGGACTAGACAGACGGCAAAATTGGCCAACCAAAATATTCCATCCATATATTCCTAACACTCGGTATAAGTTCAGGGATCACAGAAGTCAAGCTCTTCTTTCTTCTCTTCCATTCATAGCCTGCATCCAGGGAGGATTCTGTCTATTTTAAAAAACATTTTACTTTTTTTTGTTTACTTTTGTTTTTTAAATACCTTAAGTATGTCAATACAGAAATCCCAGGTATTGTAGAAATGAGGTTATACAGGACAAGCTCTACAAACTACGAACTAGCTGTTTGTAAGCTATTATAACAACTGTTTTCCTTTGTGAAGGTCAGGTGGAGAATATATTTGGGGAGGGGGTGGGGTTGTGGGTGGTTAAATTAGTATCAGTAAAGCTTACCTGATTTTGGAACAAAACTCTGGAGATTACTAGTTTAATTCTGACAGGCTTCTCTTCACAACACTGAACAGGCCTTTGCTCTTGTTGGAGATGGTTTGGTGACTTGGTATGTGGAAGCACAACATCCCTTGTTGTGCCTCAGACAACTCAGGATGAGGCAACCCTGAAGAGTGCAGCTGGGATAACAGGCTATCCCCCTTTCCCCCTGACTCCTCTCTGGCTTTCCTCCCATGGTAAACTTCCAGCTGCTGCTCTGTGCATGTGCTAACCACCAGGGCTTCCTTTGGCTCCTTTGAAGAAGCCCCCCCGCACCTTACCCCGTTCTACTCTGGCGCTGGAATAGGGTGCCCAAGGAGATGGTGGAGTCACCATCCCTGGAGGTATTTAAACACCGTGTAGATGAGGCACAAACTCTAATGGGTTGTTTGTTTGTTGGGTGGTTTTTTTTTTGGGGGGAGGGCGGTGGGGGTTGATAGTTGGATGTGGTGATCTTAGAGGTCTTTTCCAACTGTGACAATTCTGTGATTATATGGAATGTCAGACTGTACAGTCTTCCAGACTCCAGAACCTTCCAGACCAACGAACTGTGCAGGTGCAAGGTATGGTGCCACCTCCAAGGATGGTCTCTGGGGGACACAATTTATAAAAGAGGTAAAAGTGCAACACACCCTAGTCGCCCCACCACCTACAAACCAGGACCCCGAGGCTTGCAGAGCAGGACGACACCCGAAAAGACCTTGCTGGAATGAAGGAGTGGTGACATATCTGTCCTATCTTCTCATCTGTCTTTCCGTCTTTCATGTCTTTCTTCTTTTCCTTTTCTCCTACGAGTTGAAGTGTTACAAAACCCCAGCCGTTTCGCTAGTTCGCTCCATTCGCCGGTTAGAGCAGTTGTTACTTGTGAGTTAACGTCTTCGTAAATTGCCCGCCATTGGCGCCTGAGATGTGAGCTCTTAACAAAGCATTGTTCTACTGTTCCTCCAGGCCATTGCCGTGGCTGTTTTCATAGCACTGCCGCCGAAGCGGGACTCGCGCACTTCTGAGGTACAAAAAGATTCACCTTCCTCAAAACCCACTGAGTGGGATGAGACAGCTGTATAGAATAGACGAGATATTATTTTTACTCAATATAATAATTAGCATCAGTTTTACATGTAGTATTTAGGGCAAGAAAGAAGAGCAACAAAGCTGGTGACGAGTCTAGAGCACAACTCTTGCGGGGAGTGACTGAGGGAACTGGAATTGTACCGTGTGGAGAAAAGAAGGCTGAAGGGAGATGTCATCGCTCTCTAAAACTACTTGAAAAGAGGTTGTAGTGAGGTGGGGGTTGGTCTCTTCTCCCAGGTATCAAGTAACAGGACAAAAGAAAATGGCCTCAAGTATTCTGACACTTGGTCATTTTGAAAGCTCTTTGAAGCTATGCAGAAATTGAGCTTTTTTCCATATACCTTCCACAGCTTTCATTCACAAATTACAGTTTTTCTGCAGTGGAAAATGGTCCACTGAAATTTTTGTACACATCGTTGAACAAGACTAACTTTTTACCTTAAAAATTAACATATTTTTTTAAATAATGTTTTAACCTTTCTCTACTCTGTATTTGCTTTTCATAGACTAAAATTTGCCCTGTAGTATATTTATGTACTTCCTAACAAATGGATGTTTACCTCTCTGTATTTATATTTTGACAATAGCCTTTGATAGTCCTGTGATAGTTAATTATTTAAAAAGAATTAGATCAATATAACTTGCTTAGTTTTAGCCAATTTATCAATAGTTGTAATTAGGTATTTTATACTCACACGGAGACACACATTCAGGAATTCCTTTACCCTATTTTAAACCATTTAGCTAAAATAATATTAGATATTTTTGCTAGTTTAATGTTTGCTGTTGAATACGTCATATAATATTCCAGCCAACATAAACCTCTCCTTAGTACAAAGCTAATTTTGAAGCTCGGCATAAAATTTTTATTTTTGTTGTTTTCCATCATAACTGATGAGTAAGTTTTAGCAACACATGATGATTTAAAACAACTTCTGCTGTAAGAAAGCTGTGATTTCCACATTATATTGTTTTGTGTTCAGCTCTTTCTGAAAATTCTATTTAAACCTGGAAATGTAAGACATTGCAGAAATAATTTTTTAAAATCACATTTGAACTATAAAAGTTGTGAGAGATTTTGAATTATATGACACAATGAACTGGATGTCCAAAAAGAGTAAATCTTTCAGATGTTGTGCAAATTATTGGTACAGAGTAAATTTTAAGTGTGATGATTTTAGGCCTTGTTAGTGATTTTTAGGTACTTTTGTCAGCAGTTAACATACTGTTCCAATAAGAAAAGTTAAGGGAGTATGAGAGTCAACACTATTGGCAGGGTAGCTTCTATTACAAAGTGTTGTTTATGGCACTGTGTTTCTAAATCTGGTAGCGTGCATTCATTTTAGTATGTCCGGTTTTCACTCCTGCTTTCAAATGTTGTTCCCATGTCACACAGGTGAATGAAACAGGTTCTTTGGGCATGGTGACAAATTGGGCTTTTGGAAATAAATGCAAGTTTCTGTACTGCGAATGAATGTGTGGTACACAAGGTCATTCCTGTAAACTCTACCAATATGCACTAAGACAAAATAATTCAGATATATGTCTGGCTGACATAATTGTGATGGAATAACTGTAAGAGTAAATACAGATACATCTAGAAATTAATGATTTTTTGGTGCAGATTGCACAATTTTCGCAGGAAATAAGGATACACCAGAAGTCCTTCTGTTGACACACACAACATCCCCTTGAGGGTTTCTGCTTTGCCCAAATAACTACAGCAGCAGAATCTCCTAATGTAAACATCTCTGAAGCAAACTGAATAATTAGTTTTTAGTATGGTCACAGAACCTCTGATTTCATCCAAAGGAGAAAAAAAAAAAAAAAAAGCTAAACCAAAAACATTTCAAATATTCACTGAAATCCTAAAAAAACCACACTCACTACCAATCCATGAACATGACTGTGTTTTTAATATTGCTGTCAAGCAGAAACTACAGTATATAAAAATGTTTCCATAAGCATTATAATCCACAGAATATTATGAAGACAATCACAGAATATACATCCTAAAAAAGAAATATCTCACATAGCTGACATGCAAACAGAATTAAACACATTTCTGTGCAGAAAGAATACTCAAAGAGAGATGACAACTGCAGCAAAGTAACCTCCAGCCTCTCTCAAGGGATAACATTGTCTTTGGGATAACAGGAAGTATAATCTTAGACTACACTTCAGGAAGTGTGAATATGCAGTATGTTATGCTAAAATCTTGTTTATGAGCAAAAGTTAACACCCTTACATGTAAACAAAAAACCTGTTGTTAATATAATTTAAGTCTAAGCAGTCTAATAAAAAAATCATTATTAATGCACATCTAATTACTACAGGAAGAGAAAGAATATGTGTATGTAGAAAAAAGTTTCAGGAATAGTGTAGTAGTTAAAATTGCTACACATGCACTTCTACATTTCTATGCTTTTTGCTCATACTTCATGCTTCTCCTGCTCCTCTGGGTCCTGAGGCTGGTGGCTTCATTCTGGCGTTACGTATTAGTTAGCATCTGAAGACTTTTGCTGGGAGGAATACGATGTTCATGTTGACAGCTTCTTCTTTGTCACTCCAGAGTCCACCTGCGGTCATTTTAATGTTTGCTAATATGTTTTTATACATTTTGTCTGCTCATATTGCTCTGTGACTCCAATTTATATTTGAATTTACTGTATATGGTGAATTTCACAATTTCTAGATAGTATTTCTTTGTCCTTTGTTGCCTCTAAAAGCAGGTCTGCATTTCTTTAATCTATCATGTGTGAGTTGTTTATGGCTGTGGTGTTTCCAGTGCTAGGCATGTTTCCTATCCCTCTTTCCAGGCCTACACTCCACCGTGAAGTGTCCTGCATCTCCACTTCTCAAGGCCTCTGCTGCCACAGTAGATCTGTGTATTTCTGCATTGCATCATTGTGTTAGAGTTGTAAAACTATGATTGTACCATATAAAGATGACCAAAAATTAAAAAAAAAAAAAATATCCATGTAGACACCTGCTCAATTAGAAAAATTGCTGCTACAGCTAAATCAAGTAAAAATAAAGCAGGCAGGTCAAGAAATTTCAGACAAAAACTCTATCCTAAGGCCTTGTAAACCCAGTACAAAGCTAATGACGTGTTACTAGCAATGGCAATACTGTACTACAGGGCTACTCAGCTACAAATACTAGACTGTGTGTTCATGAAAGAGCCTGGCAAATCAACAATAAAGCAAAATACAGTTGAAATACAAGGCACATTTTGTGAAGCAAAGAGGAATCTGTATGCCTGTAATACACTGCAATGCATTTTACAAATACATTAACCAACTTAGTTGTCCACACTCAGGAAAATGCTAATCGATGTGAGAATGTTTAGCGTGGATTGAATGGGAAAATAGGACTTTTAGTGATTATTAAACACCAGCTATGTAGCGCTGATATGTGTTAATTGGGCAATTATAAAGAGATTATTTAGCTGGGAAGCACAGGTTATCATGCAATTTACATTTTCCACAATAGAGTCATGTCTTTTTGGAGCTCTGCCATTAACACAACAGATAAATGTTTTGTTTTTCTGGCCCTATAAGGAACTAAGTAGCCAGAAAACTAATCCTAGAAGATTACTTCTTTCTGAGAATTTAAAAGGAATATACTTGAAAACTTCCTTTTTTTACACAGGCCATTCTCCTTCAGATTTTCCATGTCTCTCCCGTTTTACATTTCCTTTCACAAAACAATTCCTCAGTCAAACATTCAAAACATGATTTGGAACACTGTACAGACTATTTACAAACTATATGAAGTGGCAATGACATATGTAGTATTAGTATGCACTTTCAAAGATCATTAAATAGACTGGTGTTCATCTATGCCTATCAGATTACTGATTAAGGTATAAGTTATGTTTTGAATTTATTCTGAACTTGTGCTGAAAATGCCATTCTAGTATTTGTTGCTGAACAAAAGATGCATGAAGTAATGACAGCAAAAGAACTTGTTACTATTTAAAATGTTTATAATATATCCATATATCCCTTAACATCAACGTTTGAAACTGTCAGGATATATGGTTTTGTATGTATAAATATAGATATACATTTAGTAATCCTGTTTATATTCTTAAATATCATTATGGTGTCTGACTTCTATGAAACAAGATAAATAAATCCTCCATTAAAATAATAATATCCCATTTTTAAAATAAAAGTTTGACCATTCAGCACACACACAGATCTGATGCAGAATTTGCTTTGTCTATACATTTAACTGCCCCGATGGCTATTTACAAAAGAGATTAGGACTGAGGAGGAGATGCTCAGATCTCTGGTAGCTAAATGTTTTTACAGTGGGTTCCTGTCATGAAAAAGTGGCAACAAGAAACTGAAACCCAGCTGATTCAAAACTAAGATCTGTCACATTACATTCAATGTTAATGCATCTGACTTTAACTCTCTTTACATGTAAATGGTTCTCATTCTGACTCCATTTCTTGCTTTACCAACACGAAGACATGAATTAGTCAGGGGACTTCATAAAAGTCTGATCATGCCCAGAGCTAGCGATCTTCACTTTCTGCAGTTCAGTGGCTATTTAATTTTAATTGCTCCCCAAGCTTAGGCCAATTCCGGATGGCAAAAGCAGGGCAAGAATCATTCACTGCTCCTTTGAAGTTTGAAAAGCCTGAGTTCAGATTGCCTCAGGCTCTCATTCTTACATTTATGTGAAAATGTAAGCTACTGAACACTTCTGTTGAACATCTACAACACTAACTTAACAGGAAATATCTTGTAAAGTGCAGCATGAGTTTTTTCCTGTGGATTTCATCTTAAATAACTTAATAAAAATAATTGAAAAATGTACAAAAAATTTAGGAATATCATGCTAATGAGTTTGGATAGGTGTAGACTGAGTATCATATTGCACAATCCCTTCATTAAACTTCTTTGGGAGGATTACTACATCTGTGTATAGCCCCAAGTGCATATGACAGGTAAATCATAACTATACTTCTTCAGTATGCAAAAGTTTCTCACAAAGCAAAAGCAATAAATGTTGCCCTGTTGATGGTTTTGCAAAAAGATGAGAGAAATAATTTTTATCCTGTCCCTTCATCCCTCTTTCTTTCCTCGCCAATAGCAAAATTCAGGCTTCATGAAGGAAATGACTTCGAGCTCTGAGAAAATTGAAAGAGTGAATCACTACAGGAGATAAACTAAAGCTGATGGTGGTGCAGAGAATAACATATTCCCTTGTTCCCTTGTGGGGGTTTCTTCATGGGGAATGCTTTTTAACAGGAAAAAAAGAAGTTTGCAGCAATACCAAAAAGGTATCTTCTCTTGAAAGAAGAAAGGAGTACATTAAAATATATTTTTCTGTATGCAGTGGCACTAAATTAAAAGTTGAAGAAGCAGAAGTGTGACAGGATGAAGCTAAGTCTTCAGTGAAAGTAATGTAATTATATACATTAAAGGCAAAAATACATTGCCTAATATAAGTGTTTTTGTCTTCCCACAATTGTATTATATCTGTGCTGAGTTGACCAGACAAAAGTGCAGACAAAAGACAAGGGAAGGTGGGGGGACAGAGCAGAAAATTACTTGTAAACATTCGTGTGTCTTGAAGATTTGGCCAGTATTTACCACAGCTACTGCAGAAGCTTAAAAAAAGCCCCACCAAATAAAACACTAGGTTCTAAGAAACCAAATTGTAATGCAACATGCTTATGGTCTTTCTAATTACATATTTATCCAAGCAAAAGCCTTCCTTTCTGTTTGGGTTTTCCCCTCAAGCTATGACTAAGAGTCTCCTCATCATCAGAAGTGCTTTGTGTACTCATCTGCTGGTTAGAATTTTGTCTTTCTACTTGTTTTCCCAGCATGACATTCTTCAAAAGACGCTTTATAACATAAGAGCTATAGCTGCAAATTGCCCCATAATCTTAAAAATAAATGTGTCAAATAGGTTTAGTGGCTTTCAGGAGTAGAAATATTTCAGAGTAGAAATACTTCCTATTAAATAATCTGTTTAGTTGCACTCTTACATTTAGCATTATTCTTTTCTTAAAATTACAATACCTAGCAACAACAGAACGTATTGTTTTTAAAATACTTTCATTTCACTGTTAAATTATAGGTATTCTACAAGTTCAAATATTTAATCTTTTTTTGCTGATTTTAAGCCAGTTTTTATTCTGTTTTGTTTAAGGTGGGTTTTTTCCTGTTCTTTATTTTTAAAAATCAGTATCATTTAACTTAGAAATTCAGTAGCAACAAAATTCTACACTGAGTTTTATAAGAGTCAAAATGTCATCAATCCTTTCCAGAAGTTAGCAGGCACCCTACTTTGTTTTCTAAGAGCTGAAGTGCCCATTCTATAGAAGTAGTTATCTATTTCTGTATATCTAGTGATGTATTCTTAGATAGCCAGTCACCAAACTCATAAAATAACCATAAATTTCACAACGACATTGGAATTTATATTAAGTAATATGATACTTAGATTAAAAATATTTCTAAGCTAAATTAATTTATACTTGAAGTTATGATTCATTTATTGGATTTTTGGATGTCTGCAGGAACAAGAAATAAACTTCTGAAAACATGCCACATTCTACAAAAAACGTATTTTTCAAGAATAACACATGATTATTTGGTTGCCCATGATTGTCTGAGAGAGACGGAATCTTCAGCCCCTTCCCTGGAGGCGTTCAAGGCCAGGTTGGATGGGGCTTTGAGCAACCTGGTCTAGAGGGTAGTGTCACTGCCCATGCAGGGGGTTTGGAACTAGATGATCTTTAAGGTCCTTCCAACCCAGACCATTCTATGATTCTATGATATCAAATTTTCAGAAGTCATATAAATAAATAACCTAATATAAAAATAAATAAATGTTAGCGTTTTACAGGGGGGAGTTAGTTCTGGTTTTGGGGTTGCGGCTTGCGGTTTTTTCCCCTTTTACATAATAAGCTACTTACTACATATTTGGTACTCAGGTTGGTTAAGGACTATTTTCAAGTTTCGGGAAATGCCGAAGGGTTTCTCAAGGTTTAGTCTTGTGCTACTAAAGAAATATTTGGGGGTTGTTGTTTCAGTGGGAATAGAATCACGTTTGCCCTTTCAGAAGAAAAGAAGTAATCAGTATTTAGAATTCAGTATTCAGAATTGTGAAAATTCTGGAGACCTCTTAGTAAGTGACTTTCCAGTGACATATTTTTAATTTCCTATTTAATTTTTCCCTCTGACTTTATCTGGGGAGTTGAGGACTGTGCAGGGAAAGAAGAGTTTGCTTACCTTACTTCCTTCCCCTCCTTTTTATTTAAAAAAAAAATAAATACTTGTCACTATATTATATTATGTTACGTGTTTAATTGTTTGCCACCTGCTGGGGCTTCAGTTCATATTATGCAGAGACTTGGGCATTGGTCCATGCAGTTATTTCACGCATGAGAATTATCATTTTTAATTTGGCAGAAGTGAGCTAGTACCCCAGCATGTGTCCACAACATCAACCTCAAAAGAGCAGTAAAATGAGTCAACTAAGTTGATTAAGACAATAAAGCTATCAGGATAGCCTTGGGGCTAGCAAAAATGCTTACTCAATCCCATTTAGTGTTTATAATTGTTAGAGTTTTTTCCCATTTTTTTCTAATGTTGCTAAATGTGGACTACTAATTCATGTAGTAAATTAAAATGTCCATAAAGTGGTAATGCATCCTATAAATTTAAGAAATCACTCGTTAGAATTCTAATTATGGATATATTTCAGTGTAGCATGTAAAATACTGAATAGCATTTATTTAGGTAAAGTCATCATTTTATCTTTGTAGAAAACCTTCCCAAGTCTTCCAGGAATAAAAGTCTAATTAAGTTACAAAATAAAGACAGCTTTGTTACAGACACTTCATTTTCCGCTGCTAGCTTCCATGGAATAGTAAAACCTAGAAATACTCTGTTTAAAGTATAAAATAATGGCTCACTTGAAAATTATGAGTTTTTTTACAATCTGTATCCATGTGGCAGTGAGATAGAGACTTAAAGGATGGAAATTTCTTATGTAAGTGCTAAGATCTTATTCTTTCTCACTTTAACCACTGTGGACTGTAGTATAGAGCTAGTAAGTCTTTGACGCCAATCCTTACATTTTTTTTGTGTACAATGAAGAAAGTCTGAAAGTCATTAAAAGGAATTTGGCAGATTTTTATGTAGTTGTAAAGATCACAAATATGAAGTCTTCCTCTGAAAAATATTTTTCAAATGCATTCTCAAGAGATTTCAGTAGAATAAATTCCAAAACACAAATAGTCAAATATATAAACATCAAAATATGTAACCATCTAACTCTACTGTGTTTCAAAGTGTACAGATTATTTTTTCTTATACTCAGTGAAGACAGGGCCCAAATGATGACAGTCTCTTTAGAATGACATGACTGGTTCTCTCTTTCCTTCAATGGTCACGTATTCTGACCTTTTATTAAGCCTTTCTTCTGTTTCTCTGTATTTTTTTTTCAGTCAGATGCCAAAAGAGGACACAGTATTCACTGAGGCATTAAAAATATAGTTAATTAATTACCTGTATAGAGCTTCTATTAGTAAATCACACCAGACTCTCCTTTTTACTTCAATGGCATTATACTGAGCTGGTGTGGTGGGTTGACTTTGGCTGGCTGCCAGGTGCCCACTAATCAGCTCTATCACTCCCCCTCCATTAACAGAACAGGGCGAGAAACTACTGCAAAAAGCTCATGGGTAGGGATAAGGACAGAAGGATCACCCACCAATTACTATCATGGGCAAAACTTGGGGAAATTAATTAATTGTAAATGAAACAAGGCAGGATAATGAGAAATAAGAACTGCAGGGGGGCAACTTGCTTCACATGGTTTCCTCTCTACAGAGGGTAGAAACATGGACAGGTAGCTTGAGAGGAAAACAGAAATTGTGCAAGCAGCGAGCAATCAGGTTATGAAAGCTAAAGCCCTGAGAGAATTAATTCTGGCCAAGAACATCAAGGGCGACAAGAAAAGATTCTGCAGGTATGTCAGTGATAGAAGGAAGAATAGGGACAATGTGGGCCCTCTCTGGAAGGAAATGGGAAACCTGACAACCCAGGATATGGAGAAGGCTGAGGTACTCAATTACTTCTTTGCCTCAGTCTTCACCAGCAAGGGCTCTAGCAACACCATCCAAACTGCTGAAGGCAAAGGCAGGGACTGGGAGAATGAAGAGTAGGGACATACCCAGTTTGAGACCATCTGAGGAACCTTAAGTTGCACAAGTCCATGGGACCTGAAGAGAAGCATCTGCAGCCAAGGCAATGTGGAAAATAAGGAGGTGATTGGTGACAGCCAACATGGCTGTAGCAGAATCTCTGCCCTGATGCCTGAAGCACCCCCTCCTTCTCTTTGTTCACTGATCTTGATGTCTGCAAATTTGTTTCACATGTTCTCATTCCTCTCTCCCAGCAGCTGCCATGGAGCATTTTTTACCCTTTCTTAAATATATTATCACAGAGTCATTACCAGCATCACTGATTGACTCAGCTTTGACCAGTGACAGCTCTATCTTAGAGCTGAGTGGAACTGGCTGTGTCAAACATCAGGACAGCTTTTGGTGTCTTCTTACAGAAGCCACCTCAGCATCCCCCCTGATTACCAAAAACTTGCAGTGTAAACCAAACACAGGTGGAATTGAATTATTTGTTCATTGACTCCCCTGCTTTTTTTAAAACACAGGTTTAATACCAGACCATTAATTCTACACTTCATAAACTCTAATTTATCCTTTCATAAATACAATATTTTATATATTGTTACAGAATTTTGCACTGTTGAATCTGGACTTATCAAGAGCATGATGATATTTAATTTGAATATCTAGAGTTTTGGCAGCTCCTTACATCTCAGTGGCATCTACAAGTTTACAAATTGCTGTGTGCTTATATATATATGATGGTATAATTGGAAAGGCTACACATGTATTTATAGTCTGTCTGCATCAAACACTTTGTAATGTAGGGGATGTGAAAAAAATCCTCTTATTCTGCCAGAGAACCTTTCAGTGGGTGAATTTGCTCTTCCAACCTTGATAAACAGAGGTTTTAGATATAAACCTATTTTCCTCTCTTGAGGGATGAGAAACCTTGCACAGGGTTCTAGATAGATTGCAGCATCGGGCAGTCTTCAACAGCACAAAATTTAACTAGTCCAAATGCCAGATTCTGCACCTGAGATGAAGTAATGCCTGTTACAAGTAGAAATTGGGAGAGGAGTGGCTGGAGAGCAGCCCTGCAGAAAGGGATCTGGGGGCCCTTGTCAACAGCAGACTCAATATGAGTCAGCCGAGTATCCTGGCAGCCAAGAGGGCAAACCACATCCTAGGGTGCATCAAAAGCAGTATAACCAGCCCATCAAAAGACATGATTCAGCATTGGTGTGGCCTCACCTTGAGTACAGTGTGCAGTTCTGGGTCCCCAAAATTTAAGAAGGATGTGAAGGTCCTTTAATGCATCCAGGGGAGGGCAACAAAGCTGGTGAAAGGGTCAGAAGGCATGTCATATGAGGAGGAGCTGAGGGGTGACCTCATTGCTCTCTACAGCTTTCTGAGGAGAGGAAGTGAAGAGGTAGGTGCTGATCTCTTCTCTCTGGGATCCACTGATAGGGCATGTGGGGATGGTTCAATGCTGCAACAGGGGAGGTTTAGTCTGGACAGTCTGGGCAGTCAAACACTTAAATAGGTTTCCTAGAGAGGTGGTCGATGCCCCAGGCCTGTCAGTATTCAAGAGGCATTTGGACAAAGCCCTGAATGGCATGCTTTAACTTGTGGTGAGCCCTGAGTTGGTCAGGCCAAGATTATCAGTGTAGGTCCCTTCCAGCTGAAATTATTCTACTCTATGCTATACCATGTTATGCTATGCTATGCTGTGCTATTCTTAATTTACAGTTTAGAAATTGAATATAATTTGAAATATTTTTTTTACAATAATGGTTAACTGAACTATTGTTTCCTGAATTTTATATTTTAATTAATTAATTAATACTTTTAGTAGAAATACTTTTTTGATCTTTCTCCAGTGTTTTGGGAAAATTTCTGTTTTCCACACATTCTTGAAAACAAATACCAGTTCTTCAGATTCATCTTTCATTACTACCTGAAGTCCTCCACGATGTATTTTGCCAGGACCAACTACCTTAAACACACAGATTTCTCTAAATATTCTTTAAGTTCTTCTTTTTGTGTTGCAGCCTGGCTTCTGACTCCCTACTAAAATTATTTTTATTAAATAGCTATATATTTGGAGTAATGCAAAAAAATCTCTGGGAACTTCAGCCTTCTAGTCTGTAATCCATTCCTTGCAATCCTCCTCAAACTAATGGATCTATATTTTATTTTGCTGCTTTTTCACTTAACTGTGTTTTACTTACATCAATGGCAAAAAGCTATTCAGGTATAATCACACTGAAAAAATGTTAGCCATGTCAGTCCACTTTTATTCCCTGGTCCCAATTTCTGTAATAAGTTTCTTGGTTTTTTGCTTGTTTGGCAGAGCAATTTATTTTACACCTTCTATTTTTGCTAGGTGTTGCAATTCCCAATAAGGTATAAGTTCACAAAGCAAGTTCAGCAGTTATTTACAAGTCCATCATGAGGGTAACAAACACATCAGTCAAGACTTTCCTAAATAAAGGACTGTTAGTCTGACTTTGGTACCAGGGAAGCTGATGGAACAGATCATCCTGAGTACCATTATGCAGTACATACAGAACAACCAGGTGATCAGGCCCAGTCAGCAAGGCCTTTGACAAGGTTTCCCACAGCATTCTCCTAGAGAAGCTGGCTGCTCATGGCTTGGATGTGCACACTCTTCGGTAGATAAAAAATTGGTTGGATGTCTGAGTCCAAAGAGTTGTGTTCAATGAAGTTAAATCCAGTTGGTGGCTGGTCACAAGTGGTGTTCCCCAGGGCTCAGTGCTAGGGTCTGTCCTGTTTAACATCTTTATTGATGATTTGTGTCATGGTTTAACTCAGAATCGAAAAATAAACCAGAGAGAACAATGCGCTCAATCTCCTCCCACCCGGGTAGGGAAGGAGAGAGAGAATTAGGAGAGAGACTTCGCTGGATTGAAAACTAAATTAGGCAGCTTTAATTATATGTACAATTATATACAAGTATGTTCAGGAATGTGCAAAAGCCTCTTGCCTCCCCCCACCCCAAGCAACTCCCCGGCACTCTCCTGAGCTGTGAGCAGTCCCGAAATGTCTCAGCCCGATGTCTGAGATAACAGCAGAGCAGACAGGGCTGTGGGGAGAGTTATGAGGGTCAGGGCTGAGCCTGGGGTCGACGGTGATGGATGGATGGAGTCCTCCCCAGACACCGGCCATGGATGGAACAGAAGGGAAGAAGAAGCAGGAAGGAAGTTGTCTTCTCTGATCTCTGACCTTCCTTGGAGCTTACGTAGATATATGGAATGGAATACCTTTGGTCAATTCTGCTGTCTGTCTAGTCCAGCTCCCCTTTTTGGGGGTCACAGATACAATTCTCCTGCCCCAGTAGCCTCTGTAGCAGCAGAGCTAAGAAGTGACCTTGGAGTCTCAGCAGTAACATAAACATTCCAGTGTTATCAGTCCACTAGCTGGAACACTTGTTGCTAGTTAAAAGAAAGCTTACTGAAGGGAAAAAAAAATCAGTAAAAGGAAAATTAGCTTCATCCTGGCTCAACCCAGGACATTTGGATGAAGGGATAGAGTGCACCCTCAGTAAGTTTGCAGAAGACACTAAGTTGGGTAGAAGTGTCAATCTGCTTGAGGGTAGGGAGGATCTGCAGAGGGATCTAGACAGGTTTGATTGATTTGCTGAGGTCAATTGTATGAGTTTCAATAAGGCCAAATGTTGGGTCCTGCACTTTGGCCACAACAATCCCCAGCAGTGCTACAGGCTTGGGGAGGAGTCGCTGGAGAGCTGCCCAGCAGGGAGGCACCTGGGGATGCTGATTGACAGCTGGCTGAAGATGAGCTGGCAGTGTGCCCAGGTGGCCAAGAAGGCCAATGGCATCCTGGCCTGCATCAGAAATACTGTGACCAGCAGGACAAGGAAGGTGATCCTGCCCCTCTACTCGGCCTTGGTGAGGACACACCTTGAGCACTATGTGCAGTTTTGGGCACCTCAGTATAGGAAGGATACCGAGGTGCAGAAGAGGGTGCAGAGAAGGGCAACTAGGCTGATTAGGGGTCTGGAGAACAGGTCTTAAGAGGAGAGGCCGAGGGAGCTGGGGCTGTTCAGCCTAGACAAGAGGAAGCTGAGGGGAGACCTTATTGCTCTCTACAGCTATCTGAAAGGAGGTTGTAGTGAGGTGGGTGTTGGCTTCTTCTCCCTAGCAGCTAGTGATAGGACAAGAGAAAATGGGGTCAACTTGTGCCAGGGGAGGTTCAGATTGGATATTAGGAAAAATTTCTCCACAGAAAGAGTGGTGAGGCATTGGAACAGGCTGCCTAGGGAGGTGGTGGAGGCACTGTCCCTAGAGGTGTTCAAAAAAAGTGTGGACGTGTTTTAGGAGATGGTTTAATGGGTAGGGGTTGTAGGGTGGACAGTTGGACTTGATTTTGAAGATCTCCTCCAACCTTGATGATTCTATGATTCTATGATTCTTTGAAATGCATAAGTGGCACTATGAATAAGTAAGCAGCCTTTGCATTATTTAAACTTGCACAAGATGTTTATGAGATAGTTGGAATTCAACAAGTTATCATAGAATCATGGAATGTTTTGGGTTGGAAGGGACCTAAAGATTATCTAGTTCCAACTTCCTTGTCTTGGGCAGAGATATGTCCCACTAGACCAGGTTGCTCAAAGTTCCATCCGATCTGGCCATGAACACTTCCAGAGAGGGGTCATGCACAACTTTGCTGGGCAAGCTGTGCCAGTGTCTCACCACAATCACAGTAAAGAATTTCTTCCTAATGTCTAACCTAAATCTTCCGTCTTCCAGTTTAAAGCCATTCCTGCTTGTCCTCTTACTACATGCCCTTGTAAAACATCCCTCCCCAGCTTTCCTGTAAGCTCCCATCAAGTATCTCACCACCCTCACAGAAAAAATAATTTCTTCCTAATATCTATCTAAGTCTGCCCTCTTTCAGCTTAAAACTGTTACCCCTCATCCTATCACTACAGTCCCTTGTAAAAAGTCCCTCCTCAGCTTTCCCGTAGACCCCCTTCAGGTACTGGAAGGCTGCTAGAAGGTCTCCCCCGAGCTCTCTCTTCTCCAGACTAAACAACCCCAACTCTCTCAGCCTGTGTTCATAGGAGAGGTGCTCCACCCCTCGGATCATCTTCATGGTTCTCCTCTGGACTTGCTGAAGGAGCTTCATGTCCTTCTTGAGTTGGGGGCTCCAGAACTGGATGTAGTACTGCAGGTGGGGTCTCACGAGAGCTGAATAGAGGGGAGAATCACCTCCCTTGATCCACTGGCTATGGTTCTTTTGATGCAGCCCACGAGGTGGTTGGCTTTCTGGGCTGCAAGCGCTCATTGCCAGCTCATGTTGAGCTTCTTGTCCACAATCGCTCCCAAGTCCATCTCCTCAGAGCTGTTTTCAATCCATTCTCCACCCAACCTGTATTTGTGCTTGGAATTACCCCGATCCATGTGCAGGACCTTGCACTGAGCCTTGTTGAACTTCATGCAGTTTGCACGAGCCCACCTCTCAAGCCTGTCAAGGTCCCTCTGAAGGGCATCCTTTCCCTAGAGTGTGTCAATCACACCACACAGCTTGGTTTCATCAGCAAACTTGCTGAGGGTACACTTAATTTCACTAGAAAACTGAAAAGTTGTTTTCAAACATGACAAGCAACTAAACAAAAAGCTAATAAGCAGGATGTCTGTAGGCCAAGTGCTAATGGAGGTCAACACCTGTGTTATTGTAGGATGAGGGCCTGCTGACTATAAAACAACCAAAATAAAATATTCAGAATAGAATGAACTGCATACCTAGTTTCTCATATTAATTAAAGCTGATTCATAACTAGGTTACAGGTAAAATAACTATGAAATTAAAATTTGAACTATAGATGCATTATAATTAGTTGAAAAGGACATGATGTACAAGAAACCAATTAAAATAACGTAAAGGAAAAAGGTCACAGGAATTTTGCTGCAAGCTGTTAGTTTCTAACAGAGTGAGTAATATGTGACATGAATGATTCTGTCACAATAAAAGAAGCAACTGACTAATCCAAATGACGTTTGCAACTAGCTTGTCCCTAGAATGCCTACCATGACAGTAGTACAAAGTGAAGAGGTATATTTCAGAGTGGTTAGTTGTACCCAGTGCAGAAACAGATGCTGCCGTCAGTTGAAATCAGGAAGTTTCACAGCTGATCAAAGGTTATGAACTACCAACTGTGCCTCCATAAGTAATGGAAGAGACATACTCAGACAGAAAAATCAGTAACACATCATCAAGCAAGTTCTTGGAGTCTGTTGAAGCCAACTTTTAAATGCAGCGATTGAAGAAAGAGCTAAACTTTTTTGTTTCAAATCAGCAAGGGCAAAATTACTGCGTGCATGAAACTGAAAGATTAGCTGGCTAAAAAAAGATCATGGTGAATGGATAAATGTATTTTTAATGGAGAAAAATGTAGAAGACAGCATAGTAAAATCCATGTATCCAAATCAGCAGACATCACAGGAAATGGTACCTAAGTTCACCCAATGGACAGTTACATTACATTACATTAAGAACATTACAGCTAGAATGCATAGCCTAATGGAACATACAGGTATTATAGAGACACCTACATGGAAAAATCAGGACCTCAGCAATGACCCAAAATAAATAAGGTAAAAAAGAGCCCCAAATGAAATAAATAGAAAATCTGTTAATTTGCTAATTTCGATGTAAGATAAAAATACAAGCCTACAGTAATAAAAAGAAAAAATGCACAATTTGAGAATAAGATAGCAAGACATAAGAAGATTAAGTGGAATATTATAATTAAATCAATACAATTTAATAATAATTATTACTTAATAAATAATAAGATCATTTATGACTGAAAAAATACATTAATATTTTATGTTCTCATTCCTACTACATTCTGGGTTGTTAAAATGTGTGTACTCCACTCTGACCACATTTTTTTCCTTCATGGTTAGTTTTCAGGTAGATTGAGGATAACAATAACTGAATGTCATTTGGGAAGAACTTATGTGGAAAGCATATGGCTGGGCGAACAGAAGACACCATGACTAAATTTCTAATTCGGAAGTCTCAGATAAGTACTTGAAATTAGATGTAATTAAATGGGGAAATGACATCAGTTCTTCAAAAGGGAAAAAAAAGAAAGGTTCTAGGGAATCATAAACCACTTCTTACTATTTTTTGGGTATCCTCAGATCTAAAACTCCACCAAATAGTTAAACAATCTGTAAGTACCTAGGAGAGAATAAGCTGATGAAGAAATCTGGCAAAGTTTAATTAAAAAAATATATATAATTTCTAAATTATTATTTTTGTGGGATAGTTGAGCATGTTTCATGTGACTTTTTTATAAACAGACATAAGAAGTACAGTCTAAGTGAGTCCTTTTCATTGGCTTCTAGGGAGATGATGGTAAGAATGACAAAAAGCAAGATCATTACCAATCAGAATTAATTTGCTATCTGAAAGTTTGTAAGTGCAGTAAAAACACTTGAAGAGTCAACTGTCAAAAAGGGAATCACCTTCTAGAAAACATTTCTGAATCTTATAAATATGGGAAGATTACAGTCAATCACAAACTGAAAGTAAATATGTCATAATGTAGCAAAAGCTCAACCTCACAATCATTGTAGCTGAATTTATAAACAGGAGTTTGACGTAAAATATTTGAAGTGATCCACACACTTTACTTGAAATTGATAACTTGGAGTTGCGTCAGTTTTGGGCGCCGTACTTGAAGTATATCAACTAGAAGTTTGTGAACCAGACAGGTCACAAAGAAAAGTGACAAGAATGAGGTCTGGAAAGCATGACCTGCAAGCAAATGTTAGATGTTTTTGTTGAATTAGACAAATTAAGGCTGAGAACAGACACAATAAAGTTCTTCAAACATATAAGGTTTATACTGCTGTAAGAGAAGATGGGTGAAGAGCACAGAACGTATTTCAGTCTGTAAAAGTGATCAAACTATTGAATAAATTAACTTTTGAGATTGCCAAAACAAGGTTATGCAAAAAACTATAAAAATAGGTTAAAAACCAGTTAAATGTGAATAACACTGAAACATAAACGGTAAAATACTCCAGAAAATCTCCAGGACTCTTGCTCCTCTGTTTTCTGTAAAGGCATTATTTGAGACTGTAGAAAAATAACTAGAAGTTTTAATCATGAAATGTTACCTCAGGTTTTATGCTTGGAGCCACAAGTTCAAACAATACCATGGAACAAAGTAAGTGTTGTTGTTGTTTTGGTTTTTTGTTTTGGTTTGGTTTTTTGGATAGGTGGGGTTTTTTTGCTTTGTTCTGTTTTGTTTTTTTTTTCCCCAAAAGTTAAACAAGAAAATCCTCACAATCCTTAATAAAAAAAATTATTGGAAGGTGAGCAGTCAAAAGGAAGCGACACTGTTCAATGTCATGTTTAGCACTTTTCCTCAAAGTGTGCATCACAGAGTGTATTCAGGTGTTTGCTGCTATTTAGCTGACTGGACAAAACTGACAAGCAGTTTCTTGAAAACATTTAAGCTTTCTTTGTCAGCAAGAAGATATCAAGCATTCAATATTTGTTCTGTAACCCTGATCATCTGTTTAGAAAATTGCACAATGGACCAAGTTTGATGATATAAGAGGAAAAGTTCAATACAGACAGGTCCAGATATACAGGGATTATATTTTATCCAAAAATAAATTAGAGGGCAAGAGAGTGAGCTTTCTTCCAAAAATGCTAAGTTCACTATCCTTCCATTAAAATTCTGCAAGATGATTTATACCTTTTTTAGCATTTCTCCACCAGTTTTACAAGAAGCTAAAACAAAACGAAACAGACAAACAAAATCAAAACCAAACAAAAAACCCCAAACAAACAAAAAAATCCTGTACCTTTAAGTCACAAAGAGCTCAGCATCCTTTTAGTCTCAGCCTCTGATTGTTATAGGACTCAGAGGAAAACAAAATAGATTTATCCATTACTGAACACAATTAATTGTATGTTGGGCCCTTTGGAGGTGGTCATAGATGAAAGGGCTTAATCATAGTTTTCCAGGGAAAACTGTAAACATTTAACCACCTTTGCCAAATTTTGATATAGACAAATGACAAATTCAACATAATGTCAGCATAAGCCTCAAGAATACCAAAGTAAAAAATAAAAAGCTTAATAAGCATATATTTTTCTCTCTGCTTTTTCCCAATTAGATAGTTTTGCCCTAAACATCACTTTGAAACACAGATAAGTAAATGAAATCATGTAAAAGCATCAAATTAGTGGAAAATGATAGAAACCTATTCTGTTACAAAGTGTGATACTCTTCTTGAAAGAGAATGTATGTAATTTGGCATTAAAATATCATAAAATTGTTTTATAAATGGAGTAATTAGTGTCTAAATCTAGCAGCTGTATATATGTTCTACTCATTTTACTGAGTAATTACTTGAAGATTTTACTGATTGTTATTGACTATATTAATTTAAAAATGATGCCAACAAAGAGCAATTGTTTACAATGCAATAGCTGCAAAGAAAAGGTCATATAACAGTTGGATGTCCAATATTAAGCAGTGCTTTAGAAATAAAAATCAGAAAGGAAGAAAATAGGATAGAAGGAATAATGGCAGTATTTTCATATGAGGTATCACACACACAGCTATAAATGTTGCATTGCACATTGTACTTAATAATATTTATCTATAAATATCTCTGTATAGCTAAAAATATTTGCTTTTCTATTATTTTTTCTCCAAATATACAAAATATACAAATTTGGTTGTGTGTGTTTGTATGTGTGTATGTGTGCAGGGGTGTGGGGATAGGGAGGTCTGCGTAACTTCAATTATTTTGATTAATGTACTTTTTGGGAAGTAGAAGTTTCAAGATGAACTATATCTGACTACTGCCAAACTGTGACAACTACTTACTTGATATTTATTCTGTCTTCCCAGAAAAAAAAAAAGCATCTGCAGATGATAAAGCTGAAATCAGTTGCGGAATTTACAGTACAGATTCAACACACATTTAGGTAAATACTGAAAAGAGACAATAGTTTCACACCTGAGAAATTGAGTCAGAATGCGCTACAGAAATAAGCTTAAACTGGATAATAAATTATGTGAGAGAAGGAATATTTGAAATATTATTTTCTTCCTAGACACCGTTAGCTATGTGGAAGCTTAATTAGTTACCCCTGTGAGGCTAAAATAATGATCTAAAGGTGATGCCTGCACTTCAGCACCTAAACTATTTCCTCAAAGTATGTACAAATGTCTCTAGCTTTTGCTTTAAATGGGAAGTGGTCAGTATGAGAATTTGGTTTTTGTAGTTTATTTGTTTGCTTTCAATCAAGAAAGCTTTTTTAAATTATTTGTTGAGCTAGGAAAAAATAAAAAAAAAAATGAGAAAGGAGGAGAGAAATTAATTTCTTGCTTTTCAGGTAAGCAGCTGAAGAAATCCATAATGGAATAATCTGATGTCTGGGGGTTTTAAACTTACAGGATGCAAGAGCTGCAGGGCCAAAAAGAGAAGAAGAAATTAAATCACAACGTAACTGCTGGTCAGTAAGAGAGAAAGGTAATTTGATCTACTCAAGCGGAGAGAAGGCCTTCACAAGAACCCCATAATCTGATAGTGGCATACTCAAATACTTAATGTTTATAAGAAAATATTGTCTGCACCAAAATAAAAAATATAAATCTTTCTGAATGTTTAGTGCATGTATGCTTCCACCCGAGTTCTAAAAGTAATTGCTCTAGCAGAAGTTCTGTGCATTTCTCTGCGGGTAAAAAGGCTCTGGTTTTAATTCCCTTAGTTGCCTGTAGCTGCCCAAAAATAGCTTGCTTACAGCATGATTCCAGATCACTAGAATGGAAACAATGGAGCTGACTCCACTTTATTGTATGCCTAGGACACTGCCTTAATTTAATCCAGTAGTTGCACAGGCTATAATTTACCCATATTTTGACTAAATAAGGAACCTCAGGGTTACCAGTGTGACATCTTTAGACATCATAAACCTAGCATTAATCCTTACTGTTATTTTCTCTTTATTACTGACATTGTTTTAGGATGTCAAATATGGTAATTCATTCTGACAATGGCTGTTAATGCTTATACCATACATGATATACTGATGCTTATATTCACTTTAAATTCTAGTATTATTTTCCATACTATATAATATCTAATTCCATAGTACATAGTATCTAATATAATATTTTCCATAAATAATGTGTTGACATTAGAAAATGACTATAACCTACTCCCTAAAACTTCAGCTTTTAAGTAGGTCTCTTAATACAAATTGTCCTTCTGATTCACTATTTCATGGAGGTACTTACTCTTTCTACTGACACTGGTCATCAGAAAGGTTTCACAGAAAACGTATAGCCATGATAGTTGATGGGATTTGAGGTTTTTTATGTTCTTCTTTATTAATTCAGAAGTTGTTTATATATGGCACTATAATCTGCCGGGAAGATAGTTGCCACTGGAAACATAACTCATAGTAACCTGCAAAAATCATAATGACATGAGCTCCCACAGAAGGTCAAAAAGCTTTGGTAGAATACAACCCTAATACATCTTAGAAAAGTCACACCTCTTTCAGGCTCATAGACTGAAGCATATTGAAAGTAGAATGTAGAAGACAGTAAGTGGCAACTTGAACAGAGCACAAACATTTGTGTTGTACAGTTTAAGCCAGTAATTATTCATTATAAATGTCTAACTCTGTTCTGGTTTAACCCAGCAGGCATTTAAACACTATGCAGACATTCACTCACTTGCCCCCAGTGGGTTGGGGGACAGAATTGGAAATAAGGTAAAACTCATGGGTTGAGATACAGTTTAATAGGACAGAAAAAAAAAAAAAAAGGAAAATAACAATAACAGTAAAATAATGTACAAAACAAGTGATTTACAATGCAATTGCTCACCACCTGCTGACTGATGCCCAGCCAGTCCTGGAGTGGTCCCCACCACCCACCACGCCTTGCCAACTACCCCCAGTTTTATTGTTCAGCATGTTTGGTATGACATCATATGGTCTGGAATGTCCCTTTGGCCAGTTTGTGACAGCTGTCCTGGCTTTATTCTCTTCCAGCTTCTTGTGCACCCCAGAATCCTCTCTAGCGGCGCAGTATGAGTGGCTGAAAAGTCCTTGACTTAGTGTAACCATTGCTCAGTAGTGACTAGAACATCAGTGTGCTATCAACATTATTCTCATCCTAATTATTACACCATCCTAAATATTACACCAGCTTCTAGGAAGAAATGTACTCTAACCCAGCCAAAACCAGAAAAACTTGAAAAATAACCAGGAGCTTTTTTCTTTTTTTTTTTTTTTTTCTTTTTTTTTAGCTAAAGAGTTGCCCAAGCATTTATGTTTTTATATGAATTACTAACCATCTGAGAAGTTTCCAAAAATATTTTTAATGTAGTTTTAGTGAAGTCAATTGCTTCCTTAGAAATACATTAAGAATTAGTAGAATTTGGAGAGCAATGTCTGTTTTCCTAAACAATGGGGTGAGAGTTCATTCCTGGTTCACATCCTATTCTGTCTTATTCTGAATCTTCATTCAGCATCTTACATATCAGTAACAAATAGGGTATTGCTCTGTGACTGACCTCTTCCTCACTAAACACTGCATGGGGAGGAAACAAAACCAAGCCCCAAAACTGAACAATGAAAAAAATTAAGTAATCCTAGTAAGAATCAAATTTAATCCATTTTAAAATTTGATTTATTTTAATAAGATAATCTTCCCATCTTCACTGTGTTTCAGCTTTTTTTTCATAGTCACACACAGCACTGGGATTTGTCAAGAGATTTGGATCAAAAACACCATTGGCTACATTTATTCTGTCAAGATTACAGACTGCCTATCAATTTCAGTCAGAACAAAACTGAATTAACACTATTACACTGATAAGCAGAATTATAGAAACTAAGTAGCAGAGAAAAAGAACATACATTTATTTAAGGATTTCTACAATTACATATTGTTTACTCCCTCAAATTTCTCATAACATCTTTATGTTCATAACAATATCACCACGAGAATAAAAAATATTCTGTCCCTCTAAATATTATGTGTTCCTTTCTTACTTTAATTATATTTTTTTTACTGAACCTTTGTGTATTTGATGTCACTGACTTCAGCAAGGCCTTTGACACAGTCTCCCACAGCATCCTCCTGGAGAAGCTAGCAATCCACAGCTTTGACAGGTGCACCTTTCACTGGGTCAAAAACTGGTTGGATGACCAGGCCCAGAGAGTGATGGTGAATGGAGCTGCATCCAGCTGGTGTCCAATGACGAGTGGTGTCCCCCAGGGATCAGTGCTGGACCCAGTCCTATTCAATATCTTTATTGACGACCTGGATGTGGGGATTGAGTCCACCCTCAGTAAATTTGCAGATGACACCAAGCTGGGGGGGAGTGTTGATCTGCTGGAGGGTAGGAAGAAGCTGCAGGAGGACCTGGACAGGCTGGGTCGATGGGCTGAGGCCAATGGCATGAAATTCAACAAGACCAAGTGCAGGGTCCTGCACTTTGGCCACGATATCCCCAGGCAGCACTACAGGTTGGGAGAAGAGTGGCTGGAGAGCAGCCTGGCAGAGAGGGACCTGGGAGTACTGGTTGACAGCTGGTTGAACATGAGCCAGCAGTGTGCCCAGGTGGCCTGGAAGGCCAATGGCATCCTGGCTTGTATCAGGAATAGTGTGGCCAGCAGGAGTAGGGATGTAATTCTCTCCTGTACTCAGCACTGGTGAGGCCTCACCTCGAGTACTGTGTGCAGTTCTGGGCCCCTCACTTCAAGAAGGACGTTGAGGTGCTGGAGCAGGTCCAGAGGAGAGCAACAAGGCTGGTGAAGGGACTAGAGGGAAAGTCTTATAGGGAGAGGTTGAGGGTGCTGGGGTTGTTTAGCCTGGAGAAGAGGAGACTCAGGGGGGACCTCATCACTCTCTCCAACTACCTGAAGGAAGGTTGTAGGCAGGTGGGGGCTGGCCTCTTTTTCCAGGCAATCAGTGACAGGATAAGAGGGCACAGCCTGAAGCTGCTCCAGGGGAGATTTAGGTTGGCTATTAGGAAGTACTTCCTCATGGAGAGGGTGATGAAACATTGGAGTAGACTCCTCAGGGAAGTGGTGGAGGCACTGTCCCTGGATGTGTTCAAGGAAAGGCTGGATGTGGCACTTAGTGCCATGGTCTAGATGGTGTGGTGGTGTTGGTCATAGGCTGAACCTGATGATCTTGAAGGTCTTTTCCAGCCTTGGTAGTTCTGTGATTCTGTGATAATATGGCTTTTGATTTAGGATTATTCTAGATTCTCTGGTACTTTTTTTGCTTTGTGTTGGTTTGTTGTTTTAGGATTTCATTCCTTCAAAATTATAGAAAATCTCAGTTATGTAGCTTGTTCAGTGTTTCAGAAGTGATTAATTAATATGATGCTGATATTCAGAGATCAGGCTGTGAACTCTGTATGTGATCACATCAGAGAGCATTTACTCCCATAAGCAGTGCCATTGATTCCTAGTCAGAACTATGAGTAAGAGGATAACAGTATGACCTTGGATGATCTTACTATTTTTAAAAATTAAAAATCACTTTGTAAAGGATAGTCCTGTTCTTGTATATTTATAGAGAAACAGAAAATTCCTTCCATGTGACATAGTCATTGATAAAACCTTAATCCCTTGTACACTCTAGAAAAAGGACTAACATAAATTTTAGATATTTATTAGATCGAGTTAAATTCATCCTGTCTAGATGAAATGTACATTCTACTATATTATAAAGGACAGTGATAAAGATGACAAAACCAGTAACTGCGACATAACAGGTGTTGCTCAAAAGAAGGCTTTGAACATGTTTGCCCAGTTGCATTTGCAACTTGAATAAAAAAAAGAATTGTTTGAGCAGTGTATATTTATTCCCTGTGCCTCAATTTCTTTTAGTCTACTATCAGAAGAAAAAAAAAAATTATGTTTCAGTTCTCCAGTGTTTGAGGCCTGTCAGTGGAAATGAGTTATAAAAGCAATTGTTTTTGAACATTGATAAAAAATTAGGTATGCATGTAGTAGGTGATAGAACAATCCTGTATGCTGCTAATTAAGTTACGTATTTTGAATATTGTAAAGCAATCCCTTCCCAATGCTCAGGTTATGTCATTTGAAGTCCTAGATCTGGAAGTTTCAATGTTACTCTTTTCTACTTAAAAGAATAAGACTGGATTGGTTGCTAAAAAGTTTGAATCAATTTGGGAAAAACTATCTAGTTAAATTAATTGTGAAAAATTATGCAACTGAAGAAATATAAGTTTAGTCAGGATAAGTTGTAGGTGTTAATGCAGCAGCATTAGAAGAATTAAGGAATTTTGATGGTGTGACTAAACAAAAAAATTGAAAATAACAAAAAAAAAAATCAAACTAGAAGAAAGTTTTTAGCACTTTCTAGACATAAGACTAGTAGAAGAGTAAAAAGTGAATAAAAAAAGTATAAATTAGAGAAATAGAATTAGAATTCAGGGGGAAAAAATCTGAAAAGAAAATATAAGTGTGCTCTAACTCTCAGATTGCCAGAGTGCACTGAACTCTCTCAAGGAAATAAACTTAACTGCACAAATTCTAAACTTTCTTATAAAGCCAGTCATGCATTCCTGGTATTCTTGGACCTGGCAGCTACCTCTCTGGCTCCTGGAAACAACTGAGGCAGATTTTAAATTTTTAATAACTAGAAGAAGGAAAGAGCCAAAACAGAGCATCCATCTCCATTTTCCTTGTTGTCCTATTGCACAGAGTGCTAAAAAAAAGAGGAATCTTGGCATAGGGTAACACATGTTGGGGAATCAAGTGCCTCAAAGAAGACAGTTGGCTGATCTCTAAACATGTAAGGAGGGTGCCTTGCATTGGTCCTTGCAATGTCAACTTCAGTTGGGTTAGATAAGACTGCCCCAAGCTACTGTTCTGTGGAATCCAGCTGACCCATTACCACTCCTGCATATGCATGATGTATCACAATGGGTTATCTGAAAACACATACAAGATATCACCTAACCATGTAAATTATGTGAAAAACACTGTCCTACTTGGCGATGTCTGCATTTGCAGAAACATCTTCCATTACTTAAAAGCACCCTATCTACACACATTTGATCAACTATGCAGCAGGAACCATCTGAGAAGTGCTGAAAGGGGCAGATTCTCCTCCCTAGAATGATTAACACACTAAAACAAATAACATCTGTACAGACACAGCAGGAGGTACCTGAAGGGAGTCTTCAGAACAGCCCAAAATGCCCTTTCAGAGAGGTTCTGCATCACCTAGTCAAATACTTACTTGTGAAGGTGGCTACAATTTCAATTACTTTTCTCAAGCCCTTTCAGTGTTTCAAATCAGTTCATTAACTCACCTGTGCAGTTGACTAGACCGGGAGTGCCTGGCCCACCCAAGGAATTAATGAGTCATGCATGGGTATGTACATGGGCACTGCTCTGATACTCAGTAACACCACAGTTAAAACTGTAAGACAAAGTTGGGTTTCACATACTTTTACATTCAGTTTCATTGGCCTTCATCAGTTCAGAAGGAATGGGAGAGAGATCCCATCTGTTTCAGTCTTCATTTATGTAAAAATCTGTTTATTTTCACCAAGATATATAGGAAATGTAGTTTCTTTAATCACTCAGTACCTGAAAAGTACTTAGGAATTTTCCTATTTCTTCCCAAGATTTTTACACTCCAAAGTGCTGTGCAGTGATGATATCTAGTTAACTGAAAGATTTTTCCATTAAAAATTGTCTAGGAAGGGAGCTATATGAAATCGAAAATACCAAGGCCAAACCCATGTGTTAGAACCTGACTATTTAGTATAATACTCATGTCTGTGTTAAATTCACAGGTTTGCATGTCTTCTGAAGTTGATTTTTTTTTCTCATCAGAATTTGAGAGAAGTGGTTTTTTTTTGGTTTTGTTTTCTGTAATAAAATACAGTAAGAGTAGAAAGTATTGCAATCTGAGGACGAAGGAGTATCATTAGAATATGGTGTTATGGAAATGGATATCTGAGATTCAGGTTCAGTTATTCATACTTGCTGCTCACTAAGTATGATAACTTGACACGAAGTCTGCATGGCAGTGGCCAGTCTCTGTGTGTACATGGCTATATGCAGGGCTCCTACTTTGTATCTCAGGATAACAACAGCCCATGCTGCTGTACAGTTTTGCCCTTTATTTCTCAGCTGACAAAAGCATATTGTTATAATGCTTTTATTCTAGAGCTGCCTCATTCAGGATAAATCTATACCAGTCCTTATTCTGGAGGTATCTTGCTCAGAGCTAGCTACAGTATCTGTGCTGTGTGCACCACTGTATTATGTACACATTCACAATGAAAAACATTCACAAACCAAGTAATTGTTCTCTGCTTCAGTTCTCTATCTGTAAATGGAAGATAACAGCGTTCTTTTTGTTTTCTCTTTTAGACAGAAGTTCTAAGACTTGGAGACTCCTATTATTGTGTTTGTTCAGTGGTTAAATCAATATTATAATTTTATTGGAACAAATAATTATTAAAAATGGATGGAAGTACTTAACTAGCTAAAGACACAAATATAATTTGTATCTACAATTGCAATTACAGACGAGTTACAGGATGTAACATGTGTGATAGAAATTTAGCCCTGGTGGATCATTCTTCACCTTTATATTACAATATGGGAAGAAATCCAATTTTTCATAGCAAATATTTCACTTTAGCTAGACAGTTATTTAGGGGAAAATATGCCCCAAGTGTTTTGGTCTAGAGGCATCTGTAACTAGCCAATAAAGCTTATGCTGAGTTCATCAGAGTTACTCCTCTCCAAACCTCAGGCTAGGCTCCAACAGTGGTTTCTGACAAGAGCAGGCGGCTCTCTAATATTTCTTCAAACATTTGTAGACAAACAAAGATGACATATTCTTCCAAATTCCAAAAAAATATCAGCTTAAGGGATTCATGAACTAGAAGCTTTACTTTTAATGACAGAATACAGATTTCTTATCTGGCCTTGAATTGTCATATTTTTATATGGTCTTTTATGTTTTTAACTTCCTTGCTTGTAAAAAAAATGTAAGATTTTATTGGTGTGCATCCTCTACACTGTATTTTCTGCTCAAGGGGAAAAGTGTTCACTGACAAGAACTGAAACTTTATTTCTCACTCTTGGAGAAATTCCACATACTTCAATTTACAGTTAACACATATAAAAGTTTAAAGTGAAAGACATAGTGCTCTGGATGTAAGGAAGGCTGAGAAAGATTGAAATACCTTTCTGCCTTAAATGCATATTTTATCCTACAATTAGAAGTGCACTGACCTGTCACCCTCACCTCTGTGCCTGGGAAGATCATGGAACAGATCCTAGAAGCTATGCTAAGGCACATGGAGGACAGAAGTGATTTGAGACAGCCAGCATAGCTTCACCAAGGGCAAGTCTTCCCTGTCCAACCGAGTGGCCTTCTATGATGGAGTGACTACATCAGTGGACAAAGGAAGAGCTATGGACAGCATCTATCTGGACTTCCCTAAGGCCTTTGATATTACAACATCCCATTACATCATTCTCTCTAAATTGGAGAGAGATGGATTTGATGAGTGGACTACTCAGTGAATGAGGAATTGGACAGATGGTCACATCCGGAGGGTAGTGGTCAGTGGCTCAATGTCCAGGTGGAGATCAGTGACAAATGGTGTACCCCACAGGTCTGTACTGGGACCAGTACTTTTTAGTATCTTACAATGACATAGACAGTGGGATTGAGTGCACCCTCAGCAAGTTTGCAGATGTCACCAAGCCGAGTGGTGCGGTTGACAGACACGATGGGTGGGGTGCCATCCAGAGGTATCAGTAGAGGCTGGGGGATGACATGATTTTCCCTCACAGAAAAGGGTTTAGGCATACGGGTGGATGAAAAAGTGGACATGAGACGGCAATGTGCACTTGCAGCCCTGAAGGCCAACTGTATCCTGGGCTGCATCAAAAGAAGTGTGGCAAGCAGGTCAAGGGAGGAGAGTCTCCCCCTCTACTCCACTCTTTTTGAGACCATACCTGGAGTACGCTTTCATCTCTGGAGTACTCAGCACAAGGAAGACATGGACCTGTTGGGGCAGGTCCAGGGGAGAGCTCAAAAATGGTCAGATTTCCAAAAATGGAGCACCTCTCCTATGAAGAAAGGCTGAGAGAGCTGGGGTTGTTTGGCCTGGAGGAGAAGGTGCTGGGGTGGCCTTATAGCAGCCTTCCGGTGTTTAAAAGGGGCTTACAAGAAAGATGAGGACAAACTGTTTAGCAGGGCTTGTTGTGATAGGCAAGGGGTAATGGTTTTAAACTGACAGAGGGCAGATTCAGACCAGATACAAGGAAGAAATTTTTTACAATGAAGGTGGTGAAACGCTGGAACAGGTTGCTCAGAGAGGTGGTGGAAGCCCCATCCCCAGAAATACTTAAGGTCATTTTGGACTCTGAGCAGTCTGATCTAGTTGAAGATGTCTCAGCTCACTGCAGGGGAGTTGGACTAGGTGACCTTTAAAGGTCCCTTCCAAAACATTCTGTGAGTATGTGATGCTATGATTCGATGATTCAGCAACAGTGCAAACAGGCAGTACAGCTCCTTGACTAGCAAGACAGCAGAAAACAAGAAAAATAGTATCAGAAGTAGGGGAGGGAGGCAAGGGCATAAAAACATCAGGCATAAACAAGTTAAAACAGGGAAGAAATAAAACAAGGCCACCTTGCCTCCTTTATCTCTGACTAGGAGCTTTCAAGTCAGATCATCCACACCTTAGTCACTAATAGTTACCGAGAACAGCAGACACATGAGCCCATTAACCTGCATCCCCTCCATTGTATGTTATAGTCACAGGCAGTTTAGAAGTGTTGAGAGCTAAGAGTTTTGTATTTGTAGTGAAGATGATTAATGCTGTGTTAAGAAATAACAATCAGCAATAAGCACATGCTCACTGTGTGAAATCAGTAAAGTTCAGTTTTAAAGTTTAAAACTGGCCTGACTCATCAGTCTTCTAAACACTCTTTCATGGTATGTTCTAGTTCCCTGATACATATGTATATATAGAAAAAATACCTCTGTGACAATATATATTCATATATATATCTTTTCAGTTGCAACAATGGAAAGGGAAGACCTTCTTGACAGTCACTGATTCATAGATCTTGGTTTCAAATTATAATTGGTCTTGTTATTTTAGATAAGACAACGTGATAACATATTTTTTCTCGAAATAGGCTATTTCAGCTCTTTTTGCTTGCACCTTATCTACAGTTACTTGTCAATTTGGTACTTTTCAAGACCTTCTGCTCCCATTGTCTCAAAAGCCAGTTATAAAGATCCAACACTTCAGAATATATATTGTCATTGGTGCACACATATGAAAAGGACAATGAATTATTGATAATATTAACAACTGATACTATTAAACCTTTAGGTAAAGAAACAAAAACACTTTGCAAAGTATACTAGTGTGTTATAGTTTCTTGAAAGAAAAACCAGCTCATTTCTCACTTAAAGTCAACTACTCAGTTGGAAAGTAACAGCCTTTTTCAACGTAGTGTGACCTTACAGCACTGAGGCAAAGGGCTCCAGAGTGGGGATTGTGCTGGGGGACCCTTTCTTAGTGGCAAAAAACCTGGCAAAAGCGTAAACAGAGAGAGGGTGCCCCAGCCCCCGCCACGAACAGGAAGAGCGAGCTCCTGGTGAGAGGGGGCTCTGACTCAGCGTGGGCAGGGACAACCCCACTCACATACTAGAGCAACCCCCAGGGAGCACAAGCAACCAGGAGCGCGGTGCGGGAGTTTGCGCAGGCAGGGTGAGCAAGCAGGCGAGCTCGGCTGGAAATCCTCAACCTCCTAGGAAAAAATCTAATGACGGTCTCCACTCGGTCCAAAGCCATGGTCAAAAGAAATGTGACAACCCAGACCAACCTAACTCAGAAACACGCAGCCCTCCAGGTGTTGCGCTGTGTGGAATGTCTGAGCCTGTTGCTCTTGCCAGAGGACAGCAAAGACTACACCTGTGTGCGCTGCAATGAGGTAAATGATCTGCTTAGCCTGGTGGTGGAAGTTAAGGATGAGGTGGAAAGATTAAGGAACTATCCGGGAATGTGAAAGGGAAGTAGACTGGTGGAGCCACACTCTGCCATCCTTAGGGAAAAGGCAGCAGGTAGAGTCTCCATGAGAGGAAGAGGATCTCCTGCCCTCTTGTTACCAGGCAGAAGGAGGGGACCTAAAGAGATGATGGAGGGAATGGAAACAGGTCAGCAGGCCAGCAGGCAAGTCCCCTCCCAACCTCCCCCTCTTTCTCAGGTGCCGTTACAGAACAGATACAGGGCTCCGGAAACAGAGGACCTGGGAAATGAGGATGTGGATAAAGCTCCATCACGGAGTTGCTGAAGCAGCCAGCTCCACGCATTGCCACTGTTTTTGTTAAGAAAAAGAGGAGGGTGATTGTTATAGGAGATTCCCTTCTGAGGGGAACTGAGGGTCTCATATGCCAGCCAGACCCTTCCCACAGGGAGGTCTGCTGTCTCCCTGTGGCCTGGGTTAGAAATATAACCAGGAAGATTCCTGGTCTGGTACAGCCCTCAGATTACTACCCTCTTTTGATCTTTCAGGTAGGCAGTGATGAGGTAGAGAGAAGTCTAAGAGCAATGAAGAAAGGTTTCAGGGCCTTGCGATAACTGGTCAAGGGATCGGGAGCACAAGTTGTGTTCTCTATCCCTCCAGTTCTGGGGAATGATGAATGGGTAAACAAGCAGATGCACCAGATCAATGCCTGGCTCCAAACCTGGTGCTGCCAGCAGGACTTTGGGTTTTTTGACCATGGTTTGATTTACAGGACACTGGGCCTGCTTGCAATGGATGGGAAGACCCTATCTCACAGGGGGAAAAGGGTACTAGAGCAGGAGTTAGCAGGGCTCATGGACAGGGCTTTAAACTAGACTTGAAGGGGGAGGAAGACAAAACCAGGCCCACCACAGATGAGCCTGGGGGTGAAATCCATAGCCCAGCTCAAGTGCATCTACGCTAATGTATGTACCATGGGCAACAAACAGGAGGAGCTGGAAGCCATTGTGCAGCAGAACAGCTGTGAGGTAGTTGCCATCACAGAAACATGGTAGGATTACTGTTACAACTGGAATGCTGCAATGACCTTGACAGGCTTGAGAGGTGGGCCCATGCCAAACTCGTTAAGTTCAACAAGGTCAAGTGCAAGGTCCTGCACCTGGGTCAGGGCAACCCCAAGCACAAATACAGGTAGGGCAGAGAATGGATTGAGAACAGCCTTGAGGAGAAGGACCTGAGGGTGTTGGTCAATGAAAAGATCAACAAGAGTTAGCAATGTGAACTCACAGCCCAGAAATCCAGCTGCATCCTGGGCTACATCAAAAGAAACATGGCCAGCAGGTCGAGGGAGGTGATCCTGCCCCTCCACTCTGCAGTTGTGAGACCCCGCCTGGAGTGCTGTGTCCAGTTCTGGAGCCCTCAACACAGGAAGGACATAGAGCTCTTGGAGCAAGTCCAGAGAAGGGCCATAAAGATGATCCGAGGGCTGGAGCACCTCTCCTATGAAGACAGGCTGAGAGAGTTAGGATTTTTCAGCGTGGAGAAGAGAAGGCTCCAGGGAGCTTATAATGGCCTTCCAATATCTGAAGGGGGCCTTCACGAAAGCTGGGGAGGGACTTTTTACCAGGGTGTGTAGTGATAGGACAAGGGGTAATGATTTTAAACTGGAAGAGGAGAAATTTAGGTTAGAAATTAGAAAGAAATTCTTTACTTTTATGGTGGTGAGGCACTGGAACATGTTGCCTAGGGAGGCTGTGGATGTCCACTCCCTGGAGGTGTTAAAGGCCAGGTTGGACAGTGCTTTGTGCAACCTGGTCTAGTGGAAGGTGTCCCTGCCCTTGCAGGAGGGTTGGAACTAGATGATCTTCTAGGTCCCTTCCAACCCAAACCATTCTATGATTCTATGGTTCTATGAATGGATATAAGCTCTTCAGAAGGGATAGGCAAGGAAGAAGAGGCCGTGGCATGGCTCTGTATGTTAGGGAGTGTTTTGATTGTATAGAGCTTGATGATAGTGATGATAAAGTTGAGTGTTTATGAGTAATGATGAAGGGGATGGTGAATAAGGCAGATATTGTTCTGGGAGTCTGTTACAGACCACCCAACCAGGATGAGGAGGCAGATGAAGTATTCTGTAAGTGACAGGCTGAAGTCTCACAATCACTAGCCCTTGTTCTGGTGGGGGACTTCAACCTACCAGATGTCTGCTGGAAATATAACACAGGAGAGAGCAGGCAGGCTAGGAGGTTCATCAAGTGTGTGGGAGATAACTTCCTGACACAACTGGTAAGTGAGCCTACTAGGGGAGGGGCCTCGCTGGACCTCCTGTTGACAAATAGAGGATTCGTGGGAAATGTGGTGGTCAGAGGCCGTCTTGGGCTTATTGATCATGAAATGGTGAAGTTTTCAATTCTTAGTGATGTAAGGAGGGGGGTTAGCAAAACCTCCACCTTAGAATTCTGGAGGGTGGACTTTGGCCTGTTCAGGACATTGCTTGAGAAAGTCCCTTGAGAGACAGTCCTGAAGGGTAAAGGCATCCAGGAAGGCTGGACGCTCTTCAAGAGGGAAATCTTAAAGGCCCAGGAGCAGGCTGTCCCCATGTGTTGCAAGATCAAAGAGTGAGGAAGACAGCCATCCTAGATGAACAGGGACCTTCTGCTGGGACTTAGGGAAAAAAGGATGGTTTAGTACCTTTGGAAGAAGGGACAGGCAACTTAAGAGGAGTACGGAGATCTTGTTAGGTCATACAGAGAGAAAATTAAGAAGGCAAAAGCCCAGCTGGAGCTCAACTTGGCCACTGACATAAGGGGCAACAAAAAAGCTTTTATGAATACATCAACAATAAAAGAGGAGCCAGGGAGAATCTCCATCCCTTATTGGATGTTGGGGGAGAACATTGCAACCAAGGATGAGGAAAAGGCTGAGATACTTAATGCCTTCTTTTCCTCTGTCTTTAATAGTCAGACCAGCGACCCTCAGCGTGTTCAGCCTCCTGAGCTGGAAGATAAGGATGAAGAGCAGAATAACCCCACTGTAATACGGGAGGAAGTAGTTAATGATCTTCTTCTGCACATAGATACTCATATGTCTATGGGGCCTGATGGGATGCACCCTAGAGTGCTGAGGGAGATGGCAGGGAAGCTCGCTAAGCCTCTCTCCATCATTTATCAACAATCCTGGTCAACAGGGGAGCTCCCAGATGACTGGAGGCTGGCTAATGTGATGCCCATCTACAAGAAGGGCTGAAAGGAGGATCTGGAGAACTACAGGCCTGTCAGCCTGAGGTTGGTATCAGGAAAGATCATGGAGAGGCTCATCTTGAGTAAGCTCACGTGGCAAGTGCAGGGCAGCCAGGGGATCAGGGCCAGCCAGCATGGGTTTATGAAAGGGTGGTCTTGGTTGACCAACCTGATCTCTTTCTATGACCATGTGACCTGCCTTTTGGATGAGGGGAAGGCTGTGGACATTGTCTATGTGGACTTTGTTAAGGCCTTTGTCATTGTTTCTCCAGCATTCTCTTAGAGAAGCTGGCAAATCATGGCATAGAAAAATATACTCTTCACTGGGTAAAAAACTGGCTGGATGTCCAGACCCAGACAGTTGTGGTAAATGGGGTCAAATCTAGTTGGCAGCCAGTCACCAGGCCAACCACCAACAGGACCAGAGGAAACAGTCTGAAGTTGCTGCAGGGGAGGTTCAGATTGGATATTGGGAAGAATTTCTATACTGAAAGAGTGGTCAGGCACTGGAGCAGCCTGCCCAGGGAGGTGGTTGAGTCACATCCTTGGAGGTATTCAAGAAATGTGTAGATGTGGCACTTCAGGGCATGCCCTAGTGGCCAAGGTTGTAGGGGTGTTTTTTGAGGTTTTCTTTGTGAGTGTTTTCTGGTGGAGTGTGTGTCCTTGTTTGTCTTTGTTTGGGTTTTTTATTTGTGTTGATGGTTGGACTCTGTGATCTCAGAGGTCCTTCCCAACCATGACGATTCTGTGACGCTGTGATTTGAGGAGGCAAATTAAAAGATAAATCCAGCTCAAATTATATTAGTTCTGTGTGAAACAAACAATAGGAAATGGCCACCAAAAATGTGTAGTGTTTAGTTCTTCTTAAATCTTCTGGAGTGATGATGAACTGGAAGGAAAACAATGTGCATTCCTTAAAAATAGAGAGAACTCATACTGGTAAAGACTAGACCATCCCTGAGACATCTACAGTAGCTCACTCAAAATATAAAACATGTAATTATGGCAAAATTAAAACATAAAAATAATTACGAGAGTGTGACTTTTGAAATTCTAAACAAGTAGAGAAAACATAAAATAATTTGTATATGGCTGCTGCAGTTTAAGAAAAGAAGCTATAATGTCATTCTGCTTGCTGAAGTCTTGAGCTAAAGTTCAAAACTAATTTATTAATTGTTGTCCTTCTTCCATGTTCATTTTTTCTCTCTGTTGTCTGTGGAATTAAAAAGTTGATAATGTTTCTACTTAACTAGGTGGTAGAATCCTGTCTTCAGAGCTGCTCAGTTTACATGGGACTTAGGCCTTCCTGCTGTAGCAATGACCTAGGTTCATTTCCCTTAGGACTTCTGAACCCTAAATTGCTAAGGACTTCAAAAGCCATTTAAAACATTTCTTGCTCGTAACAAGACTATAAAGTGATCTACACACTTGTACAAGACATATCACATGGGAATCTAGAAAAAATGTACTTTGCAATGTAGAGCAGTTTCTGACAAGTCAGATGGAGTTTGAAACTGGCACCATATAGCTTTGACAGCAGTCTATATGCTTTTCATGTATTAAGATAAAAAAATTAAACCCATTTTTTTCTTGATTCTTGGATTTTATGTACATTTTACACAGTCCTATTTAAATGAGTTATAGCTCCATGGAATTACGTAATCTTAATAGCAATAATTACATTTTAATGCATAGTGGAAGTAGACATTTAAAATAGTTTTGTCCCTATTAGTCAGAGTACGTAAGTCTAAAATATTCCCATCGATTTAAAGATGCCAAAGTATACTAAAGATTAACATACTGTTTTTTCAGGAGGATCATGAGAGAGATTGATTTTTTAGTACATAGAATGTAATAGAGTTCTGACAATAATTGCACACAATAGAATTTATAGGAAAAAAAGGAAGCAAGCTGCATCTGGCATTTGAAATTAAGTTCTACATCTCGTGTATTTATTTTAAGTCTCTGCAGTTAGCCTAGGGCATTAGTTGTTGTTCATCTACTATATCAATAACAATTACCTTTTTTAAAAAAGAATATTCAAGGGTGGAGAACACTGGATAGGATAAATAAAGATGTTTAACACTATAAGAAAAAAACTCCTTTCAGAGTGTAAAAATTAAGAGATCGTCTAGCTGTATCATGCTTAAAATAATCTACCAAGAAAAAGGCATGACATCTGAAGATAACCAGGAAACTAATTTGTCAAACAGCAATAAGAAGTTAAGTTTCACCTAGAGGTATATGTTCATATCTGATTTTTTTATTCTTTGTGAAACAGGATCTATAAGAGAAATTCTAATTGGCATAAGGGTTAACTATTGCTATGCCAGCATTATATTAACAAAGGAGATGCAATGAAAGGGCAAGCTGATGAATTCAGAGATGTCTAAACTAAAATGTACTTTATGACCATCTACTCTCATATCTTGAGCTAAATATGAGCTAAAATTTTACTCAAATGTGATAGTATGCAGCGAGTTTGGATTTCAACCTAGGTTAGGAAGACCTGTAAGTTTTGCTTATTGAATAAACAGTAAAAACGTAGGTATCTTGGAGGGTTCGAGCCCAGCCTGGGTCGAAAACCCTCCTTTTGTTCTGTTTTGTACACACACACACACACACACACACACACTCCCCTTTTGAAATGGGGAAAGTGAATGGGAGAGCACTTCAGGTAATGAGGAAGGAATGTGAACTGGGGTGTAATGTGACTCAGCAGGAGAGAGAGATGGCTATGATAGATGGTGGCTGAAGGCTCGACGCTGATCCCAATCGCGTAGTAGCACTGCGTGCGAGGGCCTAATATTACACCTGTTAAAGACGCCACAGAGATAGAAGGGTTCCTCTCACGTTTCCGGAGAGGTGGAGTGAGTTCTGCGACGTTAGTGATGGGCAGGCACGGCTCGGTGACGGGTGCAGCTTGGATGCAGGACTGCTCTTTGTTCTCTGGCTCCTCGGACTGGCAGCCTAGCCGCCGTTTGTCCGGGCTCCAAGGAAAACTAGTGATTTTAGCTCTTTTAGTCTCTGAGCTCTTTTAGTCATTCTAGCTCCTTTAGAAAGGAGCGAGACTCAGTTTTTAGTGGCAGATGCCACCCTGTCTTCTTTTCCTTTTCCTTTTCCTCTCCGGTATCAGCTCCTTAATGCCTTCTTGGCAGCACCAGCACTTCTTCTTGCACCTCTTTCCTTCTTGTAGCTTGTAACTAACTTAGCCACCTGACAGTCTCTGTTTTATGCTTCCTGAGCTGGTGAACCACAGTCTGGGATTGGTTCTTTTCCAATCACGAGCGCCTTTTAGTCTTTTAGTGTCCAATCCCTATCCTTTGTCCTGTCACCTTGCAACATTTTTTCGGAGAAGGTTATCCCCGCCGCTGTGCGGTCTGGTAGACTTTCTGGCAATATACTTAAAAATGTCCTGGAGCCTCACTGCCAGCTCTAGGCAGCCATTTTATTCTTTAATATGCACAGTTAGTTTTGACGGCAGCCATTACCTCTCTGCCAACCCCCTGACACATTTAAAAGAAGCCTTTAGGGAGCACTACTGACTAGGAACACAGTGAACAAGACAAGGAAACAGCGTGTGGCACTTCAGAAAGGATGTGGCATGGCAGTTTGCACAGCAGTTTATGCAGAAAGGTGCACAAGAAGGGTGCTGGCTGTCAGCTCAAACAGGGAGTAATGGTATTCACCTGGCAGAAAACCATGGCCACTCTAAGCTCTGCACCCACCACGACTGACACAACTTCTCAGACTGAGGTCCAGAGGAAGATGCTGCCACCGAGGAGTCAGATTGCAAGGTGTGCCCTACTCTTACAGCAGTACTGGACAGGAGCAGTGTCCACACATGTGGGAGATGTGCCCAGGTAGAGGAACTCATCCAATGAGTGGCAGAATTCTAGAAGGAGGTGAATAGGTTGAAGAGTATCAGGAAGTGAGAGAAAGAGAGAAACTTCTGGACTCACATCCTACCTTCCCTGAAACAGACCAGTCAGGCAGGGTGTATGATACAGAGGATCCCCTACCCTCTCGCCACCTGGCTGAACACAGTGACTTAAGGAATGGCGGGCAATGGTGACAGGTTCCAGCCTGGCACAGCAGGCGCATTTGCTACTCTATAAGCAGCTGGGAGAATTATCATGATCATTAGCTCTTATTCTCATGAGGGACTCCAACTTGCTGTGTGTCTGCTGAGAACAAAACATAGCAGAGGGGAAGCAGTCTAGGAGGTTCCTGGAGTATGTGGAAGATACTGACACAGATGGTGAGTGAGCCAGCTAGGGAAGGCACCCTGCCAGGCCTGCTTCTTGTGAACAGACAAGACTTGTGGGTGATATGACAGCTGGAGGCCATTTGGAGCATAATGATCATATAATGAAAGAGTTTTCAATTCTTGGAGAAGTTATTGAGCAGAACTGCTGCCTTGACATCCAGAGGGCAGACTTTGGCCTCTTTAGGAGGCTGGTTGATGGAGTTCCTTGGGAGGCTGTCCTGAAGGGCAAAGGAAGGCTGGAAATCTTAAAGGTGCAGGAACAGGCCATTCCCATGCTCTGAAAGATGAGCTGGGGGCAAGAACATTGGTTTGGCTGAACAGAGAGCTTTGGGTGGAACTAAGGAAAAAAAGGAGAGTTTATGGCCTTTAGAAGAAGGGGTAGGACACTCAGGGGAACTACAAAGATGATGTGAGACTATGCAGAGAGAAAATAAGAAGAGCCCAAACCCAACTAGATCTTAATCTGGCTACTGCCACAAGATGATAAAAATGCTTCTATAAATACATTAGCAACAAAAGGAGGACTAGGGACAGTCTCCCTCCTTTATTGGATGTACAGGGAAACAAAGTGAAAAAGGATGAGGAGAAGGCTGAGGTACTTAATACCTACTTTGTCTCAGTCTTTAGTAGTAAGACCAATTGTCTGCTGGGTAGCCAGTCCCCTGGGCTGGAAGATAGTGACAAGGAGCAGAACAAAGCCCTAATAAACCAAGAGGAAATTATTAGTGAACTGCTACATGACTTAAACACACACAGGTCTATGGGGCCAGCTGAAATCCGCCCAGGGCTACTGAGGGAGCTGGTGGAAGTGCTCACCAAACCACGTTCAATCTTCTATCAGCTGTCTTAGCTAACAGGGGAAATACCTGTTAACTGGAGGCTATCAATTGTGAAGCCCATCTACAGGAAGGGCCAGAAGGAGGATCAGGGAAGCTACAAGCCTGTCAGCCTGACTTCGGTGCTGTGGAAGGTTATGGAACAGATAATCTTGAGTGCCATTATGCAGCACATGTAGGACAATCAGATGATCAGGCCCAGTCAGGATGGGTTTATGAAAGGCAGGTCCTCTTTGGATAACCTTACCTCCTTCTACAAAAAGGTGCCCTGCCTAGTGGATGAGGGAAAGGCTGTGGGTGTTGTTTACCTAGACTTTAGTAATGCCTTTAACACAGTTTCCCACAGCATTGTCCTGGAGAAGCTGGCTGCTCATGTTTTAGATGGGTATACACTTTGCTGGGTAAAAAACTGGCTGGCTGGACCCAAAGAGTTGTGGTGGAGTCAAACCCAGCTGGCAGGTAGTCACAAGTGGTGTTCTACAGGGCTCATCATTGGGGCGCTTCTGTTTAATATCTTTGTCAGTAATCTGTATGAGGGGATCGAGTGCACCCTCTGTAAGTTTGCAGATGACACCAAGTTGGGTGGGAGTGTTGATCTGCTTGAGGGTGTGTGGGCTTTAGAGAGGGATCTGGACAGTCTGGATTGATGGGTCGAGGCCAGTTGTATGAGATTCAAAAAGCCAAAGTGTCCAGTCCTGCACTTGGGCCACAACATGCCTATGCAATACTACAGGTTTGGGGAAGAGTGGCTGGAGAGCTGCCCGGTGGAAGAAGAACTGGGGGTGTTGGTTGACAGTGGCTGAACATGAGTCAGCAATGTGCCTGGGTGGCCAAGAAGGCCAGCGGCACCCTGGCTTGTATCAGAAATAGTGTGGCCAGCAGAAGTACAGAAGTGATCATACCCCTGTACTGGTGAGGTTGCACCTCAAATACTGTGTTCAGTTTTGGGCTCCTCAGTACCATAAGGACATTGAGGTACTGGAGTATGTCCAGAGAAGGGCAACAAAGCTAGTGAGGGTCTAGAGCACAAGTCTTGTGCCTGAGAGTGATGTGTGAGGGAACTGAGGTTGTTTAGCCTGAAGAAAAGGAGGTTGAGGGAAGACCTTATTGCTCCCTACAACTACCTAAAGGAGGTTGTAGTGAGGTGGCTGTTGGTCTCTTCTCCCTAGTTACAAGTGACAGGACAAAAGGACATTCCTTCAAGTAGTATCAGAGAAGGTTTAGATTGGATATTAGGGAAAACTTATTCATCAAAAGGGTTGTCAAGTCCCTGGAACAGGCTACCCTGGGAAGTGATTGAGTAACCATCCCTGGAGGCTGAAGGTATTTGAAAGTTACATAGATGTGGTGTTTAGGGACATGGTTTAGTGGTGGACTTGGCAGTGCTAGTTTAACAGTTGAACTTGATGATTTTAAAGGTCTTTTCCAACCAAAACAATTCCATGGGTCTATGGCTCTATAAAGCATATGTGATTTTTACCATGTAAGTGCTTTCTGAGTGCTTTATGTGCCATGTTTGTATTCTGTTTGTTACTCTTAAAGCCAGTTTGTTTCTGCTCCAGACCTGCACTTTTGTAGCTGACCATTGTAGATTTTATAGTTGTGGGGTCTGCAGTAACTTTTCAGTTCACCAAGAAACAGGCATTGGTTGTACTTTTTATCCATGACACAGTGTAGCACCCACCTAAACACAGCTGAAGTCCAATTAAAAATCAAAGTGTATTTTAAATGAAATTTTTATAAGAAGTCAAACAACTGATAAACACCCAAGAGCTTACCTTTCTGTAGGATAGATGCCTAAAATTCTTTTAAGAGTTTTTCTCTCAGTGAACGTGCACTGATACCCCTGTAGTCCTCATAAATAACTGCGGGAAGTTCAATCAAGTATTAACAGGTGACAATATTTATACTGTAGAAAATGCACATTGCTTCATTCTGCCTAATTTTGATGTCACACTTTAGCCACAGCTGACAAGATTGGGATGGTACATGGCATGAGGAAACACACTGGAATATATCCTAGCCTGGCTAATTGGATAGTACAAAGAAGCCCATTATTTTTAGACTAATATGCACTATAAAATGTAACAGGAAACACGTAATCCAGATTTAGTAAGTTTAGACAGTTGTAGAGGAAGAAAAGAATGTCCTAATTGCTAGGAATGCTATCAATAAGGGGATACCACTTTTTCTCAGGAAGGTATAATCATACAGCATTTTCCACACCGCTAATTACTTTTGGGGTGTAGGAGGAATGGTGATAGAAAAAGAACCAGAAGAGCCCAGCCACCTAAAGATGTGCTAAGGATTCTTCTTCTCTTTTTAAGATAGGTCTCCCAGGAAAAGGAATTACATTGAAGCAAACACAGTAATAGTTAAGAAAAAAGAGAACCTCAAAACCCAGTATATTTCTAAAAGTCAAGCCACTTATCCTGTTCTAATAGGAAAAATCCATCTAATGAACCATTTAATTCAGTTTAACAAGACTGTTTATAGTTAATCCTAAATACACTAATAGGAAACCTAAGGCCTACATTCAATTTTAGTTTTGCTCCCTTCGGATGTTACTCATAATTACACTTTGCTCTTTAATTATTCTTCTTCATGTATTCAATTTATTATTAAGAGCAACAACTTGCCCTGGAGGCTGAAAGTGCTGAGGTGGACAGTGGTGAATCAGCAGAGAGCAACTCCTTCAGCAATGTGCATCTACTCAGAGGCAGTCAAAAAGCAGCTTTTCACTGTAACAGTGAAATTCGGAGCTCAAGACAAGGGAATACTGCTCCTGTAAGAGAACAACCTCTAACTCTCCCAGGAAAGGAGATTAAAGAAATAAATCTATAGCTTTTATTGAAGAAAACTGTTTTGTGTTGGTAATTGGAAGAACAGTTTTATCTATCTATTGCATATATTGTGCAGTCACATGGTAACAAATTTTTCCTTCTATTTGCTGTTTTATTTTCCCCTACTTAGACATGTTATCCAGTGTCAAATATCTGAATGCCCTTCTTTGTAGCTTCTATGAGAAGTAATTTAAAAATGAAAACTCGTTGAAAATGTGCTGAAAATTTTTCACAATGAAAACAGTTAGACATTGGAATAACCTCTCAAATGAAGTGGTGGGTTCCCATACATTAAACAGTTTTAAGACTCAGCTTGACAGGGTGCTGGGCCATCTAATTTAAACTATATCATTACCTAGAAAGGTTGGACCAGATGGCCCTTGAGGTCCCTTCCAACCTGGTATTCTGTGATTCTATTATATCTTTTTCTTTCTTCTATTGTGTACATTTTCTTCCATCTTTAGGATCTCTGTGTGAATTCATTAGCTTATTACTTTGTAAGGATTCTTTTCAACCAAAATATCTGTCATAGCTGAAACTGAACACTCAAAGTGCTGACATTAAGCAACAAGAATGAATTTTCATTGAGAGCTACTTAAGTATTCTAGAGCAGCATTTTTGTATCAGACAAGCCTTAGGATATTTGTGATTTGTATAGTTTTAACTGGAAGAAAAAAAAAAGCATAGCTGATAGCATGGATTAATGCGAAAAGCAATTTGAAAAGATTTTAAGAATAAACCTGCTATGCTGCTTCTATTTGTTTCTTACTGCTGATATCAGAACTATCGTTCCTGTCATCCGCTATTCTTTTAGGGGGGAAATGTGCTTTCTTCAGTCTACATTCAGCTGCTAATTAAGGGAAGCCATAGGAAACTGTTCCCAAGGTAGGGACAAATCTCAGGGGGAATAGCCTAAAATGTAGCTTTTCATAAAGTGCTATAAAATCTAAGCTCATCTGTGGCCTTCTTTTGCCCTATTTATCAATATTGAGCTCAAATAGTAAATAAATTACTTTTCTATACTAACTAACCAACCAGTATTTTTGAGAGTATTCAGTATCTTCTCTCTTTTTTTTTTTTTTGGTAATCATAGAATCATAGAATCACAGTATGGTTTGGGTTGGAAGGGACTTTAAAGATCAGCTAGTTCCAAACCCCCCTGCATGGGCAGGGACATTTCCCACTAGACCAAGTTGCTCAGAGCCCCATCCAACTTGGCCATGAACACTTCCAGGGAGAGGGCATGCACAGCTTCCCTGGGTTAGCTGTGCCAGCCTCTCACCACAGTCACAGTAAATAATTTCTTCCTAATATCTAAATCTACCCTGTTCCAGTTTAAAGCCATTACTTCTTGTCCTGTCACTACATGCCCTTGTAAAAAGTTTCTCTCCAGGTTTCCCACAGGCCCTCTTCAGATACTAGAAGGCTGTTCTAAGGTCTCCCTGGAACCTTCTCTTTTCCAGGCTGAACAACCCCAATTCTCTCAGCCTGTCTTCATAGGAGACATGCTTCAGTACTCAGATCATCTTCGTGGCCCTCCTCTGGACTTGCTCCAACAGCTCCCTGTGCTTTTTTGTTTGAAGGCTCCAGAACTGGACACAGTATGCTCCAAGTAGGGTCTCACAAGAGCAGTGTAGAGGGAGACAATCACCTCCCTGGCTCTGCTGGCCACACTTCTTTTGATGCAGCTTAGGACACGGTTTGCTTTCTGGGCTGCAAGCGCACATTGCTGGCTCATGTTGAGCTTATCAGCTAACATCCCCAAGTCCTTCCAAGTCCTTTTCTTCAGGGGTGCTGTCAATCCATTCTCTGCCTAGCCTGTATTTGTTTTGGGATTGCCCCGATCCATGTGCAGGACCTTGTACTTGGCCTTCATGAACTTCATGTGGTCTGCACAGACTCTATTTGAGCATTGAGCTGTTGACCACTACTCTTTGAATTACAGGGTTTACAAAGTTATAGGGGTTCTTTGTTTGTTTGTTTGTTTATGGTTTATCTGAAAGGATAAAGAAATATCTTTCATTAAATGTTTTATGAAGCAATATCCTGTTGATGTGTTAAATTGTCAATGAAAACTACTGCTCTTTGAGTGCAACCATCCAGCCAATCACTTATCCACCCAGTGGTCCATCCATTGAATCCATATGTTTCCGAATTAGAGACCAGGATGTCGGGTGGCACAGTGTCGAACACTTTGCACAAGTCCAGGTAGATGATATCAGATGCTCGTGCCTTGTCCACCAACTCTGTGACTCCCATCATAAAAGGCCATCAGATTTGTCAGGAATCATTTGTCCATGAGGAAACCATGCTGTTTGACACCAACCACCTCCACATTTTCCATGTGCCTTCAGGAGGCATCTGCCCCATGACCTTGCTGGGCACAGGGGCGAGACTGACTGGCTTGTAGTTCCCCAGGTCTTCTTTTTTCCTTTTTGAAAGTGGGGGTTTTGTTTCCCCTTTTCCAATCAGCAGAAACTTCACCAGACTGACATGACTTTTCAAATATGATGGAAAACAGCTTTGCAAATTCATCTGCCAGTTTTCTCCATTTTTAAGGTTACTGAAAGGCAATATACTATGAATTCCCTCTTTGTAACAGATGTAAAAGCATGGACAACTCTGTCTCTCCAGCATAATTACTCAATCCTGATTTGGAGGGATGAATTCTGTGAGATTAGAAAATCATCTGGTCTTTGGGCCAGTAGATAACAGTATTGTATATGAACTCGTAGTGGCTTGTGAGGCAGATAATTACACTCACTAGGGCACTCAATAAAATTAATGATTTTCTGTGTGTGGTCCAAAAACTAGCCTTAAGAATAGACACACTGGATCATATGCTTCTATGAAATACTTACATCTTATTATATAATTTCAAGGACAAAGTATATGATTGATCAAAATGGGAAATACAGTAAAAATTCTGTGAAATAAAAAAAGACTGCAAAATAAGGAAACGTTTCTTACTTATATCTTCATTATTCTTCCTGCTATTGTAAATTATTTTTTGAAAAGGCAAACACTTTTTGATATTAAAAAAAAATGTTTTCTCTCAAAAGCAGAGACACTTAAAATCTCAGGCAATATATAATCACAGAATCACAGAACTACCAAGGCTGGAAAAGACCTTCAAGGTCATCAAGTCCAGCCTATGACCAACACCACCACACCATCTAGACTATGGCACTAAGTGCCACATCCAGCCTTTCCTTGAACACATCCAGGGATGGTGCCTCCACCACTTCCCTGGGAAGTCCATTCCAATGTCTAATCACCCTCTCTGTGAGGAAGTACTTCCTAATATCCAACCTAAACCTCCCTTGGAGCAGCTTCAGGCTGTGCCCTCTTGTCCTGTCACTGGTTGCCTGGAAAAAGAGCCCAGCCCCCACCTGACTACAACCTCCCTTCAGGTAGTTGAAGAGAGTGATGAGGTGCCCCCTGAGTCTCCTCTTCTCCAGGCTAAACAACCCCAGCACCCTCAACCTCTCCCTATAAGACTTTCCCTCTAGTCCTTTCACCAGCCTTGTTGCTCTCCTCTGGACCTGCTCCAGCACCTCAACGTCCTTCTTGAAGTGAGGGGCCCAGAACTGTACACAGTACTCAAGGTGAGGCCTCACCAGTGCTGAGTACAGGGGGAGAATTACATCTCTACTCCTGCTGGCCACAGTATTCCTGATACAAGCCAGGATGCCATCGGCCTTCCTGGCCACATGGGCACACTGCTGGCTCAATATGATATGTTACGCTAAATGATCAGAATGAGGACAAATAAAAGAATTTATAATTATTATTTTAGTGTTTTCCTTAATATGTTTTTGTATGTTTTGGTATGTTTTGTTTTTTGTTTTGTTTTTAAGTTACCAATACCACCAGAGAGTTTTCCTCTAAAACATGTAAGATATTCTATAGTCTGGAAAACCAACCAACCAACCAACCAACCAACCAATCAACCAACCAACCAATCAATCAACACAACAACTGGGGAAAATTAAGGTTACAGAAAGTAAAAAATGAGAGCCCTCCTCATTAAAATATTCCATATTGTCCGGGGTATAATACTTACCCATTTAAGTGCTTCAGGAATGGAGTCTTATTAAATAAGTGTTTCTCATTCATCTTTTCTATACAGAATAAAACGTTTAGGTGTTTGAAGAATAAAGAAGTATAACATATGCTGAAGGGGATATAAGCATTTGTCTTTTCAACCAGAACAAAACTGTTGTGCGTGGCCATCTATGTTCTGAAAGAGAATTCAAGAAAAGACTAGAAAAAGCTTGAAAGACTTCAGCTTTGTTTTGTTTTTTAAATTATTTCAGTGGTTTGCATTATGGTTATTTAAAGAAAATGGCACATGGGGTGAAGCATAGGGGTTTTCTAGCTTAAAAAAAGATTGTGCCAGGTGTTGAAGTGCCTGATTAATAACATGGGAGTTGTCAAGATAGGTCAAACCAAATTCATAACATTATTCAGACAATAAGAGAGGAACTTTAAAGGAAAGTATTACAATAACTAAATGTCATAAAAAAGAAAAAAACCTTGTGAGGCTTTCACTAAATATTAAATGTGCCCTTAATATTTCAAATCACATTGTGATCCTTTCCATTTTCTCACATTATTGTCTTGAATCTTCCCAGAAATTCACAAGTGAAAACTAATTTTAGGTTTGTTCACATCCCAGTGTAAGTATGGTGATTGCTCTGTAATAACTGAGTATAATATTTTACCTTACTGAAGAGTGAAAGAAATATCATAAAAGGGGGCCTTTTTCTGTATTTTTTCTTTTTTTTTTTAATGCCTGAATACAATGCTTTAGTATATTGGAGTGTATGATTATCAAGATGACTAAACAACAGTCAATTTAATGAGTGATACCATTCAAACTATCATACTTATATTTAAACTAAAAGCTAACAAAGCATATGAGTTGCATGAAAAATGCTCATCAATAATTATGTGTATTTTATGATAGGAATTAAATTCTGAGAAAATATGTCTTCTGTTTCTTTTTCTCCCTTTTCTTTTTCTTATTAGCTTGCATATATAACTATTTTAGTAGCAGAATTTCTTATAATTGCTTTTGTTTTCATTGTTGATGAAATCCAGTATGGGTCTTTTATTTGTATATGTAGGACTTTTTAATGCAGTGACAAATCCTCTTCAGAGTTCACAAATGTTATTAATTTATTTAAAGATTTATATAGAATACAGAGATTAACACAGTTCCCCTAGAAAAGTAAACTGAGGAATCAGTCAGATTTTTAATTTCAAATATCTGTAATTCTGTAAATAGCTCCAAATGCTTTTTAACTAATATGGAAGGAATTGGGAAATAGACAATGGGTAAAAAGAATCTGAAGGCAACTGGCAGAGATCAGATTTATAAAAATAAATTGGCTTCGTTCTTTTGAGGAAATTTTAAAAACATTTAATGGAAATCTTAAGTTCTCACAAAAGCTTGATTCAAAGATTAATAATCCTCTGGATGGATGAAATCCATAAAAATTAATCCCCAAAGAAACTGTAATATTCCTGATTTATTTTTTTTCAGGCATGTTACATTTTCATGTGAAAAATCACAAGAATGCATGTTTTAACTTTAAAGAATCATCTCCTTTTGCCTTTCTGAAGTAAACTAGTACTGATTTCAATAGAGCAGTTCCCAGAGACAAAATAGCAGATTTAATTCTGATTATATTATCATTAAATCATCATTTAATTATGTTTTCATTTTTGTATAATAGAGTCTAATCTAAACACTGAAGATTTCCTCTATGCTGAGAGGCATGCAACTGCTAATGGCTCCTGAGACTTAGAAGGATTTGTTTGTTGGCATTTTAGTTTTGAAGTTTTTTGAAGCTCTGCAGAGATGTGTTGTTGTTGTTGTTTTAAAATGAATTAACTGAATGAAACAGCTAAATTGCTCTCCAAAGGGTACATAAAGAAACAGAGGTGACTTTCCTGTCCCCAGGCAAAGCCCTAAAAGGCTATCATACCCACTGATTATGCAACTTGCAGAAGTATTGTAACAGAAATAATTCTTGTTTTGCATATGAAAATTCAATGTTGTTTTTTTTTTAATACTGCAAAGCTCTTAATTTCAACATTTTAAATCAAAAGGAAGCCAAAAGGTATTATTCAATGCTAGGATTCTTCCAGGATACAGATCACAGAATCATAGAATGGGTAGGGTTGGAAAGTACCTTAAAAATCATCTAGATCCAACCCCCCTGCATTGGTAGAATCACCTTCCACTAGACCAGAATGCTCAGAGCCCCATTACACTTGCCCTTGAATGCTTCCAAGGATAGGGTTGCCACAGCTTTCCTGGGCAAGCTGTTCCAGTGTCTGACCACCCTCATAGTGAAGAATTTTGTCCTGATGTCTAATCTAAATCTCCCCTCTTCCAGTTTTAACCCATTACCCCTTGTCCTCTCCCTACATGCCCTAGTAAAAAGTTCCTCCCCAGCTTACTTGTATGCCCCCTTAATCCTGTATTTCAGATGTTATTAGGCTATTTAAATACAAATATACCCGATGTCTAAATATTTTTAGAATTCTATAATATTAATTTCTACCTCCAACATAAATTACAATTGTGTTTTAGATGTAACAAGCATATCTTGAATAAAGACAATGAGTAATGCAAATTTACACACACATTTAATAATTTTAATACATTTCTAACTATTTAAAATCTGTCTAATCTTGAAGTTCAATCATACGTTTCTGAAAAGGGCTTGATTAAGAAAAGAGTGAAAACCATCATGAATAGTTGCAATGCGTGGTACTGTAATAACATTTTTCTTTTACAAAAAAGTTAACTTTTGAAAATAATTTAACCTTATAGTCCTGTTACATGGCATGGTATCGTATACAGTGATGTCAATTCACTGCAGTAGGAGGAAGTCTCATGCTGAAAGACCTTAATCAGTAGTAAAAAAAAAGCGAAACAAACTAAATGCTGCAGCTTGTGATTAGGGTATTGTATAGGGAGAAAGAAAAAAAAAAAGTTAGATAAATTTAAAGACTAGCATATGCCCTCAGTCATTTTGATGTCCACGGAGATCTTGAAAATTTTTAAGTGTTGTTGGAATTGAAAGACAAATAATGATATTCAGAAGCAGACCTTGGAATGGGAAGAAAAAAGTCTACAGGAAGAGAAGAAAACCTCTGAAAATAAGAACAGTAACCTTGAGTAGATGTTGCTCGGTATTATCTAGCTATAAAGCAATTTGTTGAGATATGAGGAATTATTTTGCTATTCCTCAGCAGTAAGGAATCAACTGAATGAGTTATCCTATGGATAAAATCTGCTCATATGCACCCCATACAAGTTTGGTAAAAATTAAGGTTTTTTCAGTAACACGAACAGGAATTATGTGCAGAAGTAGGACTGAGTTTATAGTTAGGGTACATTACAGTATCATCATCCCTGAATTTATAAAGATCCTTTCTAAGATGTCTCAGTTGTCTTAGTGCGTATTCCAAGTGATCTGAATATAAACCTGCAAACTATATAGCTGCTTGAGGACAGTAATCAACTTCAGCTAATGTCTTCTGATACCCTGTAGTACTTACTGGAATCATTCCAACAACAAAAAAAAAGCCTAAATAAACAAAGCTGTCCTGGTTTGAGCCAGGATGAAGCCAATTTTCCTTTTACTGATTTTTTTTTTTTCCTTCAGTAAGCTCTCTTTTAACTAGCAGCAAGTTTTCCAGCTAGTGGACTGATAACACTGGAATGTTTATGCTACTGCTGAGACTCCAAGGTTGCTTCTTTGCTCTGCTCCCACAAAGGCTACCAAGGCGGAAGAGTTGTATCTGTAACTAGATGGACAGCAGAACTGACCAAAGGTATTTCATTCCATATATCTACATAAGCTCAGAGGAAGGTCAGAGATCACAGAAGACAACTTCCTTCCTGCTTTTTCTTCCATTCTCGTCCGTCCATGGCCAGCGTCCAGGGAGGACTCCATCCATCCATCACCGTTTATCCCCAGGCTCGTGCATCCCTGAACCTCGTAACTCTCTCCTCAGCTCCTGTCTGCTCTGCCGCTCTCTCTGGCAGCGCTCCGGGACTTTTTGGGACTGCTCACAGCTCAGGAGAGTGATGTGGGAGTTGCTGGGGCTGGAGGGAGGCAAGAGGCTTTTGCATACTCCTGAACACACTTGTATATAATTGTACATATTTTATTTTATCATTAGTGTTTAATTAAAGCTGTCTAGTTTAGCTTTCAATCCAGAAAAGTCTCTCTTCATAATTTTATCTCTCATTCCCTACCTGGGGGTGGGGGGAGGGGATAGAAAGCATTGTTGTCTCTGGTTTAATTGCCCATCCTGAGTCAAATTGTGACAAAAGCACATCGAAATGAAATTTTGTATTCCACATCCTAGGTCTTAGGCAATTTTAAGGGAATCATTTCACAGAATCATAGAATAGTTTGGGTAGGAAGGAACCTTTAAAGGTCACCTAGTCCAAATCCCCGTATAATAAGCAGGGACATCTTCAACTAGATCAGGTAGCTCAGAGCCCCAACCAATCTCTGGGAAACCTATTCCAGTGTTTCATCAACCCTTACGGATCATACCCAGCATAAATCTGAGGGATCACGAGAGTCAAGCTCCCTTTGCCCATTGTCAGAGTCCTGAGAGGAGACTGTCCATTCTTCTGCCTTTGATTCTGATCCGTGTGTTCCTGAATCCAGTTCCTGTCTGGCACTGAGCCCAGGAGTAGAGCCCAGGATTTTCCCAGAGACTGCCTTGCAGACTTAGTGGTGACATTAGTGTTTATTTGGGGATGGAGTGGGTTTGTATATATTTGTACGTATTTCATTATTTTTGTTTTCATAATTATTGTTTCATTAAAGCTGTTTAGTTTAGTTTCCATCAAAAGACATTGTACTTCTATGTATTTCTGTGATTCTATAATGAAATTTGTGTTTCTACAACTGTAGCAGGAAAAATGCATGAGGTAATATAAATGTGAACATGTATGTCTAGTTCTAATAGAGGCAGAAGGGTTACAGAAAAAAAAAAAAAGACATAATTATACAATAGGCAGAATATATACATAGTGCAGAAGCTTGAAGTGCAGCAAAATCTTTTTTTTTTTTTTCCGTTCTGTTGTTTAAATTGTCTGAGCTGATAAATGAAGTATTCTTCAATTATCAGATTTCAGAAGGTGAAAATATTAATTCAAATAGAAAGAAAAATCTTTCACAATGATTTTCTTTTCATATCTACTTAGCAAAGAAAGAAATATCACATATCTGAGTCTCTGTTGCTGGAGTTTAATAAAGCAACAATCTGTCTTCCCACGTTTCTCTCCTCTCCCTCTTGTTCCCATCCCCAGAAAAAATCCAAATGGTGACAACAAACAGATAGAAAAACATCTATAATAAAAGGTTTAGATATTACTTGCCTAAATAGAACAGAACCAATACCTCATAGTCTCTCTCTATACCTTTGTATTTCATAATTCTAAATTATGAAATGTAATTTTGTCATATTGTGCAAGATAGTCACTGTGTAATAGAATAATATAAAATTAAAGATCATATAGTAAAGGAAAACACATCAAATTAGAATATAGTAAAGCTCATAATAAATGATTCTTGAAATAATTTTATGGGAAAGATTTTTATAACGTAACTTCACCTTTTCAAATGGCCTTTCTCCAAACTTACTTTAAAACGTGAACAGGAGATGATGTGGAACCTCTCAAAACCTAGAATAATTTTATTAATCTGTGGAAATAACTTTTATTTGAAAATGTTTTTCAATAACAGATTTTAATGAGTTTATTTTCTTATTAAGTTATTGTGGAATATATATTCTCCAAAACTCTGCAGGTGATCCTTCATTTCTATCTCAATACCTCAATGTCCAAGATGAATATCTAAAAATAACTTTTGCAAAGGTAAACACAAACTATATTTATTGTTTAATTTTGGGCTTTAATACTAAAATGAGAAGTTAAAATATATGTTTTCTTGTCCAATAAAATAAACTTTTTTTTTTTTCTCCCAACATGTTGAGCCTGCAGACAAGGACAAGCAAACACAAAACTCCACTGTTAGTCTGTCCCCATTACCCAAAACTTTTCAAAATACTTGGCCTACATTTGCCAGGCATTGCTCTGGCCTTTTCTGCAGAAGTTAAGTAGGATAAGGTGCAAAATGTGTTTGCTAAAATGGTATCTCAGCTAGGACAGGGAAAAGTTCAACACTTTAAAAAATGTGTTAGTTACTTGTGCCCAATGCTAAAACATTTTCATTTTCAAAATTTAGAAATTCTCTTAATTAAGAGCACCTCCAGAAATTGGGTCATCTGTAGATATCATAGAATCAGAGAATTCCATTATTCTCAGGCACTATTGTCATGGGACATAAACTAGAATAAGCCATTCAATAATATTCTGATGAAATTATCTATCATTACTTAATTTAGATGGGTGGTTTTCCTCCTGAACACCTCATTTGAACCTGAAAATATTTATCATCTTGAAAATATGATTTCTAGTGAAGCACACAGAGGGAGAGCCGTAGAGCTCTCCCAAAACAAAGTAGTAAAAAAACCCAAAACAAAGTAGTAAAATAAAAATATCCTGATTTAGGCCATGGTCTTGAACCCAAAGTGCTAAAAGGAAAATAAAGCACTATGAGATTATGTTGGAGATGTTAGTGAACCTAACTTTTGTGAGCTTTTATATGTCTTGGATTCATATCAGTGCAGAACAGGAACTCCTGCCTGTCTGCAAGATGATTCCCTTTCTGTCCAGACTTCAGCTGCACAATTTAGGTTTCTTAATTCTGAAAGTATCGATAATTAGGTGCAATTAGCTTTTGCATGTTACTGGAATATGGAATGCAATTTAGGCAAATAATAGGGAATTGTAAAAAAAAAATAAAAAATCAGTATGCTATCAAAACTAGAATAGCTGCAGAAAACTAAAAATATATTTTGTCAACTACACCCTTAAAAAAAGTTAATGTTCTAGTGAGTTCAAGTCTTCAACAAATTGAAATAACATAGAGAGAAATAAATCCTTGTCTCTTAAACTGTGCTTTATCTAACTGCAAGCTCACTTATCTTTGTTATATAGCATTACCTTGTAAAATATTTATTCATCTTAAAAATTCAGTTTGCAGAGTTGTCAAGTAGTTGAGAAATTTTTCTCCCTGTCTTCTTCTAGACTCTGTAAAGAAAAAAAAAAAAGAAAAAAAAAAAACAACAAACAAGCAAAATCTTGCTTAGTGATATATGTATTGACCTGTACTAATATAAAACGTGATGATATTGTGTTTAGTTCTGTCTGTTCTTCATATCAAACCTAACTGGTGTAAATGTCAAGCTTTGTGTTGGCAAATATGAAACACATTGATGTTACACTTCATGTAATCTTGTTTCAATTTCCACTTTTAAAAAACATTTTCTGCAAATGCCAGTAATGACAGCAGTGTACATGCATTCTTAGTGCTGTTTATATGAAAGAGAGAAATGTTGGAAATAGCCAACTTATTTAGAAGCTTTTACTCAAGATATGTCACTTTGTCAGTATTTTGAAATGTCAACTGTCATGGAAATAAGCCTGAAGCAGTATTCTAGCACTTATTTATTAGATGAGCAGTAAAAGAGAGACATTGGTTATTGAAAAACTCAACATTGCTGTTTGCCTATAAACATGATAGAGTTATGCAATTCAACGGCATATATGACTGAGGTTAGTTACCTTACCTGCCATTACGACTTCCAATTTTTTATATTTATTTATTTCAGTTGGGCACTTTTGAACACAAACGTCATTAACAGAGAATTCATTGGCAATGAACATTAGCAACAGAAACTAAATCTCAAACACAAATGCATATTTATAATCAGAAATTACCAAAGTAACCAACCATGGATTGAGAAAAATACATTTAGCATGTGGCATTCCTGATAAACACTGAATTTCACATCAAACAAACCTATCAGACCAATATTGAAAAATTACAGGAACAAGTTGCAACTTTGAAAATTTTCTCATTGCATGTGACTTCACTAGTAATGAAAAATATGCTGCTTAGAATTAGAAAGTTCTGTTTTACACAACTTGTTTGAGTTAGGAAAACTTCTATAAAGAAAGTATACCATCTTGCCTTAGAAGACCTACCATAAGGTCAGAAAGTACTGTTGAGGCTAATTAGGGAAAGTGATCCTTGGGCTCAGAAGAAGAATACCAAGTACATTAAGGGACATGATTTTATCATTGTACATGACATCATCATGTCAAGTTGTTGGCTTTACATTCTAGATTTCAGCAAGATTATAGAGCATTTGAGGAAGGACACTTAAATGATGCAGTGCATAGAAAACAAGATTCACACTGGGAGACTCAACAAACTCAATCTAATCTTTTTTTTGAAGATAACTTTGACTGAGTACTTTATCATTTGATGTTAGTATTTGCCCTGAAAAAGTATATGCTGTTAGGAATCATAGTATCACATAATAGTTTATGTTTGAAGGCACCTTTAAAGGTGACCTAGTCCAAATCTGTGTATAATAAGCAGGGACACATTCAACTAGATCAGGTTGCTCAGACATCCGTCCAACCTGTCTTTGAACAATTCCAGGGAGGGAGCTTTTCTTCCTTGAATACAGAGATATAACAAGATGCGGAGGCTGGAATTGTAACCTATTCAAATACAACCTGAACAACATTGTATTCATTAACAATAAGGGTAATTAAGCACTAAAAGATGATACCAGTAAAAAATGGTAGGCTCAGATGTTAGATACCTTTGGCCAACCTCATCCTTTAATTCAGCCTCTGAAGTAAAGATTAGTAAGGTTATGTGCAGTGTTTTTTACATGAACCTATTATTATATGTACAAAATGTGTAATTATTATATAATTCTATAAAATAACTCTATAAGTATTTCATATAATTATAATATAATAAAATGAACATGTGTATATATAATTATCAATATTATAAAATCAATTATGTATAATAATTATTATATATAGAATAATTTATATTAAGGTTCTGTATCTTTTACAAAATCCAAGGGCAAGGTCCTGCTTCTGGCTCTGGGCAATCCCAGGTATCAATCCAGACTGGGGGATGAAAAGATTGAGAGTGGCCCTGGGGAGAATGACTTGGGGATACTGGTGGATGAAAAGCTGAACATGAGCCAGCAACTTACACTCACAGCTCCAAAGTCCAACCGCATCCTGGGCTGCATCAAAGGAAGCATGGCAACAGATCACAGGAGGTGATTCTGCCCCTCTGCTCTGGTGAAACCCCACCTGGAGTAATGCTTTCAGCTCGGGAGTCCTCAGCACAAGAAAGACATGGACCTGTTGGAGCAGGTCCAGAGGAGGGCCACAAAGATGATCTAAGGGCTGCAGCACATCTGTGAAGACAGGCTGAGACAGACAGTTGGGGTGGATCAGCCTGCAGAAGAGAAGGCTCTGAGGAGACCTTATAGTAGCCTTCCAGTACCTGAAGGGGACTTGTAAGAACGGTAGGTACAAACTGTTTAGCAAGGCCTGTTGTGATAGGACAAGGGGTAATGGTTTTAAACTGACAGAGGATAGATTTTTACTAGATGTAAAGAAGACATTTTTTACAATGAGAGTGGTGAAAGACTGGAAGAGTTGCTCAGAGAGGTGGCAGAAGCCCCACCCCTGAAAACATATAAGGTCAAGATGGATGGGGGCCTGAGCAACCTGATCTGTTTGAAGATGTCCTTGCTTATTGTAAGGGGATTTGGAGTTTATGACCTTTAGAGGCCCTTTCCAACCCAAACCATTTTATGATTCTATTATTATGTACAATCATATTCTAAATGAAATGAATAAGTGAAAAACATGTTAGTACCTTAGATGTTGAGTGTATTTTCTTTAAAAATATGTATTTTAAAATATTACTTCCAGTTGTGAACTAGGTTTCTGTAGTGCTGGATGCATGGATGTAAAAAGCGAAAATGAAAGAACGACTGTCATTGAAATGTAAGAAAAGAATAATAAGATTAATGTATACAGAGAGATATATAAAGTGTGAGCCATAACTGAAGACAAGACAGTATCTGTCACTACTCTATGCAGTGCTATCAGCGTACCTGCTCTTTCCCATTGTTTGTTTATGTTTTTTTGTGTGCATATGTCATTAATAAAGAGGTTAAAGATAAGATTTGAGAAAATAAAATCAAATATCATTTAGATTCTTACAGTGATTTTTCAGGTCCGATGGACAAGCCTGGAAGATATTTATGTCCTGTAGTATCTTCTTATCACTCGAAGACAAATTTTTCAGGTGAGATCTGAAAAAAGCCCAAGTACTTTCAGCTCTCTACATCTTCATTCCTAAAATGAGATGCTTAATAAAAATTTATTTACTGAAAGTGTGGTCAAGCTTTGGAACAGGCTGCCCAGGGAAGTGGTGTAGTCACCATCCCTAGAGATGTTCAAAAACCATGCACACATGGCACTTGGGGAGATGATTTAGTAGTCATGATGGCATTGGGTTGATGGTTGGACTTGATCTTAGACACTTTTATCAACCTTGATGATTTTATGATTCTGTGAAGAAGAACACAGGACAAATTTGTAACAGTAGCATTAGATCCAGTTATCACCAAAAAGTTTTACTTGAATTACTAAGAAAAATGTAAGACAAAATCAGAAGTCCTCTATAGGCCTTTCAGTTTTTTAACCAAGATACCTCTATACACACAGAATTTTGCATAATTCATAATTGCCAACAACAGAACCAGTCCCTCTAGTAATGACTTGTTTCAAACTAGCAAAAAGAACTTGATAAAATGTATAGATAATAAAAATAGTTTTGAGGTCATCACTGGAAATATATGTTCTCTGTATTGCATTATCAAATAATTGCTTACACTGCTGTGAACATTAAAAATTTGTGGAAGATAAAGTAAAAAACAATTTTTTTAAACAGGACAATCAGGCCTGTGAGCTAACTGTGGTAGTCAATGGCTACATGGTAAAATATGACACCAGGCATACACTGTACCAGCTAGTGCTAAGCTTCTTACATAATTTTTCATCCAGTAAGTCCAGTCCTGCTCACAAATTTAGGTGAAAAACTGTTTCTTTAAAAAAAATTTGTGACTTCTTGTGCTTACCCTTTTACTTGAAATTAGTATTCAAGTCCAATATAACTGATGCCTAATTGCATTGAGGTTTGGATTTTTTTCAGTGTATTTCAGGATATCAATGAAAATTTGCAGCAAGTATTAAAAAATCTAAGCCTTCCCTCTTGGAAAGGTTCTGGCACTGGTAATGAGACAATGAAAAGATTTAAGTAACTCTGCCAGAGCCCCTGCATTTGTTAAGTAATGCTTTCTGTCTCTGTTCATATTAGCTTCAGCTGTGCCAGGTCTGAAGTCACTCTGGTTTAAATAATTGGCAATGCCATTCATTTTCTATAATGAGAATAAAGGTTCCATACACAATTCTGCAATCAATATAATAATGGAAAATGCAACAGCCAAATCAGTCATCTTAACTGAAAAGAAGGAATTCCTACTTCTATCAGCAAGCCTTGCATGGTCTTGGTTACAAAGATATCCACTGCTACTGTTTCACTGCTGTGCTAATTCTAGGTTTATCAGCAAAGAGTTTCATGAATTGGCTCCTTAAGTCAAAGGTACATTCTAAAAAATTGAAAATCAGGCAAGTACGTTAGATTTAGCTTTAGTTAAGGATTTTGACAATTAATTTTATATAGCTATGAAGATAAAATACAATCACATGACTGAACAGGGGAACTTAGATCCTGGTGTCTTCATGTAAGTTGGTGTTTCTTTATGTGTATATCCTGTAATCAGCATGAGTGTAATTTATTCATTAAGTAGTTAGGAAGATAAGTAGTTAGGATATTTCTATACTATATGCCACCACAGGAGCCAAGGCACAGTGGGTTGGACATTAACTAGTATTACAGAAAACAGAAGCAGTGGCTTTTTATCATTTAGGTAAGGCATAACCCTAACTTTCACACTATTTGAAATTATGATGGCATTGACACACTACAAGATGGTATTAGTCAGTTCAAGTTATCTGGTATCCGTGAGTCTAAGCGTAGCACATAAATTAGCTCAGCAAAGAAACTAGAAGCTATGACTGAACCAACCATGGAACAGAAAACAGTATAGTTGTATCAACAAAGTCAGGCAAGATTTGTAATCTCAGGCATGATATCACACTACACTACTTGAATAGCAACAATCTATCTCTGTCATGAACTGTTAACTTCATAGCTGCTGAAACACTTCCCTGAAAAGTAGAGGCTATAGTTAAATCTTTGATCTGTGCAATGAAAAGCTGTGATTTTAAATAAATGGTGTAGGAATTCAGGTACAAGAGGCATGAGAACTTTGGAACCTTTACATGTGATTGAGAGTATGGGCCATTAGATTATTAGACAGATAAGAATTCTCATGGTAATTGATTCTTTTCCCTTTGGAAATTTCCCTAAAAATGTATATATCTGACAGTACTAGAAGAGGCCACAATTTGCAAGCAATCCTAAAAGTACATTATTAAAGCAAAAAATCACCCAGCTGTTTTCTTTCTCATCAACATTGGCATACAAAGGAATTTAATAGTAAAGCTAGTGATATGAAAATATATTTGACTAAGATTGTTGCATATACTTGATGCTTATTGGAGGAGAGCCATAAACCCAGAACCCAAGAGCAAACTAAGTCTATGTACATTTTGCAAGAAACAAATATCAATAGGCAGGTAAGCTTTCATACAGTGAAACAGTTAGTATTGAGAACCTAGAAAATTTTACTTTGGACAAATTCTACTTTGGTCACTTGAACATGATAACCACCAGCAGTCAGAGTACACGCAGTGTTCTCCTGAAGAGCATCTTTGTGTTTAGCTTCGTTAAAAAGAAACCCAGTAAGACTGATTTGAAATCATAATGTGAATCAAAGTAGAAGCAACTGGAAAAGTCACTTCAAAACCACACTTCTCAACAAAACTAAAACACTAATATAGAGGCACCTTGAGTTCCCCAGGAGACACAAACTCTCTTCAGCAGCAAACATTTAAAGACTCTTCAGTGCTCCCTATGTAACGTCACAGATTTCATAAGTTCTCAGCTGTGTCAATGATGTTCCACAAGTTTGACTCCAAGCAGACACAAACTTACTGTGCTCTGAGCCAAAGAAACACAGATTGTCTTTGAAGAGAAGCCATATATGTATTACGTTTCTCCTTGGTGAAGTGGATAAACATCTTGCCCAGTCTGGAGCAATAGAGGGAGTTGTCATTAGGTGACAAATAAATACAGATTTTTTTCAGTTTCAGTGAGTTATAACTGTCAATATGGCACTTTGGGCTCTGTCTACATGGTTGTGCCATGACACTGCTGTCAGAACACATGCACATTCTGGTAACAGAAGAAAAGGTCTTAGCAAGCTGAAACACCTACTTTTGATCTTTTAATGAACTCTAATAAACCAGAAAAAACCCAACCCAAACAGTAAAATTATCTTTCCACTACAAAAAAATATCGCCATTAAGGTACAGTAATTTAGTGGATCCAGAGATTAAGGAAAGATACGCCTTTAATACCAAATTATTTGGTTGATGAGGATTGGGTTAGGGATCAGTTAAGCAATCTGGGCATCCATAAATTGATGGGTCCAGATGAAATGCACCTGTGGGTGCTGAGGGAGCTGGCGGAGGTCATTGCTGGGCCACTCTCCATCATCTTCGGTAAGTCATGGGTAACAGGAGAGGTGCCTGAGGACTGGAGGACAGCAAATGTCACACCAGTCTACAAGAAGGGCAAGAAGGAGGACTCGGGTAACTATAGACCGGTCAACCTCACCTCCATCCCTGGAAAGGTGATGGAACAACTTATTCTTGGCACTGTCTCTAGGTGTATCAAGGATGAGGGGGTCATTGTGACCCCCTCATGTCAACATGGTTTTACCAAGGTGAAGTCATGTTTGACCAACATTATAGCCTTCTATGAGGAAGTAACTAGGTGGATAGATGATGGTAGAGCAGTAGATGTGGTTTATCTTGATTTCAGTAAAGCATTTGACACTGTCTCCCACAGCATCCTCGTAGATAAGCTAAGGAAGTGTGGTCTTGATGATCAGGTAGTGAGATGGATCATGAATTGGTTGAAAGAAAGAAGTCAGAGAGTTGTGGTCAACGGGACAGAATCTGGTTGGAGGTCTGTGACTAGTGGAGTCTCTCAGGGGTCGGTACTGGGACCAGTACTGTTCAATATTTTCATCAACGACCTGGATGAGGGAACAGAGTGTACCCTCAGCAAGTTTGCTGATTACACTAAATTGGGAGGAGTGGCTGACACACCAGAAGGCTGTGCTGCCATTCAGCAAGACCTGGACAGGCTGGAGAGTTGGGCAGGGAGAAACTTGATGAAATTCAACAAGGGGAAGTGTAGAGTTTTGCATCTGGGGAAGAACAACCCCATGTGCCAGTACAGGTTGGGAGCTGACCTGCTGGAGAGCAGTGTAGGAGAAAGGGACCTAGGGGTCCTGGTGGACAGGAGGATGACCATGAACCAGCAATGTGCCCTTGTGGCCAAGAAGGCCAATGGCATTCTGGGGTGCATTAGAAAGGGTGTGGTTAGTAAGTCAAGAGAGGTTCTCCTCCCCCTCTATGCTGCCTTGGTGAGGCCGCATCTGGAGTATTGTGTCCAGTTCTGGGCCCCTCAGTTCAAGAAGGACAGGGAACTGCTTGAAAGAGTCCAGCGCAGAGCCACAAAGATGATTAAGGGAGTGGAACATCTCCCTTATGAGGAAAGGCTGAGGGAGCTGGGTCTCTTTAGCTTGGAGAAGAGGACACTGAGAGGAGACCTCACTAATGTTTACAAATATGTTAAGGGGGAGTGTCTGGATGATGGAGCCAGGCTTTTTTCAGTGACGTCCAGTGATAGGACAAGGGACAAAGGGTGAAAACTGGAGCATAGGAGGTTCCATGTAAATATCAGATAAAACTTCTTTAGTGTGAGAGTGACAGAGCACTGGAACAGGCTGCCCAGAGAGGTTGTGGAGTCTCCTTCACTGGAGACATTCAAAACCCGCCTGGACAAGTTCCTGTGTGATGTGCTCTAGGTGACCCTGCCTGACAGGGGGGTTGGACTAGATGATCTTTCGAGGTCCCTTCCAACCCCTAGGATTCTATGATTCTATGATTCTATGTTTCATAGGTGAAATTAGCATACATTTTGTAACTTTTAGTGAGAGCATACCTGTTTAGTGATAAGCAACCCATATCTATAGACTTAATTCTACCTTAAATAATACTGTGTAATCAGGAGGTAACTCTTTTGCTTCAGGTAGCATAGCACCGAAGTCCAGCACAAGGGCTAAAGCAAAGCAAGTTGACTGAGTATCTGATAGTATCCATAGGATATTTGTGATAAGAGCCTTCAAACTTATTCAACTAAATCCACTTGTAAACTGTTTTGCATGCCCTTTGCAAGCTCCTTGTTTTCATCTTCATACATGAAACAAAATTTGTGTTTTGCTTAATCATGAGAAAGAGAAAAAAAAGGGAAAAAAGGAAAAACTGTAAAGGGCATTTTTAACATGCTAAGGAGAATATTTTGGGAATAATTATCTTTTCTTTGCTTCATGGGCTCTAGTCTGGAAACAGGGAGATTATCTAAGGTAGTGTTAAAAGGAAAATATAATACACATTGAAAGCTTAAGCCTTTCTCACACATATATGGTTTTACATTAATGTGGCTGTTCTGTCCAAAATATGAATATTGTGTGCCTGAATGTCTATAGAACATAGCAAACAGCACAGTAGTATACTCAGCAGGACTGTTTCATTTCATTTATCATTCACAGCTTGCTGCTGTGATTTCAAAACTGTTCATAACTTTCTGACAATGTTAGAAGGACAAGAAGTTGTAATTGTTTTTTAATCCTAAGGAAGGTTTAAGGTGGGGTTTTTTTACTTCTTTGTTGTTTTTTTTTGTTTGTTTGTTTCTCTCTTGAAAATACGGGGGTTTGAAGTTTGATTTTCTAATAAGAAAAATACTTGAGATACAAAGTTGGGATCTAGAAATGTTTTAAAATTCAAATGTTACTAGCTTTCAGAGAGGTCCTTGCTGTGTATTTGCACAATAGATGGTGCTACATTTGTGGGTTAACTGTGGGTACAGTTTACAATTAACAACTGGATTTAAGAGTGTGAGACTGAAACCACATTTAAGTGCCTACATAATATCTGTCATACTTGGTATTTACATGCACTCCATTACTGAAAAGAAAAACCCTTATAATCTTACAATCTTTCCTTCTCATGCTAGGAAAGGAGGAATATAGAATAGAAGGCTGAGGGTAAGATTTTAGATCTGCAAGTATTTAGAAATCTATTGGCATAATGGAAAATTAAATTAGATGGTTAGGTATCAAGCTTCCAGCAAAAAAACAGACTATTTCCACAGAAAAAAATATGTTGAAGTTACTATTCTGAGTCAAATACTATGTAGTTTTTAGATGAATTGTTACCAAATGCTAATTGATCCTCAAGGACAACCTCCTCAGGGCACAAGAAGGGTCTGTTCTTGTCAGGCAAGTAATTGTGGGAAAAGGTCGGCAGAGATGAACACTGAACTCCTGACTGTCTCAATCACAAAAAGGAAAAGCAAAGACATTGTCAACTCATATAGGAATCATAGAATGGACAGAGAAAGCCAAAACTCAGTTTGAGTTGAAACTAGCAAGTGAGATGAAGGGCATTAAGAAATATTTCCATAAGTATTTTTTCAGGAGAAGAAATGATAGGTTGGTTGCTCAGTGGGGCAATGGGTCTAGTGATAAGGGTAATGGAAAAGGCACTCTGTGCCTTTTTTGCCCCTCGAATAACAATCAGCTTATAAAGTACATTAAGATAGGAGTCAGCATATTTGTACATAAATTAACTGCAAGCCAGGCATGCTCGAAGTGTTTACATGAGAGAATTTCGTTTGTGCCCAGACATCTAGTTGTTCAAGGCTTTAGAATTCTATTTGTAGCTTAAAGTTGAACTTTTGTTTCCCAGAAAACTTCAAACCCTTTCAGCATTTTGCATAATTAATTAATATTGATCAAATCTATGTTTTAGAAGGAACCAAAAACATTATCAGGGAATTTGGACCTAGAAGCTGCATCTTCTTGTAGCTCTAATCTTAGGTCACTTTGCAAAACTCTTTGGATCTCTAAAACCCTTTAAAGTCATAGGCCTAATCTAAGGTTAATGGAGAGCTGTGATAAAGGGAATTGTTTGTTTTGTTTTTCTAACCTTTTAATATCTTTCAGAATTTAACCAGTCATTTCATTCTGAAAGATGCACAGTGAACTTTGCAGAACAAAATTGTGCAATCACTACCACATAATTGTGCTCAATATCAAAATACATTTTGCTACATTATAATTACAAATTCATAATTTTATTTTATCTAAAGGGCAAACAAAGTAGAAGTTATGTTGTTGAGGAAAACATAAGGTTCAGAACTTCACATTCTGTTTTGACGAATGGAAAAATTCACTACTTCATTATTATTTATATTTCAATGCATTTTGTCTCAGTATCTACATATTTTTACAGCATTACAAAGAACTGTAATACCAGCACCATCACATCAGGCCTACTGTTGTTTGCATGAGAATGGATGAAGGAAATAGCTACCTTACTTAATAATGATTATTGTTAACTTAGGATATGCCACTTAGCCTTTGTGTTGAAATGTCAGCTCTCTGATGTAAAGCAGCCTGGAGCAGAATTCAGCAGTGATGTTACTTATTAGATAAGCAATAACATAAGGGACATGGGGTTCTGAAGAGTAATCCCTACTGTGTGCCTAAGGGCACTACAGAATTACAAAATTCAACATGGCATATGTGACAGGGGTGGGTGACTTTTTTAATTATGTGTGCTTTTGGATCAGGGCATCACACAGAACCCTTAGTGATAGAAACTGGAGCATGAAACCTACAGAAAGACAAAGAATTCTGTTAACTCAGCAGGACATTAGATAATCTACTGTAGGTCTGCATTGGGACATAATGAAACCAAAAGACTGATCTGGTGGTGTTAATAAGTATATTTTAAATTACTTCTAACATCACTGTAAAATAGAAACAACCAAATGTAATTTCCCACTTGGGGCATATATTAAAAGCAGAGTCTTTTGACACCTGTATGTTTTAAAGAGATTCCAATTAAACTGTTAATTATTTATTTAATTTGTATGATAATATTGGATTTCCTTACATTCCGTCCCAGTTTGAGAGTAACAGGATAAAAATTGCCTACGGCTATACTGACTTGAGACAGCCCAGGACACCAGCATCTGCTGCCAGTCTGTTTATGTGGCAGTTACAATGCTGGGGGGAGGAGCAGTTGTGCCTATGGGAAGGAGAGGATGGGTTAGATGACCCAAATGGACCAATCATAGTATTCCTTCCCATGATGCTCAGTATCAAATGGTTCCTGAGAGAGCCCTCTTGTGGCTTCTGTGGTTGATGTGCTGGTTGCCTTCCCCTGCCTCACTGAGTAAAACCAGCTTGTCTGCTCCAAGATTTTTTTGCAGACTGTCACTGGGACGCTGGACTCAGGCACTCCAATCTGATGCCAAGTCCAGTTTGGGACTTCTCTGGTCAGGAAGTAATTATTACCTGAGGAGTGTGGGTTCTGTATTTGCATATTTATTTATATATTTGAATATCTTTGGTTAGTTGCATGTATTTGTATGTAATTCACCATAATAATTATTATTTATGGCTTCTTTAAACCCATCTAAGTTTTTAAAGTCTTGCTCCTTTATTACCCTTTTTATCTTCCCCTGGGAGGGTAGTGAGAGGATAACAGTGACCGTCTGTCACCTGGTTATTGGCTAAAACCATGACAGATGCGTTGGTGCCCAACAATGACATGACAGACATATTGGGGCCTGAATAATAAATTTATCATTTCATATTTTCATATTTCATTTTTCTTCTTGAAGGCTGGAAACTAAAGCAAAGACTTATTAACATGTCCTTCAGTGAAACACTATACTTCACCATTAAAACTTTGGTTTAGGGTCATTGCCACCCAACTTGTTGTGTATGATATCATACTATTTAAGTCTTCTTAGTTTGTGTTTGTGGTCTCTTGGTTGGGGCTGCTGGGCAAAGAGCATTGTTTTTTTGTCATGTCTGACACCACTGACTTATTCTGGAATAAGCTGGGCAGTGGCTTTACCTGGGCAACTTGGTGACTATTTACTAAATTGTATTGCTAGTTATGCTTTCAGCCTTGTCATGGGAAGTTATACTTCTCTTCATGCAAAGCTGACACCTTCAAAGTTTGGGGGCTCTATAAATTGTTGTCCTTGTTTCTACATGTTAATTACCCTTAATGTTTATTATTGGTAAGCATATATGCAGCTGTAGGAGTAACATAACAAGTACTTCCACTACTCAGACTCTGACAACAGCCATTACCGATGTCTCTCCACCCATCCTGGCATGGGTCACTGTTGTATCAACCCCTGCAAAAAGCCCTGCTTCCATCCCTCAACCCATACCAGCATGGGCCAGCCCTATAACCAAAAAGAAGCAAAGAAGGCAAACTCAGCCCTATGTTACTGAAGACATAGGAAAAAGATAGAACACCTCGGAGAGAGCCAAATCCTTTTCAAACGAATCTAGGAGAAGATCCTACCACAAGAGCTCAAGCAGTGAGTTCTTTGAAAGTAGCCCTTCCTTCATTGCTAGAGGAGGAATCAGAGCAAGAGAGAACAACTCAATCCTTTTCTCTGAAGGACTTGCAGAATAAAAGAAAGGACTTTGGCCACCATGAAGGTGAGACCCTTATCATCTGGGTGCTTCAGTGCTGGGATATTTGGGTTGACACGATTTAAGCAACAGAGAAGCCAGACAGCTTGGAAGTCTGGCCAGAGATGAAGGAACTGACAAGGCAATCGGTACGAAATTAAACACTCTCAGTCTCTGGAGGTGGCTCCTGAAAGTTGTGACGAGCAGATATCCTTCTAAAGATGACATGAAATGTTGCCCAAGCAACAAAAAATTTGATACCAAAAAAGGTATCAAATACCTAAGAGAGCTGTCTATGCAAGAGGTGATTTATGGTAATGGGAGAGTGAATGTTGACATCGGTGGCAGGGCATCTCACTGACCCTTATTACGGAAGTTCATGCAGAGTGCATCATCAACATACACCGACATGCTGTTGATAGTGGTCTGGGGAGGCCTCAGTACTGTTACACAAATGGTTAATGAAGTAGTAAAGTAGGCCAGTATCAGGACAGCCACTCCCTGCATTCTCCCATTGTCACAGCTATGGAAAGAATGACTGAGGAGATAGTGGATAGACTGTACAGGATGACAGAAAAGTCAAACTCTTCTCCCGCCTGGACCTGTGTCTCTGCCATTTGGAGAAGACATCCTCTTATGAGACCAGTCCATGAGCCAACATGTGGTGTTGCTGTCTGTGTGACCATGGAGAAGTTACAAGAAGGTGGGATAAACAACCTAATGCTACCTTGAGGGCTCGAGTACATAAACTACAAGGTGAAACCAAGAGACAAGAATGCTTCTCCTGGAAGATGTCTGCTTCAGTCTCTAGTGAAAGGTGCTACAATCCCATTATTAACCCATTCATTGAAGCCACTACAAGCTACATAACCCCAACTGTTGACAGTAGAAGGTACCTGAGAGGTTAAAGGGGCCCTGCCCCTAGCCAAGTGGAGTAAAATGATAACTGAGTTTATTGCACAGCATGGATTTGATGGCCTGGCATATCAGAACCCAAGAAGTATCAAGCCCTGGTGGATACCTATGCACAGTGAACCTTTATACCATCAAATCATGTAGGAAAGAATTCCATTACCATTTGCGGAGTTAAAGGAGGCTCACAAAACCTATCTGTACTGGAAAATTAAGTGAGCTTAACTGGGCACAACCAGGAAAAAAACAGTTGTGACCAGCCCAGATGCTCCATGCATCCTCAGCATAAATTTCTTCCAGAAGAGTATTTTAAGGGTTCAAAGGATATAAGGGGATATCAGTTTTGCAGATTCTCCTATCACAGCAATATCTATTTCCCTTGTATACATGCACTTATATAGATATATTTTTATGCATGTATATATGTATTCATACACTCAACCAGTTAAAAATAAGAGCAAAGATGAATGGCTATACAACTTTGTCTTTCCCAGTGCCATTATTTTACCCACAATATATATATATTTGTTTTATGACATCTAGAGTACACTTAGGCCCAACTCTTCAGCAGACACCCCAGGAAGTGCCCTTCATTCTTTATTTCAATCTGCTTTTAGCAACCAGTAGGATCCTCAGAAGCAATATAAATTGTGTCACCAGGGAATGGCAACCCCAAGAAAGGTAGAGAATTTTTCTCAAAATCACCAGTAGATGTTGATACTGTTTACACTGAAATTTTATCTTGTGAACATTATTACACTATGTTCTTCCAAATATATTGCAAAAGTGGTGTAATTTTAGTGGTTAAGCAAGGAAGAAGTAGTTTAGGAAATTTATTGAGCTTTTCAACTATGGACTTCAAAAAACTCTTAAAATCTTAAAGTGCTTTGAAGATCTTAATTTAAACCTGTAGCTTCCATCAAATAGGAACATTTCAACACTAAACTTACAGAGAGAAGAAAATGGAAGAACAAATAGTTTCATTATTACTCTAATATTCTGAGGTGGCAAGCAGCAGAATAAAATTTTAAAAATTGCGTTTCCCTCTCTCAGGCTGAAAATTTTTCTTTAGCTTTTTAAATAAATAAACCATAAAAAATGTACATGTAGTGCTTTCTGGACAAGTTTAGCATGTAGTACTTTCACTGTATGATCATGGCTGTCACAGACTAAGTGTTATTTGTTTATTGTTTTGAAAAACAGAAGGATTTTCAGCACTTTTTAATTGTCTTCTCAGTGTGCCAAGTTACTTCTGTGAGCAAAGGTTAAAATACCAAACTACAGGAATTGCTTAAAATATAGATGACCATTATCACTATTACACAGTGACAGAGTTTTGAAGAGTCAATTTTCTTGCCACTTGTGTGGTCCATTCAATGACAACAAAACACATTGCATGTAAAACATAAAGTGTAATGTCTATTGATAGTGCGTGAGCAATTAAAGGAAGAGCAATGTTAAAAATTGAAAACATTTTTTAAAATTCCACTCTTCTAAATTGAATGTGGATTCCACCTGAGTAGTACAAACTGCTATTGCAAGTGTGAGGCACTTACACAAAAGGTCACCTATGTGAGGATGTGGAAAAATGTCACTTACATAGCCATTTGGACACTTGAATATATGATTTTTCCACAGCATAATAAGTATGAAATGCTGATGTTGAAAAAGAAGGGGGAAGGAATTTTTCATGTTAACAGTCTGCATTTGACGTAGTTGTATTACCTATGCTCCAACTGTCTGTTCTTTAGAGTTTACGATGAGAATTTTCTCATTGCTTTCTACTGTTTTGACAAATAAAAAATCCTGAGAAAATTATAATATATTTAGTTATTTACACCAATTTAATTATGAGTATATACTTTAAATTAAAAATATTTAGATATTTGATCCATTTTTTCCTGAAAGAAAAAATCTAATTGAGATAAAATAATATATTCTTCATATTCATTTCCTTCTCAAAAATGTTGCATTTATTGAAAAAAATAGCTTTTTTATTCACATTGTTCTTCTGTTACTAGCAGATCCTAGTCAACATAATATTGGCAGAATGTTTCTTTTATTGCTTTGTGATGATGAATCCTGCACCTCTCCTACAGAAACAGGCTGCGAGTTGGGGCTGTTCAGCCTGGAGAAGGCTCTGGGGAGACCATATAGCAGCCTTCCAGTGCCTGATGGGGGCCTACAGGGAAGATGGGGAGTGGCTTTTTACAAGGGCGGGTAGTGATAGGACAAGGGGTGATGGCTTTTAACTGGAAGAGAGTAGATTTAGATTAGACATTAGGAAGAACCGTCTTTACTGTGAGTGTGGTGAGACACTGACACAGGTTGCCCAGAAAGGTTGTGGATGCCCCATTCCTGGAAGTGTTCATGGCCAGGTTGGACTGGGGTTTTGAGCAATCTGGTGTAGTGAGAGGTGTCCCTGCTGAATGCAGGGGGTTTGGAACTAGGCAATCTTTAAGGTCCCTTCCAACTCTAGCCATTCTGTGATTTTATTATGTACATCAAGAGTTTGTAAGATAGAATGTGTATTTGCCAAAGAAAGACAGCATTTACAAAAATGGACTTCTGTATCTTCATACATAAGAGGATTACGAAAATTAGACATCCAGTCCTTGAAACCACAGTTAATGGATTACTTAATTTCTCTTTCAGTGACTGCGGTATGGTCCCTTAGTTTCTTCCAGACATCTAATCATATGCTAAAATTGAAAGTCAGTGTTAGGAAAGAAAGTGCAAACCTGCTGTGGTTAGTACACATCCTCATGCTTTGTTCTAGAACTGGGAACGATAAAGACAAATCCTGTTCACATTATTGGAAAAGAAGTGAATAAAAGGGACTGATATTTTTTACCTCCATATTTTTGTACTGATGTAAAAATAGGGACTTGTTTCCCTTTCATTTTGTCTTTTGAAAAGCAGAACTAATCTTCTATGTGTTCTTAGAAGAACTAACTATTCAATAGAGCTAAGGAATCACAAAACATCCCAGAGGTCAAGACTGTGGAACCTTTATCATTTTGCAGTATTACTTAAACAGAAAATACTATGGTATTACTATGTATCTATTGCTGTCTCAGAAGTCTATTCTGTATTTCTAAGAAGAACAGGGGAAAGGGTACAAGGGACAGTTAAGGGGGAAGCTTACTATTGCACCCATTCCATTCTGTCCCACTTCTGATGTTTCAGCAGAAGCTGTTAAATTTAACAGCCTGTTTTCAGCTTATTTTTATTATTCATACTTAGCAGAAATTCCAGAGTTTTCCTACTGAGGACTTCTACTTTAAGCATCCCCTCCACCCTGAGACCTGTCCCCATTTTGTGAAATAATCCTCATTAAAATGGTTATTTTCTTACTTTTGCCAAAGAATTTTCCTCTATTTTGATCTAGGGGTTTAATGTCTCTTTGCACTTAGCAATCAAATAGAAAACAGAAGCAATACATCTTGGCTGAGCCAATTCAAGGATTCTAAATACTGTAAAATAACTTAATGTTCTCATTTTAATGGAATTAAATTGTTCTCACTGTAGGGATGGAAAATAACAGTTTTGCTGTAGTATCAGAACACCTTTTTGGATGGAGCCTATGAAGAAATACATGAGGCAGAGGCACTTGTAGCCAAAGTAGGCTTCCAACACCTGCCATTCCCTTTATTGCAAAGGATGTGGTCAGCAGGTGGGACAATTTTCTCCATGCCTTCCAAGTTGTTGTTTTTTTCCTGTGATAGCAGAAACAGAAAGCATTACTCCACAGAATCAGAACATAGGCATAATTACTGAAATAATTAGGGTAGTTGAACCTTTGTCACCTGATGAGACACTTATTTGGCTAAGAATAAAGTGGCTCTGCTGATATTACATTATCCCTATATTTGCTGTGTTTCAAATCACAGAATCATAGAATCATGGAGCCGTTTGGGTTGCGTCGTGGTATAGGACTAGCCAGAAACAAAGAACCATGTTGCTGCTTGCACACTCCTCCTCCTAGTTGGAATGGGGAGGAGAAAATACAGTTAAAAGCTCATGTATCGAGGCAAAGAAGCGACACCAGTTATGGTCACTGCATAGTTATATATCACACCTCCCCTTTTTCCCTCCCCTGCAGGTTTTTTAACTGATTCCATTTCCCTTCCTAATTATGTTAATTACAGAGGCATTATCAACATTGCTGATGGGCTCGCCCTTGGTCTCAGAAGGGTCCAGGTTTGGAGCCAGGCAAGCTTCTAGCAGCTACTTACAGGAGCCACCTGTTACCCTTCTTCTGCTACCGAAGCCCCAACACACAGACCCAACACAAGTTGGAAGGGACCTTAAAGATCATCTAGTTCCATCTGCTTTAACATAGTTCTAGGAGGCTCTGCTCTATTACCTTGCTGGGCAGAGAGCTAAGACTGACTGGCTTGTAGTTCCCTGGGTCTTCCATTTTTTCCTTTTTAAAAACGGTGGTTATGTTTCCTCTTTTTCAGTCTGTGGGAACCAGACTGCCATGACTTCTCAGATATGATGGATATTGGCTTAGCAAATTAGTCTGCCAGTTTCCTAAGGACCCATGGATGCATTTCATCTGGTCCCGTGGACTTGTGCACTTTCAGGTTCTTTAAATTCTTTAAATTCTTTAAATCTACCCATACTGTGTGTGTTTCTTCATTCTCCCAGTACCTGACTTTACCTTCTGCAGTTTGGGTGGTGTGGCTAGAGTCCTTGTTGGTGGATTGAGGCAAGCAAGTTCTTGAGTACCTCAGCCTTCTCCATATCTCAGATTACCAGATCTCCCCTTTCCTTCCAGAGAGGTCCCACATCTTCTGTGGTCTTCCTTTTATCACCAACATACCTCAAGAAGCTTTCTTTGTTGCCCTTGATGTTGCTGGCCAGATTTAATTCTATCAGGGCTTTAGCTTTCCTGACCTGATCCCTCACTGCTCAGACAACTTCTTTGTACTCGTCCCAGGCCACCAGTCCTTCCTTCCACTCTCTGCAGAGTTTCTTTTTTGTGTTTGATATTGTATAGGTCCTCCTTGTTCATCCATGCAGGCTTCCTGGTGTCTTTGCTTGACTTCCTCTTTGTTGGGATGCATCACTCCTGAGCTTGGAGGAGGTGATCTTTGAATATTGACCAGCTTTCTTGGGCTCTCTTCCCTCCAGGGCTTTATCCCATGGTACCCCACCAAGCTGTTCCCTGGTGAGGCCGAAGTCTGATACCCTGAAGTCCAGGGTAGTGGGCTTCCTCTGTGCCCTTCTCACTGCCCTAAGGATTTTGAACTCCACAATTTAATGGTCACTGCAGCTAAGGCTGCCCTTAAACTTCAAATTTCCCACCAGTCCCACCTTGTTGGTGAGAACAAGGTCCAGCGTAACACCTCTCCTCGTTGGCTCCTATATTACTTGGAGAAGGTAGTCATCATCAACACACTTCTGGAACCTCCTGGTTTGCTTATGTCCTGCTGTGTTGTCCCTTCAGCAGATGTCAGGATGGTTTAAGTCACCCATGAGGACCAGGATCTATGAATGTGAGGCTACTCCTAGCTGTCTATAAAGGGCTTCATCCACTTGGTCTTCCCAGTAGAGTGGCTTGTAGCAGACTGACACTACCTTTCCTTCAGTCCTGACCATAAGCTCCCAGTCAGCTCTTTATCCATACTCAGGCAGATCTCTATGCATTCCATCTGGTCATTGACATAGAGGCATAAATAAATTTTGTAAAATGTTTAAATTTGATCTATACATGAGGAAACAAGAAGTTCGATGAATTTTCAAATAGAAATTCCATATGAAAGATAAGACAGAAGTAGTTCAAGGGTGGCTTGAGAAAGCAGTCTTTGGCATCAGCATTTTGCTACCATATTTGTTAGACATATATACCACACTAAAATTACACAATATATCATGTTTATATCCTGGCCTGAGGTTTAGCTAACTGAAGAGGCTGTGAGAAACTTCTGCAGATGACATGAGAAACTTTTGAACATAACATACTGATATCTGAAAAAAATTAGAGAATACCTGAAGGGGTGGATGCATTTCCTATGTGATTAAAGGCTAGTAATGCAATCTGTGGACTGACAACGCAGCCCAGTGTTATTCTTCTGGCCCACTTTGGCGATCCCATAGCTGTATCTGATCCCAGTTCTCCTCACTGGAACTGAACCTGACCCCCGTGCACCAGCTGATGTCCCAGTCAGGCTTCAGTCTTTCTTTGCCTGCCGTGAAGGAGCCTCTGCAACTCTGCTTCTGGCCCTGGGAAAATACTGTATTAAATAATTAACTTCTGTGGGATCATCTCTTTGAAGGTCTCAATTGGAGAGTGACTTCAGTGACTGATAAAAGGGTTGGTTTAAAGTTATAAGTATTTCAATATTCACACAATTCTAATTGATGTGAAAAATACTACTTCTTTTTTTTTACAATTACTTTTTTTGTTAATTTTATGTAATAAACTATAAAGTTAAGTAGTGTAGATGATTTGACATAATTCATAATGAAGTATCAAAACATGTATAAAAAACACAGTTAGTAGTGTGCCAGAAAGAATAGCCTTCCTAAAGTGAATCACTGATTTTTTTTTGGCCCCACAAATTTCAGCCTACACCCTCTAAGCATTTATTGCAGTGTGCTTCTGAGAACATTTAAAAATAAAGAATTAAGAGAGTACATCTATTCTGATTCTAGAAATAAATAAAATTAATATAAAGTTTCCAATAGCAACATTTTTTTATTGTGCTATTATTGACATCCTGCAGCATTTAAAGTGACACTCACAAAAAAATGGATACAAGAAGCTTCTTCCTAGGACTGTTACAATTATGTATATCCTTGTTGACTTATGCATATAAGAAAAAAAATTATATTTTTTTTTCCCATTTTTAACATTTTTCTTTTCTCTTTTGATGAAGTGACTGCTACTGTTCTGACAATGAAAGTTTGCAGGTTGTTCAGAGGTATATTTTGGCATATGAGCCTTTGAATCTTCCAACAGTGGATATATGTTGTAGCCTGCAATTATAGCTGTGCATCAGTCATGGAAAAAGTACAATAATGCTCTATCCTTCTAAAAAGGAATTGTTGGCATTCAAATTTGTCTGTGTAACTCAGCAGCAAAAAATGCAAACCTTTTGTCACCAACACTTTCTACCAGGAAAGATGTTTGTTTAATCGTTCAGGGAAACAAAATTAACGCATATGAGCACTTTGTTTTCATTTATTCTATTCTAATACTTTAAGGCATGTAGTTTAATTTATAGGACCATTTATCATTAAGTAATACTTTGTAATTCATCATAATTCATACTGGTTTTGTTGGTATGGACTTCTAATGGCCTTCTGTTTAAGTAAGGGTGCTTTCAGAAAATGCAAGGATATTTGTAAAATCTATTAAACTGCACAAAAATTAAGAAGTTATGTATATCCATGGAATTTTAAGAGTAAATTCTCTCCAAGTTACTCTGGATACATTCTAGAATAACTGACAGGTGTAATTGGCTCTTTCAGCCTCCACACTGTAAAACCTGGATCATGAGAATTTAATGTAATGGTTTAGAGGAAACAGCTATCCAAAGAAGCAGAAAAAACTGCATGTTGTCTCTGAAAAAACAAATAAAAGTCCTTAAAATTCTCACAAGAGACTCATCATCTTTGTGATTCATAGCAATTTACTGTTAAATAGTAGTTATTCAACAAGTATATTGTTAAAAAAAGAAAGTTTTTAGTTGAATTGTGTTTTCCACCTATAGAATAGTTTTGTACCCTTTTTAGAATAGTGCATTCAGTTCACTAGTGGGTTTATTTTTATCTTTTTCTTACCTCTAGTCATTGAGGAAAGATACGTGCGCATAGGCAAAACATTTATGTACACAGGTATGTGTTGATGGTTGGTGAATTATATGAGATGAGAACAATGTAGTACCAAAATCAAATCACAGGAGGATGTCACTAGTTTATATTGTGTATCACACAATTTGTAATATGAATTAGCTTCTTTTATTAAATGAGACAATAGGATTATTCACTTCTGACTTCTGTACCATGAGTCTCATCACCACTGTTCAGAGAAAATCCCCGTCCGGTTTGTTATCTTTAATTTTTAAGAGCCTACAGTCTCGATCCAGCTTTGAGAAAGGAGATTTGGTCTTTTCTTTCTTCTGCTGGTAAAAGTCATCAAGAGAATAGAGCTTCAATTTGGCAGACAGTCAAAAGTTTCAAGGTTTAAAAATGCTTAGATTAAGAAGCCAACAATCAAAAAAGTTTTACAGTCCAATGAGAAATCAAATGCAGAAATGGATAAGCAGCATGGGGTAGAAGCCAAAATCTGTTGCTGATTTGAAGCATATACAATAATTCCACACAAATAAGATTAGAATAAATTCTGCCTTTTTGGAGACCCCCAAATGAGACTTGGGAAATATTTTATATCTGTTCATTTCTTAAAATTGCATTACCAGACTCCCACTAGCGTGATTACTGCCGTGCCTCAAACGCAATATTGTCTGAGGCCTTTTTTACTCTACCTGAGCCCGGTCAAGAAGACAGGGTAGAAGCTCACGTATCATGGCTGTTCCTTGGCTAACAAAATGAATTTCAACACGAAATCAACAGGACTAAATACATTCTCCTTAAAACCAGAAAGAAAGTTCTTCAGCTGAACTTCCTTAAATTCAAATCCCCTGTAGATTACTAGGCAGAGAATTAAAGAATTTAAAATATTAAGCTCTCTATCGATGAATGCCATAGGACTTCCAATACAAAAATATTGGAGGAAAACTTATTCAATACTGGTACTGAAGGTGAAATTTCTCTATATAAAGTGAATACTGAGGTTATGTTAACTGTTTACCAGTCCCTTTCCAAGCCGAGGAACTCTGAACAGGAAACTGGTAGCTCCTGCAGGTAACTTTTCCTTGGAATTTTGTAAGAAATAGAAATATATTGGGCCTCCACTGCTGAGAAGCAAGAATGAGGACAGAAACAGCTTGGAAGTATTTCTTTGGGATTGCCCTTGTGTTCTGAAAAAAATTCTGGAGACAAGCCCAGTATCTCTTATATGAGAGAATCACCTGTGTTGGTAAAAAGATGAATTTTTCAAGTGAGTTGATATTTACCTTTGAATAAATCACTTCATTTTTCTCATTTTCTCATAAAATTCATATTAATTAATTGTCTGAGAAATACTGTGAAGATATAAAATAAGGATTAATAATACCATTCTTAATTGTAATTATTTTCTTTTTTTAATGTAATGTAAAAATTCGGTTTTATAAGAAGTAGTTCTTTTTTATTTCTCCATAGAAATACCATTAAGTAGTATCTTATCAGGATTGTATACACATACAAACTTATTTTAGGCATTCATAGATTAACAATACTAGGAATTATATTAACCCTATGAAGTGAGTCGTTTTTGCTCCTGATATGGGTTAAAACTAGTTATAAAATTAAGAGACTATGCATAGGTCATTTCCTGGGGATTAATGAACTATTCGCCATTTGAGTTAATTGGTTACTTGAAGAAAAGTTGCTCATTAATTCTTTAGAAAATACATTGGGTTGGTCTTTTTTGTTTGGGGTTTTTTTGGCTTTTTTTTTTTTTTTTTTAAATTTTAAATCATCTGCAGAGCAAATGCTCACAACTTTCCCTAGGAGCAGTTTCATTTTTCCACTGTGCCATAGGCATATTAAGTTTGAATGTGTGGTACTCCTTTATTGGGTATTCATGCAGAGGTTTAGATTGGATATTAGGAAAAAAAATCTTCACTGAAAGGGTTGTCAGACACTGGAACAGGCTGCCCAGGAAAGTGCTGGAGTCAGAATTCCCGGAGGTATTTAAAAGATGTGTAAATGTGGTACTTAGGGACATGGTTTAGTGGTGGACTTGATAGTGTACGTAATGGTTGGACTTGATGATCTTAAAGGTCTTCTCTGACCAAATTGATTCTAAGATTCTATGAATTTTTGTAACTTCGTGAGAAAAGTAAAAACCTAAATTCACAGAGCCCTCTGAATCTATAGGTATGAGAATGTTATTTTTTACCAGAACAAGCCGACTGTGTCATTAGTAAGTGTTCCCTTTATCTAGAATAGTTTAATAAGATTCTTAGGTTAATGAGCCATCCAAAAGTTTAATTCAAACCACTTTTAAAAAGCAAACTGATCACTTGTAATTATTGGGTGTTCAGAAAACTAGCACAAAAGATTTTATTTGCTATTGGAAAAATTCTAGGGTTTAAAAAGTATGAAATGAGTGGGAGACCACAGAAATTGTGAGAGGGGGGGAAATTTATATATACGGGAATTACTCTAAACTCCAGCAGAAAAAAGTGAAAACATCAGCCTTTGTGCAGGTTTCACTGATTTGTCCTGTAGAATTACATATAAAAATAGTAACTCTCTGGAGAGCTTATATTATGTAAGTTAGTCACACCAATTGAGCAATACAAGCTAACAAGGATCAGCCACAGACTCAGTTGGTATTGTATGTTCAGAACCAAGTACCACTGTACTGGAACTGATTAAATGCTCAGAAGATGACAGCAGGAAATTGTCATTTACTAGTTCTTTCACAGATTAAATTAAATTAAATTCTACATTTACTATTCATTTACTTGATGAGCATCTGCTCCCTTTAATTTCCTAGAAAAGAAATCAGAATCTACTGCATTTTGCTTGCTTTTGTCATGGTAATGTTAGTCATCATGTCCATTTGAACATGGATTGGCATTACTTAGCATATGATTAATTTAATTAAGATTTGCCTCTACAGAAACAATGAATAAACTGGTATCCGGTAAGTACACAAATATAATTTACCAGTACAACCCCACATTTGACATTCTTACTTCAGGATAAAAGTGCAATTTGTGGTTTAAAATCAAACTGTTTCAATGGCTCACTTCTGGAATAGGCTTTTCTTCCTTAGGGTATTAAACCAACTCCAGTTTACACTGTAAGAAAAATGAAATTAGTTCTCAAGAAGTCATCACCTTTTGAGGAAAATATTCTACAATGAATGACAATTTAACTGACATAAATCATGATTAAATAAGGACAAGAAAGGTGTGAATCCACAAAGGTACAGTGATCAGACTTTAATTATAAAATGTTGGAATTAATAAGACTTTTCAGGTCATTGGACTGTAGTCCGAGTCCCTGGGCTTCAATAAGAATGAAGAGAATAGGGAATGTACGTAGTAATTACTAAAATAATAGGAGTAAGAGACTGAATGGTAACAGCTCTTGCATAGTCTTAAGTCAAACATCCACTTAGACACTTTTGTGTTTATAACTAGAATGATTATTAAAAGAATAGTAGAAAGAGAAGGAGTGTTCCTTAATTTACATCATACTTAGTCAGAAAGAAGGGGGGAAATCAAGGGATGTTGCAAGAAAGGAAGTAACTAAAAGACAATCATAGATTTTAAAAACTACACCATGAAGGAACTGTTAATTGTATATACCACTCTCCATTCTTAAATCCAATTTTAATTTTTTTTTCATATTATGAATTAAGAAGACCATTATGAGTTTTTATTGATTGTTTTTTGATAGTATTGATGGTATTTTGGAATTTCTAGAACTGTCCTGGAACTTCCTCTTCATCAGGGTTATTATCACTGTGTAATTGGCTTTGCTTGAATGAGTAGGTGGCACTCTACCTGATTTTGATTAGGACTTCAGGCATCAGTGCTTGCAAATTCTACAGGGCACATATTCAACACCGTTCATAACAACATGCCAGACCATGCAAGAAAGGTACTGCAATAACTATCATTGAACTCTTGTAAAACACACTCTATTTTCTGATTAGAATAATGCTTTTTCAAAAGGCACTTTGTGTAGAATCTGTCAATGTGTTTGCTTAGAGTATATACAATTCTTTACCGTTATTACATAGTAGTGTGAGCAGGAGATTAGACATGGCAAAAGACATGGGAATTTGAGAAATGTTCACCTTTTCTACTTCTCTTTTATTCCCTACATTTTCCTTCACACAAATCTCACACAATAAGGATTAGCTTCTGGGGTCTCAAACTTTCTAGCTTAGCTCAGTGACCATAGCTTTGACAATTTTGCCATTGATTAATGAAGGCCACACATTTCATAAAGAACTACATGCACTGTTTGTATTTCTTTTTCAACTAAAACTCATGTTCTGAAGAAAATTATTATTTTCTGACAGTGTTTTAATTATTTCAGTAAAACCTGTTATTGGCAGCTATTTGAATTTCCTTTAAATCGTGGTAACTTTCAGTCTTCTGCTTGTACCTGGTAAAGACTGAGTTATTTATGAGAACATGATAATAGGCTGTTCCATATCAACTTTAATCCTGGTGGTATCCTGGCCTTATGCTATCCTTGGTGTCACCCTATTAGGCTGTAAAATTAAATAGAAAATGTCCTTGATTTGTAGAGTGTGATTTGGTTGGTATAAAAGAAAAATATATCATATAAAAGGAAAACAATAATGCAAAAAAGAAACTTTCCAGTAAAAACAGCTGTTCAGCTAAACAAAGCTTCTAGTGCTTTTTTCTGTTCTTCTGTGTATAATGAATCACACAGAAAATTATGCACAAATTAACTGTCAAAATTGCATTCAATTTTATGTTTACCTGCATCAAGTGAATTTAATACAATACGCATTAAAAAAGTAGCAACTGAAATGGAATGAAGTAACCTAGAGGAAAAGGAAATAGCATAAAGGGAATAGAAAATATAAAAAATAAACATTAGAAGTAACTTTCCCAGCCTATGTCCACCAAGGTAATGGCACAGCACCAGTCATATGCTAACAAAATATCATATGTCATTAGTTCACTTGCCAAAGATAGATATCTTAAACATATCTGAATTTGTGTACACCAAATACAAATAAGGATACATACTTGTATTTAGAAGGTAGTTTTAAGGTAGGCAGACAAGTAAAAAAAAAAATCCTGGAGTATATGTATGTATTATAGAATCATAGAATGCTTTCAGTTGGAAGGGACCTTCAAGATCCTCTAGTTCCAACCGCTTGCCATGGGCAGGGACACCTCCCCACCTCCCACTACACCAGGTTGCTCGAAGACCCAACCAACCTGGCCTTGAACACTTCCAGGAGGGGGCATCCACAACTTCCCTGGGAAAACTAATATCTAATCTAAATCTGCCCTCTTTCAGTTTAAAACTGTTACCCCTCATCCTATCAATATGCCTTGTAAAAAGCCCTTCCCTAGCTTTGCTGTAGGCCCCCTTCAGGTACTGGAAGGCCACTATAAGGTCTCCCCCAGGCTTTCTATTCTCCAAGCTGAATAACCCCAACTGTCTCAGTCTATCTTCACAGGAGAGGTGCTGCAGTCCTCTGATCATCTTCATGGTCCTTCTCTGGACTTGCTTCAACAGCTCCATGTTCTTCTTCTGTTAGGGGCCTCAGAACTGGATACAGTCCTTCAGGTGAGGTCTCCCCAGAGTGGAGTGGAGCAGGAGAATCACCTCCCTTGACCTGCTGGACACACTTCTTTTGATGCAGCAGGACACAGTTGGTTTTTTGGGCTGCAAGCACACATAGTCGTCTCATGTTGAGCTTCTCATAAACCAACACCCCCAAGTCCATCTCTGCAGGGCTGCTCTCAATCCATTCTCTGCTCAGCCTTTATTTGTGCTTTGGATTGTCCCATCCTATGTGCAGGACCTTGCACTTGGTCCTGTTGAACTTCATGTGGTCTGCACAGACTCACCTCTCAAGCCTGTCAAGGTCCTGCTGGATGGCATCCCTTTCCTAACCACCCCACACATCTTGTTGTCATCAGCAAACTTGCTGAGAGTGCACTCAATCCAACTGTCCATGTAACCAACAAAGATGTTAAACCTCACCTGTCCCAATACCAACTCCTGAGGAACACAGCAGGGTACATTAATATAATCCTATTTGCATCTCTCTATATGCTTGACTTTCAAGACTATAATGTATGCGATATTAAAACTAAAAATTTAACTAATGAAATTTTCTGGTTTATTTATTTATTTATTTATTTATTTATTTATTTAATTCTTGAGACGTTCAGATAGAATTTAGGCAGCTCTCTGCAACAAAATCTAGTTTGGAAAACAAGCTGCTCAGGACACACATGGCACCCAGGAACCTTGAAAGCTAGAAATCTGAGAGGACTGCCTAATGGATTTGGAAGTAGAAAATTCTATAAAATAGAACTGAGATTTTTTTTTGAGCTTCAAATGAGGATTGGATGCCTATATCCCCATTAAGTGAACTGCATCCAGCCTTAGTTTTCTAATATGCCCTAAGCATTTGATGGCAGGTACCCTGCTGGCTAACTAACAGTGCAAACAGTAGACTTGCATTCAAAGATATTTTCCCAGACAGATTTCCTCCCACCTTTTGTGAGTTTTGGGCATATACTTCCAAAGCTTGAACTAATCTGGTTTTTTTCATATAAATACTGCTTGAAGTTATTCTGCCTGAAGCTGGCCTGGCTTAGTTCTATTTCATGTCAGTAACATTTCTTTTAATAGCTTTGATAATCCCATTTGGGGTTTTTTCTCCATCAAAATGTGGGGGACACCAGTACTGGAGTACAGGCAATCTTTCTCAGAACAATATTGCAACATCTGCCCGGCTTCCTAAATCCAGCACATGGAAGTTATTGATTAAACAAAGCTGAACTGCAGTGCCATGTCTCTATCAATCCTGTAGTAGTGATCAACAAAACTGGGGAGTGGAGAGGTGGGGAATCTTTTCACACTGCACATGAATATGATAATGCACACATATGCACAGAGTGATGTTCACCACTGTGAGAGCTAGGACAGACCTTGGATTCACTGGGCAGAATCTTCTGGCAGAAAGAAAAGGAGCTGTCCACTGCAGAAGAGTAAGAACTCCCTTGGAATATTTTACCTGAAGTTCTTCTTAGGAATAAAACCAACACAATACCAAGCTAAGGTAAAGAAAGAAGCGGGTCACACTGCACGTGGTGGCAAATCTAATAGTGAAACAGAGAGAAAAATTTTAGGATAAAAACAGGTGTAACATGAGGCTGCTCTGCAGGCTTTAGTAAACAGAGACTTCACACTGATTCAGAACCTGACAGGAGATATCAGTTTTCAGTTGAATCAGTAACTGGACAAGTGCATTGTGTTGATTTCTGATTTAGGTTCATTCAAGCAGATTTACAGATGATGCACATTATTTCAAGTCAATTTTCCTTCTAACAGTATTCCTTCTAACCTCTGACCCTGGGAAGAGACAGGCTGTAAAAAGACACAAAGGACTAGATTAATGTGTGAATACTGCCAGAAATGTTTAAAAGTTCAGTAAAGCTGCTTTAAGTTTTTTAGTTTCTTTAACATCTCACTTCTGCACTTTTCCCTTACTAAAAGAGTATTTTTCAATGTAGGAGAGGCTGATGCTTCAGTTGATCCAAATGTGCCCCAACTTGGAACTGTTGGGTCCAATCTAAGAAATTAAAAAAAAAACAAAACAAAACCTCATGGCTAAAATGGCTAATTTAATTTATATTTAGTTTCATTATAGCTGCTATATGCCATATCATAGGAAGAATTAGGAAAATATCAGAACATCCTCATAGGAAAACTCAAAGAATATTTCACAATTGACCTTGCAGTCATGTTATTATTTGTTCATAACAATGAATTAGCCACAGCAAGTGTCTGCAGCTGCGAGGTACTGTGAGTATAACACAGATTACCATCCCATATTAAAACACTAGTGTCTTCTCCATGGCAATGTTAGTATTCCTGAAAAAGGTAAGAAAGATGTAAACCAAAATAGTGAGTTTAATAAGCAAGAATTTGCATGTGTCATTTGTGATTGAACACTTAAATTAGTATCTGAAACAAATCAATCTCTGTATTAGTTACCATCTTTGAAATAATGTTTAGCAACTTAAAAAGTAGATAGATTATTTGCAAGAATAAATAAAGTTATTATACTTGCCACTACTTCCTTCTCACCCTTAGCTTTTTCTTCTTTTAAATCTTAACATTCTGGATTACTTTTGCCTGATCCATAGAAAGAAGACTGGATGTCTAATTATTGAATGATAACACTCTGACCATCATTGGAAAGAAGTGATTGTGGAGACGTTTGTAGCATCCAGACTAAAAAGCCTCAGAGGTTAGAATGTGCAGTTCTTAAGGTATATGTGGAGCAGTTAATTACAAAAATCATATAGCTGCAATAATCAGGTTGGATTAAATTGCCCAGACAGCAGCAAAACTGTCATTTAAATGCATCTTTCATGCAAAGACTGCTGGGAAGAGATTTCAGCAGTAAAAGAAAGAAAATATCAAGAGTAAAAAAGGATTATGATTAACCAGCTGATGGGAAGAATTTCAGATGTACTTTTAGATTCAGCTTTAAAATCCAAGGTCTCATGTTAGTTAAACTAACCATATCTCTTCCATGGTATTGTGTTTACCGTGGATGTTCGGCTTTGACCAAATGCCCCATTCATGTGTACAGTGTGACAGCATGTCTGCTGTCTAGTCCTCTAGAGATTTGAGCATTTATGTGATGATGTGTGTCATGCTTTTAATACATAAAGCATTTGGAGATTAAATATTTTATGCACTTTAAAATATTATTTTGCTTGCTACTAGAAGCCTAGGAGTCTTTAAAACAATGAGACACTTTCTAAATGTATTAGTAAGCTTTGCATAGGAAGTCTCCAGCTAATGTTTCACTTATTGCTTAGGATGGTGGTACCTTGAACATCTTTCAATTTCTCTTTCATAAATAAATGATGCAAATTAGGCCAGGTGTTATCAATTAAAAGGTATCTGCATATCAGGTCTGAACAAATGTAAATTTAATCTGAAAGCAGTGAGACACAGTGGTGCAGTGACTGGCAGAAGGCCTAGTTTTTATGCTCTCTACAGACTTCAGAAAAAATGAAGTCTTTGAAAAGGAAAAAATGCAAGTTGGTGGGTGTGTTTGATCCATGTTTATTCCCTCCCTAACACACTATGAATGCTGGAACAATGCTTTCATAAATATAATGCTGCAGGAAAAGCTACTCTCTCCCTTTTTCTCAGATCTCAGGAAGTTAAATACATATCAAGAAACAGACATTGCAAATGGATTAAAATGTACCAAGTACATAGAGTGATGGTGATGCTGGGCTCAATGATCTTTGGTCTCTGCCAACCAAAATGATTCTATCATTTTATAATAACCACAGGGGCAATAACACCAAAAAACACTACATTCTTATTTCAACTACAAATTTTGCTTACAAATTAAATGAATACACAAGTTCTTAACATATCTGGCCAAAGGTAGTCTCCTACACAATTCCATCGAGAAACATAGTAGACCTAATAATCTTCACTTTTGAATTTATGTGGTTGTATCAGTAGAAATACAATTCACGTGTTATGTAAAACATTGAAAAATATATTTAGTTCAGCAGATATTTTGCATTCTTCATGTTTGCTTACAGTAAAATTGTAATAGTAGCAGGAGCAACCATTCTAATAATTTGTCCTATGTCAGACAGAACATTTAGAGGTCTACTGATGATAAATTCTGTAAAGCCAAGTGATTTCAGAATAATTCTTCCTTCTTTTATGTATTTGGAGAATTCTTATACTGTTCTATGAAGATGACAGTCATCAAAGTTTTCTTTTTCCCTTGAGCCTCCTAAATTTGAGCATATTTTTCAGTTCATGATACATGTGAAACCTTTCTTCCATAAATTTTCATGTTACACCATGTTTCTTTTTATTATATTCATAATGAGACTTCAGAATATAAAGACCCTGTATTATGAAGGAGAACTAACAAATCAAAACTCTTCCAGTAAAAGAATATATGTATGAATACAGAATTGGTGAAACACCTCAATAAAAATAATTGTTATTTTGATTTGTCAGATTATTTTTTTCCCAGTGTAATAAATGGATAACAGAGGATGTCAGATATTCAGTTTTACTTTTAGGAACTGAACTGAGCTCCTTTCGAGTGTTACATCAGAAACAGGTATCAATATGTTCTCAAGTTTTGTTTAAAATCACAAAAGTATATGCAAGTTATTTTTTTTATTACAAAAAAGAAAATTTCTAGTTCAATGTGCCAGAGTATATTAAATAAAAAATGAAATAGTTTATATTTTGTGATGATGTGTTTATTTTAATTTTATTTAATTTAACATGTTTGATATTAATTACATGTCATGGATCCAAATACTGAAAAGATCCACAGACAAAACTTCATATAAAAGGGTGATTTAGAAGGTAATGGTTCTCCAAAACACAAATCCCCAATACTTACTTTATTATTCAGATAATAGAACGGTCTAAAACAAATAATTGTAGTAAAATAGGTGGTAATAGTGAAATTACGCATTAATTTTACAGGGAGTGCAGTCAGCAAACACAGGTGATCCTAGGAAAATATAAAATAGTAATGTGACTTAGGTGCTTACTTTTTTGTTTATGAAGCTATGCCAATTTGTATCAGCATTTGGCCAAGTATCATTTTATCTTACTTTTTATCTCATTCCTTTTTTAGTTGTTTGTTTTTCCCCAAAATCCTGGTTGACTAATCTTCCATACAAAGGTGAAGCAGGGCAGATCTAATTAAATTATAGAAAACATCCTTAACTATTGTAAACTAGTAGATTTGTTTTGATGAGAGTTACATTATGCTGATCTTCTCCATCTGAGGTGATCACTAGTACTAGTAACAGTGAGTGCACTGCCAGTATGAGAAAGATGTAAAAAAACTGCAAGGCATTCAGAAAAGAACCACAGAATTGGTTAAGAGGATGAAAGGAATTTACGAAGAAAAGTTAAATTGTTTAAATATATGTAGCCACATAAATGTAATATGATAAATATTTAAATGTATGTAAACATTGTAAAAAAACAAGGAAAATAAGTGTTAATGATTACAAATTAACTTGCATTTAAGGATCTTGGGGAGCAAAATCCCAGATGGAATTATATCTCACCGGGGGTGTAAAAAGCAATAAGAAAAGCTTCTATAGGTATGTTGGGAATAAAAGGACAACCAAGAAAAAAGTAGGCCCTCTCCTGAAGGACACAGGAGACGTAGTTATGCAGGATATTGAGAAGGCTGAGGTTCTCAATAAGTTCTTTGCATCAGTCTTCTCTGGCAAGTGCTCCAGCCTCATTGCAAAGGTCACAGCAGGTGAAAGCAGGGACTGGGAGAACGAAGAACCCCTCACTGTAGGAGAAGAACAGGTCCGTGACCATCTAAAGAACCTGAAGGTGCACAAGTCTAAGGGACCTGAGGGGGTCCATCCACAGGTCCTGAGGGAGCTGGTGGATGCAGTTGCTAAGCCTCTCTCCATCATATTTGAGAGGTCATGGTGATCTGGTGAGGTTCTTGCCTATTGGAAAAAAGGGAACATAGCCCCTATTTTTAAAAAGGGGAAAAAGGAAGGCCTGGGGAACTACAGGCCGGTCAGTCTCACCTCTGTGCCTGGCAAGATCAGGAGCAGATCCTCCTGGAAAATCTGCTAAGGCACATGGAAATAAGGAGGTGTTTGGTGACAGCCAACATGGCTTCACTAAGGGAAAATCATGCCTGACCAATTTGGTGGCCTTCCATGGCAAGGCTACAGAGATGGTGGATAATGGCAGAGAAACCCTGCTTGGGTTTGTGCAAGGCATTTGACACTGTCCCACATGACATCCTGGTCTGCAAACTGACAAGACACGGATTTGACAGATGGACCACTCGGTGGATAAGTAATTGGCTGGATGGCCACACCCAGAGAGTTGTGGTCAATGGTTCAGTGTCCCAGTGGAGACAAGTGACGTGTGGCATTCCTCGGGGGTCAGTATTAGGACCAATGCTGTTCAACATCTTTGCTGGAGACATGGAGAGTGGGATTGAGTATATCCTCAGCAAGTTTGCTGACCATACCAATCTTGTGGAGTAGTTGACACCCTAGAGGGAAGGGGTGCCATCCAGAGGGACCTTGACAGGCTGGAGAGGTGGGCCAATGCCAACCTCATGAAATTCAACAAGGCCAAGTGCAAGGTCCTGCACCTGGGTTGTCACAACCCCAGGCACAAACACAGGCTGGGTGGAGAGTGGCTAGAGAGCAGTCCCAGAGAAAAGGACCTGGGGGTGGTAGTAGATGAGAAGCTCGACATGAGCCACCAGTGTGCACTGGAGCCCAGAGGGCCAACTGCATCCTGGGCTGCATCAAAAGAAGTATGGCCAGCAGGGCCAGGGAGGTGACTCTGCCCCTCTACTCTGCTCTGGTGAGACCACACCTGGAGTACTGGGTACAGCTCTGGAGCCCTCAGCACAGGAAAGACATGGAGCTGTTGGAGAGGGTCCAGAGAAGAGCCACTAAGATGACCAAAGGGCTGGAGCACCTCTGCTAAGAAGACAGGCTGAGGGAGCTGTGGCTATTCAGTCTGGAGAAGGGAAGGCTCTGGCAGATGACCTTCCAGTACCTGAAGGGGGCCTACAGGAAAGCTGGGAAGGGGCTTTTCACCAGAGACAGTAGTGATAGGATAAGGGGTAATGGTTTTAAACTGAAAGAGGGGAGGTTTAGGTTAGACATCAGGAAGAAATTCTTCACCATGAGGGTAGTAAAGTGCTGGAATAGGTTGCCCAGGGAGGTTGTTGATGCCCCCTTGGAGGTGTTTAAGGCACAGTTGGATGAGGCTTTGTGCAGCCTGGTTTAGTGTGAGGTGTCCCTGCTCATAGCAGGGAGGTTGGAACCTGATGATCTTTAAGATCCCTTCCAACTTTAACCATTGTATGATTCTATGATTCTATGATATAGAGGGTAGTACAGCTCTATAGTACAACTTAATAATAGTACAACTCAATAGTACAACTCTACATTAAGCTTTACAACTGAAATATTTGGTGGTTCTAAAATTTTAACACACTGTAATAATATTGTTAATGAAACTCACTAGCTATTTATTTTGGTTTGCTTTTATTTAATAGAAATCATAGAAAATCAGGAATCAGAAAAATTTAGGCTGGAAGGAACTTCTAGACATCATTTGATCAAAACATCTGTTGAAAGCATAGCCCTATGCTATGTTATGAAGGGTCATGTCATGCTGAGTCTTTCATTTTTACAGACCTGTGCAATGTTTCATTGTTCTTATAGTTAATAATGCATAACCAGGCAGAATCTTCTGTGAATTAACTTGTGCCTGTTGCTCCTCATCACCTGCAAACTTGTGAAGAGGGTACCAACACTTCTTTATAAATGCCTTTTAGATACCTGAAGACTGATTAGTTCCCATTGTTCCCTTGGGTGAGCAAATCCAATTTCTCCACTTTTCTTCCTGTGTCAAATTCTCAAACCTTATAAACAACTTAAATACAATCTGTTAGACCCTTTCCAATTTTTCAATGTCTCTCTTGAATTTATAGGGCCAAAACTGGACACAGTATCAGATGTAGCCCAGCAAGTCCTGAGCAGAGTGGGGAATAATTACATCCCCTGAACTGCTGGAAATACACTTCCTGATGCAGCTCAGGACACAGTTTGCCCTTTTGCTGTAAAGGCACGTTGCTGACTCATGTTTAGTCGTCCACCAGGATGCCAAGGTAATTTTCAGCAATGCTACACCAGGAAGAAACTTTTGCATGTTTAAGGGCAATAATAATGACCCTTTACTGAAATATTTAATAATTACTCTTGCTACCAGTGGCTTCTTTACCAGTTCAGTGTTCTCATATGATTTATGAACAGAAGTTTGGTCAAACAAAATAAAGATTTGATCTCTTTTTTCACTTTCCTCTTCTATTTCTGTTCTTTTTCTTCTTTTTTTTAAGTAGCTTTAGAATTGCACTAGTCCATCTATGTTTGGGGGGGTTTTTTTATGAGTATTTAATCATCAGTGGCTTTGCAAAATTAAAATCTTCATCAAACTATGTTTTTATATTATTTCTGCTTTGTCTGCATCATATACGTTCAGAAAATTTCAGTTAAGGTTTTTGTACTTTGAATATTCGTGCATGCAATGTAACAATTTGTAACAATTTGTATATAAGCAAAGCAAGCAAAAAGAGATGTAAAACAAGCTTGGGTAAAGTTCTCATGTTTTTATTCCATGAACGTGGACAAGGGTTTTCACTAGGGTTTTTTTTACCATAAATTTTGCAAAAGACAACTTTAGTTTTGTCTATGCAAAATCAATAGCAAATTGGTTTAATCTAAGTTCTAATTTACTTTTATTATTGACAAGCATTCCTGATTCCATCAAAAGAAGCTCTGGATTCTGGATACAGTCCAGTTGATTATAATAATTTTGCCTTTGCTGTCATCAAAAAGCACTCTATAAATTTGTAATATGTATTTTTTCGTTTGCATGTTTTTAATTAATCAAAAATTGTTAACTAGCATCTATACACTAATTCTTATTCTTTAAAATAACTTCAGGATTAGTGGTGAAAATGTTATTTTTAGAATACATATATAACCTATAAAAGCAAGAAAATTAGAGAAAGCTGTGAAATATGTTGCTCTTTTCAATGATCACATAATCCTTTTGTCAATAATTTGGAAAAAAGCAGAGAAAATGCAACTTGAGAAATTGAAAGAGCATAAGAGATAAGGAGAGAGAATGAATAAAAAAAATCAATTTTCTAAATCACTGTCTGAAAAAATAAAATGTACAAACCCACTATGCAATTTTACACACTGTGCTGTACCCTGCAGAGGGCTGGATTTTTTGGAACACAATAGAAAATGAATTTGTTCTTGGATTTAGTTCAGAGAGAATCATGAGAGCAATTTACTTCTGATGCAGTTCCAGTAGAAAGCTATTATGTTGATTGCTATAAATTTCATCAGTTTAAATATGTAACTTTTATTTCTGACTCATCATTTAGGTAAAAATACTCATTCACTATGACAAAAATACCCAAAATAAAGCCAACAATTATTTGGAGACCTACCTTTCTGTTGTCCATTCATATTAGCCATGTAAAACGTGCAATAAAGCTCATAAAATCCAAAGTCTCTTAAAATGAGAGCAGGTTCAGGGTTCCAGTACTTTCTTGCAAACAGTTCATCAAACTTTATCTAATTTTGTGAATACAACTGGTACTATTTTAGCCTTATTCCCAGTTATCTCCACCTCATCTCTTTAAAATAATTCTCTGATATTATTTCCAATATATTCAGCTGATCAGTGATTGATATGTGTCAAGGTTTGACTCAGGATTGGCAATTAAACCAGAGACAACAAGCTCTTGATCCCCTTCCCCTTCCACCCAGGTAGGGAAGGAGAGAGAGAATTAGGAGAGAGACTTTGCTGGATCGAAAACTAAATTAGGCAGCTTTAATTATATGTACAATTATATACAAGTGTTTTCAGGAATGTGCAAAAGCCTCTTGCCTCCCCCCACCCCCAGCAACTCCCCCAGCACTCTCCTTAGCTGTGAGCAGTCCCAAAAAGTTTCAGTCTGCTATCTGAGACAACAGCAGAGCAGACAGGGCTGTGGGGAGAGTTATGAGGGTCAGGGCTGAGCCTGGGGTCGACAGTGATGGATGGATGGAGTCCTCCCCAGACACCGGCCATGGACGGAACAGAAGGGAAGAAGAAGCAGGAAGGAAGTTGTCTTCTCTGATCTCTGACCTTCCTCAGAGCTTACATAGATACATGGAATGGAATACCTTTGGTCAGTTCTGCTGTCTGTCTAGTCCAGCTCCCCTACGGGGGGATCATTGATACAATTCTCCTGCCCTGGTAGCCTCTGTAGCAGCAGAGCTAAGAAGTGACCTTGGAGTCTCAGCAGTAACATAAACATTCCAGTGTTATCAGTCCACTAGCTGGATCACTTGCTGCTAGTTAAAAAAAGCTTACTGAAGGGAAAAAAATCAGTAAAAGCAAAATTAGCTTAATCCTGTCTCAATCCAGGACAATGTGTTATAATTTTAAATCCCGAGTCAACTCTTTCATTACCCAAGTCATGGTCTACAGAAACAACTGGGAGTCATGCAATCCCACTCTAAATCTACATGGTATTGAAACATATCTAAAGGCAGATATAAATGTCATAAGAATCTGGAACAAAATCAGTATGATATTTCTGGTGGAATATCCAGGATGCAGTGGGGCATAGGCAATACACAGGGAATCACTAACATCACATGTAGTATAGAGCATTCTTTGGATAACCACCAGTCCAGAAGGAGATGGAGAATCTAATGCTTTTTAGAAAATACTTTCTGGAAATCATTCAATGTTATTTTGCTGGAATATTTCCAGCAGTTTGATTCTTGATTTCTGATGGCATTACTGAATAATCGTAGCAGCAATATATTGTCCTTGAAGTATCATGCAATTCAACTATCATTCTAGAGCTTTATATTAGGAAATTGCACATCATAACCAGGTAGATTAAAGTGACTGTAAGGTGTTATAAAGTCTTAAACTATGTATCAGCAATGCCTATGGTCTACAAAGGGTAAGTTTTTAAAATGCAAAACCAAAAACGGGGGTAAGGAGAAAAATACTAAAATGAAAACACTAATGTTGCTATTCTTTTCTAAATTTCCTTTAACCTCACATAGTTCAACAAGGCCAAGTGTAAGATCTTGCACCTGTGTTGGGAAAATCACCAATATTAGTTCAGGCTGAGTGATGAATGGATTGAGAGCAGCCCCAAAGAGAAGGTCTTGGACAGGATGGCAGGTGAAAAATCGTTTATGAGTTGGCAATGTGCACTTGCAGGCCAGAAAGCCAACTGAATCCTGGGTTGCATCAAAAGAAGCATGGTAGTGGGTCAAGGGAGGTGATTCTCCCCCTCTACTCCGCTCTTGTGAGACCCTACCTGGAGTACTGTGTCCAGCTGTAGGGTCTTCAGCACAAGAAAGACATAGGCCTGTTAGAGCAGGTTCTGAGAAGACCAATGAAAATGATGAGAGGGCTAGAACACCGCTCCTATGAAGAAAGGCTGAGAGAGCTGGGATTTTCCAGTATGAAGAAGACAAGGTTCTGGGCAGACCTTATTGCGACCTTTCAGAACTTAAAGGGGGCTTATAAGACAGACACATACTTTTTACCAAGACCTGTAGTGACAGGACAAGGGGCCATAATTTTAAACTGAAAGGGGTAGAACTATATTTGATTTAAGGGTGGTGGGAGCCTTGAACAGGTTATGCAAAGAAGTTGTGGATGCCCCAACTCTGGAAATGTTCAGTGTCAGGTGGATGGGGCTTAGAGCAACCTGATCTAGTGGAGAATGTTCATCCATGGCAGAACGCTTGGACTAGATGATCTTTAAAAGATCCCTTCCAACCCAAAACATTCTGTGATTTTATGATTCTATAATAAACATAAATTAGTTACAGTTTAGCTTGAGAAACATGCAGCTATGAGGCTTTTTAATTTTAAAATTTAACTGATATAGTTCCTTACTGTATTTTGATTGCATAATTTCTAATACATCACAGCATTTTATGACAGAATTCTTAGGGATGTGAGTGATTCAGGGAAGCAAATCAATGAGGTGGTGCATGTTCAAAAATAGACATGTAATTGAATGCTATGCTGGAGAATAATATAATTTCTTATGAATGTGCAGGATGAAACCCTCAAACATGTTGAAAGGTTCCTAAGCACCCACAGGAGCTTTGGTGACAGAACTGGGAGCCAGCTCAGTGCCAGAATGGCGAAGAACAACCCTATCCTGCTGGTGGCTGTGGTGAGAAGACCTTCTAGGCACCCTGTGGGGATGTTTCTGCCAGGGCTGGCTCCCCGTCTGTGGGTGCTGCTCTTGGCCAATACACTGTTGCTGTGGCTTGAACTCAGAGTAATGTGATGCAGATAATAATCTTTCTTCCTTTAGCATTTGGCTGACCATTCTGTGAAAAATCTCTCTGCTTGCCATACTCTCTGCTTGTTCCATACTGTAGTTAATATGGCTACATTTAACATTGTAATATTTCTCATCTTTCTTTTCCCTCAGAGAAGAACACTTATGCTGGTAGATTGATATTTATTAAAAAAAAAAAAAAAAGTTTCAGAAAGAGATGTATTTTTTGGCAATACCTGACTATGTGTTTCTGAATTTCAGTGCGTTTATTATTTATAAAGATTTTTGAATTATTTGACTGACTCATTTTCAGAGCAAATTACATAGGCTTCTCATTCAAGTAACAGTTCATCATAGCACAGAGCCAACTGGAACAACAAAAACTTTTATATGTTGGAAAATGAATTTCAGTTATGGCAGACAGCGAGTATTTTGAACACTTCTGTTCTTCTGTGAGACATATTTGAGACAACTGAAATTATAAAGTGCTGTCATAAATTTTAGCATTGCCTAAATTTAATTAATATTAATAGCATAAAGTAAATGAATCATATATAAATTACTATGTCTATATATCTTTTTCTGCAGTTATTAAGCCACTGTTAACATTATCACATACTGTAAAATACCCAAGGTACATTAAAGAGAAAAAGAAGCCTAATGTAAGTTCCTGTCGGTTTTTATACTTGCTTTTAACATTTTTAATTTTGGATTTTTTCTTTATGCAGTCATCGTTGACATCCATGAAATAAACTATTTGTTTTCATTCTCTTTTTTTCTTTACTTATCTGTAGTTTTTGTAGGGATAATGAAATATTTACAGATTCATACAGCCATTAGAAGAATGCTTAGCTGTGACAGGCTAAGATTTATTACAGAAATCTATCTACAATTGGATAAGTTTTGTTTTACTGTAAGTATAAAGCAACTTTAATGCTGCATGAGGCGATGCATTAGGTATAGTATTGGATATAATTGCATTGCCAAGTGCTACAGTCATTAAATGCTCAAAAATAGCCCACACCTGCTTTCTAACAGTACAATCTGCTTTATTAAGAAATGGAATATTATTAGGAAACCTCACTCAACCACTTCAAGAAGTTCCCTGGAAGTTAAAAGATCTTGTACTAGTTACTAGTAGAAGAGGAACAACAGCTGTAATAGTTCAATGTCTTTCAACTGCACTGCAATGTCAGCACTGGAACTGCTCCCAGGTCTCAGTAGCTGTTCTCTAAAATGTACCATAAATTGCACCTTAGTTTAAAGTTCACTCTTTCAGTGTTATTTATATTTTATTATGCACAAATGTAGCCATTGAGGTTTTTGTAAAGGAAAAAAAAAGTCAAAATGCAAACAAAGACAAGGACAAATTCCATCTCATTTTGTATACTGTGCAATTTTATTCATGTCTTTGCGTTGAATGAGATAGAAGTCAAGGTGGTATTTGTCAGTGTGTCCTTAAGTGTACAGAGAAAAACTGGTATTTCAAACAACTACAGAGCCCATTTTAGAAATTATTTCAGACTCCATAATCAGTTCCTTTTCTCATTTTACCTATTTAGTCAGATACAGAGTTCCATGCTTATTCTCCCACCTGGTATCATTAGGCTCTGCCACTGTCAAAACCAATAGACTGAAGCAACATATTAAAAACAACTTCACACTTCAAATGATTCTACTATACTAGATGCAAGTGTCTTCACAAAGACTTCTGATAAACTATTGGCAAAGTCACCTAAATTTGGATGTCTTTTCAAAAAGTATTATTTCTCCCATTTTAGGTTGTGTTATAAAATGTCATTATGATCTCAATTTTTTTTTTTTTATCCTATATCTGTGTGATGTTAACTTTTTTTTGGTAAAAACAGTACATTTAAATGTGGAATGTAAAAACAGCTATTACTTGGTGACACAGGATATCAGTATATCAACTAATTATTTCACAGGTAAAAATTATCAATAAAGACAAATTACTGAGTCACATTAACCCCTTTTACTGGAAGAATCTAGTAGAACACGATCTTTACAAATAAAAATAATGATTGGCTGAAGTAAAAATGCTCTTATTTTTAATTGTCTTTATATGCCGCAGGAGAATGAATGGGTGGTGGGAAGTGATGACATTTTGATATAGAAAAATATAGCATCCCCTGAACATATTTTCTCATCTCTCCTGTGACAGATGTGAATTTTAGTAGTGATTTATTGACTCGTTATTTTGATCTGGTTATTGAGGAGTTTTATAGGAGTATAAATTTAAGAATCAGTTCAAAAGGCAAAAAGAAATCACATTTTTGAGGAAGTGCCATTGCAAATATTCAGGAATTTATACTGGACAAGTTTACAGCCAATGACTGTGAAGAATTTAAATGCTTTTTCTTCCGCTACTAAACTGGCTCAGTCAAGAAAGAACAGTATCTGATTTTGGATGAACTAAAAGTTTTCTTATACGAGAAATAATGCAGTTATTAAGGAGCTATTTTGACTGTTGGAGATGTAATAAACCTAAAAAGTTCAGGTCTGCTTAGATTATCATCAGTAGACAATGTGTAAGATCTATAGCCTTCTACTTTGCAGTAAAAAAGCCACCTGATAAAGTGTCTTGCCTTCTCAAGAATCAGAAAAAAAAACCCAGGGTGCTCTGAAATAATAACATCCCAAATCCATCTAGATGATTACAGCACTACTCCTGAGCATCTTTCATTCCATTCTCTTTGTTTTTTTCATTCAAATCACACTAAAGCAATTCCTGCTGTACTGCAGAGCTGAAGAATTATAGGTGATTTCCGCAATAAATGACATAGGATTTTGAATTTCCACCTGCCAGCTGTATCCTATAGCTACTATTATATTGTTACAAGGTAAGATAGATCCCTTTACAAACCGTTTTGTGCTTATGTGAATGCACACCCTCCTATTCATCTACTGATACCTGAAATACATGATTCCCAGTGCTTTGTAATTAAAGTAGGACTGTGTTTGCTTAGAGATTACTTAGCTCTTCCATTTTTTGTAATGGTTTGCACTTACATGTCTAAATTTTACTAACGTTATTTATGATTGCTAAAACATCTTTTTTATTCAACAGTGTTTGAAGAGATAAGGGGGAAAATGGAACAGTGGACTAGTTTGTAAAATACTTGTTTTCCATCACCATCTGTGAATCACATATAAATAACCAATGAAGAGATGAAATAATTGGTTTGATATGCTATTACCCATGTGTAATAAAATATAATATATGATTTTTAAATTTCTTAGAGCTGTAGTCACATTTGTTCATACATGTTTCTGGTGATTTGGAAAATAACTTACTTGGTTCAAACAAGCAAATTAGAGATAACATGGCCCTTACCAAACTGAAATGTAGGTACTAATATGTCTGGCAATTCATATTTAGGTTATACCAGAAATCTCATAAAAAGTCTCAAAATAAATAAAAAAACTTAGATTCTGATAAAATTGTATTCCTTCTGAAAATTTTGCAGGTAGCAAACCTGTATGACAAATGAAAACTATTTAAAAATTAATTCTAAAATATTTGCAATACTGATTTTGTAGTGCTGTTAGAAATTACTATATTTGAAAATTAAACTTCCTTAAATTATTATAATTTTAGATGTTGGTGTTGACATTTAAAAATAAGATAAATGTCCATTGAAGTGTATAATATGTCACAGAAAAAATCTTGTAGATTTTCTACAACTACATCTTAATTATTTTCTAGAAATACATCATTTAGATGGACATGTTAAAAACACTAATGAGAAGAACTAAAGTTCCTTCTAAATTTTTCAAATAAATGTTTAAAAGAAGCATTGCAATATTTTCTGACACTGATTATAATTGAATAATTGCTTGGATCTTATACAAAGTATCTAGTTTTAAAAAACACCAAAGCAAACCAAAAATCAGACACACACAAGCAAACTATGGTATAGCAGTTGTTTCCTAAATGAGAACTTATGCACTAAAATAAATGAGATTTTTCTGCTTCAAATGACATAAAAAATGATTTTTATAACTCTTTTTCTACCTCAGTCTTTTAGTCTTTCTTGTAACAAATCTTTGCAGAAACATAATTAAGGCAATTAGATCTGATTTGAATCTGATAATAATTTAATAATGTTATGCAGCAAAAAAATTATAGGTGTGAAATCATGGCTGTAGCATATGCAATAATACTCTGCCACTAGTTTTGAACAAAGAAATTTTGCCTATCAATTATCTTTGATAATTTTTTTTAGTTGTCTATCAGTCTTTAAAATCCCCAGCACTTGATAATTTGTGCTCATAGGAAGTAATTAGAAAGACATTTACTGTCCGTGAGTTTTTGCATAATTATGGACTGAACGTTGGATGTTTCTTAAAATTATTGTGGAAGAAGTATATTAAATTAAAAAGAGGATCCCCATGAGGTTTATTAACCAATATTAAGTATATTCTCAAGTTCTGTAGTTGAAAAAGTTCTCAAGTTATTCTTTGCATTATTCTTTCTTTTTTAGCTTTTTGAGACTGAAGACAGCTAACTTGCCATCATATGTAAAATTACTTACTTTTCATCATGTATAAAATTCTACTTTATACTTTGATTTTAGAGCATAAAAAGAAGCCTTCTCTGAATAACACCTAATACTATTGCTTCTTAACTGATTTCCTTAGGTAACTGGAATCCAGATATTTTTATCTAGTCATTAAGTGTATACACATATATGTTCTAGTCTATGTAGAGACTCATGTATTTATGGTTTATTAAAAAGAAGCTCTAAAATTATTGTTTAAGTAGTTGAACTGAGAGAAATCTGTTTTTCTCAGATTCCCTTGGAAGACCAACATGTATAATTAAGAAACTCAGTAGCAGATGTATTATATTTGCAGTTACAAGACTGCAAATATATTAATGAGAAAAAATAGAAAAGGGGTGTGTGAAAGCTTATCATAAAATTATAAGTGGTCTGTGAAAGGATTAATATCGTACTCTAGATTCACTAGTTTTTTTGAAGGGTTCAATAGGCAGAGCAAACAGGAAATGGGGAAAAATACAAAATTATAAGTTTGTGCTTCTCTTTTAGAAGAAACATTGTGTTTGGAGACTATTTAAGTAGAAGTGTACACATAGAGAATAAAGGAACAATTCCATAAAGGTGAGAAATCTGAAATTAATTTGTTTTGAATATATGAAAGCTAGTTTAAACAGAATATTTGTCATGCATATCTCTATCTAAATCCATACAGACAATTTAATTCTGTTGCTTGAAAGTGATTTATTACTTTTAGTTTTTATTGGTTATAATGATTCCTGGAAATTAGGGAGTAAGGCTGAACAGGTCAATGTGAACAGTGATAGTGTTGTTTATAGCCAGCTTCCTAAGAGAAAAAATATCTTGTATTTTATTATCTAAATTGATTAATAATTATTATTATTAGTCTGGTTTTGACCTTCAACAACAGCTTCAGAGTTTTCTAAAGACTAGTTCTCCCTCTTTAAAATAAATAATTTGAAGGATTCAAAGCACTAGAAAAAGATTTTTATCTTGTCATTAAAGACTGTCCAGGTATGGCCATCTACTGCTTACAATATCTCCCATAACATATTGAATTTAAATTGCTTACTATCACTTCCTTAAAAAGCTATCATTTGTTCTCTAATGTTCTATGAACAGGTAGAAACTGCTGGCAAAAGATGAGTTTTGAATAGCTTAGGGAAACGTTGCTTTTGAGCTTAAGGGGCAGAGTTTTATCAAAAAATGTTAGAGCTCATATCCACTGTGCTTTTTGGTATTATGAATATCCTAGTTAATATTAGATTCTTTATTAAGATTGTCTTTGCAGGCAGTGGGACACTAAGATACAATTTCATTTGCAGCACAGGTTTATGCAGGAGAATATAGGTCTATTTGCTGCAGGTCAGGTGGTAAGTTAGAAGTGCTACAAACTAATGAAAATTATGAGGCCTCTTTTTCACATCTGAAATGCCTAAACAGGATATTAGATGGCAAGTTAGTGTTAAATTTGGGTAATGAACCAATTAGGGAGCTCATGAGAATAGCAGGGGAATTATTAATTTTTATGAATTTAAAAATATTCAATTTCATCACTGGAATAGTGCCCTCAGAGTGGGTATTTTCCAGCAGTCAGTCTGCTGCCTTCTTTCTCAATTTGTTATCAAAGTCAAATTAAAATCAAAAAGTGATGCTAAGCACTGTGCAAATCTTCAGTTAGTGCAATAACCTCTCATTCAATGGAAAAGATGGGATGTAAGATTCAGATGCAGTGATTGACAGACGTGTACTGGGGATCATGCAGGCTTACTGGATCAAAGGAGATAAGAATAAAGCTGTGCAGATCTTTCCTGTCTGCATGGCTGATACTAGTTGCAGAAATGAAGATGAGCAATAGAGGAGATATTCAAAACAATTACTGAATTTAAATACGTCTAAATGTGCAAAGAAAGTTAGTAAATCATGTGTGAGACCAGTATATAAGCTTGTAGCTTGACACTAAAATTTATAACATAATCATTATTGAGAAGGTAGGATTCATTCACTGCAATAAGCTTATAATGAATTATTTAGATAGGCTTTTAGAATTTAGTGGCCTGTAATTCAAACAATTAAAGGCATGAGCTCTTTGAGTATCAGAGAAAAATAAATAGATCTAAAAAACATGGAATTACAGAGCATTTTTCAGGCAAAACAATACAGACTCATTTACTTTCATAATTCTTTGTATACATCAGTACTCTTTTTTCTAGCTAAAAAATCGGTCTTTGGGGTTATCTCAGAATAAGGTATTTCCTGCTATTGCAGTGTCACAGAACTTGTATTTCTGAGGCCTTTCTGATGTTCAGAATGGGAATTAATTCATGATGAGATGGTGATGCCATTTGACTAAATTCAAATGTTCCTCCCAAAAGGATAGGTTAAAATATTATTTTTGGTGGTGGAAGCTGTCAGCCTTTCCTTCACTAACATCAGTAGCATAGGAAAAGTTAACAGTTGCTGGCCACAGGACAAACCCAAATCAGAGTAATTTCAAAGATGGTGCAAATCAGTGCTGAGTGGTCATGGATGTGTGCAAGGAAAATTGTCATCAGGGCTAAAATTGGATCTGGCTTGATGCTCTAGGAAAGCACCTTTCAAGGTTCAAAGCTGACTGTAGTTATTGAAAAGAATTGAAGTTTGAGCAGGGAATGATCCAGGAATCTGCCACCTGATATTATAAATGCATTCATATTTTTATCTGAAAAATATTTTAAATCTTGTAAAAGGGTTCACTTAATCTTCAGTATACAGAAAAATTTAAATCAAATCCAAAATCTGTCCTCAAGGTTATAATCTATTGCAGTAGATGTTATAGCTGGCAACATTAACAATGCAAGTAGAAGAATGAATTATAGGGTATGGGAGAGTTACTAATTATCCACAAAATTATTATAATGAGTAATGAGTTTTTTTCACTTAGTCAAGTGGGAAATGTAATACTTTAGACAGTGCAACAGATAACTTTCTGGAAAAATTGGCAGCTATCCAAGATTACTGTAGATGATACTTTCTGGTAACAAATGTTTTGTGAATTATTTCAACCTGTGAGAACAAGAGCAAGCCTAAGCAATACCAATAAGTGAATTGTCATAGAAAATATTACCTACGGAAGCTGAGAAATAGGGAAGAATCTCAAAACAGGTTAGGAAGAACATAAACTCTTTTACCTTTTTTATTTTGACAAAGTGATGGGCTACTGTCGTGACCTGGGCAGGGCTACACAGAGAGATTCAGGTTGGACCCCCTTGCTTTCTCAAGCCCTTCTCGGAGAGGAGCCTAGGTGCAACTGGATTCAACCTTTGTCTCAGACCTGGCCCTTTCAGGGAAAGATTAAAACGTCAAGGGCCAAGGAAATGCTCGACCGTCTGATACCCCTTGATCAGGTTAAGGTGAAACCACATTCATGGTCTGTATTTGAATACTAGGTTTAATTAAAACTATATAAGGAATACTGATACTTCAATAATTAGCTCAGGCTGCATGATCATAAAGGCTGATTAAAAGGTCACAATGTAAGTCACAAGACATATATGTCCAAGCAGCATGACTTCAGAAAAAATCGTGGTTAGGCCTTATATTACCTAATGATTTTAGGAAGGGAGACAGAAAAAACAGGAGGAAAAAGTTAGAGAGATAGATAACAAAAAATCACCAGTCCTGGATCCAGCGTTGGGCCAGCCAATGGTGCAGAGTTGGTGTTAGTGGGGTTCTCAAAGCCCACCATTGCAGCCCCCGGTTTTGTATACCTAGTTTCCTTGTTTCGCAAGGATGAGTAAACGTGATGCAGTCATAAGAGTGAGCAGCTGAAGTGGACCTCCACCCCCTCCACCCTTCAACCATTGGATCGTTGTAGTTACCTCAATCATTGTACATGCAGGCTGCAGGCTATATGCAGCCATCGTCGTTGTCTCCATCCTCTCAAGCAGGCCTTTTGAGATGCAAATGCACCACTTGCCGCAAGTGCATGTCCTGGAGGCTGGTCCCTCACAGCTACCAGTAACGATTAGTCTGGTAGGAAAGGAAGGAAAAAAAAATTTAGACAGCCTCCCCAAATTTGCTGCATTACAGAGGAATTAATACTAATATGTACCATATAAATTATATGTACTATATCAATTATATACCTGATAAAGTCACATATGTTTATATAAGGCCTTGCCACTCTTCCCATATCTCTAAGAACTCATTTCTTATTACTTTTATGTCAGTTCTTTTATTTCTTTCTATTAGACTTACAGGTATAATGGTTGTTTTGTCATATTTTCAACTCCCATGGTTATGAATATATATCAAATAGGGAAGGCTATGTAAAAGAGTTATCTTTCTAGAGCTGACAATCCAACAGTTTACTACTGCAGATCTACAGGATTTTTTTGAGAAGGAACATTAAACAGTTTTTACAGCAGATATCCTGGCTTCTTATTCAAATTTGGATTCCTTGTTTTTTACAAGGATCATTATTATACTTCACAGAATCATAGAATCACTTAGGTTGGAAAAGACCTCTAAGATCCTTGGGTCCAACCATTAAGCCTGCTCTACCAAGTCCAGCACTAAGTCCCAGGTGCCACATCTAGACAACTTTTAAACACATCCAGGAATGGTGACTCAACCTCCCTGGGCAGCCTGTTCTAATGTCTGACAACCCTTTCAGTGGAAAAGTTCTTCCTAATGTCTAGTCTAAACCTCTCCTGGCACAGCTTGAGGCCATTCCCTCTTGTTCTGTCACTACATACTTGAGAGAAAAGACCAGTGCCTACATCTTTACAAGGTCCTTTCGGGTAGTTGTAATTTAATGTTTAACAATGTGAGTTGCAGAAGAACACCACGTTTCTACCCTGAACCCTGACCAGTCGGGGATTTCTACCTTTTGGATAAATCTTATTAAATCTTTATCAATCAGATCATTGTCTGTGGAATACATAAGGCTTGGCAGGTACACATAAGCAAATGTTCAGCAGAATAATTTCTTGTGCTGCTCTACATACCTGTCTGACAGTCTACATACCTGCTGATGGTTCTTTAAAAGGTACCAGTAAAATGTGTTTTCTATAATCTGGGAGAATTTGTATTTCACTACCACAGTAATTTTAGAGAAAAATAGTGTTATTACTTAAAATCACTGTATATATTGTGCATATTTCTAGCTTGGAAATATGAATATAGGTGATGATTATTGACATAAAAAAAATTCACAAGTGTACTCATCAAAAATTTGAGAACAAGGACATATAGAAGAATCAGTAATTGAAATGCCAAAACCTTAGTTACAGAAAGAATTACAATTGTTTTCAAGACATGTACAAGGAAAGAATTAAATTCATGTTTTCTAGGGTATCTGAAAGATACTGAGGATTATGTGCTATGCAGGTTGCTATAGGATAAGATGACAGGCACAGTCACAAGAGGTCACAAAGGGGAAGTCCTGTTTACCTATTCTGATATTGTTCTGCAATAAGGTCACCCACCTAGTGGATGAAGAGGAGGCAGTGGATTGTTCTGGATTTCATTAGGGCCTTTGATACTGTCCCTCATAGCATCCTTCTGGACAAGTTGTCCAACTGTCAGATGAGCAGGCGCATGGTGGACTGGATGAACTGTCTGAATGGAAGGGCTTAAAGGGTTGTGCATGAGATAATGATCATCCTAACTTGCTTTCCAGAAAAATTGAGATATTACTGTCATAAAGAGAGCAAAACACTCATGCGCACAATGTATTTTGTACAGTTGTCCTTCAAAGACCACGTCTTACAGGGCCCCACCAACAAGTAGTTTGGGGGTGCATGAGATGATGGGAGAGGACACAACTGGGTTAGTTGAACCAAAATGACCAAAGAAAGATTCCATATTACATTACATCATGCTCAGCAATAAAAGCTGGGGAGAAGGAAGAGGGAGGAGGAATTCTGAATGAAAATGTTCAGAATGATTATGTGTTTCTTCCCAAGCAACTTTTATGCATGATGGAGCATTTTCTGCAAATGGCTAAACATCTGTCTGCTGATGGGCAGGAGTTAATGAGTTCCTTATTTTGTTTTGCTTATGCATGCAGCTTTTGCTTTACACAATAAACTTCATTTATCTCAACCCATGAGTTTTCACATTTTTGCCCTTCTGATTTTGTTTCACATGCCACGGATCAGGAGTGAGCAAGTGGTTGTGTGGGGCTGAGCTTCCTACTGGAGCTAACTCATAACATCAGGAAAGGAAAAGTTTATGGTAGATTAAGGTATTTGGGAATAGATCTTGGATTCAGGCCTGTGCTTTGGTGTTTTTTCCCACCAGTCCCACTGTAGAACCCATTTGAGAAAGCAAGTAACAGTAAGAGATTCGAGATTGCTTCATTCATTCACAGGTTGTATTACTGGCACAAATCTTATACTTAAAGGTTATTTCCAGCTCTGGGGAAACAGTAAAAACAGTTCAGGCATTGTTCTGCCTTTCTAATAATAGTCACTATAATTTCTCAAAATTTGTATTCAGCATGTCCTGAATTCCTTCTTCAGTTTAACATATTTTTTCACGCTTGCATTCAAATCAAATATCTTGCTATTTTCCTTGAGAATTTTTTGTTACTCAGATGAATGTGAAATACTAGGCAGCATGTAAATTTTGTTTCCTCCTCTGTCACATGTGGAATGTGATTCTTTACAAGGAAAGTATCAACAGTTTGAACACAACAGACTGAAATGCTGTAGAAATTCATTCTCTGTCTCGTATATGCTACTGTAGCCCTGCTACACTGTCTTTATAGATTAATAACGAGATCTTGTTTAACAATCAGTTCAACTCAGTCATGTTCTACTTCCTCCCTGGAGGACCAATTGCTTATCTCATCAAAAGGATGATAATTCCCTCTGTCTGTCAGCTGATATTATCTTTATCTGGACACAAACTACATCAGCAGACTGAGCTGAGCTTCCAGCCTTGCTGGTGGAAAGGGATTCAAAATTCATGTTTATCGTATGCAGAAGATGGATGCACTAACTAGCTTCAGGCGCTGCATTCACACTAAAGTCCATTAATTCTCATTATGTTTTGCATATAGAGAATATTAAAATGTTTAAATTAATAAAGGAGACGGGCCATCCCCTTGGCACAGTTTCTGCATATTAATACAGTTTTCTGTGCAGGAGGTGATCTGTGCATGCAGGGAGCATTCCTCAGGCCACTGGAGATAGAGCACATAAAGCCATTTAGGGAACGTGTGCCAACCATGGCCATATCATAGCATCTCTGTTCATTAGTCCATGGAGTTTTATTTTATATGCTTTGGGTAAGAATGAGATCATTAGCTTCTTGAATGAAAGTAAGATGGGAGAGATCCAGCTCAGCTGTGCTTGACAAGTACATGGATATGCATGTGAAGATTGCATTAAAAAAGATGTCCTTCCTTATTGTCTTATGAAGAGTTCAAGTTAGTCGTTTCAGTGGTAGTTCAGCTCTTGCATGGAAACAGGAAAGGGGTTGGGATGATGAAAGCAAATCTCTGATAGTGATTGAACACTTTCCTTCCACTTAAGTCTAGATTCTTAAGGATCTTTCCTGAACTTTTGGTTCTCTCTTCATTTCCATCTGATAATTTATGATTAAATGATGACAAGATGTAATCTTGTCTGAACTAATGAAATCACCCTGCAACATTTTTTCCTTTGTTGTCTGTTACTGCATCTGCCCTATGAGGAGAGGCTGAGAGAGCCTGGTCTATTTAGCCTGGAGAAGGGGAGGCTGAGGAGGGACCTCATCAATGTTTATAAATATCTGAATGGCCGGAGTCAGGAGGATAGTTCCAGTCTGTTTTTTGCAGTGTCCAATGACAGGACAAGGGGCAATGGGCACAAAGTAGAGCATAGGAGATTAAAGCTAAACCTGAGAAAAAACTTCTTTACTGTGAGCCTAACAGAGCACTGGAAGAGGCTAACCAGAGGTTGTGGAGTCTTGTTCTCTGGAGACATTCAAAACCCATCTGGATGTGTTTCTGTCTGCTGTAGGTGATCCTGCTCTAGCAGGGGGGTTGGACTAGATAATTTTCAGAGGTCACTTCCAACCCCAACCACTCTGTGATTGAGCGATTCTGTGATTCTGTGATGCTGAGTCTATTACTTCTATCTCTGCAAAGTATAAGCCCTCTACTCTCAACTTTTATTTTCAGTATTTAATTAAATAATATAAATATGTAGATGTTCAAATCCTATTAAATAATACTGGATTAAAAGTCACTTCCCTGCTATACCTTGCCAAAAATATAAAGAAAGAACAGTCCAATTAGTTGTCAGTGAAGGCTATAATCCAGAATTCCTAACCTTAAAAAAACCCATGGATAGCCACAAAAAATAAAGAGAAATTTTAAACTATATTCTAAAATGTTAAGATAAGGGATATGGTACTAACACCAATAAGAAGAAATTAGTTCTAAAACCCTGTAGTAAATCTTTAAGTACTGTTTTAGTAATATATCCAACCTCTTTTAAAGTCAAAGAAATTATATATTTGATACCAGGATTGAACTTTGTATGAAAACAGTGATTTGTGACTGCCAAAACTTAACAGTAAAAAAATGGTGAAAAAACATTTGTATGGATCATTTAACCTAGAAATTTCAAATAGTGCTCAGATCCCTTCAGAAATGTTTGGGATTTATCAATGTTTTTTTGAAATCTGTTAAGGTTATGTTCACATGGTTTTCTGAAAGGCAAATAAAACCTTGTTCTGCCCTGTTCTTGGTAGATGGACGACTATGTAGCTCTCCTCAGCAGTTATCACACGTGAAATAGTAATCCTTGGTGAGACATAAATACTTTAGCTTGCACTCTGTATTGTGATAACATAGCATTTACTCTGTTCAGCTGAGAGTTTAAGGCAAGCTGGAGTTTGAAAAGAGGGAACTAATATCTGCATACAGAAGTCTTCTTAGATCTATCTGAATGCTCTGAATGATCTGTGGTACAGTCACAAGTTAACAGTCCATCTTGTCATTCCATTAAAACATTTTTTTTCCCCACTGTTTTATTCTTTTAATCTCTTCTGTATGAATATGATTTTCTTCCTGTGTATGATGAAAATTACAGGTACATTAGTCTACAACCTCCCCTCACATATTCTTTGCCAGTCAGGGATCTTCAGAGGATATATGTTCGTACACAATTTCCTTCACCTGGCTGCTCTTTGTGAAGATAATTATCTTCATATAGAATGTTCAACAAAAATGTTTTTTTCAGGAAAAAGTACTGGAAGTTTGTTTCTCCATCATCAAGAACTTCAAAAATGTACAGTTACCTCTGGTGCTGTTTGTCCTGCAAACTTCTTGCCTGGTTTCTGCCAAAAGACTGAGTAGTACTTGATACAGAAAAAGCCTATGAAAAATATCCAAGTGATTTACTTTGTATTGGACTTTATTTTACTGTCTCTATCACAAAATAGCACTTTGTCCTTAAAAGATTTTACTTAATTCTTTTGCTATACAGATTATTTATTTTCTTATCTTTTAAAAATAGTCTATTTTTCAAAATAATTTCTTTACCTTCTTTTCCCCAGTCTGCTGGATCTCTTACTCTTTTAGCGTCTCACCAGCCTTTCTTTACTGCTATTCCCATGTACCTTTTTGATGTTGGCCTCTACGCAGTCTTGAACAAATGGAAGGAGCAGCTAACTGTCCAGTTTAATAAGTGAATGCTGGTATACTTAAGAAGAATAAATATGGGAAACATGAAACTAGAAACACTATTGGGTATTACAGCCTGTGTGTTGGCAGTATGCTCAATAATAGTATTAAATGAATGTATTTCTTGGTTTAGTTTTACATAGCTGGGAATTTGATACACAAGAGGCATAAATTCAATATTTTTAATTATTTGTTTGGTCAAAAATTGGCAAATATTACTGTCATAACACCATAACCCTAGAGAAAATGTATTAAAAGGAGATATCATAACTTACCAAACACTGCTTGTAACTTCCAACTGAATTTAGCATTATTACGGTAAGAATGGCATGAATTATGGTAAGCATTGCATGTCCTATATCAAAATAAATCCTGCATTGTGAAGTAGCTAAATGCTGGTCTTTCACATTGTTTCAAAGAAATTTTCCCAAGATGCACACCCAGACAGAAGTTTCTGGCTGCGTGTCTCTCATTTGCCTTTATTATAAGTGGAAAGACACATTTTAACTCTTCATTTTTGTTCAGTTTTTTCCTAGCCAAATCGAACAAGATATTTTTGGCTTGTTTTATTCAAAGGTACCCTAGAGGAAAATGCTATGGCAGACATACAGCTCATTTACATATTCAACTAGGGATTTGGCACATAATTTTAAGAACTGTTATGTATACTAGCAAAAAAATGCCAACATCAGAAAAGATGAAGATGGGGCAAATCAAGTGAAAAAAAAAATGACATGATGTAATTCAACAGGATAATACTACTTAACGAGTAATCTATGTTTGAGTATGGTGTAAAATAATATACGCTTTTCTTTTTTTTTTTCATATTTTAGATATTAGATTACCTAAAAGTCAGGCAATACAAATTTTCATTTAGAAAACTCTGAGAGATGTCAAGGAAATGCAGGAAGACTTAAGCTTTTTTTCAACTTAAAAAAAGTAATAATAAATAAGCTGTCTGTCTCTTTAGTAACAGTGGCTCGAAAATGAGGCTTCCAGCTGTTGAAATAGCTTGCAGAAGCATTACCCTGCATCATTTCATTTATATAAGTAGTTACTTTATTTTAGAGTCTTTAAAAGCATGCAGTCATACAGTATCAACCTCACAATGGAAGCAAACGCAAATTTTGACTAATGCAAGAACTCAAACTTTGGCTGCATTCTGACAGAAATTCTACCTATAAATCTTCAAAACTACTAATAAGCAGGAAGAGGATGGTGAGGAAGAACGATATATGCAGACATTTTACACAGTTTATCGCAGGACCTTGCTGACTAGGGAGCTGATAACAATTAAGTGGTAGATAAATAATAGAAGAGGCAGAACAATATTGATGCATGAGAGAAATGACAAAGATACTTAAAGCCTTTTTCCTTTTCCTCCATGTCTTACAGAATAACCATTTACTGAAGAAAAAAAGAGACATGTTACGTGACCACACACAACTGAATAAGATTCAGAAATACTGAATGAGTTTTTCTTCTGTTCCAAAGGGCGTTTTGTCTCTGAAAATTGGTACACTTTTTATGCAATTAATTTCAATTAAAATGGAAAAATGAGTTTCAGAGTCACTAAAGTTTATGAATTAATGGCAGAAGTAGTCTGCGCTGGCTAAAGGCCAAAATTGATTTAATGCTGTGATTTCATTTCTGTGGTGAAGCTAAGACCAAATTTGGCTTTAGCATTTGAAAAAAAACAGCAACAAACAAACAAACCCAAACAAACAAATAAACAATAACCCAAAAAAAACCCCAACCATTATAGGGCTCCGTGAAAATATTAAAACAGTGATTAGATAGAAACAGAAAAAGTACTTTTTCTTCTCTTCAGAATGAAGAAATGATAGCCAAGAATTGTTTGCATTATATAATTCATCAAAAATACTCTTTCATACCATGAATGACACATTTAGAATTAAGTATCTGCATGTGCAACTTGACATCTGTATTCATAGTAACTCATTGTATGTCATCCAATTATGAATGACACAAATCAATGTTGCCATAAGAGCCAAACCTCACTGAAGTCAATAGAGAAGTTCTAACTTGCACATGAACAATCTGGAAGTTTGGAAGCTATAAAAAACACTCAGATTTTATTGTAAGATGTGTGACAGGAGATATGAAATAATTAAAATATGAAAAGAAGTTAAGTAAGAAATTTCCATCTAGGAGATGTTTAGAGTGAGCTACAGACAAAATTTCTAATATCTATAGCTTATATACTACTAATTTTTACATAAATGAAATTAATATAGTGACACAGGAACAGAAATGGCTCTGTGAGCTCCTTGCTCTTGCAGATTATCAAATGTTAGTGTTCAAAATATATTTTTAAAACAATTAGTCTTTCTTCATCTGCTACTGTTATTCGACCTTCTTCCTCTGACATTTAGAAACACAACTTTTCTTTCCACAGTAAATTTCACTGCAGCTCATTTCACTCATTTGCTTTTGTACCCATATTATTCTTCAAAACAAATACTTCTCTCATTCCCTCCTCTTGCCCCTAATTAGCTTTCAAACATGTACTTAGACCTTATTTTGCTACTTTATTTTTGACTTTTCCAGTTTCTTTAACTTGCCAGTGTCAAAGTTACTCCCACTTCTACTACTTAACCTTTCTGGCCATTCAGTTCTTAAAGTAGTACCTTAATAATCCTTTTCTGTTTTGACAAAATTCCTGTCATCAGTGTGTTCAACTTTTACACATTCTTTTTAAATTAACAGTGAAATATTAAGTTACTTCTCCAATAAGGATGATTTTGGCAATCCAAGCCTTTCATATGATCCACTGACATGTTTCAGCTTCTGCTACATACAGGAGCTGTAAAAATAAGCATTTTTTCTACATTTTCACATGAAAACAGGATATAAAACCAGTTAACCATAATGTACATAATACATTATTTCACATTATCAAACCACTAGGTAAAACTAGTAAAGCTATTTTCAGGAATTAAATTATGTCTTCTACATGCCCCTTTCATGATAGCACTTTTTTTTTCTCTTTATTTAAATAGATGTATAAAAACACACACAGGCACACACTTGGTTTTATGAGACTCTCTGCTATTGGTCCAAAAGTCTTGTCATTTGTTAGAAAGAATGCTGTGCTTGAAAGCATTGGGAGCAAATCGCCTTTGTGCTGCTTCTACAGTCTCAGGACTAGAAAATTTCAATTTCATTTTCTTAAACCTGCCCTCTTTTCTGTTGTGCAATTTTTTGTGGTAATACTCTCAGATTCTTTTCTCAAGCAGCTAGAAAGAACATGTTCTTAGCCCATCAATTCTCCGTATTCCTTTAGCAAAAAATAAAAGCTAATCACTGTAATCCCCGAGATTTGCCTGTTTACCTTCTCAAATATATGTACTTCTGGCAAGACATTGGTTTGCGCATAGGAATCCAAGTTAAAAGTAATTGCTTCTGCTCCATTTGTTTTTATGAAGGTACTATATTCATCTCATGTTACAGCACTGTCTATTTCTCCAACAAATAATTCACCTTTGTAAAATTCATATGCATTCTGCTGTGCTCATCTCTGTGCTAGGTGAAATGGTTAGGTGACCAGTTGTTAAGATACATTGACTGCTTTTCTATTGAGTCATCAATAATGGATGCCCAGCTGTGATGGGCTGGGTACACGGCTAACATAAGTGGTGGATAAATGACCAAGTAAGTCTTACATAGCGAAATAGTTTATAGAAAAAACACAGCACATCTGCCAATAAAGATACTTTGTGGATACTTTTGATCCCACTTGGTTTAGTGCCAAAGCTTTTGGATATCCCAGCTTCAAGTAAACAAGATTGAAATACCATAATAAGTCATTTAAGATAGAGGGAGGAGATGGCTACAAACCAGCTCACTGCACTACCGGACTGTACTGAAAGCATATGAGAATAAAGGCACTTATCATTTGGAAATCATTTTAGCATCAACAAAGTTTAACTTAGCAGAGACAGTAATTTATAAAATAACTAGAAAGAACACCATCACATTCTGTTGCTTTCTGGAGCTTCTTACAATAATAATTAATAACTCTGTTTGCACAGCTTTTTATGTATTGCATATAATCTACTAGCTAATATAATGTGTGGAGCTTTTTGTATCTAATCTGAATGGTTTTAATTCACTTGCCCGTATTCTTCAGCTCTTTATTCTCAGTCCTGTTCTCCATGTCAGACTATTCTTTCTTTTCCATCAGATTCTGTTGATGTCTGATGACATCTACGTGGAAAATTTCAAGTGCTTCATCACACATCAGTTTCTGTGATGTCTTCCTGAGTTTTCTGGTTTGTGTCATGTGCCCATTTTAGGGATTTGATCTCATCAGTTCAAATCAGACATAATCTCTCTATAATATTTACTTTGTTAGAATCAAGTTCTGATATCTTCTGTTATCACTGTGCTACAAGTCAAACTCCCTTGTTGTCCTTAGGTGGCAGGACCTAGAATGTAAGTTCCCTACCCCCTACTCAAGTATGTAGTCTAATGATCAGAATCAATATAAAATACATGTTTACCAATCCATCACCTCTGTTTCCTGAAGGAGAGTGACTTCGGCTGCTGTGTTTTATATTTTATCAGTGATGCTGATGTGTGCTGATTTTCCTTTAAAATAACTGAGCATGTTCAGGTAGTGAAATCTTGTTGAGTGTGAGGATCAAGGGCAGCCAGATAAAGGACACAGCAGGCAGTGAAACTACAACATATTCAAAAACCAAAATGCTCCACTGATGCATTTCTACAGAAATACTGAACTTGGCAACTGTGTATGTAGTAAACAGTAAGGGTGGGCTTCAGCATAACAGGGATACAGTTCGTTCAGGATGGTGGTCATTTTAGCTCACAATTAAGTAGGTTCACACTGATAATTCACAGAAATTGTTACAGGCAGCCATGTAGGGGACATTGCATAGGAGAAAGATTGGTTTACAAGCCCTTCTTTTTAACGTGTATTACCTGAGAGATCTGAGTCTTCTCTATTTTAAAGACCACCTTGTTTCTGTGTCTTAATATAATGTAATGATCAATTTTTTTGGTTTTTTGTTTGTTTGGTTGGTTGGTTTTATGTGAGCATTTTATGAAACAGCCGGTAGTAGCTGCACTTCAATATATCAGCCGGGATCTTTTCACACATACAACTGGAGGTTTTTATACTGGTCAGTCTTCTTCTGGATTGATATAAAACTTATTTGCTCACGTTATGGTGCTTTCATACATGATTGGGCACCCCTGCTCTCTAAATTTTAATGTATGAGCATCAAATTAATATAAGTGCCTAATGGCTTTACAGATGCAGGGATAAGAGCTTTCAGGGCCTTTTTTGCACTGCCTGGATCATTTGTGCAAATTCATTAAAATACTTGAAGACTGCTTTCTGAGTGTCATCATTAATAACTGTCAGTAATGATTAATCTGGTTTTTACTACCTGCAGGACTTAATATTATTCAAATACAGATGAAAACCTGTCTTTTGACACAACTAAAGACATTCAGTTTTTCTGTTGGATCATCTGATAATCTAGGGCTCCTGAGCAACTGAACAGCTGCATGCCAGTGGAATTTCCTCTGTGCTTTTACTTTTATGAACTGTTTTCATTAATCTCTACCCATTAGTAGTTAGGAGTATTTCCAATCTGCTTTTTCTTAAAAGTTAATCTACTTTGAATTTTAATGTAGTTAGAAACTAAATTCTGAGCTTTAAGCTGCAACTAGTTCAACCTTTCAAGTTACAGTTTTCTCAGAATTAGCTTGGTAGTCAGTGTGCAGGATTTCTCTTTAGGTGTTCGTGCCATTACTTCTCCAGCAGAGGTTCAAAGAGAAATTAGAAATTTCTTTCTTCCTCCTTGGATGTTCTACTCATTTCTTAAACAGGTTTGAATCATTGTTCCTTGAGCATGCTTTCCTTGTTCCACACTGAAATCTGAAAACAACAACAACAACAACAACAACAACAAATTTTCTCTTAGACATCTAAAAATACAAAACTTATACATTAGCATAGAGAGTGAGCGATCTGAGATTCAGGCGTGAATATTCTTTTATACTTTTAGTTATATTAGCTATTTTATTAGGAAACAATTATTAGCTGGTTTTGTTGGATTTGGGGTTATTTTATTATTTTTTAGCTTCTACTTTCTAAGAACTAATATTTACCTAAGCAGGTGCAAATCAATTGATATCAAAAAATAATATGACTTATATATTTTATGTATTTACACACTTCAATATACTTTCACATTGATTCCTACCAAAGGTATATGTAATTTTTTTTCTAATCAGTGGCTTCAGAGATTAAATAGAAAACAAATAAAAGAAGAACTTCTCAAATTTAAGGACAAATATTTTCACAAGTCAAGCAGATAAATTTAAAAATAAATTATATTTTGAAGTAAAATTATACATAACTAGACTAATTGTAGCTATTAACAGATATGTCATGTACCAAACACTCAAGCACTATTATATTCTGAAACATTCTTTAATTTAAAATTTTGAATGTTTATTTTAAAAAATAACTGCCTTTTATTAATTCTTCTTTTGCACTAAGTATTGCTCAGGAGAATCATGGAATCATACTGCAGGTGAGGTAGTAAAGATCCTCTTGAGGTCACCTAGTCAAATTTTTCTGCTTTTAAAAGGGTCGCCTAGAATAGGTTGTCCAAGATATTGCCCAGTTGGTTTTTGAACATCTCAATGGATGGACATTCCACAACCTCTGATACGATTTTCCTTACATTTCCTGTATTTCAGTTTTTGTCCACTGCTTCTTGTCCTTTCCCTACTGTACTAGAGCTGGGATGGAGTTAATCTTACTCAGAGAAGCACAGATGGTGCTGTGTTTTGGATTTGTGATCAAAACACTGTTGGTAACACACCAGTGTTTTAGGTATTGCTCAACAGTTCTTACACAGCATCAAAGGTGCTCAAGAATTTGGGAGGGGACAGAGCCAGGACACCTGACCCCAACCAACCAAAGCAATATAACATATTATATAACATCATGCTCAGCAATAAAAGCTAAAGAAAGAGGAGGAAGATGGGATGTTTGGGGTTATGGTGGTTGTCTTCTGAAGTAACTGTTACATGTGATGAAGCCCTGTTTTCCAAGAAGTGACTAAACATCCACCTGTCTTTAGGAAGTAGTATGTTAATTCTTTATTTTGCTTTCCTTGCAGAAGTAGCTTTACTTCATTTATTACCCTGTCTTTATCTCAACCCACAAGTTTTTCTCCATTTTGCTCTTCCAGTTCCTTCCTTCATTCCACTGTGGAGGAGTGAGCAAGAGGCAGTGTGGGTCTAAACATCTTACCTGGGTTAATCCACCACAGTCACATATAAGAGTTGCTCATTGTACTCAAGGCTAGCTTCTCGATGTCATGATGACTGTGTATTCCTATATTTTCCACTATTCTGAATATATGATTTAAAAAAAAAAGTCTTCTCATCCAATGCAATTTTTAATGCAATTCAATGCAATTTTTAATGCAATTACTGATTTTTATATGGATCCTGGAAAAGATTTCTGCTAATAAGGTTAAAGCCCAGCCATTCATTTAAGTCTATTCTTGAAGTTTTCGCATATTGTACTTTATATATCTTTGATTGACACAAAAATTTCTCACAGAATCTCAAAACATGATAACCAGTTTCAATTCAAACTAGATAAAAGACATCATAGAAACTGTTGCTTAGTTTTGAGCAGTGGTTTGTTCTAAAAATTTTGACCAGCATGAGTCAGGATGCTTAAAGTGAAGAGCACATGTACATGAACAATATTTAAATTAAGTCAGCACCATTTTACATCATCTATTCTTTTTAATAGTCAGCCTTTCTCTCCATCCATTTTGAAAATTGTACTGAATTTTTCATTAAATGACTTGATAAGAAACTTTTTTTCCTACAAAGGTGATTATTTTTTAAAATCAACCATATTCCAGTTTCTTTCTAGACCTAATAAATTGTAAGAATCAAGAATCTTAATTATTAAAAAAAAAAAAAAAAGAAACAAGAAAAAAAAAAAGAAAGAAAAAAAAGAGCATACTGAAATGTTTCTGGTCAGTAAAAAATAATGTAGAAATCTATAGGGGGGGAAAAAGGGATTTCCTAAACAATGAATTTTACTGTGACAAGTTACCTTGTAGGAAGGAAATCAGAATGAGCAGTTTGTCCGTGCTGATGGAGACAAGCAGTGACGTCTCTACAAAACATTGTTAAACTAAATATCCCACCATTCACTGCATTCACAGAAAATGACATATATTAGTAGGAACAGACTATACAAGTCACAATATTCTATTAAATAAGATTTTTTTTTAATTATGCAAAGAAAGGCTTACATTCTCCTGTCAACTTAAATATTTTGGCTTCCAAAGTTTGAGGTCTGTTCAAATTAAAATAATATATCAAAGAATATTCTTATCCCCCAACATAAGAAGGACGTGGAGCTCCTGGAGAGAATCCAGAGAAGGGCCATGAAGATGATCAGAGGGCTGGAACACCTCTCCTATGAAGACAGGTTGAGAGAGTTTGGGATTGTTCAGCTGGGAGAAGAGGAGGTTCCAGGGAGACCTCATAGTGGCCTTCCATTATCTGAAGGGGGTCTACAGAAAAGCTGAGGAGGGACTATTACAAGGGCTTTTTGTGAGAGGGCAAGGGGTAATTAATTAACTGGAGGAGGGAAGATTTAGATTAGACATTCTTTACTGTGAGTGTGATGATATACCAGCAAGAGGTTGCCCAGGGAAGTTTTGGAAGTCCCATCCCTGAAATTCTCCAAGGCCAGGTTAGATGGGGCTCTGAGCAACCTGGTCTAGTGAGAGGTGTCCCTGCCCATACAGTGGGGTTGGAACTAGATGATATTTAAGGTTCTTCCAATCCAAACTATTATATGATTCTACAATTCTATGAATAGGAATTAATGCAAGAGAAGACATGTATTTGCCAGCTGTTTAGTTACGTATTTTTATGTACCATTAAAGGTACGTAAAGCTCATTTACAAGTTGCATCCAAGAATAATGAAAGCATTTTGGTAAAGTTTGTTTATGTGCTATTATCTAAACCAATACATTTATTGGGAAAAATTTCTGCTTGACATTTTGTGTTTTGACTGGCATTTGCTAGTTGCCAGCTGTCATAAGGAAAGGACTGCAACACATGCCGTTAGCAGCATATGCCTTTTTGGGCGCTGAACAGTGTTTTCATACAAAAAAATCAAATGATCCATAACATATTATGCTGTCATTTCAAAACCACATCAGTACCGTAACATTTCATGATCATCATAAATTTTGTTCCCCAAGGCTCAATCTAGCATTTTCGCACTATGTTTGGGGACATAATGAGAAAAACATTTATTCTATTAATTGACTTAGCTTTTTTTCAGTATGTTCAGTTTTTTTCTCACAACGGAGGTTTCTTGCAACGGTTTTTAGAAGACTTTGATTTCTGTACTTTACTGCTCTCTGTCAGATGGATGTATCAGGTTTTTCCCACCATGCTATCTTCTCCATCATTCATAACTCTGACAACTACTTATCAGATGGGATAAACATTTAATAGTCAAGCCATTTTTTCTTTCCCTCAGTCATATGTTTGTTTTTCTAGAATAAACTATTGCAGAGATTTTTGAGAATGTGTGGGTGAGATATTAATTAGTAATTTTGTACTAAAAATTCATATTTATTCTATCAGTTATGTTGCCTTTTAACACTGTTTTGCTGATGAAACAATCACCTCACTTTCCTCCAAAGAAAAAATAGCCAGTTTGCTTCCTGGAAAGAGAAAATGTAATTTCTGACTATTATAGAAACACTGTGATATCTAGATTTCTTTACCAGATACTTGGCTCCTGATATGTCTAAACTACAGGAAAAGCTATTCCAAATTCCCTAAACAGTCAAAAGGAAAAAATGAACATTCTCTTGGTGGGTAATTCAACACATGTATCCTTCTCCAGGGACTATTTGAAAAGCTGTTCAAACTGATTGTAACTTGAGCAAACAGATATTTCAATTAAGAAGTTTAATTTATTCTTGAATACTTAGGCGTAATGGATCATTGTTTTCTATGAAATATTTTACTGTTATTAAGTACTGCATATTACTGAATTCTTCCAAAACTGAAGGAATTATCTACTTTCCCCCTCGAAAATCTTTAAATCAAAAGAATCGCTATCTTCTGTTATGTTCTGACTTATCTATGTTTATTATTTACTGACTATAAAAAGGCCAAAAAATACTCATCAGAAACCTAAGAAATTCTGTTTGATAGCACACTAATACTTCATGCAATATACCAGACTTGTGTCCACATTATTCTTAATCTTTACTCTGTTCATGGTCTCAATTACAGAAAGATTTTTCAGAAGTGTAGCTGATATAGTTCAGAAGCATTATTACTTGTCTTCTTACTTATTACATGTACGTTTTGTTTAATGTATTAATTTGTAAAAAATCCTGCTAGCTAACCCTCGATTACTAGTGCTACACTCATTATCTGCATATGTAGTATGTAACAAGTGCTTTAGATGCACCATCTTTCAAAAGGTAGCAATGAAATTTTTCAATTTATATTTAAACTAATGTGCAATTAATCATTATGTGTGTGTTTTCCTGCCCTGTGGCCCAGATGTCTGAGATTTTTGGTGTACATTTTTGGTCTGCTGCAGGAAAGCAGCAGACCATCATTCTACATTACTTACAAGAGTGATGTTAATATGCTTGAAAACTTATCTTTTCACAGGAACTTTGTGGAACAGAATATGGAAGCTTAATATAGATGCACCATGTACCATATTTAGCTTTTCAGTAGAGAGATGGAAGTTCTATCTAGAAATGCACTGGAATGAGAAATACCTCTGGTTTTCCACCATTAAAAACATCTTTACTACATTGCCTGTCATCTTGAATCTCCTACAAGGATCCTTTAGAGGTTTATCCCTTTTGGGATAAGAAATTTGAATCAAGAGAGACCAGTGAACTCACAAATGAATATGGACAACTGAATGTACAACTGTTATTTGAACTCATTTACACATAATAAATATGAATAAAGACCTACAGTTCATGAAACCATCTCCGTCAGTTTGGAACATAATGTGAGAAAAAGACCAGTGATTAGGCAAAGAACCTATACCAAATCCTACTGACAGTCACACAACAAGAAACAGTGTTTTCTCAAATGTGAGAGTTTGTCTAACCTGATAAAGTCAGAAGGACTCATTGGAGCATAATAACCACATGCACGCAAGATTTAAACCCCACTTGACAACTTGATCACTACTAAGTAAGTAGTCATCTCTGCACTTCTGCAGAAACTTTCACACTTCTCTTAGAAACCCATTTCCACATCCTTAAAAATGGCTTTATTCATATTATATATAATGTTAGATATCAACATTAATACTTCTTTCTAATACATAGTAACAGTTTATATAGTACTAAATGTTATTATTTGCTTCTGGAAAAGTTCCATTTTCTATACTCCAAAGGGAATCATATTATTTGTTTTTTTCACAAATAAGGGAAATGGAGTCAATATTTTTTTCCTTATTTTATATTCCAGAAAGAATAAGGAAACTAAAATTCATTTGGGAATCTTCATCAGAATATTATTTACCTTTTAATAGTTTCTCTTTAAAGATGCACAGTCAACTAACTGGAAATCTCTCTTCTTCATAATGATGAAAATTAATATTTGACCTAAGTATCCTATTTATGAAGGTATCTAGTGAATAATAAAAATTATGAGTGTGAAACCTTTTAGATAACCTTAAAATAATTATGTAAGCATTTTTTTTAAACCTGAAAGTGCATAAAAATAAAAATCTGGAATGAAATGCTGCTGATTAGTCATTTTTGACTAACACATCCCTTAACATCCCACTCACAAGATGTAATAATCACAGAACCACAAAATTAATGGAATGTTTAGGGTCAGAAGGGCTCTCTTGAGATCATCTGCCCCAACCTGTCTGCTCAAGCACAGTCATCTACAGAAGGTTGTCCAGGAACATGTCCTGTTGGCTTTTGAGTATCTCCAAAGGTGAAGACTCCGCAACTTCCCTAGGAAACCTGTTCCAGAGTTTGGCCAGCATCACAGTAGAAAAGTGTTTTCTTGTATTCAGGTGGAATTACATGTATTTAAATTTGTGTCCATTACCTCTTTTCTTTTCACTGGGTCCTAATGAGAACAGCCTAGCTCCATGTCCTTTACACCCTCACTTCAGATATTTATACACATTTATGAGATACTCCCCAAGCTTTCTTTTCTCCAGGCTGAAGAATTTCAGCTTTTTCGGCCTCTTCTCATATGAAAGATGCTCAAGTTCTTTAATCATCTTTATGGCCCTTTGCCAGACTCTCTTCCATGTATCTATGTCTACTTAGTTGTGGTGTGTCCAGAACTGGACACATTACTCCAGGTATGATGTCTTCAGTGCTGAGTAGAGGGAAAGGGTCACCCCCCTAGATCTGTTGGCAACACTCCTCCTAGTGCAGCACAGGCTGTTGGACCCCTAGGTAGTTTTTCACAAAGCTGCTTTCCAGCTTGTAAGCCCCTACCATATACAAGGGACTCAGGTTGTTCCTCCCAAGATGCAGGACTTGGTATTCGCTTTGTTGAACTGTGTAAGGTCCCTCTTTACTTATTTCTCCAAACCATTAAATCCCTCTGAGTTTGGCTGAATCTGATGTATCGCTACTACTCTCAGTTTTCTAACATCTGCAAGCTACCTGAGCATGACTCTGTCCCATCAATCAGGTAATTAGTAACCTCTGCATATTCTGTGTTCTTTATCACCAGAGCCCATACCTCATTCAGCAGTGGACTCATGTTTTTTCTAGTCTTCTGTCTGCTCTTTTTTTTTCACTTGAAACCTTTCCTGTTGCCTTTTACAAGCCTTGCCAGACTCATCTCCAGGCTGACCTGGGCTTTTCTAGCTCCATATTCCTTCATGATTTGACAGAAACTCTTTCCTCCTCCCAAGTCTGCTGCCACTGTTTCTACCTATTTTATAGTTCCTTTACATCTGAATTCAGACAAGAGAACCTTGCTCATCCACACAGATCCCTGCCACCTTTATTTGATTTCCTACCTCTTGGAATGTACTTTCTTGAGTTTGGTGAAGGTTTTCTTCTAGTATCAACCAGTTCTCCTGGACCCCTCTTCTCTCCAGAGCTGTTGGATTCTTCCAAACAAATTTCCGAATTAGTTAAAGTCTGCTTTCTTGTAATCCAGGGCTGTCATTCTGTTTTTCTGTCTGGTCTCTCTTCCTTAACTCCACCATATCACAGTCACTACAGCTCTTGGCTGCCTCCAACTTTCATGCTCCAGACTAGTTCTTTCATGTTCTTAAGTATCAAATTCAGTAAAACATCTTTCTTTGTTGGCTCCTCAATTACCTGTGCCAAGAAATTGTCATCAATGCATTCAAGAAGTCTCTGTTTCTTGAGCCCTGCTGTATTATGCTTCCAGCAGACATCAGGGTGGTTAAAATCACTATGCAGACAAAGAATGTGTGGCTTCCAGCTGTTTGAAGAAGGGCTTATCTACTTCCTATGCCTAACCAGGAGGTTTGAAGCAAATATCCACTGCAACAGCATCAATGTAGTTCTGCCTCTGACTTTCACCCATAAGATCTAAAATTACACCTGACCCATCCCAAGGCAGAAGTCCATGTAAACCATTACAATAAGATGTAGATTTAAATCTTGGACCCATAAAAATAAATGATGCTGTTGTCTTCTGCTGATGGCTTTATATTAATTGCTTCCCATGATTCAGAAGTACATTCTAAACATAGTGCTACGTTATTCAGTGGGAAAGGATCATAAAGGAGTTAATTCTGCAAAACACATGTTAACTAGCTAGTGCCTAGATTCTAAAATTAATGTATATTTGTTTTTTCGAGTGAAAGCAGAAATTAAGGATGTTCTTTTTGAGTGTATAATAAATCTTTTCATCTATTCTTGAGCTATCAGATAAGTAATAGATTGCAGCTGACTGTATATAGAGAGAAATATCTGTAAATCACTGACGAGTTTTTGCATTACACACATCATTTGGGAGAAGAAGCACTAGTTTCCATACTTAACCATAGAGCATTTTTTATTTACAAGGTTGGGACACTGGACTAAAAACGCCTTTTTTTTATTAATTAGAATGGCAGTTCTTATGTGTAAATATGTAGTCCCCACAATTTTGTCCCAAAGAGACTTTGCAGGCTTGCTGACAGAACTGCAAATAAATTTGAATGTACATATTTTTTGAAGCTGGATGTGATATAATACTCAAATTTGTACCTTAGTGTCAAAATCTCTTTCCGTAACTATAATGTACAGGGCTGTACAACAATTTCAATGTCTCTATGTAAGTTTCATACTGCCATTTAATCTGGAAGGATTAATTTGGTAACCTGATCAGCTACAACAATATTCTGATAGGTTGACAAGAAAAAAACAGAAGTTTACTTTGTATTTACTTATTTTATAATATTTAAACAATAATTTTCATTAACTTGGAGGATTACAAGTTATACTATTTCTTTATAAGGTATGGAAAGGAATAACACATCCCTCTAGCGATTAACTAGTGTGTTTAATTTTTTGTCTATTTATAAGGATAAGTGCAAAAAAGTGGTTTCTAGATCTTCCTCATATACTGTTTTTGTAATTTTATTGGTTTCCCAGAAACGTTTGCCAAGGGCTTGTTGGTATACAAAATGCCTGGACTTTCATTCTGATATCCCATATGGTCTGCTTTGGTTTCCCAAATGCCTACCACAGTGAAACCTATTTTCCTGGCAGCCACAGAGGCCTTTAAGAGTCCATACTACCCATTTTGCATTGCTCAGGGATGAATCGTTTTTTTCTTATTATTTTGGCATCTAACTATGAACAGGTGTCATTAGGTGCAAGGAGGCATGTGGTATCAGTGTAGTGGAGCTGTCACAGAAGATGGACTTCCCTTCTCTTTTCCTGGAGAACAGATGTCCTTTGCAGCATTCTGCAGACCTTCCTATCTCAATCCTATTGATACCTGGCATCTCTGCTTAATGGCAAGGGCTCTACCAACTTCTGAATGGGCACCCAGCCATCCAAACAGATGGTCCTAGATCCAGGCAGCGAAAAAAATTTATGTGGCTGTAATATGTTTTTAAAGGCCATAATCCCAGCTGGTCACACTGAAATGATTGTCCTTTCTCTGCTCCTGTAACTATTATTCAGACAATGTGCTACTGCTACTTTGTCTTTGATCTGGATTAATATTTCAAGCCACATTGTAAGAATTTAATTAAGCATTTATTTTTCTCACATATAAAGATATATGTCTATATATGTACACACAGTCAAACAGAATTAATATTTATCCCTGTAGCATTTAGCAAGAATGAGTGACTTATGACTTACTTAGGTCATAATACTTAGCAGTTATATAATAATGTCACATTCCATATTCTTAGCACATTCAATTCTCATATCCAGTAATTCAGATTCAACACCTTTCTACTCAATCAAGGTCAAGACAGTCAATGTGAACACACACAGAAAAATAAGCAAACTCAATATGTGTCAAAATTATGAAGACTTCCATGCCTTTCTTTAGTGAAAGCTCAATTGAACTACAGCAGAAGTTGAAGTCTCCTTCATATTCTTAATCATCTAACAGAACTCATGAAATGAGATTCTCTATAACCCTTTCTAAAGAACATAGCATTAGATTAGACTTTGAATGTTTTCCTGTTTTTCACACTATAAAATTTCCAAAGAGGCATTAATTTAAATCCACCAACATCTTTAGAAATTTTTGTGTAGTTAATATTTACATCTGTGCTGGAAAGTGTTAAATTATACATGCAATCACTTACGTAAGTGGCCTGGTTGCTGCAGGTTTTGGTGCATTTAAAGTTACATTGGGAATGCAAGGACTTAGGCAATTATGTATAGAAGGCATGGAAGTGAGCAGCCACCTGACTTGCTAATAATTTCACAAGTTATTTTTCCAGAGAATTCAAATAACTGTAGACATCTGGCATACAGATCATATCCTAGGTCACTGCAGAAATTGTATACCTCTAGAATCTACTGAGCAGCTGTTTTGTCTTTCAGCAGTTTATCAAGTAAGTTGCAAATTTTATCTATTTCTTCCATGATTGAACAAAACTGGTTTTCAAAAACTGTATTTCATTCAAATCACTTTTTTTTCCAAGGAGTACAAAGTGTTACCTTTTCCATACTGAAAAGGTAAACACTTGTGTTCATTTGGGCCTACTCTGTGTATCAAAAGCTACTGAAATAATTAGAAGCTGTGAATTTTTTTTCCCCTTAACAACTGTTAGTCCATGGCTTCTTATTATGTCATTGTACACAAAGTCTCACACGTCCTTTAGGATACTAACACGAAATTACATTTACGACACTATTAGTTGTACATATGAAGTCTTTATTGTCATGTTATGTTGTAACAAGGTTTTGAATACGCGATCTATTCTAGCATGCTCTTTTCAGAATGGCTGTTACAAATTCACCTTTTTGTGCATAGATTACCAGCAGATGCAGAAGTAATTCAAACTGCGAAAATATATCCAAATATGAAAATTTCCTGTGTGGTTTCATTATTATAGACATAGGACTTAGATGTCAGTATTCAAATTTACTGTTGTCAAAAATTTCTAGCTGAGAAAAGATGGATTTTTAGAAAATACATAATTTCATTTCCTTAGCATAACTGACAACAGTTGCCATTTCTATCTGAGAGCCTAGCATGACCTCGAGGACATGAAACAAAAAAAGGATTGCATAATAAAATTATATAGATGATGTTGTAATTACCATAAGAAGAAAGAAGATACAATATTGAAATTAATATTACCTATAGGAAAATACAATAATGAGCTATAACGAGGTAAATAGAATGCTTCAAGGGGAAATAAAAGATGGAAAATAAGACCTGCAACTGTCAGACAACCCCAACAATTGCTTGATTATATAACAATACTAACAGAAACTCCATCTGCAGAGAAATTGTTCTGTCCACAACATTTTGTTTCACAGTGGTCTCACACCTGTATTCTCACCTGTCCTTTGTCCCCAGTAAACCTCACAAAAAAGGCAAGATGAGGCAAAATTTGCCATTAAGTATGTTATGAAGGTTGTAAGACTCTAGATACAAGACAGAGCAGCACTTGTAGGCTTTGAAGGCTTCAAGGAGTTTTCTGTCTATGGAAGATATAACAAGCACGCTATTGGCTGAAACCTATTGATATAATACTGAATTTTACTTCTTTATAGAGCTTTACAGGATCTGTTTGCAGTTATTGTTAATCTGATAAAAAGATATAAAATAGTTAAAGGAAAAGGCATTAAATATAAAGGAGGAAATGGAAAAAAAAAATAAAATTTATAAATAATTTACACCCAGGAATAGAGATACTCCAGGGTATTTTGCCAAAGGATTCAAACAGGGCAGTCATTTTGAAAAATGACCTGGCATTCAGCAGAGGTTACTTCAGCATGCATGTTAATCTGTTATTTCTGACTGCTTCCAAGGAAGCCTTGTGTTCAGTGGGATTCAGAGGTGCACATTATCTTAAGTTAATTGCGTTCCTTATAGCTAAAGCTAGATTACCTATGATCATGCTTACGTTTATGCTGCACACCTGAAACTTGGTAAACTTGTATTGAGAAGCAGTGGATAACATGTCAGGTCATACTGGAGACAGGAACCATTTAACCTTGTTTTTTGCAATTCTTTCTTTCCTGAGGAGGTATTTAATTTTCCTGAGTCAGTTTTTAATCTTCTAATTAAGGTGATGTATCTTAACAATACGACAGAGTAAGTGGACTCTTCAGGTGAAATTAGATGGCATATATAGGACTTGAACCTTGAATCAGTCTACTATTTTCTGAATGTTGTCTCTGGTGACAATCATTATAGAATGGAAGGTAAACACATTTCTCTTTATAGTTTTATTAATGATTATTAAATTATTCTAGCATATCTCTGAATTATACTTTGCATCATAACAGTGACTAAATGTATTCCAGCATAGCGACACAACTATATTTAGAAACTAGTAACAAATGGTGTTTATAAATTTCTTTTTCTTAAAGGTCTTCAGGTCATTTATTGAACAGCTGCATCTCTCTCTCAATAAATAGCTCAGGTATAGTAAAGATTATTGTGTCAGTGATAAGAGGCTGTCCAGGTACAGTAACGAGCTCACAGCACTGTGGGTGTTTCATAGTAACATGGCTTTCACATGGTCCTCTGGGAAGAATAACGTGTTCTGACTGAGGATTTTATTTGGTTTTATTTGTCTCACCTCTGTCTTTGGCAAGATCATGGAGCAGATCCTTCTGACTCAGACTGCAAGTAGACAAGACATCATTTAGGTAAATTACAAATGAAGATGTTTGAGGCACCTGAATTAAATAAAGAGACTAAAATAAAACTATTTAATATACCTATAGATTATTTTAAGAGCTGCAGCAAAACTGCTGTACTCTCTATAGGACGCAGTCGTGGATAAGTGCATGCCAATACTGTTTTTAAGAGGGAGGGAATAAAAACCTCTGGAGAGAAGAAAAAAAGTTATAAAGAAGTTAAAAGTAGTGTAACCAGAGGAAATTCATTTGGAAAGGATAAATTCAACATTCATAAGGGGGCAGAACTGATGTGGCAAGATCAGTATGGGAATAAAATATGTAATGATACTTATAACTGAGAGAAAAAACGGATATTGTTAAGCATTGGAGTTGGGTACGAAAAGTGCATTGGTGATGTAACATGACTCTAAATGGGCATTCTCACTAGAGAAAAAAAAAAATGTCTTACAAAGGGACCTGTTCTTATTGAGATGTCTGAACTGTAAACTCACTTGTTCCTCTTTTGTGGTTTATAAACAGTCCCAACCTTATATAATGCTGTAATTCAGTGGCTCACAATTTGTTTCATATGTATCTGTTAACAGTTTACCCAATCGCATAGTTCTACTTAGCAAAAGAAGCCTGTACTTTTCAAGATACAGTTCTCTAGGATCTGTTTTCATTACTCCTTTCTTACTGTTTTTTACAAGATGTATATATTGTATGTGTATGGATAGAGTTATATTTTGGAGAGAATTTATGTGATCAGATTTGAATATACTCAACACATTTTAAAAGCAAAAATTGAAAGTCTCAGTTGTGCTGAGGCAGTGGATATACATCTTTTTCATTTCAGTGGTTGTCTTTCATACATTAGGTACACTGTAGAACTGCACTGGAAAATAATGTTGTGAAGTGGGAAGATTTAGAGTAGCATCATAAGGAAAACATTACTAGAACAATGTGTGACTGAATAAATCAGGAAATATACTGTGATCACCAGTGAATTCAAATAATTCAAAAAACCACTGAAAAGTGTTTAGTCTTTATTAAGCATTTTCCTTTTGGAACTGACTGGGGGCTTTGGTATGATATTATTGTATCTTTCAACCTACTGTTCATCAGGCATCAGGAACTGATTCTTATCTAAAATGCTGGTATTGAAATAAGCTTACTTTGTTATTACGGAAACAACATCCTAGCTTATACGAAACAAGACCCCAAGGCACATTTCTTTAAATTTGTGGTATCATGCAGTGCATACCACTGACTATATAAAGCAATGTTACCCAGAATTATCAAATTCAAAACCTATTTTTGAACACTCACTGACAGTGAGTTGTTACCTACAAGCAGGGAGTCTTTTACTGTTATTCTTGTGAAGAAATCAGTGGCAGGTGTTCTGCTTCTGGCATAGCTCTGCTTTAGAATTTATGGGAGTCTTTCTTTTTCCAAGGAAGCTTTCATTAAATGTTGTTACAGCTCCCTATGCATAGTCAACAAACATAGATCGAAATATAGAAGAAGAAAAGAATTCCTTCTCCCTATAGATTTTTAACAAAAGGATCATATTATCCTAATATTTACTGCAGAGAAGAGTGATGCCTCACATGGTATCATTTATGGTTATAATAAAGAATGGGTCTCTGATAAGACAAGATGTTCATTAGAATGCCATTGGCAATAACAACAAGAAATACATAACTGGATGTTTCTGTGAGCCTTACAGATATTCCATGGTCATGAACAACCCTTAGGATATCCTTTCAACAATCTGCCAAGATTTTCTGCTTAAGGAAAGTATAGATGTCCTGTACACTAAATTTGTGCTGTGAAGAATTCATCTCAGGAATACCCCATGCACAGAAATCAAAATTTACTTATACTCTTGTGTATCTTTCAGCCTCCATAAATTTCATCCATAACAATAGTAATTTATCTAAAACTAGGAAAAACTATACTTTTTATTATTATTTGATCAGCAAAACTTATCTCTACTCTTAAGAGCTGCATGTTGTATATTATTTTTTTCTAACTAAATGACATGAATAGCATTGACTTATTCCATCATAGAAATAACATTGAATTCATTATCACATCTGAAATTGATAATTCTTTGTTAGCAGTTGAGAATAAGTATGAAACTTAATTAAAAGAATGAACTGATGTAATGATAATGGAAAATAAATTTAAGAAAATTATGTTCTAATGCAATTTTGCTGTAATGTGATTTCTGCAATGGATGTTTATTTGCCTTCAGGTTTGGTAAATTTTAAACACATTTATTTTTTTAAGGAAAATATCCATATAAACATTAAAAAGTTACCTTCTAAAAGGCATGGAGATTTCATTCACATAATAAAGGCTATTTCATGCATTCAGTACTTACATAGGTAGAATATATAGGTATACATTGAGCAGAATTTTATGGGGTGTATATTTATGGAGTTTATATTGTGGCATGTTTATATGGTCTTTTGCCATGCAATCTTGGTATGCCCCTGCTTTGAGTTGAATGGAGATGAGACAGCGCTGATATGAAAACTGGAGAACAATGCTGGCAAGCTCTCTAACATCAGAAACTACTGTGACATAAATAAAAAGTCAAGCTTCTTGTGCTTGCCTCCACCTGTTGTACACTATTGTACAAGATTTTTTCAGGAACTCCTTCTTCACCCATGCAGGCCTCCTGAAACATTTACTCGACTACCTGTTGTAATAGAGCATAGAACTTATTTGATCCTTGCTTACTGGTTAAACTGCAAGGCTCATGCAAACAATTTATTTGAACTGCACCCAAAGATTTAATACACCACTATTGCAGGTTTTCAGAGATACAATGGAAGAATGTACTATTACAACTTAAAAGCAAGAATAATGCAATTCAACCTACAAAGATACACAGAACACACTATTGTAACCTATAAAATGTATTCAGTATTATACTTGTGTTGGTTAATCACCCATGGTTAGAAAAGTATAGCATGTAAGGTATTTGCTTGCCTCTCCAGGTAAGGGCTCTCAATGCCAGAGAAGTGACCTTGGCCAGCGTCCCAATCAAGGTGGGAAGGGTCGCCACACAGGCCAACTGTATGGTTGGAGAAGCAGCTCCCAATTCCCAATGTGAATCTTAAGGGTTTTTATCCCTTGATTTACATGACTGTGGGAAGGACTGTGCCTGGATGGATTATACCATCATCTTTGGTGGTGTGGTGTAGTTTCCCCTAATTTTTCTTTAGTCATCTGTGGGGGAGGTTAACTTTGGTATGTTCTATTCTTTATTTCTCTTTTGTTGATTTTGTGATCATCTGAGTACACAAGGTTGTCAGCTGACACCAGCACTAAAAACCTTCCAGTTTCTCTTTATCTCACTCTCAGGCAACTGAATAGTAGTTTGGATTGAGACTCAGGGCATATTATTTGTTGAGAGGTTTCAAAGCTCAGCTCAGGTTTTGGTTCTTTGAATGGTGCAACACTGCCCTGTTTGGTTTATGGCATATGAACAACTCAGGGCTGAACTATCTACTTAGATCCTGATAGATCATATCTATTCAGAGATAGGGCCTTTAGGAAATCCAAGACTGTGTTTCTTTTACAATGCACCATGAGTCACCTGTGTGCAGTAGATAGTACAGAAGCTCATTTACAAACAATGATGTACATATACCTGTATGTCCAGATTTTGAGGTAAAGTAGTAACCCTTAGAAAACCAACCAGCTGTCTTGGAAACTTCTCTTTTTTCTCCAGGATGCTGCTCACCTGGGATTCTTCTAAGAAGTCCCTGAACAGTCTACTCTCTTTGGAAGTCCAGAGTTGGAACATTGCTGTTTGCTGTACTTCCTTCTCTCATGAGTGTCAACCCCACAGCACACAGTTACTGCAGTCAAGGCTGACTCCAACCTTCACATCCCCAACCAATTCTCCCTTGGTTTTAAGTATGAGGTCCAATGGAGTGCTTTCCCTAGTTACCATCAATTCACTCCAAAAATCTCTTGAGTAGAGAAAGTAGCATATAGAAAGCAAGAGGGCTGGGTTAGGCTGAGAGAGTTGGAGTTGTTCAGTTTGGAGAATAGAAGGTTCCAAGAAGACCTTACAGAGGCCTTCCAGTACCTAGAGGAGACATAAAAGAAAGATGGGGAGAGACTTCTTACAAGGTCATGTAGCAAGAGGACAAGGGGTAATGGCTTCAAACTGGAAGAAGGTAGATTTAGATTAGATATTAGGAAGAAGTTTTTTCCTGTGGGGGTGAGTGAGACACTGGATCGAGTTACCCAGAGAGGCTTTGGATGCCTCATCCCTGGAAGTGTTCAAGCCCAGGTTGGATGAGACTTTGAGCAACCTGGTCTAGCAGAAGCTGTCCCTGAACATGGCAGAGGGATTGGAACTAGATGATCTTTAAGGTGCCTTCCAACACAAATCATTCTATGATTCTACAAGTCTTACAAAATTCCACTAAGGAAGTAATTAATTCCTTCAGCTCCGTTAGAGATTTGTTAAAATGAGCAACAAAATGTATAGAATCTCATAGACTATTGTCTGATTAATAATAATAATTAGCATCAAAACATGAATCATAGCACCATAAATAGGAAGGCGGGGGGGGGGGGAAGTGGTCCATTCCCCACAGAGTAAGATAAAAAAACAGAGAAATGAAGTATTACAATGAGCAGAAAAATGTTGTGTAGACTGATACAGTACCACATAGCTACTAAAAGAGAACAGAAACAATAGAGGTCTTCCAATGAATATTCTTGAGCTGAAGACAAAAAAAGAGCAGGGGAAGGAAAATATAACTTGCTTAAAAAGAAGGTAATTCTCAGATTTATATCAATTATATTTCTTGTTACTATTGGTATCAAGATGACTGCAAACATTTCCTCTAGTTTATTTGAATTTTTAAGGATGACTTTGATCTAGGAGTTTTCAGTAGCCTTTTTGTCACAAGTGGTTTAATGATGAATGGGAGAGGGCAATCAATAACAGTACCTAACAAATTCCAAAAGCAGGCAAACAGAGACTGACCTTCTTGTTGAGCAAAAAGTCCTTTACAATAACCTTTCACCTTTACTTTGAGCTTGCTCCTACATATGTTAATAGTTTGCCTTGGATTTATTTTCATAAAGAACTGGAGGACAGGCAGTTGCAGAGGTGTGAAGTGAATTGAAGACATTGAAGAAACACAGCTTTGCATTAATTATAAACTGAAAGACTGTTCCCCAGAATGATGGAGAAGGTGAGGGGGAAGAAGAGGACGGAAATAACGGAAAAAAAGAAAAAGAATTAAAAATAATAAAAAAGAACAGTAAAAGAAAAAAAGAGAAAAGGAAAAGGGAGAAAAATAGAAAGGAAAACTGAGCAAAAGAAGAGAGGTTCCTGAAGTATAATTTGTTCTTTGTTAACAAAATGTAAAAAGACACACACTTTGGAACACAGGTTGTTCAAGACAGGAGTATTTGCCTAAATCAGAAACTCATGTAAGTTTGTGGTTCAATAAGAAATTGCAGTTCATATTTATAATCCTTGATTTTTATCTGCTCTGTAGGAATAATTCTGGTTTTCTCATGTTTTTGAAACCTTCATAAGGATTTTGTAAAGCTAAGTTTGTTAAAAGCAATGATAATTTAAACCCTTGCATATGTGCATGTGTATAAGCTTATGCCTGTCTTCATTATGTATGTCTTCTAAGCATTAGTTTTGCTATGTCACTACTAAAAATTGCTTACATAAATACTCAATTTTAAAAAAATAACTTTTTGAAAAATTCAGTAAAGAAAGGAAATCTTACAAAACCAACATGAGAAACAGAACCAAATTCATAAGTCTTCAGATTCAGAATTTCTAAAAGAAGATAACAGCAGGTATAAATTTGCTTATTTTCAGACTGCACAGGAGATACATTTTAGTCAATCCTAAAAATGTTTGTTGCAAACCATTGACTGAGAAAAACTCGTTAATGTAATCTGTGTTTTCTTCATAAATTGTAAGCGGGATTTGTAAACAAAAAACTAGCTGAGCTATAGATGCTTCCTTAGCCTGCACTTCTGTTAATAAATTTAAACGTGTCCAAGTACTACTCTAAGTTAGAACACACAGCACACATTAGTAAGCAGCTGATGTGACTGTTTGACCCAGTTCTTCCCAGATTCCCACCCAGATAAATACATATTAAAATGTGGTAATTAGAACGATGTCTGAACGATTTTGATTAGACATTTTTGCAGAAATACATGATATTTTTAACATTAAAACACCTTCATTTTTATGGGTTTGTACATGTTACGAATGCTTTTGAACATGCTTAATCTGTTATAATGTATTTACACATAAAGTTTCACAACATTAATAAAATTGTACTGTGTGTGTTTTACCTGTATCTGTAGGAATTGCTCATCAGACTTTTTTTCTAGACTAAGTAAAGGCAAATAAAACCTATTTCTGCCTTCACTTCTATAGCATAATTTAATGATCTTACACTGAGTTCACTGTCTTTCCTAATAAAATGAAAATTGTCATCATCTATATATTGTTATATCTAATCTTTGATAATTCAGCTACCTTGTATTTTTATTGACTCAAACTAAGTGACCTAGCCCAGGTAAAATATCATAGGATTACTTTTTTATTATTATTATTATTTGTTAATAAACATTCTTTAGATCAGGAATACAGCACTGTTACTGAAAGTATAATCCACATAATATACGTTCTCTGCTTTCCTGCAGTTCTTTGCAGACCACAGCCACTGGCTTCCTAACAGTCACTGGAAAACACTTAACACACAAGGCAACAAAAATATGCATTAAAAATATACCTAGAAGCTATTGCTTAACCAAATTATTATATCCCAAAACACAGAAATAATCTTTGCTGTAAAGCTTGGTAACTTCTGTAAAAACCAAAAGGCACTTGTCTGTGATAGTCTCCAGAAAGTTCAACAAAAGATAAATTTTTCTATCCAGTGTTGCCCTCAAAATCCTTACTGACAAGGAGAAAAGACACTATATATAAAAGCAATAATGTATTCTTCGTAGAACTGAAATCTGGATGGTTCTAATCAGTATATTTCAGATCTAATATTAAAGAAAAGCAAAATAATATAGTAAAAATTGTCACACATGCATATTTTTTTACCCCTTTTCTTGGTGATGTGCTTCCCCTTTCCCTGAGCCTCTAGGTTCTAAGTGTGGCGGCTTCATTCTGGTGATGAGAGTGGAGGCATTTACAGCATCTAGAGTCATCAGCACCTAGAGTCCTTTACTGGGAGGAATATAATGTTCGTTGATGGGTTCTTCTTCCTCTTTCTAGGGTCCACTCGGAGTCAACAATTTATGTCTACTAACATGCTTTAAAATGTCTTATTTTGTGTTGGTCTCCAGATCCATGTTAAATCCATATTTGCTTCATATAATGCTTTTTACATCGTTAGATACTATTTCTTTTTTCTTTTTTTCTGCCTCCTAAACCATTTCATCCAGGTCTTAATTTCCTTAACTGACCATGGGTGAGCTGTTCATGGCCATGGGTTCCCCAGTGCTAGGCCTGTGTTACACCCCTTACCATCCCATGCCTGTGTTCCTTTACATAACATCAGTGTTTCTACTTCTCAAGGCCTCTGTTATCATACCATGTCTGTAGTTTCCTATACTACATTCTTACATTATAATTGTAAAACTGTCGTGATATCATACACAGATAACAAACAGTACAACAAATATATATATATATACACTCTCTACTTGGTATGGTACATGCTTTAGCTTTTCTAGTTTCAAAAATCTCTGAATGATTAGAAGTCAGTGCACATGTGACTTCCTCCAGGTACATAAGCGTCAGATACAAGAACACGAGTTGAATCTTCTTGTCCATGGTGCCCATGTAAGAGGTAAGGCACAGTATGCCTCAGAAGAGACATTGCTCTGTGTAAGAAATGGAGAGAAAAGACACTTCTTATGTCCCGCTGCTCAGTCATGAGCAGTTCCACACAACTGAGAAGTGGAAGATTTACTCAGCAGAATAGATTTCAAAAATTACAAAGAAAAAATATACATCTGAGGAGACACTGTATAGAGCACAGTTCTTTTTTTTTTTTTTTTTTTACTTTTGACATTTCATTCTTTTCTATTTTGCAAGTTAATATTTTTGAATATATTTTCTGAGTTGTTTATGCATTTCCTGTTTTTTCCATAAACATTTACTTTATACTTTAAAAAGTATGGGCAAGTAAAAATTTTCCTTATAATTTCCATGATGTCACATTCATCTTTAATCTGTCTACTTCTGTCATACACAGTGTGGACTGCTGAGAAACATGAAGTGTGCTACAGCAAATGTTGAAACCACTTTGCTCAGTGTACTTACATACGTAACTTCCTCTGAGCACATATCTGTCCTCATTCTTTCTGGCACTGCTTTAACATTCTTGTAAGTTTTGCTTCCACGCCATCACACCTTTTCCCACTATTTATTCCTCTATATAAAAAAATTTAAAAATTCTAAAAAATAATAAAAATATACATATATACACACATATTGGACTTCTGTACCTCCTAGACTGTTCTGTAATTTGATTAACATTTTTTTCACAGGGAAAGGAGCTTGAAGCCTACAGGGGTAGGGGTGTGTGCATGTCTCTATATTTACTTCTTTCTGTCATCAGATCACGCTGTTACACACAATATCTAGTTGCATAACCATCTGCTTCTTTCCTCAGTGTTGAATATTCTCCAAAACCTCAAAGACCTTTAAATGTCTTGAACTTGTGTTTATCCCATAAAGAGTGCTGTTTAGAGAAGTTCTCTTAATGGTAAAGTAGTGCCATTTTGTAGGCAAAACTACCTCTTAACACTATTTTCACAGGAAGTTAAAAGATAATAAATAATTTATTACATTCATGACTGGGTAAAATGTTCATTAAATATACATAGAGAGACCTAGATTCTGGCTGGAGATGACTTCAGCAATGAACTTAAGGTGTGCCAGTTATAAATATCTGACTTGGCTTGCACCCTTATACAGGATTTTTTGTATGTCACTGGCTCCTTTTATTTTTTTAAAACTTGTTTAAGGGAATCTGCATGCAGAGCTCTTCAGATTAAAAAGAAGACAACCCCACAACTAAGCAGCATTTCTTTTGACACTCAAGGAATTTAATGAAATGCAAAGTTTTCTTTTTATAAAATAATAACTGTAATGCAGCAACACAAAATCCACAGTGATATGCCAAAGTAATTTGCTGCAACTAGAAATGGATGAGATCATAAGATACTGATCCAAATATTCTAGTATTTGAAGCTGTTTACTCTAAAACCTGAACTGAATACCTTGAACACTATTTCTGGTTTAGAAAAACACCTTTGCCATGAAGCAAAGGAGTGATAAAGGAGAAAATGTGCCATGGTGTGTAAATGACATCAGTCTACATGAGTTCTACTTAATGATTCTGTTTATTGTTCATCTGTTCAGATGTTTCAAATTCTGGCATCTGCAAGCACTCCAAAGAGCATCTTAGAAGTGAGAAGAATTTGCAGTAAGGGTACGAAACAAAAGGTTATTGACACTGAGTTACTAGTGACAGAGGATTAATTGGCCTCTAGTAGTTATGAGACTGTGTTTTGGTAATTTATATTAAAACTTTTGATCTTCTTTGCATGAGTGTGAACACTATTAAAAGTTTCTCTCACTACTAGGATTGAAAGGACAGGAAAAGGGAACTATTTGTCTATTACAGGTGCTGTTGTCTCAGCAAAAATCTGGGGTTCTCTTGAGCAATAGAAAACTTGCTGTAGCTTTGAAGAGAATGCCTTTATCTTCCTAAAAATTCTCCCACCTCACAGAACTATTATTCTCCATGCTTCATAGGATGTCACAGTTAAAGGCAACAAACTCACCATCCCCCAAAAAGAACGCAAAATCAAAGCTATCAACAGTGCTTATCTGATTATTAAAAGCATGGGAAAAACTTAAAGAAAATGTAGAAGAGAGCACATTTGAAAAACAATTACTCCTTCAATTACAATATTTTCTTTCTATCCCTCTGCGGAGAGCTTTTGAGCAACATCGTCTTCGAGAGTTGCTCTAAACTTAGTGAGGCCAAAAATACTGTATTCATACATGCAGAGTAAAAATGAGTCTTCTCCTTGTCTTTCATATGGAAATACAATAGTTTATTGTGTGGTACTTATCACTGGTACTTTCATAAGCTTATAAAAGGTAATTCAGTCCATTCATTATTGACAGATGGGGAGCAGTCAGCTCTGTATGAGGGAGCAAGGAATCACGAGTTCAAGCTCAACAGCCAGAGGAAGGAGCTGAAGGTCAGACTCAGGCAAACAGGCAAGAGAGTGACAGCTCTAATAAACAGAAGGGCTTAGGGTAGGTACAAGTGGCAAGTTACAACGTGTGGTTCAAGACACTGTCGACACAGCCCTGGCAAAATAACACCCCCTTTCTCCCATCTGCATTGAAAATCTTTATCTGAAGACTTGCCTAGATTTAAACTGCTGTTACCTTCTCACTAGTTCACTACCATATGAGTTGTCTTTTTAGCAGTTACGGCTCATGAACAGCCCATTCACAGGAGCACTATTTTTCTAAACTTAACAGTTGTACTAGTTTTATCTTTGTCCCTAAAAGTTCCCAAACTATTTGAAAGTGTGAATTCTTTCTTTTACTTACTTTTAAAGAAATATTCCTTCACTTTTATCAAAGGGTGGTACATCATGAAATTCTCTTTTCAAATAGACTGGAGTTTTGTTCTCTACAGAACAATTTCCAAAATAAACCTTTTAAGTTAATTACTTCTTTAAAAGTATCTTTCAGTTGTAGAAGCTAATTCATTTATTAGTATTAGTGTTATTGTAATAGTTGGGTTCATATACCAGTAATCAGTTGCAATAAATTCTTACACTGAACAGAACACAACCCTCTGAGTTTCTCAGGGATTTCTGTTGCAGCTTTGGGGACTAAGCATTAGAGTGGATTTACCAGGCTTCCAAATACCTGTGAGCATGACATTAGGGTTATTATTAAGGTTCTCTGCTCTGAATACGCTGTTTCATTCTCACTGTTCCCAAACCAGCCCATCAGGACATCCAGCATCCTTACTTCTGTCACCAGCTTATTTGAAACTGAAAATCTAAGTGAGGTGAGATAACTCTGCCTTACACTCAGAAAATGTCAAAGTTAAGATACTTGCAATGGGATATTTGCGATGAGAGAATTCTCTACACTTATTTTTTTTTAATGAGAAGATTTCCAATCATCTGAATGATTTAAGAAATTACCAATGAAATCCGAGTGATGCTGAAATAACCAATACTTTCCATAAAGCATTTTCTAGTTGTTAATCTCTCACTTAATGGTTGAAGGCCCTAAAGTTCTGACAAAGGAAACATAATTTTTTCTTTTGTTATTTTTTTTCCACTGAAGAAGAAAGAAATCTGTTTTGACAGTTGTGCTTTATGGTTTCTGATTAAATCTCTTATGTAGGATCCTGTTTGAAGTAATATAAACAGAGCCTCTTCTCACTTCTGTTTCAAGTCAGGACTGTTCTGTAACATAAATATATTATAAATACAAAAGGTTTCCACATCATCATCCTTCCAGCAGTAAGATCATATTAAAATCAACTAATATGTTTACAAGATGTGTCTTGCTTTTTGTAAGACTATTGATTGTTACTCTAGGTGGAAAAAAGTCTTTGAATTTACAACATACAGTTCTGAGTGTAACTGTATCTTATCACTAAAGGAATACATTATATATTTGATGTACAGAACAAATCATAGTACTGTTGTTTATACACTTTTTTTCACAATATAGCATAAAGTAATACTATATGAAAAAGTTAATGCAGGGTAGAAATTATACAAAGACACTGTGCAAGCACACTGCATGTTATGAACATATTTTAGAATGGAAGCAGTGTTATCCTTCCTAATGCTTAGCTTGTATCCAGCTAACAAATTTCAGAAATCAACAATTTTGGTGCTATTCATTTGTCATCCTATTGCACAGGTTTATGCTATCCAAGCTGAAGTTCTTGCACAGCAGATCTACCAGATGTGTTTCTACCATGTCTTCCCTCCAGCTGTTTCCACTTCCTGATACCCCCATGATCACAATGCTGTGTGTGACTTACAGGTGATAACTAACTTAATTACAAAGATATATCCCAAGGCATAACACTTTTCTCTTCAGTCTCCTAATCACCACTATAGAACACTCTGGAATAGTGAAAATTAGTGAAATTTGCATGCTGATGAGAACTAACTAGCTTGTTAGTCTTTACATGGGACAGAGAAATTAACATTTTTCTATCCAACAGTAAAGCTGCTTTGAAAAACACTGTCACGGAACGTATTATCTCCCAAATATCCATCCTCCTTCATGTGTAAGCCAGGATACAAGATATCACAAAGAATAAATGAAGAACTCAGCAATTACATCTTCCTTGACCACTTGCTGGGCATGCAATAAGGCTTTGCTACAGGACATCAAGAATATAGTTTGGGCCATTTTTCATATATGTTATTACTTTTTCAGTCTGCTGGAATGTATCTGGAGTATATCTGAGATCAGTAAGATCTGTTTTACCAGAAAAATCAGCAAGTGATTTCATTCATTATTGTTGTCTCCTTATATGTATTTCAGTAATTTAACAAAGCAACAGTATCTCATTAACACGTCTTATACACAAGGTGTCCAAATGCAAATAATCATCTCATATAGGAGACATTTTATCAAATAACATCTAATATTCCATTTTGTTACACAGATTTTAGTTCTTATGGCTGAGCAAAGGTAATAAAGATGTTGTAATTTATTTTTTAAAAAAGTAGCAATAAAAATCCATTATGCCTTAATATGAAATTATAAATGCATTATACAGTTAACTATAATAAGTAATTCTTCGTTAAAAAAAGAAACGTGAACACAAACAAAATAAATAGTTTCTATTTGTTTTCATGTATCACAGAGACACAATTGAAGTGTCATTGTAACACTGTCACTTGTCATTTTGTTTTACTCTGTGGAAAAATACATTACTGTTATCTTTTATTTTCAGGTTTAATCAAAGAATAATTAATAGTTGTACCAACTCATTAACTAGTTTTATTTATTCTACATTTTCAAGAAAATATAAATTTTACTTGTAATATTTTTTGTTCACTCTTTTCACATCAGATTTTTTAAAGTTAATGTAAATGGTTTTCTTAATCATAAAAAAAAGGTAACAAGTTGTTTAATTATATTTACACCTGTATTAAAATGTAGTATCTCGTCACTGTACAGCCCAATGTATTAATTAATTTGGGTTTTTTAGTGTATAACTGGCCAAAACACTGGCTAATACAGAATGTTTATTAGCTTTTGCAACTTCATATTCTTCTAACTATGCTCAAGAATTCAAGGTAAGCCTTTTTATGAGTCAGCAAACAAAATTACCACACCTAATATAAATACTGGAACAATATAAGCTGCTTATTGGGGACCAAAACCTAAGTTAAAATAAATGTCTCCACAGATTCTTTCAGAATAGATTGCATACTGACTGCCATTTTCCTGCTAGAATCAGGATGAAAAGGAAAATCTGCAACTTACTGTTTGATTGTGTAGAGAGGGAAAGATTGAATTGTTTTAACTAGAAGTGAAACCAGACAAGCAAGAAAAAAATGCTGAAAACCTGGTTCAAGACCTGCTCATTGAGAAGCCAGCTAAGCTTGCTGGTATGCAGCACATTTGTATCTTCTGGGAGAAAGAGGGAATAATGACAATGCTCCCTCCTGCCAAGGCAGTTACTTTCAGCTACTGTTTTCTGTTCTGTTGTGTGTACACAGGAACACTCTACTGACAAATTCTTTCATCACTTTGTTCATTGATTTTACTCAAGATCTTGTGAGTACATTCTCAGGATGAGAAACAAGATCCCTCTGTCACAATAATTTGTATTAAGACTTTCAGAATCTCTCTATTTCTATCTCTTTATTTTTCTCTCTCTCTCTTTTGTTTTCCTTTCCATTAACTAAATAGTTGCAAGATTTCTTTCCTGAAGCTCCACAATATTTACCATCTAAGAAAACTAACAATGAGACAACTGGAATGATACATGGTTTTGCTCTGGAGAACAACATATTTCTTCAGTGGGGGAAAAGAAAAGAAAAGAAAAGAAAAGAAAAGAAAAGAAAAGAAAAGAAAAGAAAAGAAAAGAAAAGAAAAGAAAAGAAAAGAAAAGAAAAGAAAAGAAAAGAAAAGAAAAGAAAAGAAAAGAAAAGAAAAGAAAAGAAAAGAAAAGAAAAGAAAAGAAAAGAAAAGAAAAGAAACTAAAAATCACCAACAGCAGCCAACAGACAACTAATAACTTTCTTATACACAAAATGGCATAACTGTGTATTTAATCAGCTGCCAAAACAATGTAGCTTAACAGTGTATGTAAACTATAACTGAGGCAAACCAAGAAAATTGCAACTAATTTCTTTTTGATTTCTTGAGCTTATATTAGTTGCATTAGAAAATACAAGAATGCTAAAGGGATGAAAATGACATGTGTGTGTTTGTGTGTGAATAGACTTCCTAATCTCTTCTCAGAGTTGAAACTAATGATACCATAGACTTGATGTTGCATGGATTTTTCACTGAGTATGCATTATAGAACAGTTCAAGAATAGTTGCTTTCTTCTGTTGTGTTAAAAGTAATGCTTTATAGACCAGTCTTATTGCTACCATGTAACACTTCCATTATGTTACACTAAGAATTGAGATGAATATTCTTCAATACAAATAGGCCTGTTTCTATAACTACTGTCCATCTCCATTGAAATTTTCAGAATTGATGAAGTATACATACATCTCCCATTGCACACCAATACTACTCGGTTTGGGATTTTTTTGGTCACATCTTTAAAGATGCTGAAGTATTCATGTTATATACATTTTTTTATGGCATCTGTAGCTTGAAGGTCAGTTGCCTATGTACAAAAAAAATATTATCTGAAAAAGCTCATTTCTGAAGGTATTTAACTCTCACTTAGTACATAACTTTAATAAATTCTCAGAATTAACAGTGTTCATTAGGTGTTCAAACTGAGCAACCACATTACAACAAGGCATAGTAGTTGCTGGAGTAATATACTTTGCTTAAACTGTCTTGAGACATTGAAATAATCTGGACAGATATTAATCTTTTCTGCAGGTGGAAGGACTTGGTATTTTACCACTGACCAAACAAACAGAACTCATGGACATCATTGTGAATGTCTACTCACTTGTTGCACTAGTCAGGGACAATTACAGTAACAAAAACAGCCAAATGGAAGAACATCACCTCTTTGCCCTACCTTTCCATGATTCTTCCACCTGTTAAAAAATATTCCTAGTTCCTTCTTGCATAAAGACACTCACTATTCTCTTGATATCTTATTTCAAAGTTGATCTTTTCTGCCTTGGCCTTTGAATCTTCTGTCTAAAGCACCACATCATATCCAACACTAATGTCATTTTCACTTGTCATGAATGTTGACCTTGAATACTTGTATTCTTTGCTGCCTTCTCATATGGTATTGGTTACATTACATATCTTTACTGTATTTTCATTATTAAATCAGAATTTAATCTATATGATACATAGCATAACTGCAGTTTAGCGTGTTCTTCATGAACTATAGTCAATGTGAGAATGGAGAGTTCAAACACACATTCAAACTTCACTGAAATTAAAGTTTGTACCCTTTGAACCTCTCCACATTTAATGGAAAACAATGCCTTCCTGTTTGTCTTTTCTCTTGAAAACAGAAAAAAGGTAAATAAACTATAATGTAAAAATGTTTAGAAATAAAAATAAATTTAATTTAAATTTAGTTTTACACAAACCTGATTGATGATCTTAGAGCTAGAACATTTACAGATTTTGCTTCACATCTTTAAATATCTGTAGTTCTTGAAGACCTATTCTACTTTGGGAAAAATTGCATGAGTACTATAACAACTTCTTCTTTATTTAAAACAATTCAAGATATTTTACCTTTTTATTTGACATTATTCTATGTTTTCAGTTATTAAGAATGTTGCATATTCTCCCATACTCTACACTTCTGCCCAAAATAAACATTACTGTATCTGTTACTTAGCATCCTTTCTCTGAAAACCTAAAGGAAAAGGAGTGGTTATAAAAAAAAAAATTAAAAAGAAAAGTGGGGGGGAGAGAAAAACCTGCAAAAGAACACCAGCTCCACCAGCTTGAAACATCTGAAGCTTGAATAACTAAGAATATCTGTGAGTGGGAAGACAGATCAAACGAAGTGTTGCAGTTTCAGTGTCATCCACAACTGACATTTATCATTCTTGTTTCAGTAAGACAAGTAAAATTAAGGACCCCTGAGAGAGTTGAACAAGATATTGATCAGAGCTTTGTAAGCTCTAAAATCCTGTACTTGAATCTGGAGTAAGTCCTTTAAAAGAGCTGCCTCAGCTCAAAACTTGGCTTTGTTTGACCATGTGAATAACAGCTAGCATGTTTGTTTCTGCGTTTCCTGGTGAAGAAAAAAAAAAAAAAAGTGCTTTAAGGGTGCATCTGAAATTCAGTTACAAATCTGCTGCTCTTCCACAGTGAAAAAGTTATGCAACTTTTCCCTTTTTATTTTAAACTAAACTTCAATCTCTTCTGCTCTGAAGTACCTAATACTATAGATCTGTTCATTTTCTGTTGATGTTCACAAGACTATTCATGGTAGTAATGGTTTAGGATAGAATTAAGGAACTTAAATCTTTACCCTTCATCATGATCCATCAGACAGGGGAATTAAAAATACTTTGTGTGAGGTTACATGCATGTACAAATGATTAGGCTGGTTAGGGGTCAGGAGCACAAGTAGTGCTTGCCTCTATACCACCTCTTGCAAGGATTCATGAGGGGATAAACAGGAGGAGCTTACAGATCAATGTCTGGCTACGTGACTGGTGTCATTGGCAGGACTTCGGGTTCTATGACCACAGGCTGCTCTACAAGACACTGGGGCTGCTGGCAAAAATGGGGTACACCTATCCCAAAGAGGGAAAAGGATCCTGGGTCAGGAGCTAGGAGCACTTACAGAAAAGTCTTCAAACTAGACTTGGGGGGGGGCAGGGGTAAAACTGGGCTTACTAGAGAGGAGCCTGGGAACGGAATGCCAGTACCAGGGGGAGGCATCCAAAATGGCAGTGATTACACCACCATCACCACTACAACTGACTTGGGAATAAACCAGGCCAACCAGAGTAGAGTAAAATGTGCCTCAGCTGTTTCCCGAAATGAGAACCAAAAAATCAGCTATGTGAACTGTATGTATACAAATGCATGTAGTCTGGGAGATAAACAGAAGAAACTGGAGCTCTGTGCCCAGTCAGATAGTTATAATCTCATAGGAACAACTGAAACATGGTGGGATGATTCACACAACTGGAGGACAGTGATAGATGGCTATAGGCTGTTTTGTAAAGACAGGCAGGGGAGAAGAGGTGGAGGAGTTGTGTTCTATGTTGAGGAAAACCTTGAATACATAGACGTCAACTATGGTAACTGTGGTAGCCCTATGGAATGCCTCTGGGTCAAAATCAGAGGGGTCATCTCCAACAGAGACCTTACAATAAGCATCTGTTACTGACCCCCAAACCAAGACAAGGTGACCAATGAAGCCATACTCAGGTCGCTCAGGCTACCAAGAAAAGCTGCTCTGTAACATCTCAGTTAGCAACAAACTTGGTGTAGTGACCACAATATTGTGGACATTGGGATACTGCTGAGCACAATTAAGGTTAATTCCAGGACAAAGATTTTAGACTTTAGAAGAGCAAACTTCAGCTTTCTCAGGGCTCAGTTGGAAGGGATCCCATGGGAAGCTTCCATGGAGGGTAAAGGAGATAGTGAGTGCTGAGAGTTTTTCAAGAACACTCTTCTAGATAAGCAAAACCAGTTCATTCCCTCTAAAGGCAAGGGAAGTAGGTGGAGCAAGAGACCCCATTGCCTTACCTGCAAACTTCTGGGTCTGCTCAGAACGAAAAAGGAAATGTACAAGGGGTGGAAAAGTGGAACATTACCCATTGAAAATTACAAGGACATTGCAAGGGTGTGCAGAGATGCAGTTAGGAAAGCAAAACCTCAGCTTGAGATGACGTTGGCCAGAGATGTCAAAAACTTCAAGAAAGGGTTCTTCAGATACATTACCAACAAGCAGAAACAGAGAAATAATATTGGCCCGTTATTAAACAGGAAACGTGAACTAGTCACCAACATTGCTGAAAACGTAGAGGTCCTCAACACCTTCTTCACCTCTGTCTTTACCAGTGCTCTTGGGTCCCAGGCCATAGGAACAGAATTCCCGGTTGACACAGGCACTGACCCACCATCAGTGAAGGAAAAGTTGGTGTGTCAACTATGACAGGAGCTTGACCCATTCAAATCAATGGGCTCAGATGCCATCCACCTGAGGGTGTTGAGAGAGCTGGCTGATGTCATTGCAAAGCCCCTCTCCATAATCTTTGAGAAGTTGTGGAGATCAGGAGACATCCCTGAAAAGGAGGAAGACTAATGTCACCCCCATCTATAAGACGGGTCCAAAAGACAACCCAGTTAATTATAGACCCGTTATTCTCACTTCAGTCCTTGGAAAGGTCATGGAGCAAATCCTCCTGGGGACTGTCACAAGTCCGTTGAAGCATGTGATTAGGAAAAGCCAATATGGATTTACCAGGGGCAAATTGTGCTTGACAAACATGATCACCTTCTATGACAAAGTCACCTGCTCAGTTGATGAAGAGTGAGCAGTGGACATCTTCTCCCTGGACTTCTCCAAGGCTTTTGATATGGTGCCCCACAGTCTCCTCCTGGAGAAAATGACTCGTTACAACCTTGACAAGTGGTCTGTGTGGTGGGTGGGGAACTGGCTGACAGACCATACCCAGAGGGTGACAGTAAATAGTTCCTCCTCAAACTGGCAACTGGTCACGAGTGGGGTCCCCCAGAGATCGATATTGGGCCCAATGCTTTTTAACATCTTCATAAATGACCTGGATGTTGGGATCAAGAGCATCCTGATTAAGTTTGCTGATGACACCAAGATGAGTGAAGAGGTTGACACTTCCAAAGGGACAGCCACCCTTCAGGATGACCTGGACAGGCTGGAGGAGTGGGCTAACAGAAACCTTATGAAGTTAAACAGAGAGAAGCATAAGGTCTTGCACCTGGGAACACATAACCGAGGAGTGCAGTTCAGACTGGGATCCACCTGGCTGGAGAGCAGCCCTGTGGAAAGGGACCTGGGGGTCGTGGTGGATAACAGGCTCAACATGAGTGAACAGTGCACTGCAGTGGCAAAGAAAGCCAACAGGATGCTGGGCTTCATCAACAAGGGCATCACCAGCAGAGATAAAGAAGTCATGATCCCACTCTACTCAGCACTTTTCAGACCACACCTGGAATATTGCATTCAATTTTGGTCCCTGCTCTACAAAAAGGATGCAGACAGCATGGAGAGGGTCCAGAGAAGGGCCACGGGGATGATCAGAGGACTGGAGGACCTGCCATATGAGGAGAGGCTGAGAGAACTGGGTTTGTTCAGCCTTGAGAAAAGAAAGCTTAGGGAAGACTTCATTACCATGTTCCAGTACTTAAAGGGTGGCTACCATGAAGATGGAGACTCCCTATTTACAAGGAGTCACATGGAAAAGACAAGAGGTTATGGGCACAAGTTGTTCCTGGAGAGATTCTAATTGGACACAAGAGATAAATTTTTCACCATGAGGACAATCAAACATTGGAATAGTCTCCCATTGGAAGTGGTGGATTCCCCCATATAGAACAGTTTTAAGTCTCAGCTTGACAGGGTGCTGAGCCATCTCATATAGGCTATAGAATTACCTTGAAAGGTTGAACCAGGTGATCCTTGAGGTTCCTTCCAACCTGGCACTCTATGATTCTATGATTCTATGACTCAGGAAAAAAGCTTTCTGTCAAAAGCTTTTATAAGGAAAACAACAATATATAAACATGGGGAAAAAAAACCAACCAAGTAGACAAACATAAACAGAAGACTCTAATCAGAGAGATTATATACCATTTAAGTAACTACTCCTAAGGTTACCTAATAGCTGTCTTTAGACCACTTGTTAGTCATGACCAGTAAAATGTTCTTCAAATGAATTCAAATGTAATTTAGGACATAAAAACTTTTCTTTTCAAAAACAAACACTACAGCCCTTGTTTCTGTCTGTTTCCTTATTAAAATGGCTGTGTTTCTTTCATTAAAGACTCAAGACAGAAAACAACCAACAAAAATTACTTCAATTTTAACTGCTTTTATCAGCAGTAGGAATTTTATCTCCCTCTGAAATAAATACAACCAAATGCATTTGTTTTAATTTTAAGATGTTCAAAAAGTTTGAGATTATTTCTGAAATAAGCAAGCTTTAAAACATTTTCAGAAAAGACATGCCTTTAAAAGCATTTCTCAAAATGGAAGGAAATTATAGCTGTAATATAAGAGGAATGCTAGTAAATTCCCATTTTGTTATGAAACAATATATATTTGTTTTCTTACCAGTCTTTAACAATAGCATACTTAATATTCCACAGATTTGAATATCCAAGGTATGGTAAGCACAGTAGATGGGTAACTAATGTCAGAAGGTTTTGTATACTTCCATTCTCAGAAAGGTATAAAAAACCTGCACCACCTACCAGTTATATGAATATCATCAGAATGTTACATCAGGATGAGACCAAGGAAGCTTACTTGCTAAGCAGAGTTAGCTAATACAAAAACACTGGGGATAGAGCAGGATGCAAAATTCTTCCCTTTGTGGAGTTAGAAGATGTGAATTAAATTTTGAGAACATACTCTTCATACTCTCATTATTGTGCAGTATTGTTCTGAGTATATGTGCTTAAGCTTAGTGAAATGACCTCACTGTCAAAGTATTAATATAAAATTATAACAGCTAGAACACCATTCATGGGCTCTTCCAGTTGACTAAAGAGTTTACACATAACCACCAGTAGCTATGTGTTCAAATATTGTTTATCTCTCAGCTCTACTCTTTCAAGATATTTTGAAGAAGGAATGCCTAATTTCTGTATCTGCGTCTGGATCGACCTTGAACTAATTGTACTCTGGAAGTCTGGAGATGTGCTCAAGCACAGGAGTAGCTTGCTAGAGACCCTAAAACAGAAGCTGGGTGTCATTGAGACAGTCTGAATGTTTCAAGGCTAAATGACAGCTGGAAGGAAAAGATTCTCGAATTTTGTTTAATTTTTAAGACCTCAGTGATACCTCACATCTTATATAACCCTGCTTTAGGTAGTTCATAGAATCATAGAATCATAGAATCCTAGGGGTTCCTAGGGGAATTTATATGTTAAATTTAAGAATCTAGTTTTGCAATAAGGAAACCTGTTCCACATTGTTACATGCGTTTCCTACAAAGAAAAAAAAAAAAAAAAAAAAGATGTATAAAAGGTCACAAAAAAAATTAAAATTGAGAAAATATAAGAGATAGTCACTGGCTAAAAAATAGCCCTTCTTTCAAAAAATGTTGCTAAGTATCTGCAGGAAAATTAATTTACACTTTTAAAATAAATGAAATATTTTTCTACTGTTCTCAATTCCAGAGCAGTCTTCTATTATTGAAAAAGAAAAATAAAACAGAAAACTACCAAAACAAAACAAAAAAGACTTTAAGTGCTAATTCTAAGCAAATTGTAATTTTAAAAGTCCTCACAATAGTTAGACTAATTTTAATCTAAAATCAATAATATTTTAAACAATTTAAGCAGATTTTATATACCAGATGTAGCTTACAGGTGTGGAGGTTGATCCTTATTTACTTTTGATAGTCAAATCCTGTGCATTTTTATTTGAGATTTTTGGAGGACTGATTTAGAATTTTCTAAAAGGTGTCCTGATGAACAGTAACTCAGTCTGTGGAAAGGATTGTGAAAATATATGGGATCCATCAAAGTCACTACTAAACAAAGAAAAATGAAATTCAATATATAAGATAGATTAATTGGTGGCTTGGAGGCTCACCAACCACTTCCCACACAGGAAAAATAAAATGGTTTTCTTTCATGCGTAGAGTGATGCTGTGCATTTTTCATTCACAATCCCCAACAAATAATTTATTTTTTTTTAAATGGTCAAACTTGTTCAGATAAAATAACTGGACTGGTAGTATTCTGAGCTACATCATTTTGTCTGTAAACAAATATTAGGGTTTGTGAAAATATCTTTATTTTCTAGTCTGCATGGAATTTTGAGTAACTTAGAAAGATACAGAAAGACAGTTTGTTCTGGTTTTAATCAAATTTCAAAAACAATCAATAATTGGATGTAAATTTTTTTTTTTTAAATCATTCAAGTCAGAACAGCTCTAAATCCCTTCTTGTTCTGACTTAGAGGCATAAACATCATGGGATAATTTTTCCTCTTTTGATGTTAGATGTCTAACCATAAGGATAATAAGAACAAGCTTCATGAGAAAGGAAAAAAAATACAGCAACTTAGTACAGTTTTGGATGTATTCATCATTATGTCAGTACCAGTGGATGTAGTTTCCAAATAGTTAATGTAGCCTCTACTAATTTAAGAACTTACTATCACATGCAACTACTATATTTTTTATGTTGCTCTTAGTCATGTCCTTACCTTTGTAAATATGTGCTAAGTCACATAAAATTGCATCAAAGAATGTGAAGTTTTCAAAGTTAATATGTAAAAAATTAAGAAGTAGCATAATAAGTATTTCAATACTAAATTTAATTTTGTTTAATTGTTAGAATGTTACTTCTATAAAAATATTCAAGAAAATTTGCGCCTCAAATCAGCTGATATTTTAATGCTCTTTTTAGTTAAACTTTTCTAAAACCAGCAACAATTCACAAAGTTTTTAGCAGATTTACAATAAGCTGACTCCATAAAACAAAACTATATGAACTGTGTTGTTACCAATGATGTTGAAGTGCTGAGCCTACACACTTCTGCAACACTTCTTTCATTTTTAATGTCACCTACAATTTCAGCACAGACAAAACCAGCTGGCGAAACAGCATTTAGGGATAGATTGCTACATGTCACAACATGGGACTGATGTATCTGATTATAAACAGAGGCTGGACTTCAATTGACTCTCTTTTTTTTTCCTAGTTACAACCAGCATGGAAATATCACTTTTGGGGGAAAGTGTCTAAAGCATACATACACAAATTACCTCCCTTTCTGAGTCTGTGGGAATGTTCTTGCTCAGCCCACTTCATGAATCCTTGCTCACCGTTGGAACACAAGCTAATGCTTAAATGTTCGCCATTTTCTAATGCTGACATTTTGATAACATTCCTTATTAAAAAGGAATCCAATTATTTAATAGAGATTTATTTTATATATGTGTCTTTGCAATGCACTACATAGTCCTTACTTTGTTCTCTCTCGGTGCACACTTTAAAATATTAGGATTAATTTAGGGACTAAAGTTCTTTACTCCTGTTTAGTCTGTCTCACCTGGGGTGTAGGTGCTTGGGAGGAGTCAAATCTATGATCAGCAGTGTGCTTTCCTTCCACTGACTTGCACAGCTCCTAGTATTACGACTCAATCCTGCTGCAATTCATACACTTCTGGCCTCCTGGAAAGTGAGTTTAGGATTGCTGCTCTCCACCTCGGATTCCCTGAACCAAGACGCAGAACCCGGAACAGGCAATCCAATTATTTCTTTGACTGCTTCACACTAGCAGGTTCCTACTTGATACTTCTGAGTGAGGTCTGGGAAATAGGCCTTCCAGACCTCCTCTGCTGGCTAGACAGGGAGGACTATTCACAGAAAGATGCAGAAATAGCTTGTTGACTTCTTTTGGGACCCGATCCAGCTTAGCAATTTTGCCAGCTACTCTAGTCCTCCTCCTCTGTCGTGGTTTAGTTTCCTTTTTCTCCCTCTCTACTTCACTTTAAATAAATCTTTTCACTTTTTGTTTGCATACTATGTGAGTTGAAACTTATTTCTATGTCTGTGATCTCAAATGTGCAGGAAATTTAGCTGCCAAGATCTGTATGTGTACAATAAAAAGGGCTAAAGAGCTCAGACTGTCACAGCTTGAAAAGCTAGGGTATAAAAAGTCTGGAAGGCCTGGGCTGACAGGGCTGCAGAGTAGAAAGGACTATTGTATTAGACTTGTAAAGGCTGCAGAGTCTGAAAACTTTAGATGCCGAGGCACTTAGAGTTGGGATAGTTGAAATAGGGTGAAAGCAGAAGTCACTAATCAGAATGCGGTTGAAATTTGTTTTCTCTTTTGAGTAACAGGCATTTTTTGCAGGCAGTATACTCATAAAAACTTGGTCAGCCTGCAGGATAGTGACTGCGTTGCACACTTGTGTTAGTGTTGGTACCACCATTCAGGTGCCGTGCTACTGGACTCCTTCAGGTTTTGTGAACATTGTACAAGAGCACAACAAGCAAATGTAGCAAGAAAGGACTAGGGATATCATGGGGAGGAGCAAGTGTCATCATCTTTCAAAGAACAAGGACAATCTTTTCCAGTAATGAGTGGCACTTACCACATAAGCGTGATGAGGTGGTTTTTTTGGTTGGTATTTTTATGAGTATGAACTTCCCTCCAGAATTTCTTTCTGAGTGATGATCAGTTATCAACTACAGCAGGACCTTGACCATTATTCACACAAAGTAAAAAGCAATGTGGAATGACAGACAATTAGTTACACTGAGAGTGAAAATCTATGCTGTTTTAAAAAATCACTCATAGCATACAGCAACAATGCAACATGCTACTTTTTACAACACCCTTTTATAACTGGAAACAATCCAAGCCCCACAATATTTCCATAGTTTTCCTGGTGTGCCATTGTGACATTCCAGATATATAGTGTCTGTCTAGAACAATCCAAGAAATAGACAGTGAATTTGGACACTCAGGGTGCCTGGTGTTTGTCCTGAGACATCTGAGAGGTAAACAGGACTTGTTGCTGGACTTAAGAGATGTCTCAGCAACCCACCAAACCTTTTACTCCCCTGTGATGTGTGCTGGGGAATGTGGTGTGGGACATGCTGAGATGGAAGACAAAGGAGCTCTTCAGCTGGTGCTGGGAGCAGGATATCCAGCAATAACTAGGCCTTGAGACACCATGTAAATCACTGACTTGGCCAGGAAAGTCTGACCTCCACCTGATAAACTATCCTGAGGTGCCAAGTTGTTTCAACCCATTCAAGGACCCTGTTTCTGGGCCAATCAATGGCTTATCTTGTTAATTAGTCTGACAAAGACCACCTGTAAGGTATAGCCTGGCACCATATCCCCCCCTCTCTCCCTCCCGTCTTGGAGGAGCATGGAGAAGACAGAGGAATTTCCTCCCCTGTACTGGGAGAAAAAAGGGGGGGGTGGGCATTGGGCAAGAACTGTATAAATTTGGGACACTTTGGGTGCATGGAAGCTCTTCCTCACAGCAGCACTCTCCCACCGAAGCGCTTCCCCACTGACGACGCTGCTGGACCGTGGTGGTAACTATGATCTTGCTAATCTCCGTAATTCTGCTTTCTTCTTACTTTTCTGTTTCTGTTTTCCTCCCTGTCCTATCCGCTCTAGGGACTTTGCTGTGTAACTCCAGTAAAGTTCCGTGTGCACGTGACATCTGACCTCGTTTGTGTCTTAATTTCACCATTTGGGATTACCTTTAAACCTTTTCACAGGCCCTGCTGGACAAACGGGTGCAGCTGCTCTGTGGCTTATGCCAGGAGAGGGAAGGCAGAGTCCAGCTGCCCCAGCCTCCCACTGTGGTGAGGAGTGTCAGAAAACAAGGGGGTTCTGCCCCATCTCTCGTCAGACCGCACACCAGCCCCAGTGTCTGTTTGTGCACCTTTGTTTTGTTCTGGCGAGATCATAAAAAATTGCCACGTATCTGAATATCGGATCGTGACAGCCATGTACAAGAAAAACTTCACAAGTTCACAAGTATGACAACATCTTTCTATTCAGTTTCTGTTTCCTGCATTCTGTCTCATCCCAAAATATCTGTATTTGACAAAACAAGAGTTCTAAGTAACTTTGATTATCAGAGAGATGTAACCATCTCTCCTCTGTCTTAGTCCTTCTACCTGCTGAAGAGGAAAGACAGGTTTTAAAGACAGGTTTTTAAATCACATTGCAAGTATCTTGAAAAAGACTTCGTCCCAAAAAAGACCAATTCTTATGTTCAGTTATTTTTAATAGGAGAATAAAGAAAAAAAAATTAAAAAAGGTATTTCTATTGATCTGTTATCTTCAAGTGTTTCTTGTGACCTTTTTAGGATGTTCATATTTTAATGCTTTACATTAATTAAAGTGCAAAAACAATTTAATGCAAAGCTTAAATGCCTCTTGAATAAACGACAGAACAGCTTTATTAGATAACAAGATGATAACCATTAAAATAGGTATCACGGAACATTGCTTTTGACATAGCAAGGACCAACGAAAGTCTAAGAGAAAGTTGGGAAGATTAATTCCTAACCCTTGTATCCAGTTATTAAAAAAAAAGAAGATAAATTAAAAATAAGTAATAGATTTAAGATGTTGTTATTACAAATGCTCATATATAAGAAAATTGCAATAAATACTGCTACAACATTTCAAAATATCTAGAAACAGCAGTAAATATTTGGAATGGAATGGATTTTAAGTACTCCTTGCAAATTCTGCTGTTGCCTTCTGTTAGTTTGTGAGAAGATAACGAGTCCTTTGAGATTAACACAAACCAAGGGGGAGGGGCTGATTCAGAGGACAAAGTCACTCTTCTCTGTTGACCTAGTTAGTTTACTTCTCAAAAATAGGTCTGTTCCCTAAATCTTGCATAACTCTTGCGAAGTAAAATGGAAACAGATTCTGTAAGATGGGGAAATAGACTCACTTCTTCTTGTGCTGCATTCTTTATAATGTATGTGGGAAAAGAAACTCAGAATTCCCTCATTTCAGGTAAGAGGAGAAATTGCAATATTGCTTTAATACACTCTTCATAATACAAATCAATCTGTCTTTCAAATAGAGGGCGTAAATGACTAAGGAATAAGGATTTAAACTTTTTGAAAAGACATCTAAGAACTGTAGATGAAGTTTTCTCTAAGCTTCAACTAAATTGGTTTAGATATACTAGTTGCAATTCAGTCTTGGCTTTCAGTTTATATGTCTTTTTCTACCAGTGCAATATGTATGTAAAGTGGATATAAAATGCAATCAAACCGGACATTTTATAAATACTCTACACTCATTTTGTTTTAGCACAACAGACAACCATAAGGAGTCTTACTTTCTTCTATCTGGCGTTGATGAAAAAAGTTTTAAATAACCAGATATTGTAATTTTTACTGTATTTAAAGCATTAGTCATGAGGGCTCACGGAAGAATAGACTCTACGTACTGAGATAGGTTTCTTCAAAGAAATCAGCCTTGCTATGTTATCTTTTACTGTTAGTTAAGTGTTCTGCTTTTGATCAGCCAGTGAGCCCCTACAGTGAAAGGAGAAATATCAATTATGTTAATTGAAAAATTATTTATAGAATAAAAATGCAGGAGACCAATTAGCATTAAAATTTGACCAAAAAGATTATAAGAACATCTGTTCAGGATGAATTTGGTATTGATTTTTAGCCTTCTGATGTCAGAGATCAGAGAAACTAAGTTGCTCCCTAAGGGAAAGTTAAAAATGAGCAGAGTGATGAAAACACAAGCTGCGTCCCACAGGGTATGACCACAGTGGACAGAGCCAGCTGTTGGTAACAGGGTACATCAACATCTACAGAGAAGACAAAGTGAAAAAACAGATCTGACATCCAACTCATAGGGCCCAGTCAGGAGCAACAAGAGACAGGCCCAAATAAGAGTGTGGAAAAAAGTTACAACATATCTTTGAGGGGTACATCCAGGAAACAAGGTACCTGCAAGGTAGGCATGAAGTCCATACAGCAAGCAGAGACAGAACTGGAGACAAGCACGTCTTGGACACAGCTCAACCAAAAACTAGACGCCCAGAATTGAGCTTAGCTGGAGATCTCAGGATTTAGGTTAGACACTAGGAGGAAATTCTTCAGTGTGAGGGTGGTGAGACACTGGAACAGGTTGCCCAGGGAAGTTGTGAAAGCCCAATCCCTGGAAGTGTTCAAGACCATTTTGGATGGGGTCCTGAGCAACCTGATCTAGTGGGAGGTGTCGTTGCCCATGTAGTGGGGTTGGAACTAAGTGATCTTTAAGGTCCCTTCCAACTCTAACCATTCTATGATTCTATGATGATTCATCAAGGTCTTTTATTGCTCTCACTACTCTGAGAGGCAAAATGGACAAAAAAACAGAGGTTTAAAAGTTTGGGTTTAATATTTCAAAAACACACAGGAACAACAAAACAGTCTCCCAATCCAAATCCTTCAATATTTTCATTTAGTCCTACGTGATAAATTATAACATAACTGATCAAATAATGAATTCAAATAATAGGCTTTGGATCAGAAGGACTGTTTAAGTTAAGACCAGTTGTTGAGGATTTTTTTCATGCTGTAGAGAAAAAAACTAAAAATATTTTTTTATTTCAACAAAATCTGAACTTACAATATTTCTGTTCAACCAAAAAAAGAATTGTCAAATTTATACAAATTTCAGCTAATACAGCTTTGTCTTTTTTGATTGTGGATGGGAGACCCTTCTTTCCTAAATTTGTATTATTCCTAAAACGTAGGTGAAATAACCTCTATACTGCTTTTAGAACATAGAACTCAACCCATGTTTGAGAACAAGTATGTCTTACATCCCACCTACAATCTCGTACTCAGACTCAGTGATTGGTGCATGGAATGAAGTGCATTCACGGCATGTTTGTGGATAATGTTACACTAAGAGGAGTAATAAATTTGCTGGAGGGCAGGGTTGCTCTTCAGAGGGACCAGGAGAGGCTAGGAGCCGACAGGATCCTCTTGAAGTTAAACAAAAGTACGTGCAAAGTTCTTCATCTGGGGTGGAATAATCCGAAGTACCAGTATAGACAGTTGTCTAGGAAGCAGTTCTGCAGAAAGGTATCTGGGATCCAGGTGGGCAGTAAGTTGAAAATGAGCCAGCAATGTGCCCTTGCAGTCAGGGAGGCCAAACACATCCTAGGTTGTATTATTAAGACCGTAGTCAGCAGACCAAGAAAATTCCCTTTCCCCACTGTTCCGTACTTCTAAGACTCTATCTGAAATGCTACATCCAGTGTAGGACAGATACTGGCATATTAGGGTAAATCCATCAGAGGACATCAAGATGTTCAAGGGCTGGAGCACAGGATTTACAAGGAGAGGCTGAGAGAACTAGGTCTGTCCAGGTTGTAGAAGAGAAGGCATAGGAGACACATTATGACTTTCTACAGCTACCTGATAAGGGAATACTGAGAAAGGTGCTATACTTCTCTCAAAGGTGCACGGTCCTCCTTTCCTAGGCTAATCCATTCCTGGGAAGTTCTGATTAGGTAGTAAGGTGGTTTTGTGTTGCTTTTTGTTGTTTTCTTTATTAATGTCTTATTTATTCATTTTCTTTTTGTTTCTGTGTTTGGTTTTTATCAGAAGAGGGGTTAAATACTAAAAGAGAAGTTCTGAAATCACCATCTTGGGACAAATCTCTGAACAACCAACTTAATAAGAGCTCCTTTGAGTAGGGGACTGGATTAGAAGACCTCCACAGGTCCCTTCTAACTTAAGTAATTGTGTGATTCTACATGTCATACTTTTATGTGAAAAAATAATCCAATCTAACTCTTACATACATAAATATCTACTATTGATATTGTAAGTATGAAGCTCTGAATATAGCCACGATGATCTTCAGCACTACGTGATTAAGACTTAACACACATACAGGCAAAAAGGACAATTGAAGAATATTAAGAAAAGAGCAAGGTAAGATCCTAACACTGACAAAGCAAAAAGGATATTAAAAATGTGCAGTCTTGAAACACAGATAGCAAGAGCTGTTTAACAGGAGACCAACATTATGCTGAAGAGTTGAATTGACTTGCAACAGGTTCAAAATTATAATGTGTCATGGGATGGAATGAGAAAAATACAATTTTCACCTCTTCTCTGTATGTTTTAAGGGAGTTTATCTTGATCACTGACTAGATAACATACTTCTGAGAGTAAATTAATATATTTTCACATTAATAAAATGAATCCAACCCTCCAACGAATATTGCTTCTGTTACATTGATAATATTTTAGCTTAGATCATGAAAAATCTGAAAACAACTATGTGCCAGCAAAGTTTCTTGCTCTAGCATCACCACCTGAAATATCAGAAGTGACACCCAGAAAGTGTCATTTACAAGAAATGTGTCCCAGTACTAAATAAGTAACAGAACTATTGATGACATTTTTCTGGTTTTGTTAATCGTGAGCATTTGAGCACTCAGAGAACTCTCAGAAAATGAAAATGGTGAAAGGCAGTATGCTGAGTTTGTTGCTGAACTATTCTGAGGTAGATAAAAAAGGGGGGAAAAAAAAAAAGAGCTCAAAACCATGTGTACCTGATTTATCTGATAAGATTTACAAAATCATACTTAAACTGATATGCTATGTATTTAACTGCATACATTTTTTTTTTGGCAGCTAATGGCTTTTGTGTTTTAAACAAGGTCAGAGAATGCCCAGCTTATGCTTTGGACACCAGGACACCAGGGAGATGTGATACAACCAGTCTACATTAAGAAATAACAAGATTTCTCTCAGTGACTCATTCAGTAGACAAGTACACTAATGTATATATAATATTTATCATTTTATATACATGCATTGGATTTTGTATCAAAAATTACTCCTGTATACTATACCAAAATTTTATTAGCAAAACCTTATGCATCATGAAAAGGAGCCTAACCTGAAGTATTGCACCTTCCTCTCCCCCTCCACCTTAAACTACTCAATGTTCTTCTGCAAGTAGTGCTGTTTAGACTCTTACACACTTCAATCTGCAACAGATTACCCCCAGTAGATTGTCATTGGAAGGAGAGAAAACAAAGACTAATAGTCTTGATAGTGGTGCTGAAAAAGAAAACTGTTCCTTATTATAAATAAGGTGATAAGTACCATATTCAAAGCCTTGAAAGTATTTCTCTCACAAAACCCAGTTTTTAGCTTTGTATATATTAATAATAGAATAAAGGTATTTATTTCTGTTTAAGATACATGACAGCTACTAGGGAGCACTTCAGATTAAACAAGGGAGTTAACATTTTTACTTCTTCAATCTGTAAAACTTTCAAAGCCTCTTTAAATGCAAGGTTCCTTTATGAACTTTACTATTTACTTGGTACCTAGTTCTGTAGGTAACAAACACATTGCAGGTGTTTGAGGTGGAGTAAAAACTAATGGGGAAGAAAGGAGGACAGATCAGAGACAGTTAACCCTTAAAAGCAGAAACTTTTACAAAATCTTCTTGCCCCTTGCCCCATCACAAACTTCCTTGTACGCGATAACTTACTGTCTCTGTTAATTAGTTCTCTTCCTGGCACTGAAATAACAGTACTTCCACAAAGTAATGTGTCTTGAAGATTTCCATCCAATTTAATAAAAAATAGTGCTTATTACTTATCTTAAAAAACAAACAAACAAAAAAAAAACAACCCCCCCAAAAAAAGCAACAAAAAAACCCAACCAACCAACCAAACAAAAAACCAAACAAAAAACAAACAAACAAAAAAAACAACAAACCTGAAAGTTATATACTTTTGCTCAGACTTTCACATTAAAAATGTTTGTATTATTTAGGCCCCAAATGGGTAAATTACGTCTTCCACAAAACTTCATGATAGCTTTCCCTAATCCATTTTTACCTAATCCTAGCTTTTTCCACCAAAATATTATCATGCCTTAATTCTTCACTGAAATACTTCTAAAAATTTTTTGTTATTAAAAATCTTTCCTTCAAAACACTGGCACAAACTCAGTAAACAGGAGGAGCCCTACATACAGTCATAAGATGGCCCTGCAGAATTCCTGACACACTTTTCCTCAGCAAGGTCAAGTAGGGTTCTTCATTCATATTTAAATTCCAGCTAATATTCAGAGAGAGCGCTTTGCATCATATTTTCTGGATCTAATTAATAACATCTGGACATCTGGGAACAGATTTAGAAGTCTTAAATGCGTAACAGCTAAGAAATTCATATGCCAAATGAAATAAGTGGGGAATGGAATACAAGTACTCAGGACAATAAAAGAGATTTTTCAGTAAAGCACTTCATGCTTTGTTTCATCACACAAAGGTGAGAAAGCATAAAAGGGAAATATAGTAAAACAAAGGGAAGATTTAGATCCTGATACCCCCTAACACCTAGCAGCCAGATCAAGTAACCTCAGCAAAGGGACAAATAACAATTACACAGCTGCTAGGTGAGAGAATAGAAAAGTTAGACTAGGTAGGGAGAGCACAAAGTTTAATTAGTAGGAAAAATTAGACCTATTCATAATGAAGCTCAACTAATGTGTTATTGTGCAGGGATAAATGGGAGTAGGGTGAGGAAAGGTCAATTTTGTAAAATAACAAAAGAGGAAAACACAGACTGAAGCCCATTCCATGTTTTTATATATGTATGTCGACCCTGTGCCAAAGTTGAGTCACTTTTGTCGGTTTACCAGCCTGCTCACAGTTTGTGTTGCAGGTTAAATGAGCTGTGCAAAAGTTGTGGAGAGTCTGTTTTGACCACCTACCACATGGATGAATGCACACAAAGAAAATAATAATATCAGCAGCATTTTCAAAGCTCTGCTCATACAACATCAAGTTAATTTACAGAGAAAGAACTCAAAACCTATGTGCAACTCAGTCATTTAGATGCACAACATAAGTGTTGCATCTCAAAAGAAAAGCCAACGCCACACAAAGATCAGTTTCATTTCCAAAATTGCCAAGAAGTTTAATCCCTTTTAACGTTGTGTGACTGTGAACTATACCTGTCCAGAATAAAAATGCTAGTATTGGCCTTTTAACGTATCCAACAAAATATTTGGAAATGGATAGTGAGCAAAAGCTTGCAGGGTTTGGATGTCTACATATGTAAATACTCAAGGATAAATTTAGCCATGCAGGGGAATGGCATCTCTACAAAAGGCAAAAGTATGACTAAAGGAAGAAATTCCATCATCAAACTTTCCATTGAAAATTACTAAAATGCTAATATTCATTAAAACAGATGTATAAGCTTAGATGTTAGAGATAAGCACAGAAAGAAAAATATTTCTGGTGTCCACCATAAGTTCATGGTGGTGAAAAACTGGTTTTGCTAACTTTTCTGTCTAGCTCACTAAACAAAACAGATCATTCAAACTGAATTCATAGTTCCTTAAACACTTTAAGCCAAGCCTGCCTCTGAGAGATGCAGTTCACTACTCACTGCACTTCATCATATCCTACCCATTCTGGTTTTCATCAGAGTAGGAAACTCATTAAAAATAACTTTTTTTCATCACTGGTAGTTTAATTTGGAGCTATTCCTCAGGTCACATTAATAAAAGTTTGTAAAGACACAATGGAGAGAGCAGGGAAGGAGTAGGAATCATCATTCCTTTGATTGCATGTTTTTTATTGAACCCTAAAATACAAGGGAACTACTTTCTTAGGCATCTAGTCACACTGAATGAACATCTTGGATTGTGTAAGACATACACCAGTAAAAGTTTGCTGCATTGGACCATGAAGAATAAGTGCAAAGAGCTAAAATTTGTGGACAGACTTTCAGTTTAAAACAAGTGCAGCATTGAAACCAATCTTGAAAAGTGCCACTGCTTTCTGAATGATACTAGAAACTTGAAATGCCCTTTTAAATTCTAAGAAGAGCATGTAAGAAACACTCCACACTATTAGGTTCTGACCTTATGCCTTTAAGAAGGTGTCAAAAGCTTACTGCAGTGGGACTTGTGAAGAGCAGGGCTTTTTATTTCTGCTTCCTTCACCCCACACCCAAGGACTCTTAGAACACATGCAGGGATAGGTATAAAAACATTATCCCTTAAATAAAGGTAACTGGTCTTTAGTATCCAGTCTTCCAGATGTTAATAAGTCCAGATGCAGTAGAATTTTGATGATATTAATATATCATTCACCGAACTTTAGATTGTGTGCCATTCTAGCAAAAAGGAAAAAAAAATGAACTGAGACAGGGAGTAGAAAAGATAAATGAGCCAAGGTCATGAAGTAGCTTATGCTAGGTCAGAGGACTGAGTGATAGAAAAAAAATTTGGATTGAACAAGGCAATGTGAATGTGAAGCTAAAAGTAATTCATCAGATCAGGAAGTATTTGTAGAATACCATGGACACTACTGTGATGCTGAAATTACAGAGGGAGAAGAAGATACCAATAAATATGACCTGCAACAGTGAAGTCAAAAGATGATCTTGTGGAGACACCTTCCTTGTTATGGATCACTTTGTGCTTTGTTAGGGGCAAATTCTTATCTATAACCTCTGCCATTGCACTTTTAAGGGGTGAAGAAGAGCACAAGAGTGCATATTAACTTGACCCTTTGTGTTTTCTTTTCTGTGAGATGAAAATACATCAACTCTGAAACCTGGTTAAATCCAGGGCTGCAATTGCTTAATCAGAAAAGCTTTTTCCTCTGATGAACTAGTTGTTAGAAGCAATACTTCCTGTCAGTAGAAAAATGGAGCCAAATGCCTCTGCAGTGCTCTTAATCCTTGGCTCCCATATCCCTACAGTAAAGTGTCTTGCAACAAATGACAGTGTGCAACCCCCACAGCAGACCTAAGGCATTAGGGATTATTAGAATTGAGTGCAGGAGCTCTCATTAGGTGATGTACTTCCACTGTCTGCATCACCACACTATGTAGCTATTCAAAAGCTACAGCCTTGTCATTACAATGGCATATACTATTAGATTTAATACAGAACTATTATATAATACAGCATATATGTGGCACAAATGCTTGTCTACTAGATCAATGAAAAAATACTATCGTCCCAATAAGAAAAGCAGTGTGTCGGTCTAGGCAGATGATTCTGCCAGGCTCTTCTTTGAATGTAGGAAGATCAAGTTTGCTGATGATACTAAGCTGGGAGGAGTGGCTGACACACCAGAAGGCTGTGCTGCCATTCAGAGAGACTTAGACAGGCTGGAGAGTTGGGCGGGGAGAAACATGATGAAATTCAACAAGGGGAAGTGTAGAGTTTTGCATTTGGGGAAGAACAACACGATGTCCCAGTATAGGTTGGGGGCTGACCTGCTGGAGAGTAGTGTAGGTGAAAGAGACCTGGGGGTCCTGGTAGACAGGAGGATGACCATGAGCCAGCAATGTGCCCTTGTGGCCAAGAAGGCCAATGGCATCCTGGGGTGCATTAGAAAGGGTGTGGTTAGTAGGTCAAGAGAGGTTCTCCTCCCCCTCTATTCTGCCTTGGTGAGGCCGCATCTGGAGTATTGTGTCCAGTTCTGGGCCCCTCAGTTCAAGAAGGACAGGCAACTGCTTGAAAGAGTCCAGCGCAGAGCCACAAAGATGATTAAGGGAGTGGAACATCTCCCTTATGAGGAAAGGCTGAGGAAGCTGGGTCTCTTTAGCTTGGAAAAAAGGAGGCTGAGGGGTGACCTCATCAATGTTTACAAATATGTAAGGGGTGAGTGTCAGGGAGATGGAGTTAAGCTCTTCTCAGTGATGACCAGTGATAGGACAAGGGGTAATGGGTGCAAATTGGAGCATAGGAGGTTCAAGGTGAATATCAGAAAAAATTTTTTTACTGTGAGAGTGACAGAGCACTGGAACAGGCTGCCCAGGGAGGTTGTGGAGTCTCCTTCACTGGAGACATTCAAAACCCGCCTGGATGCGTTCCTATGTGATGTGCTCTAGGTGACCCTGCTCTGGCAGGGGGGGTTGGACTAGATGATCTTTCGAGGTCCCTTCCAACCCCTATGATTCTATGATTCTATTATCTTCTGCAAGTTGGAGCATCCTAAAACTACCAGTGGTGATGGCTTAGGTATTTGCACTGGTGACCAGTGGCAGAGACAGCTTTAACTTTACCTGCTGTTCTCCTCTGCTTGTGTTAACACCACAGATCTTGAAATAAAGTGAAGAATACTTCTCCAGCAGCCCTGCACAGCCGTTGAGAGGGAGGGAAGGAGGAGGTGACAGTACTTTTTTGTCCTTACAATTTGAGTTGCTCCTCAGGATCTTAGACTAAAAATGTTGAGCACAATAGATTTTATTGTAACGAACCAAAGATTATTGCCTCCTGATATTCATAATTAAACCCAAAGAACATTCTGTTTCTGTCTACACACTAAGTCAGAAGCAATGGTAAATTAGCTTTATCAGTTTTATGGTGTGATAGGCTGCCAAAGAGCCAGTGTCACAAGCCAACACCCTGCTGTGCTAAGTATCATGCAAACAATAAACAAAAAGCTGTTTGGGTGCCAAAGAATGTTTCAGCTGAACATTGTATTTCATAGTAAAGAAAACAGGAACCAAATACAAAGTTTAGCTTTAACAGTGAGCACTATCTCAGCTAGTTCCCATGCTCCCCTGTTTTATTTTTCTTCTGGTTTTCAGCTTTGCAGTGCACCTTGTCATTTTACAGTAGAATCACAATGATCTTAAAAAACGTGAATACAAGCAGGAAAAACTCTTGGCAATGACTGGTTTTGTCACATTAATATTTTTTTTAATTAATCACAAGATTAAAAATAAAGTTCAGAGGAAGAAAAAGGTCCCTCTCAAAAAAAAAAAAAAAGGAGTCTAGTGATTTTCCACATATCTGGAAACAATTAAAAAGTTATGCTAAAGTAATTAGGAATTGCCATGATGCTAATCTCCTACTCATTTTTTTGAATATGCAACTCCAGAAATCTGCACCATTGCTCTGAATAATGTTTGTATGATTATACAACATCTGACATCAATGAAACCAGCACGCAAGAATTTAAGTGTACCTGCAACTATGTTGACTGAACACCTCATAGTCAAGAGTTGAGGGTGGACTATGAAGAGAGGGCAGAAGTTGTTGCTATATACTCTAAGCAGGTCACTTGTACTCTGCATCCTCCAGCAGGGATTCAGTGTTCTCCAATACTGTGAACAAGCTATGAAGAAGGAAAATGTAGAGAATGAAGTGTGTTTACCCATATTGTAAAACTATATTTTTTTAAGGCAGGCATGAGATTTATGGATCATATTAAGTGTAATTTATGGTATACACCTACTGCTGGAACTGCATTACTTCTCATGGAGTTTGTTAATGCTATTCTGTGGCTTCTCTGGAAGGAAAAAGAAGCCATCTGCTATTAGTGATATACTCAGTGTTCTGGTTTGGGGCGGTAGGGTTGGGATTTTTGCTGTTGCTTTTATTTGTTTGTTTTTAAGATGCATACGTAACTACTAGTCATAGCAATCACTGGATAGGTCACTATCCCTAATTTTCTGAGTAAGAAACCAAAAATGGGAATGAGATCTTCAGAAAACAAGTCTAGGGGTGAGCTATAACATCAATAGTTAGCTGCCACCAGGAATGCTGGTTCTGCTTTTTTCTCAGATTTCCAAAGGATGCTCTTTCCGCTCCTTGTTGGCCAAGCTATTAACCTGACCCCCAGTGCACTAGCTCAGGGAACCAAACTGACAGCAATCAAGCCCAGATCTAAAGGAGAGCTGGCAAAAGAGGAGGAGGAATGTACATCGGATTTACAGGCAGAACTATGTTTACACATACAGAGCCAGGGAACAGCATGAGCTGGGCTGCTTCCCAGAGGAGCTGGGAGGACAGGGAGGCCATGAACCAGGACAGCTGGACTCCTGCTGGTGAGCAGAGAAACAGCTCAAGTCAAGAGTCCAGTGATCATTACGTAAAAGCAAGGTAACAAGTCAGGTTTGAAGTCCAGCCAGGAAATGCAGACAACAGTTCAGGGACAGGAAATTGGGGCTGGGTGCTCCTATGGCATCACTGGAGCAGGGACCATGGCAGGGTTGGGGGGAATCCCTGGGGAGGCTGGGCAGGGACAATCAGGCTTGGCAATGTCCTAACATGTATAAGCAGTGAAAGTTTCTTTTCAGACTTGAGTTTCTTTTCAAACTTCTTTCTTTGAGAAAGAAGGGGAAGAAGGTTCCCAAGCAGAAGTTTCCCTGAAACCTATAGCGAGATGGCAGGCTGTCCCCCTCCATTGATGGAGGAACGTGGTGAAACATCCCCTGAAGGGACCAGGAGGGGTGAATGTGGATTTGTGGTCAGTGGGCTTGGATGTGGTGCCAGTGGACTTCGATCATGCAGCTGTGGAGGACCCTGCGCCAGGGGACGTGACTGTTCCTGAAGGAGCCCGTGACTCTGTGGGAATCCCATGCTGGAGCAGCTTCCTCCTGAGGGACTGAACCTTGTGGGAAGGACTCTTGAAGGAGAGGTTGATGGAGGACTCTATCCCATGGGAGAAACCCCATTGGGAACCAGAGGAGGACTATAAGGACTGTCCTTCCTCCTGAAGAGGAAGGAGTGGCAGGAACCACCAGCCTGTGAACTGACTCTAAACCCCATCCCCTGTCCCCCTGTGCCGCTGTGGGGAAGGAGGTAGAGAAATCATGAACAAAGTAATTTGGGCCCAGGAAGAAGGGAGGGGTGGGGTAACGTATGTAAGTGCTGCTCTTTGTGCTGTCTGTGTTCTGTGTGCATTTCATTAGTGTGAAATTGAATACTTGTTTTTCCCCAAGTTGAGTCTGTTTTGCCTATGACCTTAATCAATGAAGAGCCCTCCTTGTCCTTTGTCTGGACCCCTGAGCTTCTAGTTGGCCTTTGTCCTCCCCCTCCCAGTGTTTATCTGTGTGGGTTGGGGTTGAGTGAATGGCCACGTGGCTGGTTCTTTGTTGTCATGTTAGGCCCAAACCATGACATTCACTCTGGTTATCTACATTATGCTGGTATGAAACATATAAAGGAAAAGTGTGGAAGCTCTTTTTTATTACTGATGTTCTGTAGCAACCATTCAAAGAACTTTTGGGTTAATCTATAAATTTAAGTTGAAGAAAAATCCCAAATTGTTTAGCAATCAACAGATAGAGAAACTAGTTCCATATTATGTAACATTAATTCTAATGTAAAGATTAATTAGTAATGAAAATTATGGAAATAACAAACAGTGGAAAATAAAATTGGGTGATTTCAAATGAATATTTTCTTAGTTGTATTTACCAGCTTTTGTTTGTTTTAACACAGTTCACCAGTAGTGATTAATCTTCCTTGTTAATTCCTTTGGATAATCCTTTAGTTTTATCACTGACTTCCAAGACTTGAGTACCTGCTAAGTGTAGTTTCTAGCACAGTTTAGTGCCCTGTCCTTTAACCACCTGTAATGACTAGTAAGCAAGCTTGTAGTTGAAGAACTGATTTTAGGTTATTACAGGATGGCAGTCACCTAATTCATATTACTGATGAGGAACAACAAAATAAGTATTTTGTTGTTTTGCTTATTTTGATGCAGTGGAAAGATAGGAGAGGTACTTCCGGGATCCTACCAAAAAAAGAGACTGAGACGCATTAGTTGACAACTACTGTTAAGAGGATATTTTCACTCCATTCCACACCAGGCAGTCTGATCCATTGTTCCCATCACCAGCCTTTCTTTTTACCTATTTTCTTCCTGTCTTGAAAGTGTCCCATTTCAGCTTTTCATCCTGGAGAGCTAAGTTTTATTTTTGCCTTCTCTGGTGAGCAGTCCTGAGATTATTCAGAAAATATCTTCTTGTCCCTGACATTAGCTCAAGGACATTATTTGCCTAACATCAAGAAATTTAGTTGGACAAAACCAAATTATGTTTGGATATGCATACCATCTGCATGAGACTTTCTGAAAGGGAACAAGGCCAAGGAAGGAGGTTAGCAATACATTTTTCTCTTTTTCTGTGTTTTTTCTATAACCAGAAAAGGGTGAAAACTTGTCTATCAGTTCATAACTTTGTGAAAGCTATTTCCAGAAGCATAGAAGCTAATATCTAAGCCATAAAGCAAGGATTAAATAGGGATTCAGAGACCAGATTATAAACTATTTGCAATCATGTCATGTTCCAGTAGAGATAATGCAAAACACATGCATATAGTCAAAATGATGACCAAGCCATGACCAAGTCTACTTATGAATAGACTGCAAAATTTTAGCTAGCAAAATGTAATGTATATTTTATTAGAAGTGTAACCTTCTATGTACTGCCCATAACTTAAAACTGGAGGACTTTCACAAGTCAAAAAAGAACTATTTTTTTTTAAGGAGTATTCTATACATGTAACAGTACTCATGCCTATTGCCACCAGGCAATTATAATGATAGCCGATGGTTTGAAATCTAACCTACCAGCAATACTGGCAGCAGTAGAGCACAAAATAGATACATACATTTTCAGCTTACAAGCAAAATCTTCAGTTCATTCATTCCGTTACTCTTTTTCAAGAAAAACAAGAACCATGATTTGGGAATGGAGCTTTTGAAAAACAGGAGAAGATTTGTAGTGTATAAATCTAGTCTGACAGTGATAAGAAACATCTCGTTCTAGCATTTAAATTGAAATTGAATGTGACCTTCTTATGCTGTCTTTTCCTCTCTGGTTCTCAAATATAATCCTTACATTTCTGACAATCCAGAACAAACAAGCAAATAAATAAATAAAAGCCCTTAAAGTGACATTTGGTAATTAGCATTTAATGTTCATGACTCATACACTGGAGGTCTGGTATTCCAGTCTCCTTTGGTTTGTTTAACCACAGGAGAAGTTGCCATGTATTAAAATCATTACTTAGTATGTGTTATTGGTCCAGTTAATTTAAAAATATATACTTTTTATCATTTCAGCAATTCTTTTTTTATGTCATAATGCATCGAAGTAACTTCTCAAGTCACTTGGCCTTTTGTTATTTGATTTAAAAACAGAAAAAAAAAGGTTGTTATTAAGAGAAATATTAAAATGTGGACAAGTTATTTTTTCTTACAGCTTATGTTTTGTTATATTTTTTTCTGAAGTCAATAATGATCGCAATGTACTGAAAATACAGGTAAGATGTGTGTACCTACATTTCTGGAAGAAGGAAGGTTGTGTCTTTGCCTGTAACTTGTCCTATGAGCTTTATTTTTGGATCATTTAACAAACAGGGTAAATTCCAGTATCTGTGTAATTCTGTTAACAGAATGGTGTTAGCAGAGATCGTTAATAATACAGTATTACAAGCATGAATATTACAAACCTAGTGGTAGTAGGTACAAATATGCATAGTGAGACTGCTAGTTTTATAAAGATGTCTTCCCTTGGTGTAATTTTTTATGGATAGAAAGCAGATGCACTCCTTATTTTTTATGTAAAGCAGCAACTTTTTTTCCATATATGAATAGATGTAAGACATGGCGAAGGTTCCAGGCACTAGACTGGCTACTTTACAATTCCATTTGTGAGTGTAAGAGCTATTTGTACAAAACTTTCTTAACACAACAAACATTTTTTTTCAGCAAACATGTTTCTGTTACATTGCAATACAACATTTAATAGCTGAGTTGTAACCGCTTAAAGTAACAAAAAATGATCCTTATAAATAATTAATTTTTCTCAGAAATTCTGTTAAAAATAATATTTAATATGAGACTTAGAGAATAAGGAAGGAAAACCTCAGGTCTACAATTAGAGACATTTCCTATTTGTAAAAAATTTATTGAAACCAGAACAGAATATAAATTTTATTTGCCTAGGGCTCCAGCCAACTCTAAACAAAGTTCAAGGGACAAGGACAGTATAAATCTCTATAATTTTAAGCAAGTCGGAGAATTCTGTATCTTGGGAGATCACAAAACTCTACAGAAAAATGAAATAAAAATGCTTTCTTTTCCCAACAAGTAGCCAAGGAGTAAAATACACTGGAATTTTTTTTTTTAAATTGAAATACCAAATAAAACTATGAAAACACATACATTAATTATTTATTTTAGCCATTAGTGTAATGTTTAGCCATAAAACACCCTACTTAACTGTCTTAACATCCTGTTAATTCAAAAATTGTATAAACGATCTTTCAGCTTAGGGAAGAATTATTCAATTTAAAACAAATCTAAATACAAATAAATTTTGTCATTATATTTATGTGACCACCAACAGCTTTTCCAAATAAAATGTAAGCATGATGCTGGAATGTCGTGTTACTGAACTGTTGCAATACTTCAAGATTTGATAATACCCATATAATTTTGCTAAGTGCTATCTTGTCTCTTTAGTTACTCTATAGTTTTTAAAATCTATTTTTGACAATTCATTTTCATAGTAATAAGTTTAGAAAATTGGATTAAGTTTTAAATCATAATATAGAAAGAAGATCTTAAGTATCTCCTATTTCTAGGACGCAGTGATAAGCAAACACAAGAGCTAGCATTTTACACCAATATTAAAATACACAATTAAATTCCTAAGCTGTTTTGAAAATCTTAACTCTTCATTTTCTTTACTAGTTACTAAATATGTTCTCTAACTACTTTTCCTAGGGATTACTGCAAGACACTTGACATCAGAAAAATAAACACTGTTTTATCAGATGGATAGAAATTCTAGCTGCACAGAATTTAGCACACATTGGAATTTATTGCACTAGAATTTTCAGCTAACAGCCATTATATCTAATGTAGACATCAAAATATAAAAGGATATCATTCTGTATCTTTTGGACTAATGTGCCCATAAACTTACTTGCCAAAAACTACGGTAATTTTTTCTTACAGGGTTTTTTTTTCATTTTTTTTTTCCCTGATATCTTTTCTGCCCAGCTGCTTGCATGGTAAATATAATATATGCAGATAATGAAATGGCTATTAAAATTGTTTCAAGTTTTCTCATGAAAGAACAAAGTTGAACTTGTCAAGAGAAGGGATGGAGGTCCTTATCGAACTGTTCTCCTTCCATCCAGATTATTAAGATTGTCTTCTCCCTAAAACTAAGAAACCATTGAAGCTGTGAACATTTCTCAGCGCACCTCTCAGGCTATAATTATAGAAAACCCTGTAAAACTGAGAACAGTCAATCACAGTTCTATTTATTCCTGTTATTATACATGGTCTCCGAATTAAAAAAGATCCTTTATCATTTTTTTTTAAATCAGAAAAATATATCTGGTTGTAGAGAGACCAAATCTATTCAGAATTATTAATATTCTCTTAATTGTGTTATCATAATTTTTCTAAATCTAGTTGGTTAGGTAACCTATTATAATTAGAGGTAACTTCCTGGTCTTAACTGTATTACAAGTAAGTTTTTTCAGGGGTCAGAGATGCTACTTGAAGATCCCTACAGAATCTTGAGTTCATGATCAGACATATCTCACATTCAAATGTATGGTATTTAGCAATTTGGCAGTACAAGACCACTGCCTCCCTTTTCATATGGGGAAAAGAATAAGGTAATAACTTTACTAGTCAAAGTGGTTTCCCATGTTTGAATACGGTGTGGCAGCTAAATGATACCCTATAACTTGAAGTGATTATTTTGTATCTATGCTCTGACTGGGAAAAGAAAGACCTACACGTAGAATTTGAAGAAGTATGCAATGGAGGTTTGTTGTGGTTTAGACAGTTTTCTATCACTTGACCCCACTTGAGAGGTGGAATTGGGAAAAGGGAAGGAGACTCATGGGTTGCAATGAGAACAGATTTAATAGAATAATAATAATTAACCCCAATGGTAATATAAGATACAAAGTTATACTCAGCTCCAGATAGCAGAAGCGAGCTGTGCACTTCTAGCAGTGAAGGCTGAATGCCCAACACTGTGAACATGACAGCTCCAGTGAGAACATGGTGGTCACAGAAGAGGAGTAGGCCTCAGTTGTGGGGCAAAAGATTCTGTTCTCAGAATTGGACTCTGCAGCCTCCCATAACTAGTTTTTCTGAAGAGAAAAATTATTTTATAGCTCTGTCCCAGCAAAACCAGGGCATAGTTGTGTCATTTAAAATGTAAATCCCTGATTCCTTTAATAATTAGTTTTTGTTGTGGTTTGGTATCATGAAGTTCAATGCTTTCTAATTAGTCACTGAGTTCAACACAGGGAGAATGAAAGGCAGGGAGGAAAAAGCAATTCTTGTAGTCCTGTGTTATTTTGCTCGTTTCAGTTCTTCATCTGTCATACTTACCATTCTGGAATACATCACAATTCTTTCGTTCTTTCCACAGTTTTTCTGCTCACAAGGTTGTCAGCATTCAGGCAACTCTGGCAGAGCTGAATAAATACTTTAGCATGATGAAGCAAAGAACTAACCCAAGTTGGACTGACGAACCCATAAGATTTACAAATGAAACAAGTATTTGGAAAAACTATATCACACTGAGCTTAGGTAGATTTATTGCACATGACATTCAGTGATTAATGCAAGATTTGCTTCTGGCCTTTCTGGAACAAATGCACAAGGAGAATACCTAGAGAATATGCCTCTTATGCTGTGAACAAATACAATTTTTGTTCTTGTAGTTAAGCATTATCTATTCTTTGTGGTTCTTCACAGATGATTTAAAGAAGTGAAGAAAAGATAGTTCCACTACCTTATTATGCTGGTCACTTGTAGAGGCAAAATTTATTTTTCGGAGTAGTTTATAATCCTCTGGTATTTTTGAAACCTCACATTTAATAATTATTCTAGAAAATTTTGTGGGAATTGCTGCTCCAATTTGCTCCCATTTGATTGCTGCTCAATAGTAGATAATGTAACAGAAAAATCCAGTGTCACAGCTACACTTAGGAAAACTTAAAGTAAGTAAGAAATTACAAAGAAAAAATTAAAAAGCTCAGAGAAGGTAAAGTCTGAGAAATGTATCTGATTTCTCTGTAAATGGATATAGAAGTCATAATTCATTACATTACTACAAAAGTCAGTCTTTATGGTCTCATAATTCTTGGTATTCATATTTTTCCCAACTTTGTTAGAATTTTTATTCTTACCGTGCCTTTTTAGTCAATATTCCTTATGAATGTAAGCCCTCAATATGGCAAGTCTGTTATGTTAGGTTACCAGTTTTTTGGTTTCACGTTTTTATTTGCTGCCTCTTCTTTAGCCAATTACATAATCCCTTTAAATTTTTGCTCTCAAAATACACATATATTTTTACTCTCAGCTTTCAGTTACTTAGGCATTATGCTTTTAAATTTCTTTAGGATTTTTAAATAACGTAGCATGGGTGCATAGTTCAGAGAAAAAGCTAGTTTCTGACAATTTCCTTAGAAACCGGAGGTATCTTCTCATCTCAGATCTAAGAAATGGCATGTAATAGTAAGTTTGATATATGCAATAATCTCCAGCTAAACTCACTGCAAACCCAGTCTGTTTTCTTAAACTAAAGAAAAACAAGAGAACATCTGAAAATAATATAATTGTTTGGACCTTCTTTTCTCCCCTTCCATTTTAGTGTTGTCTAATTCACAATAGGACCTGTTTGTTTGCTTTGGTTGATCGATTTATTTATCATTTACAGGCTTCCTTTAATGACCACTTTTTATTTATTTATATCTGCAAGGAAAAAAGAGCTATAACTTTTTCAGTTTTAATGAAGGCTTTGATTTCTTCAGGTTTTTGGTGGCCGAGTTTCACTATAGCCAGCAAATAATTCACATTTACCAGTTAAGACATTAACAAGCTTTAAAATAAGAGTTAAACCAACCAATTTTGTTACTATAATTAAAATGGATTTTTAGTAAACTGAGCTTAATCTCCTACCTTCTTTGCACTTTCTGGCATAATGTACCGAAAACACAGAAACTGGTTGATTTTAATAAATACTTATGACAAAATTTTTCTTAACAAATCCCCATTACAACTAGATACCTGACACAAGACTGAGATGGTATTTTGGGCTTCTGATGGCTAAACGGGACCCAGGTCATCACCTTCAATTTCGGAGTCTATAGGCACATTGAAGTAACTTATCTAGCATAACAAATACATGCCCAGTGGACAAGAGTTGTTTCAGGATTCAGTCCAATTTAATTCTTCAGTACTCAAACAATAAGCGTGGTGGAACACACTCTGCATTTCTAAACAGGTCATAGCTTTTAGAAAAGGAGAAAAGAGCAGAATTTGTAAATCATAAGGGAGTCCCCAGTGAACCACTAGATTTAAGAAAGAGGCATCCATGTAATCAAGCTTCTCCATTGGTTTCTTCCATTCTGAACAGCTGAAAATGATCCAAGAATAGATAGATATTTAAAAGACATGTAGATGTAGTGCTTAGAGACATGGTTCAGCGGTGGACTTGGCTGTGCTAGATTAACAGTTGGACTCAATGCTCTTACAGGTCTCTTCCAACCAAAATTATTCTATGATTACTTTCTGTGCTACAAGTAGCAATGGCCACTGATAAGGCCACATTAACTTACATCTCAGGGTGGAAGAATAATAAAAAGACAATGCATGCAATAGAAGAGCAGGTAACATGAGCCAGCAGTGTGCCCAGGTGGCCAAGAAGTCTAACAGCATCCTGGCCTGCATCAGGAATGGTGTGGCCAGCCAGAGTAGAGAGTTGATTGTGCCTCTGTACTCAGCATTGGTGAGGCCACACCTTGAATCCTGTGTTCAGCTCTGGGCCCCTCACTACAAGAAGGATGCTGAGCTGCTGGAGCATGTCCAGAGAAGAGCTACCAGACTGGTGAAAGGCCTGGAGGACAAGTCCTATGAGGAGAGGCTGAGGGAACTGGAGTTGTTCAGTTTGAAGAAGAGGAGGCTGAGGGGTGACCTCATTGCTCTCTACAACTACCTGAAAGGAGGTTGTAGGGAGGTGGGAGCTGGTCTCTTCTCTCCAGTGAATAATGACAGGACGAGAGGGAATGGCCTGAAGTTGCACCAGGGGAGGTTTAGACTAGATATTAGAAAGAATTTCTTTACTGAAAGAGTGGTTGTACAGTGGAACAGGCTGCCCATGGAGGTGGTGGAGTCACCATCCCTGGAGGTGTTTAAAAGAAGTATAGATGTGGTGCTCAGGGACACGATTTAAGCATTGAATGGGTAGATAAAGGTTATGGAGGGTGGATTTAGGTTATGGTTGGACTTGATGATCTTTGAGGTCTTTTCCAACCAGGTTGTGATTCTGTGATTTTGTGAAACAGAGATACAATTCTTTCAGTACATATGAGCCCTATTCAGGGCAAAAACGATTTTTATCAAAGGGATCACACTAAGGTTTAATCACTGATCATACTTGTAATTCATACTGTAATTATAGAAAACTACCTTTTGTAGTCTGAATGGAGTAAAAAAAATCAACAACAGTAAAATCCCTTTTAATTTTATGACACTTTTTCACATATGTATTCTTGCAAGTAAACCAAATATGTATTAATAATACTCAGAATATTATGTCTGGTGATAATTGTAGATAAAAATAACAAAATGAAAAATCAACCCTATGTTTTGCCTTATATTGTCAGTACTTAAATCAGTGAAATATGCTATTATTTGCACGCACTCATGTTATAAATACAGTGTGACTGCTAATATACTGACAATTTAAAATAAAGTTCCCATTAAATGATTCAAAACAATACCATTTTTAATTAGACTGAAGGATTATCTTTCCCCAAAACCAACTCAGATGGGTCTAGTCCTTTATTAATAATTTTCATGTTAAAAAGCAGTACAAGAAACAGTGCTAGCTCACACCTACAATGTGCCAACCAATCAAAATATTGCTATCTGCCTCTCTGACAACAATCAGAAAGATAGTATTATAGCAAACCATCAAAATTCAAATTATATCATCAGTATGACAATGTGTTGAAAAACATTTCTGTTGCCTACAGAAACAAATAATTGTATTAAGTCCTATGTTGCCTTGGGGACCCACAAAGGCAGAAGTTTAAGTACAAGAACTATAGAATAGAAGTTAACTAATTGGTGAAAACCAAAAAATTAATTTTAAAAAAAAATCTGATTTAACTTTTAGACACTTACACAACACCTAAAACCGAAGTTCCTCATCACCAAAATAGGTCCAAAAAAGTCAGATAGGTAACCACATTTCAGGAGCATCCCACAGTGCACTTTAGAAAGCTGATTGATAAAACACACAAAATGATGTAGATATGCATAAAATTAGTCAGGAGACACTAAACCTATAGATCTGAGTTTTCCTATAGATACAATACAGGGAACTAAGGTCAAAGCAAAACAAGTCCATGTACAGCCTCAGAAATGTACAGCATTTGCTCTTAGCTTATTTAGCTTAGTGTTAGTCCTACATTCACTCACACTTACAGAAAAGAAAAAAAAAATAATTTCTAGAAAAAAATTATACCCTTACCTTTCATGAACATTTACTGAACACCAAGGCTCAAGCTACTTATAGTGGAGTCTCTTTCAATGCTCTCACTAGAGTTGAAAGAGAGTTTTTGTCTATTTTGATAGAAAGGCAGACAGAAAGTATATGAAACTAGAACATAACTACTAATGTAAGCATTTGAGAACTGGAAATCTATACTCCTAATAGATACATGTGTGCAGTATTAAGTGTAGAGAATTGAGACTGAGACTTTCTACCAGGTGCAATTAGAATACTTTTTGTGTTTAAAATACCAGTTCTGCTGTTAACCTTCCACAGCTGTAACTTTAGTTTGTGATAAGACAGTTTCTCTGAGAAGTATTAGATCAAGTGGTCTAAGCAGTTCTTTTGTAAACCTATGGAATTTGGGAGCGAGACATTCTGTTGCTTAGGGTAAGCAAGAACAACCTGGGAAGTGCTGGAGTACTGGGACCTTTCAGGTCAGCAAAGTAAGTTGTAAGATATTCAGGATTTGACAGATGCTCAGTAGGACTCTCATATACAGTAACTTAAGAGGTGTGCATTTAAAGCAATCTAAACTCATCAGATCCTACCATGGAGAAAACCAAATGTAATCAATTGCTATTTTAGAAAGACCATCGCTAACCAAGAAAAACAGCTTTATAATTGCAAATATTCTGTGTAATAACCGGTGCCTCACCTTCACTTTGGAACAGATTTAAGAATAAGTAGTGTTTTTCTTGAGTGATGCAGTATAATTTTCAGCCCATATTTTCAAAAGACGTTCCAGAAAACACCTACAAATTAATGGAAATGTAAACTGATCTGCAATTGTTTCTTCCTTCTACCATTGTTACTTCTGACATTGCCTCTGGGTCCACTTGGATAACATGATAGAAAATACAAGGAAGTTCAAAGTTTTAAGAAATAGCAGTTAGAATAAGCGTGGTTCATGCAAGAAATATAATTCACAACCTGATCTAGCAAAGCATTTAATAACTTCAGAACCCGTGTCCATAATTCATTTATTATCTATTCTATAGAAATTCACTACTTCTTGGAAGGTTATAGTCAGCTAGAAAGCAAGAGTAATTACTATCAGAAATATCAAGAAATTTTCCCTTCACAAGATGGTATTTAGAAGTTCTCATCTTTCTGGAAAGAAGGAGCAACGGAAAAACACTTTTTTTTTTTTTTTCATATTGCCTTCTTTTTTGTTGAATATTTAATGACTTTTAAATTGAGCATATGAACTCAAATTCCATTGCACAAGTTGAATCACATTTCAAGCTCACAAATTTTTAGCTAATTCTTATACAATCATTTAATGATCAAAAGTAATTACAGTTATAAAAGATCAGATAGCTGTAATTGAGTGGATGAACTATACATAGATCCTGTCAGAATGTCCTTTAACATTCCTATTCTATGCAGCCAGATATCTCTACAACAGATGCCAAAAATATAAAAGAAACAGTCACTCAAGGCTTAAGCTGTCTGCACTTCAACAGCACAATTAAAGATTTGAGGTTCAATCAGGGGTGTAAATTACATTATTACATGTGACTGTGAATTGGTAGGAAATGCCATCTGTAAGAAGAGGATAGCATATCACAACAGCATAGAAGTTTGAAGATAAGCCTGTTCATAATTCTACACTGAACCACTTAGACTACACTGCAATCAGCAGTACTGTGTTGCACACAAAGATAAAAGCTTTAACTGGAGAAACTCAAATACCAGCCAGGACAACTCTAGTGCTGGTTTCATCTGCTAGAGAATGACAACCAGGTGCACACTTAAAGACAGCCCTTACATTTCCTGAATATAAGCCAGTGGCTAAGTAAGTTGAAAGATGCATCTGATGACGTTGGAGGTCATGTCTTGAAAGACACCAGCTGAGCATTAGGAGGAGGAAGAACAGAAAGGCATGTGAGGTTGGAAACAGACACTCAGTAGCTCTTTGGTTCACAGAGTTCTAGACACTCAATTGAGCATAAGGAAGTCTAGTTAGAAAAAGGAAGCTGGCATTATGGTGGCTGAGTGTTTTTAAGCACTTGAAAAGGCGAAGAAGAAAATTGTATAGAAGAAAAACTAACCATTTGTTTATGTATTCCCCTAGTATGAGTTCTTGCAATTGTAATTCTATGAATGACAGCATATGTATTTCTTGTCTTTTTATATATATATAGGATCTTCTACTATAGAATAAATAAGACCTTTTATTCACTATTGAAAAATTTAGATGAGGACTGCAGATGTTTGACCCATAGAAAATACTTGACTGATAAATAAAAGGCATTATAGGGAGATGGGAACTCTATTTTTCCTTGGAAAAGCATGCTTGTAGGGATCTGTAAACACAAAGGAACTGTTACAAAATAGTGACTTCATATTTAAAGCCCAAGTAAGGCATCTGTGGAAAAAGCTGAAGTATCTAGATGTCAGAAAGACTTCCACAATCTCTGTAGAAGTCTATGAAATCAAGTTTAACATAGTTTTTAAAATAACGTAATATTAAATAAACTACCTTAAACACAATAGATCATAGCTTTGTTTTTACTTCGAACATGTTTGGATGTTTTCCCAGCTTTATTTCAGCAGGTTTTTTTAAACAGCCTCTTTTTCAGGCCAAACATTTTTGCTTGCTGTAGTCCACAAGAGAAATTTTTTGTCTAGAAGTATCAGCTAAAAGAGGTTCTGTGCTATCCCTTGTATAATAGAGGTAGTGGACAAAGCCTCCACTGTAAGACCTGGAAATACGCATGTTTTTCAACCTTTTGAAATATTATTAAATTGGAACTAGTTGGAGTTGGTTGTTACTTCTCAGTCAGTAGGAAATGTAGAAGGAAGAGCTAATAGCCTGTCATAAAGTCAGCTTTTCTAGATTATATGGTTTCTTTCAAATTTCCTTTGATTACCCATTTTAAAGTGTTCCTCTTCTACATGTCTCCATTTTTTTTTCCCTCTCCCTTTGTTAACTTCAATTTTTTTGTTTGTGGCTTTGGTTTTTGTTTTGGTTTTAGATTTGTTTGGGTTTTTTACACTCTGCCTACCATCATTAAACTGGTGACCTCCTTCTTCCAGCAATCTAAAGACTTATGCATGTTATTTTCTTGCTTGTCAAGGTAAAAATAAGAACATAAGACGACAAATATATGTTGTACGTTGGAGGTAGTGCCTGTTAGCTGTATAGATCTTTTAAATATAATTAGGCAAGTATTTGTTTTGCACAAAGCCAAATCAAGTGGGTTTTTCATTTGAGCAAGATAAAAACCCCCACAATTCAACAGTGTTGAAAAGCTTCATTGTGTGTTATGAAATACATGTCAAGAGTGTAGATTTATATGCATATTACATATTAATTTACGCATTGGTAGAAGATGTTCTATAAATCAACATTTCTCACAATTTCTTCTACAGCATTTTGGCTATGCTTGTAGTACTGGATTTGAATTTATCTGAATTATAATGCAAACTCTGAATGGGAAAATAATGGGAGAACAACTCTGTTGTTTTGCTCCTCATGCATTTTTATTACATGTAGCTATTTATTTCTGTTTAGTGATGTGATCTCTAGTCAGGAACTTAAAAGAATAGTGATTCAGAAAAATAGACTATGAAAAATCTGCTATACCATTTTCTGGTTGTTGCACAGGAACTGGAGATGTGCATGTCAGAACAGAAAAGGAAGAGCAAGAAGAAAAGAGAAGTGTGCAATTTCTGTGTACATATCCTCAATAGGCTGTATTTTGATTTCCCATTTTAGATTTGAATAATTCAAATACATAGCTTTCATTAAAAAAAAAAAAAGAAAAAGCAATATTAAGTTCCAGTGTGTATTATGAATGAAAAGCTTTCAAATTTGTTTTTCTACTGCATGCAGTAAACATGAGGCTAGCTGGGAGTTACAGAATTGGAAAAGCAGGACTTGCGGTAAATCCCTTCTTCCTGTGTTATTAATTCAAAATGGCACTCCAATGTGTTGAAAACCTACATATATTTCCCTCTTGAAGCAGACTTGATTTTCACTTTGTTTCAGAATTAACCCCTGCATAACAGGATGTTTCAATGCAAACTTTGACTGCAAACTACATTTTAACGACTGCTAATCATCTGATTGAAAATGTTCTACAATTAAAATAGCCTTGGCTATAGGCCTTCAATTACTTAGCACGTTTCACGCACAGGTTCTGCCTCTCTCTCCAAGGTAATTGTTCAGTTTTATTGTTCTCTGTAGCTCACACGGTATACCACCAGAAAAGAATAAAGCAAGCCATGTGGGGATTAGCCACGAGTTTAAGTGTTAATACTTCGTAACACTCTGTATTCTGAAAAGTTCACATTTAAATTCTGAGAGTGGCATAAGCAGCGTGCAGAGTGTTTGAAGAAAGACGCTGTTAAAACAGGGGGCTGGGGAAGTTATCTAGAGGTGAAAAGTGCAGCCAGGGAAATATGTTCTGAGTAGAACTTTTGTAATGTAATGGAAAAAAACCTGTATAATATTTCAGCTCCAGTAACTAGAAGTACACTAAAGCTCTGACTAATAATCATCATGTAAAGTGTTTTCAATTATTTCTGCTATGTTCCTGATTTATTTTTTTTTTATTATGCTGTACTGCTGGCAAGTATGCTGCTGATTTTGATTGTGGTCTGCAACTTTTACTTTAAAATATAGGTTTATATTTGTGTACTGGCATGTTGTATTTTCATCCATATTTCAGTTTTCTCTTTTGGAATTGATCACAACACAGGCAGTACTGATTCATGGAGTTGTAGGAATGCCTGAAACTGGCTTCTGTTGATTTTTGGTTGTTTACCTCACATCCTTTTATCTCTCCATCACAAAATCTGCAGTTAATTTCACTAATATTTCCATCAACAAAAAAAGCCCTGACTGAGATTCCAAAATCTGTCAGTTTTCCTTGATAAAGAGTCATGAAAGCCAAAACATTTCACTGTCAAGAGTCCAAATTTTTTACTTGCTATGTTGTTCTCTGCTCCTGCTGCCAGAAGTTACTGACCTCTATGGTAACTTTGCGTTTCTCATTTCCTTGAGACGGGGCCAGAGCTAACTGTTTTTCATTTCACACCATTAAAAAAAAATTATCTAAATCACTGCCTTTTGCTACAGCAATCAGATAACTCACAGCAGAGGATAACACAAAAGCTGATACATATTACAGGAAAAATCAAAGGAAAAAAAATCATGAAGCAATGTATGGGTTATTGTCTGATCCCTGCTTCATTATTGTTCCAGACCAGGCTTTTTGGCTGACCCTCTGATGTGCTAATCCTAAGAGCTGAATTTTTCAGGACTGGAGGGAGTCAAAACTACTATTTCTCTTAGCTCTTCAAGGACTATTACTTCAATGCAGTGCTCATAACATGCAAGCAAGTATGAACCTGTTAGCAGATTTAGAAGACCCAGATTTCTCACTTCTAGTAACCCTCTAATCACAGAAGTCTAAAATAATATTTCATTTTCATTTAACTGTCAGGCCAATACTTGATAAAATACACTGTAAAATTATTTCATGTTAGAAATTAGTCTTTTTTCTGTGGTCATCATAAAGCAGATTGTCTATTCTTTTTCGTAGCACCTGCAGTGTGACCAAAGACTGCTAAAAACATCTCTCTTGCTGAAAGGTGGGATGTGATCTTCTTTAGCTGTATGTGAAAGTCATTACGCACACATGTTGCAAAGTAAAATAGAGCAGATAGCACAAATGTAATCAGTTAACATTACTCTGTTCTAGCCTGGCAGCTTGTTAAAAGCAAACTATTTTTGACTGTATTATTAAATAATTTGGCCTCACTCAAGTCAGCAGTAAAACTCCCACTTGCTAGACCAGAATAAAAATGACATCAATAGGGACAATAGCTAATCATAATTGTGTAACAGTTTATATATATATATATAAATATATATATATATATAAAATATACACACATACAGATATATTGTATATAAGGATTGTTAGATAATGTCATTGCTGAAAAATGGGTGACATGATTTTGTGGAATCTGTGGAGCAGTGCATATAGTGGAATCCACACCAATTAACCAAAAGGAATACTAATGAAAGATTAAGGTGAACCTCTGGATTTTATACTGTTAACATAGACTGCTGGCTGAGAGATGGAAAGCTATCTCTAAAGTTCTGTTTTCATTTGTGCTCTGGTTTGATATTTTCTCTCAACAGTTTCTGATTTAATTATGAATGCAAGTGTTTATCATCTAAAAATCTGACAATCATATTTATGATTATACAACACTGGTATTTTTCATATTCTGTGTTATTCCATGCTTCCTAGTCAGCTGGTGCCACCTTTCCTCTTGACAGTCTGTGATTTAACTATGCATGCAGGTGATCACCATTTAAAAATATAGCAGTCTCTGTGATTTTCATTGTATTATCATCTTACTATTTTGTAGCAGTTCATATCATGAGTTCTTTCTAGTCAATTTTAATAAGGAACACTTAAGTTAAACAGGGGAAAGTATTAATTAAATATCGCATAAGGTTTTGTGTTTCAATTACTGTGGAAGACCAAAGAAATTTTTGGTTCTTCTTTTGGACTAAAGGCTATCTTAGTTTTCTTGTTTGATATTTTTTTATTTGGTTTTGGTTTGCTGTTGGGTTTATTTTCTTTGGTTGGGGTTTTTTAATATACATATAATTCTGTGTGAAGAAGCTTTCAATATTAAAAAGCAAAGTGGAAAGGCAGATCTTTGCCAAATTTCAACTCATATTTTGATAACGTTGAACAAAGTTTTTTTCATATATGCTTGCAATATCACACAGTGATCATCTCCTATGTAATTTCTTTTAGCAGGAAAAACACTTTCAATGTTTGCCCAAGCAGCTCAAGCCCTTTTTTCCACTTTCTAACACAATTCTAATATAAAAAATAGGACGCTCTGTATTTTACATTATGCAAGGTAACCTCACTTAGATTTTACATTTTTAGCATACACCCATTGTTTGATCTACCTCCTTATTTAGCCTTTTAAAGCTAAAAGCTTTGCAGAACAGTCACTGAGCCTTGCTCATTCATTTTACCTTGGTTCATTATGCTAAATAATAGAGAGAAATATCTGCTATCACTAGTATACCTGTTCTAAAGCTGCTTTTAACAAATCATGAAAACATATAAGCCTTAGAAAAACCTAGAAAAAATCTCAGTAACAACTTGTTTGACAGAACAAGATTCTATTTTAATATGCAAAGTATCCCTCCCTTTTGGAGAGAGTATTGGCAAAAAGATGCAAAAAGTGCACAAGAGGAGCAGGTGGCAAATATGATACAGCACTGCAGTACCTCTAATACTTTAAGTTCATTATTAGAATATGCCTTTATTTTTTTTGCATGTTTTTTGTCAGACTTCCTCTTTCAGAAGAAAAAAAAAAAAAAGCATTGTTATTAATTCCTTTGCTAATTTAATCAGTATTTTTAAGAGGAACAGATCTGCAAATTAGTTTGAACTGCATGTCCCTGACAGAGCAAGGCTCCCATGTTGGGAGCTATTGCACTCTCCTGAACTGCATCACCTCACTTTTGGAACACATCCACGCTCTAATACATATTAGAGCTGAAAATGATTTATTTAAATCATCTGTCCCTCTCCTTGCCAATATAAATAGCTATCCCATACAGTAGATATAACTGGTCAAGACTAGATTTTAAGGATCTGGACCACAAATGTTTCAGTTTCTAATGAGAGACCGTTCTTCAGTTTTTCCTCGGAGTTTGTGTTAGATTTCATGTAAAAACTAAATGTTTTGTTATCTTGCTTTTATACTACTTTCCTCCAGATTTGAAAGCAATTGCACTTCTAAACTCAGTGGGGAAAATCTCCTTGATTTAAAAATGACCAAGACTTCGATTTAGTCTGCTAAGTGACTGCTTCCTCTTTCTTGTTCTATCAAATCATGCACCCAAAGAAATCAACTTTCCTGAATGCTGGAATAGAAGGTAAGTCCTCAAAAGAAAAAAAAAAAATTTCTTCAAAATCTGTCAAAAAAATCTTGCTGTGTTTGGGTTAGGTCTTTCTTGTACTATCTAGTACGTTGTAACTCAAGTATCCGAAACTGACCCATGAGCGATGACTGATCCTACACAGAAGGTAAAGTGTAATGGAATGCACATCAAATAAATTAGGTCATTTGGGACATGACAGCCACTCTACAGGCTAACTAAGGAGACAATACTAAAATAAGATCAATTCTAAGTTTTCATGTTTACACTAAATTTCGCTAATGACAGAAATAAATTTGTTTTTCTTTCAGTCAATGATGATGGCCTTACTGGTGGTAGAAGAACAAAGTTAATTCTGCTAAACTGTACTCAAAATTAGCAAATACATAAATTTGAGAAGCATATATAAAATATAATACAATTTTGCACAGTACCATAACTTCTCTTCACATTGAGTTTGTACTTATTTTTTTACAAGCTTGTCTCACGTAGCAAAGATCTTTGAATCTTTTTTCTTTCCCCAAGGTTTATTAAATTTGTTTGGTTTATTTCTTTTTTCATTCCCTTTCTTTCATAGTAGCAAAGCCACTATTACTTCATGTAGCCTGAAGAGGCATTTTTCTAAAAGTACTATTCAGTTTCATCCAGGGAATGCATTTTTTTTGTCTCTATGGCAATACTAGTGCTTCAGTTAGCTTTAATATCCCTAAACAGGCAGCTAAAGTCATTAATAAACTCTTCATAACGCCTTTTTTTGTTTCATTTTATTTTTTCCTCCTGATACAGGCTATGTAAACTAGTTCTCCTGCTGCTTTTCTGTTAAATTCCCCAAAGCCTTCAGTACATTTGGTAGTGAAAATGAGTTCTGTTTAAATATTTAGAATAAAGATGCATTTTTTTAGTAAGGTGACTTTTTCAGTCCAATATTCTGAGTTCTTACCATCATAATGTTCAATGTAAATTTTCAAATTTCAATTCAGATGAGGATTTTAGTAAATAGATTTGAATTAATTGAGCCAACTTTTGAAAATGTCTTTTTCAAACTTGCTTGTAACGTGATTATACTTAAATCTTTGGAAATGTGGAGATCGGGAGGAGGAATGTGGGAATAACCTAAAAATCTGTAGTGATTTACAAAAGAGATTCACCAGTTAATGTGATGTAGATTCTTGTCACCCCTGAAAGTTTTGGGAGTTAATCATGACTTCTGTCTGCTTCTTGGGGCATCACATGATGCAATCTTTATATCATATTAAAGTTTTGTTACTCCACAATGTCAGGGGTAAAAATTGGAATGGTAATTTTTTTTTTTTTTTTGCTGAATTAATAATGTGAATTAAATATATTAATTCAATGATGCAGTGTTAGCATGTGTCTGGCTATGAGGCAAAGTTATCAGTTTGTACATGAGCTGTCTCCAACAGTCTCCAACAGATCCAAATGACAGAAGTTTGAAAAGACTATGTTCACTTAACGATCACAATTTTTTAAGGAATTTATTTATTTAGATTGTTTATCTAATGTTTTGAAATTACTATAGAAATGAGAAGGCAAACTGTGGGCTCAAATGTTGTGAGCACAAATTGACTGAAATCAGTAGGAGATAAAAATCACCAGCACTTCTGAAATAAATGTATAAGGCTATAATATGCTTATATTTGTGTATTAGGTGCTGTTTCATACTTGATAATGTTTGTTACCATATTTTCCACAGTTTTTTTAAAATTATTTCTCATAGCATCAGGGAAAAGAGAGTTTTTCATTGTTTTGAATAGGGCTTTCTTAGTATTCTTTTCCATGTTTGTATAAATTACAATGTCATTCAGTTAGAGCTCAACAAAGAACAGATAATTTTTCATAGCAGTAGGGCACCTCAAGTCTATATCCTGTAAACACTACTTAGTAATTATTAGGCAGTCAACAACAGAGATTTAAATTATTGTTTTAAATCACTTGATGGCTGGGGATCTCTTAAATGAATTGATGGATAGTGGCATAACTTTGAAACCTTGTTTCCCACAGTCTGAGTTCTAAACCATATATTTTTCCATAATAAAGGCAGTGTTGGCCCTTTTCCACCTCAACTAAATACTATCAACAAGAATAGTTTCAGATTGTTAAAAACATGTTTTTCACAGAATGCACAAACCTAGGGGGAGGGAAGCATCAGTTAGCCTTAAAAAGTTTTCTCATTACATGTTTCTTTAAGATACCTAAAAGCAGAATGATTTGTTCCTGTGGTGTGCATGTCTTTTGAGAAGAGCCTGGAGGTGGTTTTTTTTGGTTGCGTGTCGGTTTTTTTTGTTTGTTTTTAAGTTGGTGGTGGTGGTGCTTTGTGTTTTTTTTTGTTGGTTGGTTGGTTTTGGTTTGGGGGGGGGGGTTTGGGGTATGGGCCTTGGGAGGTAGTGTTGGTTTATTTGGGTTTTTTCTTGGTTTGTGTTTCTGGGTTCTAAAAATTGAAGTCAGTGGACAAATAAGGAGAGGAATTAATAATGTAAAAATTAATACTTGCACAGATGTTATTGCTCAACTTCAGTTTTTAAATATATACATAATTATTTTATACAATATATGTTATACATGCACACATGTATATATATGACATTTATTTATTATTATTAAAAAGCTGGTTGTTACATGAATATCTAGACAGGCAGCTAGGAAGTAACCATTTGCAAAATGTTGCCACAGCTGCTAAAAGAAACCCTCTGAAAATCTAACCCTGAAAGATTTCAAGTGAGAAGATTTATGTCATAAGGATGTCAAAAGAAAGATGAAGTAACTTCTAAAATCATTATGTACCCACCCATTGGCCCACAGGTAAAAGTTTATAGTGAGTTTTACTTTTGTAATAAGGTGGACAATTCAGTTCTGTTTGAAAATTTGTGTTAACATTTAGGTGACTAGAGAAAAGAAACTCAGCACATCAGTTTTATGGACAGATATTAACCTTCACAGATCACTAAGTATATCCAGATTCTGTAATTAAAGTGTGTTTGCTAATAACAAAGACTCGAAGCTGCTTTCAGATGACTCAGCAGAAATGTATTTTTTAATGGTACTATATTGATCTTAACTGTATATCCTTCAAGAAAGTCTATGCGACAGGAAGCTTTGACCTGAATTTTCAATGACAGCAAAAAAATTATTTTCTTTTTTGTCCTGCCAGATCTAGAAAGAGCTTTCACAGGGTGTTTTAGGGTTTACAAGATAAAATAATAAAGCTAGTGGTAAAAGAGCATTTCAAATGTTGCTGCAACAACTGAAAAGCACATTGAACAACCTGGAGAGCACCTTAAATATTTAATATGATCAATGTATTAGATATGGATATATTTTTATAAACACAGATATGTTATAAAGTAAAAAAAAAAAAAGAAAATAAATTTATATCAGAGCTAGGATTTTTGCTTTTTTTAAAATTCTGATTACTATTAACATTTATATGGTGATCTACATAATAAACGTGGGCTTTTTATTATGTGAAGTACAACTGTAATGACACACCAAGGGAAAATTATCTGGATTAATTAAATTTAAAAAAATCAGAATTCTCCTGCAACCACAAGCATTAAAGTGAAGACAAGAGAAAGCAAGATCAATGTCCTGGTTTGAGCTAGGATGAAGCCAATTTTCCTTTTACTGGGTGGGAGGGGAAGGCGATCAAGAGCATTGTTGTTGCTGGTTTAATTGCCGATCCTGAGTCAATCCATGACTATCAGATATTTAAATAAAATAGAAGCAATTTACTAATAAATATTTTTTTTAATGCACAAAGTATAAATCCCTATACCAGAATATATGCAGCTTGCTGAAAGCACAATTAGTCTCAACAACACCTAAGTGATTAGGTAGAAGTATTACCTTTAAACAATCAACATTAACTTCAATTTGCCATTAATTTTCATTAGCTCATTTTTGTAAATAAGACACCTGATAAAATCACATCTCTCTCTAGGAGAAAGCTCATGTGCTTTTTAAAAGGTGGCTCAGCTTTTAGGATATGACACAGAGGTTACAAACTGTTTCTATGTAATCTGGACAATTCAGATACGGTGACATGTGGCCTGTTCAAGAGTTACCTTGGCAATTATGAACACAAAGTTTGCATTTAAGATACATGAGGAACTGAAGGCTAAGAACGCATTTTCTGCATCTTGTTAGTAGCACACTTTCAAGCTTGGCATTTGTCTCCAATTTGACTTAGTCCTGGATGTCAGATCCTGCACCTACTAATTCCGAGAAATTTTACTACGTAAATTCAGCATTAGATCTTAAATAATTTGTTATTCTGTCAATTTTTTATGTGTAATGAAGTAATTAGGATTTCAACTGTTTGCATTATTTTAAAAGTAGGAAAACAACACTGTCTGAAAATTTTAAGTATTTTAAAAGATATAATTTATCAATTCAGTTTAAACCATGACATTATATATTTTACTTAACTGAACAATTAATAATATAGAAGATTGAAATTAATTTAATTTGAAAAACTTTTCATTAAGTAATTACTAAAAGTGGACCCACAATATAGAAAAATGTAATTGTTATCCTTCAAAACTTCAAATTAGTTTCCAGTAAAACTGACCATGTCAACCACTTAAATATAGAAGTTATGTGATTTAAAAGACATTATTTACTCAAGACTGGAGTGACTTTGAAAGAGCCAGAAAAACTTCAGAATGTTCAAAGGCTGAGTTGAATTAAGCATAGAGTTTTTGGGGCTCCTTAAATCTGAGGAACTTAACTAGGGACTGTACTAGGCATTAACTCAAGAGACATGGGTTCAAATTTGTTGATTCAGTTAAAAAGTTTTTTTGCTTTTACTGAAAATTACATATTAGGATGGAAAACAGTGATCTAGTGGAAATCATGTATAATCCTCAGACATGAGAAGTATGTAAAAGGAAATTGAGACATCCCTTTCACAGAGCAGAATAAATGCCAAATAAATATCTTGACTAAATTAGAAGAGAAGGAAATGCTTTAATTCTGATGGACAGAATTATGTTGAAGTCTACAACTAATCCTATGCAGCCTCCTTGAAATGAAATGCAAATTTCTATACAGTTATTGCAATGAGGTTTTCTGTATCTGCATAACTTTAGAATACAGTGAATATGTTAGCTTCCTGGAGGATATCAGTAGTTTCAGAACATTTTCTCTAATTTGGTGACTGAATTTATCCTTCTTCCCAAAACATGAAAAGCTGAACCTAAAGTGTTAGAGCAGAAAATTCCTAATATTTTCTTGAGAATGGGCTTTCAAATATAGTGGCTATGTTTGTTGTTTATTTCTTCTCTGCAAAAACAAAAAAGCAATTTAAAACCCCTTAGCAAGCTAGAGTTAGTCTTAGAACAGTCCTTAACTATCCGAAAGAACCAAAAAAGGGATAATGGGTGATGAAAAGCCATTCTTTTGTTTAGGGTAGTGATGGCAGAACATAAAAGGACAAGAAATTGGCAGAGTCTAAACTTAACCCAAATAAACTAGTCAGTCCTTATGCATTACTTTAAACATCAGTAAACTCAAATCCATTAATTTAATTTAATACATTAGGAGAGGGAACTTAAGTGAATTAAGTTATTCTATCTAGTATTTTATTGTTGTAGCTGTAATATAAAATTTTGAAAAAAGAAAAGGAAAATATGGGGGAAAAAAGTGATGCACTACATCCTGCATCAAATGACATCAAAGCACTGAAGAAAATCTCATCCACTGCACTAACTTGACCTACATGGCTGTGAAAGGATTTATTGCAAAAAAATTTACTTTCCATCCAAAAATGCTGGTTAATCTTAGAGCAGAGAAAATTCATTTTTACTAATTGTTTTTAAATAGTTCTGTATGTATTAATTCAAGATACCAAAGGTTTCTTAAAATTTATTCCTTTATCACTATTCCTACTAACAATTTTGTCAAGCATAAAACCAAAAAAAGCAGACATTAAAATAATAAATATGTGAATATAATATATATAAAGAATACTTCTCATTTTCTACCAAATACCAAATTGATTAATCGCACTGTTTTAAAATAATTGTGGAAAAAATTAGGCAGACATAATGATTATATCATGTACAATGAATATCCTGATCCATTAATAAGGACTGATGAAAACCTAATAATTTATACCAGATATACATGATCAGAAAATGAGAACAGTAAAAGACATAAATAAGAGCTTTATAAGGACATTTTTCATTGATGTTGTATTTCTGATAACCAAGTCCTCTGCCACCAAGGGTAAACCTTCCATGTTACAGACTTTCATTCTGCTCTATGGGACCTGAGAATCCTGAAGAACAGTCTTACTAGTAAAGATTGAAGAGAAAAAGTTTTTTCAGTCACTCAGCCTTTTCCATGTCCTGTGTCACTGATACCTCTGTGCCATTAGGCAGCAGATCCATATTTTTCTTAGCATTCTTTTTGCCATTTACAGAACATACAGTACATACAGAAGCCTTTCTTTTTGCTTTTTACATTCCTTACCAGATTCAGCTCCAGATTTTGGCTTTCCTACCCTTATCTTTGAATGCTCAGACAGTGTCTCTATATATCTTCCAAATTACCTGTCCCTGCTACCACCATCAATAAAACCTGTATCTCTCCAATTTAGAAACAAGGATGTTGTGTGGGACCATGTCAAAGGTCTTAAGGAAGATGTTGTCTATGCTTCTCTCATTATTGCTGATGCTGCATATCCTGCTGACTTCCTCCTGTAACTCCTCCACTTGGTGACACAGCTCTTCAGCAACAGCAGAAAAACTGCAGACCATCTCTCCCAGCCTCTGGAAGAGGATCCAGGCACTCCCTGCAGCCTGTGACCTGCAGAGCTCTATCTACCAGCTGAAGCTATGGGTTGAAGCCTCTGCCCTGGCAGGAACAGCTCTCCAACAACAGCTGGGAAATGTGCCCTTTGGTTCATCACCACCATTCCTTTGCAGATTTTGATATTGTTGCTAGTGAATTAGCTAAAAATTCCCATGGCATTATAAAAGATTTTGGTTGACCTATATCAGCAGTTTCTGATGAAAAATGTAGGACATTTTTTCTCATATTTTAACACTTTTTTTGAGAGAGATTCCCAAGTGAACTTTAATAAAAATATTTACAGAAGTTTTACATTTCATGAAGATAAAGCTGAAGATAACTCCTCTGTCAGACCTAAGTTTATTTAAGCTTTTCACAAAATATTTCCTGGAAGTTTCTATGTTTTTTGATTGTATTTCAATGCCCTTAAGACAAACTTTAAACTGTACGCTGGTTGTGCTGATCACGTTTAAGTTTTTATTATTTTATTCTAACATTAAATTAAATTCACTTAATCTTGTTCTATAGCTTTTAAACATGGCCTACTCATTCACTGAAATTCTTCACTGAAGGTCATAGAAGTGGCACTCAAGGTAACCTTGTTAAGTAGAGTAAGAAAAGTAAGTTGGAACAGTGAATAAGACAGAAGGTGGAGAAAAGTACACCATTTAGAATTATATAACTCCCAGTCACAAGCTTAGCAAAACTCAAATTTTTACGTAGTAAAAACAGTTATGGAAAAATTGAATGTTATTCAGATTTTTTGAGCGATTGAAAAATGGTGCTATAGGTTAATAAATGAATGTAATCAAAGAAGTGAATTGCATTATCTGTGCTGTAGAATCTGTACAGTCTTTTATCTAATATCTGATTATAAACATATGCTATTGAAGCTATACTATTTCTGACTGTGATGGCAGACCACTAAATGCTCAGAAAAATCAGGGATACCATAAGGACATAGAATAAAAGAATAATGCAGGCTTTAAATCCCTCTTCAAAAACCAGATGTGTTCAAAAAAAGGCAAATCAAAGAGATAATCAAGTTATTAAATATAACACAAAAATGAGCTTGTGAAAAATGCATATCAAAAGAATAAGATTTTGAAGAGGACTTTCGTAAAGGTAAGTATACTTTCAGATGGAACCCTGTATAAAGTTTTTGCTGTTATCCCAAAAGCATACACAGATGAATAAGTGTACATAGAAGGATAATTGAGTGTCTGAAGAATGGAGTATCTCCTGTAGGAGAACGGAAAAAATGAACCCTGTGGTTCTGCAGTCTGAAAAAGAGAAAACTGAAATACTACTCAATAAAACCTGGAGAAGCAGGCATTTATCTTACCAGCAAGACCCAGTGAAACTATCAAGGATGTTAAACAGGAATAAACATTTCTTAATGGATGATTTATAGAATTTGTTGCTATGGCATGTTGTGAACTCTGTCTAGAGAAATGATTCATTAAAGAGTATGAAGTGTGACTGTTAAGTGCAGTCTCCTTCAGAAAGGTATTTGCTCTTGTACTCTTCACATTTTCTGCTATAGATGTAAAAGATAATACCAAAGAGGATCTCAATTAGTTTAACCTTTTCTTGAGATTGTTCTGGTTTATAAAAAACTATTAGCATTTCAGCATTCAGAAATGCACCAGAATGCATGTTAGTGAGTTAAAAGTCATGAAAATTTACAAATTTCAGTTAGCTACCTTTTTTTTTAAGAAGAAAATGTTCCATAAATGCAAAACATGTAAAAATAATGCTATGATATATATACAGACAAAATAACAAATAACCTAAATAATAAACTCTAAGCACCTAGAAATACAGAAATAGCACACGTATTTTGAAGGAAATAACCTCAATTGTAGACATGTACTTTTTCAGTAACAGCCTATTTAATTCTCTGTCCCTTCTTCCACTGAGGAATTTAATCTCTTACTTAAGTGCAATATTTTTACCAAAAAAAAAAAAGAAAAATCATCATGACCAATAAAAAACTTGCCATTTGCTTTTTTAAAGTCCCCTTATTGCCTTCATTATCTATAGATTTTTTCATTGACCAACTTTTAATTTTCTTCATAGTTACCAGGAGGAAGACAAATATTGTAAGATTAGTTTCTGTATTATGTCATTCAATCTTGTATTCATCAAACCTTTCTATTAAAGTGTAAATCTGAGAACTGACATTCAAAAAAGCAATTAATTATGTTTTCCTGACAGAGAACAGCCCATTAACTTTTCTATTTAACATTGATTTGAAAACCTCTGTGTTATGTTAACCCTTAGATTTTATTTGTCCTGTATTATAAATTATGTTCATATAATTCTATTTAATCTTTCTACAGTCTGAAGGGCAAGAACTCTATTACAAAACATGTCCAAAAATGTGTTATAAAAGCACAAGATAATTACTGAAATTATTCAAGAACCATTACCCTGGAAGATTTAAAATTAAAGTGGCCTTAGTAACAGGCCAAATGTTCCCTCATATTAATAAGTCACAAGTATGTATTTCTGAATAACCTCTCATACTAGTAGGCTGTTTTTTCCCTCTTGAAACATTCTCTCTTAAATCAAAATGAATGAAATTAAACGAATATCTCTGAAAAGAATGAGGCTATTATCAGTCATTGAGCTCATCTCAGTTCATTGGGGACAACAAATAATGCTATCTAATTAATTAGGATGACAGCAAACTGTGTGACACATTTCTTATGGCTGGCTGGTTTAACATTCTAAACCCTCTTGTTGATTAGAACTTGCATGTTTTAAATAGAAAAGGATGTTAGACATCCCATCTGCTGTGTAACAGAGCTTCAGAAAAAAACAAACAAAAAAACAACCAAACCAAAGACCCACAACACTGAAGTCTTGATAAGTTCACATCACCAGAACAAGACAAATGCAGCATCTTATCTGATATGAAATGACACAATTGCAATTGTTTCTAAAATTCTATTCTTTTAAACAAGCTACACAGCAAAAAAAGAATTAAAAAAAATTCTACTGTCATTATGATTCCTTGATCAAAGTCTGATGTCATGTTAGTCAGTAAAAGGCCTCGCTTTCAAATACCTCTTCTCTTCGAGTGAGGACAAGTAAAATTTTGTAATGGAATGAGCATCACGAAATGGCACATCTTGTTTACAAAATACTGGTTGGCAAATAATGATATAATACTGACTGACTACTATGCAGAGCTGTGATTCCAATTATGTGCATATTCTGAAATGAATTTGTTAGAAAGCAATTTACTTAAAAATGTATGATCCTATTTCATGCCTGAATACACTTAAGTGAAAGTAGTGTACTTCTAGTATACTTCAAATAGATTTAGCAAAAATATGAAGAGGCAATATATCGTTCATGAAGTCCAAGTGCACTATAATCAAGTTATTTTTTTCTTTTTAATAATTTTTTATAAGTAACACTTTGTTAGTGTCCATACCCATATTATATATGGCTACAGAAAAACTGTATGCAATTACAAATTTTTATTTCTAAAATAATAAAATGCAGAAATTCAGTATTTGCACACATAAGTGTTTATGAAGAGATATGTTGTTAGAGACTTATATACAGGTTACTTTTTTTTAAGCATATTTGTGTAAATTTAAAAAAAATTGCTTTCATCTATTTATTTTTCATTGTTTAAAGTGATAGCCTTGCCTCTGGTTTTGGACCTCTACCTTGACATCCCCTTGAGTGCTCTTTTCTGAGGTCCCAGGTGATTATTGATGCACTCATGCATACTTTATTGAATAATTAAAGCATGTTTAAAGTTATGGTAGGTTAAGAAAAAGGATAGGTCAGATATTTGTGGAGCACAAATAGTATCCAGAATGAATGACTGTAACTGGTACTAACCATGTAAAGCACAAAGAAATTGCACAGTTTGACTAGCGTCTCATGGGGCATAATAGAAATCTTTCCTTCACTTAGAAACACAAAATCATAAAAATGTCAAGTTGAAAGGGACCCTTAAGGATCATTGAGTCCAACTTCCTGCTCCTCACAGGCCTACATAAAATTAAATCAAATTACTAAGAACATCATTCAGATGCTTCTTGAAGTCTGACAGCTTTGGTGCCGTGACCGCTGCCCTGGGGAGCCCATTCCAGTGACCAACCACCCTCTCAGTGAAGAACCTTTTCCTAATGCCTGATCTGAACTTCCCCTGCTGCAGCGTCATTCCATTTCCTTGTGTCCTGTTGCTGGTCACCCGAGAGAGGAGATCAGCACTTCCCCCTCCACTGTCCCCCTTGAGGAAGCTGTAGACTGCCACAGGTCACCCCCCAGCCTTCTCTTCTGCAGGCTAAACAAGCCAAACAAGCCAAATTACCTCAGCTGCTCCTTGTAAGTCATGCCGTTGAGACCATTCACCATCTTGGTCATCATCCCCTGGACACACTCTTAATAGTTTAGTATAGTCTCTTTCTTGTATTGAGATGCCCAAAACTGGACACAGTACTCAAGGTGGGTAAGCACACTAGTGCCAGGTAGAGTAGGACAATCGCCTCTCTCGACCAGCTAGCTATGCTGTGTTTGATGCACCCTGGGACAAGACAGCCCTTTCTGCTTTTGTTTTTCCTATTGAAATTGTTGGGGTTTTTTAAAAAACTATGATCAGTTTGTAGATTTCTTTTCAAACCTTGTTTATGTAGCATCCCAAAAAACAGGAAATTCTCAAACATAATTATTCTCTGTGACACATTCTCCTATCTACAGTCTAAGTGAGGTCTCGACATATTAAGAATTAGTTTTATATTCCAAATTCTCATGCAGAATGTCTGTTACAGATCTTAAGATAAATGATCTTTAACCTTTGAATGGGGACTCGATGATCTCCAGAGGTCCCTTCTAACCCCTAACATTCTCTGATTCTGTGAAGGTATTTGACAGCAGGTGTTTATGGCAGGTTGGTTTTTATTGCTCTTTAATTCTTTTTTCATATTACAATGTAAAGAAGAGCTCTGATTTATTCTTGTTTGGAAGTTTGTTTTGTTGTTGATGCTGCTGCAGTAAGAATGACCATTACCATGCAAATACAGATGGGCACTAACATTAAAGTTAATATTAGACTGCTAAAGAGATGCATTTTGTAACAGAAAAATGACAAGACAGTGTACATAGTAATTATAATAAAAAATAAAAATCCACACCATTTTTTAATAATCACACCAGAAAATAGAATATTTCATTCTAAACACATATTGAAGTCTGTTGTATATGGAATAGCCAGGGAATATTTAAGATACAAATATCTTAGCAAGATGATAGAACAGACTGGGACTCCAGCTGATGATGTAAAACTCAAAATAAAACATAAGACTAGACAGATTATTTTTCATTATCAGGGAACTAAAAACCAAAAACCCATCCAAACATCCCAAAACCCACAATAAATCCCCCTCCAACCCGAAACAAAACGAAACTCAATTGCTAAAAAATCTTAAATAAATATCACTAAAACATTAATCTTAAAATTTTGTCCTGTTTTTTTCATCTTTGTAAGAATTAGAGATCCAGAAAATAAAGATCGAAAGTCTCTGTGGATTTAAAGCAGTCTATTCTCTTGTGCCACGGCAAGGTCAAATTTTCTTAGACATCAAATGGAAAAGAAAAAAATAAAAATAGGAGTCTTTCTTACGAAACAATCAAGATATCTAAAAAAATTATCTACATATATGAGAGGCACTATATACATATAGTACACTTGATAGAAAAAGTAGTATTGGAAAGATCCAAGAGAAAACAGAAAGTATAAGGGATATAAGGAGCTTCCTTCTCTTTAAAATAAAAAGTGTCTGACTTTCTCAGGATGAGTTTTCTGTTTGGTTCTCCATTCACCTGAACTTTGCTTTTTTCAGTCATCCATATATAGCTGTTTCAAAGGAACCTAGCAGAAATCTAACATTAGCATAGGTAATGCCATGGGGCAAGAATACCATGCATGATGCCAAAAGTATAATTCTATATGGTATCAATGATTTTATTATGGTTTATTTCTGTTTTTTTTTCATGTCCGACAATGGGCCAGTGTTTACTCAGGGGTAGTTGTTATCCATCATTTCACATTTGATGGAGAATTGAAAGAAACTAAATACCAAGGACTTTTCAGGAAAAAACAGAAAAACCTGATTAAATGGAATTAGGGAACATGAAGCAACTGGCATAGGTCAGTGAGAACAAACAGGTCTAGCTTATAAAAGCATTTTCCCTTTAATTAACACCTAAAGAGATGAAAACTGATGGAGAAAGAAGAAAGTAACTGGATTTGCCATTTATTTTAGGAAACACGTTTAAAATATCAATCTTTTCATAAGAGAAACAAACCAGCAACATGGTTTTAATACGTCGTTAACCAAATAACTACAGGAAGATCATGTTTTAATTAGATCACAGAAAGATGCAGGTTGAGACTGACCTCCAGGGAACATCTAATCCAGACCCCAGGTCTGAGTTACTCCAGTTAGATCACATCCTTCAGGGATTTGCACAGTAGAGTTCTGAACACTTTGATCAAACATGCTTTGAATATTTTTGCATAAAATCCAAATGATTACAATTTGTATTGTGATTCATGTCTAACAGGTGCTTCACTTTATATTATTTTCATTTGCATTTTCAGGTCTTTTCATGTCTTCTCATTTCTTTCTCTGTTGACATTGCCTGTTTTGATTCATACTGGTTTTCTTCTCCATTTTTTCCCAGATTTTCAGCCAAATCTGTCCCCACTTTTATGCAGTTGATTTCACTCATCCCTTCTTCTAATTTTTAAGAAAAAAAATCACCTTCTTCCCTCAGATTACCTAAAGTTTCTCTCTCATTCATGATCAGCTGAAATAATTAGTCAGATCATTCAAACCCTCTGTTTGTATTGCAAAGGAAGGCAATGTAGAACACTGCTGCTATCATCCACTGATCCCATAGCATGTGTTATCATTACAAAATAAGGTGAAGGGTAATAATGACCTTTTCCATGCTTCAGGGACAGCTGCTCAGCTGCTTATCCATTTGTGCCTGAGTGTACTCAGGTTTGAAGTTTCAGCTGGCAATGTAGCAAGACATCAAGTCTGTGTAACACATCTAAAAGTATTCTGGTTTATGAGACTGAAAAATTCATTTCTGTAATCCATTCTGATGATGATTTGAAAAGATAGCATGATGATTATTGATGCCCCATGGATAATGTTTTGACTTCAGTATTTCTGTGCTGAGCAAGAACTAACACTATAGAAATATAAAGTATGCACAGTTTCTCTTTGCTTATACAAAGACAATCTTGTGCAAACATACACAAAACCCTTTTATGAACAACTGGTTCCAATTGACTGCATTTAGCAACAGCAAAAAAAAGCTCTCCCTCTTAGTCTTAACTAGATAAATGGAATCTTCCCTCTGAATTGGGAATACTGTCTCTCGTAATGGCACTAAAAATACAGACAAAAACTGCTTAACCAGACTCCCTCTGAAATGCTACTGTGTATGAGAGGTGACAGAAACAGGGTCAGAGTTATAAAGGATGTCTGAGCAGTTCATAATATACAGATCCTGTTTTAAGTTGTGGGATAGAGCAGAGGATGGCTTGGTCTCATCTTGAAAGCTTCTATGTGCAAGGATTTCTGTGAGACCTTGAGTTCCTTGGAGTTTAAAGCTACATGACAGATAGTTTACCACATTGGAAACTTGCTTATTAGACTACTACCTTATTAACTCTGAAAAACATGAGAGGACGTTTACAACAAAAGGAAATTTCTGCAATTTTCCTTGGAGCTGATGAAAGTTAAGAGCCTGAGGCACTTGAAGTTGGGAGAAGTTTTGAGCCAACAAACAGAAAGACAGAGTAAATATAATCTTTACAGAAACTGTATATAGGTAAAGATGTCACATGAAGAGTGCATGTGTACTTTTATATAATTACATAAGTTTATGCCAGAAGTTGTAACCCAAAGATGGCAGTTGTAATTGATTGTAAGAGTACATTTCAGAGAGTCTGAGAAGACTTCTTTACAAATAGCAGTGAATGCATACGGAAGAGAAAGGACTCTTTTCCTATTTCACCTAGAAATCCCATTTACTCACCAACTCTAACAGTTTCTACTGTTTTCTTAACAAAAAATGATGTAAGAAACAAACAAAAAATCTTTTTATGTTGACTTACTCAGCATGACACAGCACAAAGGTACTGCATGAGAAAAATCGGTTAGCTAATGTCTTCCTATAGAGATTTGTAATCATAGAACTGTTGAACAACACAAAGACAAAATAAAAGTAGAATTATGAAGCTGCAGCAAAGACAGAATGGAAATGAAAGCCAGGCTGTAAAACTGAGGACTGTGTCTTACTAACAATAAATGCAATTTTGAATGATACCTCTCCAAGATAAGTTCTTAGCCAGAGCACAGCGAACTTACAAGCTCCTTAATCAGTTATTAGAGGAGCTGAAATTCTTAATAGCTGCAGAGGATGTTATTTAGGATAGCTCCAGTGAAGGAATCAGTCTATGTAGTCTGGAAACCTTTAATATACTCACTTGCATTTTATGTCTGATTGTTACTAAGTTATGCCTGTATAAATAGTATAGAGAACCTAGGGCTCATGCCTTTCGTACCAAAATAGTTGAAGCAGTATCCTATAGGAAGGCTCTGTAGAAACAAAGCCTAACATCCAAGGGGAATAAAATCCCATTTTCTACTTGCCAGCTCAGTACATAGATTTTTGTGGATTACCTTTCAAATACAGCCAATTTCCTTAATTTTCTGTGAATTGTCCTCCTGAACCACCAAATTTGTCCACTGATTTCATGGGAAGTTTAACCACTGTAGCCCACTGAATAAGTTCTTTGCCGGTGTTACAAGCTTCTGATTTTTCTACCAGGACTTCTCCAGATTGTTCTGGACTTAAGTGTTTCTGGCTTCTTTCAGTTTTAGTAAAAATCTTCTAGCAGATGATTGTGGCTTCTTTTTTTTTTTTTTTTTCCTTAACCTAGACCTCTGAACATAAAATGTGGTAAAGCCAGAACAGTCCTATGTAATCACAGAGGTACACACCTGTTCAGCAGTGCTAGGAGAGGATATTGTGTAAATGATGTCTAAGTCAAACAATAGAAATTTAGCTGGGAACTGAAGACTAGTCAACTGACTATATAAAGTGGATCAAAACTCAAGAAGTGAAGGTTCCCACCACCATTATCAATCTCTTGATGAAGAACTCTGCCTCTGAATCTTCTGCACCTTCCTGTAGGAGGAGGAAGCTTGGAGCCACTGGAACTAGGCCCCACATGGGACACACAACATCTAATAAAACATGTAGATACTATGAAGTGTCCATATAATGATTTTAGCTAGAATATGGTTCATACTTTTTATATGTTTATTAGACAATTCAGATTCTGAGTGCTAGCGTTATTGTAATTGGACTTCTAATAACTGCTTGTATTTTGATTGTGTTATTAAGACTTCAATTAGACAAAAAATATTTTTTTACCTCTATGTGTAAGGTGTGTTCCCTACAAACCTTCTGTTGTGCATAACAAAACATTACATGCAATGTTGCATTTCCACGAAGTACACTCCTGGGGCCAAGTCTTGTCCAGGTTTGAGCCAGGGTGAAGCGAACTTTCTCTTTGTTGATTTTTTTTTTCTCTCAGTGAACTTTTTTTTAGCAGCACCAGTGGACTGATAACAACCAAGGTAACTTCTGACTGTCTGCAGCCTCCCCCCTATGGGGGAGCAGATTAGACCAAAGGCAGAATCAGCAAATCGGAATATTCCCTTCTCATAATATTTTCTCTATTTGGCTTTCAGTATAGGTTAAGACATCATGGAAGTCAAGCCTTTCTTTTTCCTTTTTCTCTCACTTTTCTGCTTACTGTCGCTTCTATCACCCTCTCTTTGGCTCTCTTTATTTTTTGTTTAATTTCTTTCTTCCCAGCTGACACCCGAGGGCCCCGTCCGTGCGCCCGGACACTCCCCCCTTCAGCTGGAGCCACCAGGGAGAAGAGTTGCTGTGAGAGTCGCTGGGGGAGGAGGGAGGGGATCGGGTGTTGCACATCCCTCTACAAATATATATATATATAAATATATTTTATATATATATAATTATTATATAATATATATAAAATTTTATATTCTATATATATAATATATAATATATATTATATATAAATATATATATAATTTTATATATATATATTCCCTTATCAGTAATAATTAAAATCAATCTGTTTCACTTTTCAACCCAGAAAGCCTCTCTTTCTCATTTTTCTCCCTCTTTCCCTACCTTGGGGGAGGGGGGTGGGACTGACACCATTATTGTTATTGGTTTGACTGCCAACCCAGAGCCAAACTGTGACAAGTCTCTATTTTAATCTCTATTTTTAAGATCTGGGAGGCCTAAATTAATATTAAGTGCCATACTGTACGTCTTGCTAAATGTTTATTTTTCTTTCCTATTAACTGCCCTAGTTAGGGCATAAATCATTTAAATGGAGCCACTTTTTCTGAGGAATGATAGCAATAGAAGTTTGTGAACCTACTTTCAAGCTGTTCCTGGTATAAGTATTTTCTGGGCAGTTATTTTGATTGCTTATGTGACTGCAAATTCAGCTTTACCAATGTTATGAAAGCACAGCCAAGAATCTCAAAACTTTTTACCAAGTATCATGGAAATACAATGAAATATAAGAGAGCAAATTCGATGGCTTTTTAAAATGCTTATAAAAGCGATTTTATAAAGGGAAAGGTAATCTTCAACTGGTCACTTCATTCAGTTTTGTCTCAGGAAAATTATTTATATCCTTTCAGTTTCTCTCTTGCCTTTGTCTGTGTTTAAACTACATAGTAATACAGCTGTCAAAGGACAAGCTTTCTTCATAAAAATAATTAATGTTAGTAACTTAGCTTTTTATGTAGTGCAGCTGCACAGTGTGGACTGCCATACTGCGACTGTCTTTTCCCTATCTCATTGCTCAGCATAAAAGTCAAAAGCACACAGATGAGCCATTAAATGAAATAAATGTGTAATTGTCAATGAAATTCCTTTCAAATTATAGCTGAGTAACTGTCATCAGAATCCTGTTATGAAGACTTGAAAGGAATTGACAAAAATCCCCAAATCGAGGAGAGAATACTGACTGGTGGGTAGATGAAAAGTGTGCAAGAACTGGTTGGTTAATTAATTAGCATTTGCAACTGTTTTAAGATCCTTGTATAAAACCGTTTTTCTGTGAAAGTGAGAAGTATTTCTGTCTTCTGGGTGTTTTTTTTATTTGCACTGAAAGCCAATATAAAGCCACTGAAGTGCTGCTACATGTTGCTTTGACAACATTGAGGGCACTGACTTGCATGCAAGTTGTTACAGCTTCAAAAGCTGAAGCTGGGTCTCATGTACATACTCTTAACTCACAGAAAATTTAAGGTGACATAAATTTAAACTTTTTAACTGTATCTTACATCAAATCACATTAGCTTGTATTCACTGTGTATTAAGAATGTTTACAGGAATATCAGTTATTTGACTCCAGATAAAGACAACTCAATTAGGTGTCCATATATGGTATCCAGGCTTCTACCATGATCAGCTAGTCAATACAATTAATGTGGTCTAGGGAGTTATTTCACTAAGGAGGCATTAATATCCGATCAACTGAACTGCACTAGTGATTGTGTTATCAAAAGGCACAGGGCAATCCCTCAAACACAAACATCTAGTGTGATCTGAGGTGTTGTACAGTATTCCATTATCACCTGATGGTCTGAAACAACAAGAGTCTCCTACAGGTTTTGTGTCAGACAAGTCACTCTCAGATGGATGCCTGAAATACCTTAAGGCATCTCAAATTGCACACCTATGAACTGAATCAACTGTATGGACACTCCTGAAGAAGATTGATCATGACGCATTTGGGTGAGCTAATTAGTAAATTCATCATGTGCCAGCACCCTGTGTGATTTTGATCTATTATGAGCCAAATTCTCTAAAATGTTTTAAAAATACATTTTCGAACACCTGCAAATATCTTCATTATGTGCATCACGTTTTCTTCCTCCTTCAAATTAAAATGAAATTAGATTTTGATTGTGTAGATATTATTATCAGAAAAGAGGGGAGATGGTGAGATTATAGAATAACACACAGGCCAAGTATGTAAACAGATCGTAACAGCTATGTCTAACAACCAATTTCAGAATATCTCTCTAGCAAAAAAACCCCACAGAATAGACTTTATCCATCCTATTTAATTGTCTTACCCTATAAAACAGGATTTTAACAACTGACCTACCTTGAGAATAGTGTCTGGTCTGAACCATGTTGGGAATTCAATGTTATTAAATGGTTTTCCTTATCTGAGCTATTTAAATTCTCTTGTGTGCAGATTTTAGCTTAGGCATCAATTTCTCTTCTCTTCTGTGGGGTCTTGCCATGTATAGGTAGGATTTCAGTGGGGAATTCAACTGCGTTGAAATCTTTGCAGTTGCTCAAATTTATATTAGCACAGAATTTTTTTCTTTGCAATTAACATCATCATGCTCTCTATTTATTGGGCCTCATGGAAACCTTGCAAAAGTCGTTGAAAAGCAGTACTGCTTTAAATCATGTATCAAACATAGAAGACTCTGCAGTTTGCTTTTCCACGTAAATATGTGGTTTTACCCCTGACAGCATGAGAAGATGTGGCTCATGTATGAAGACCATAATATGGGGAAGCTTGCAAACACCAGGTAAATGGTTTTCTGCTATCACCTGAGGAGGGGAGGGGTGAGCAAAGAAATAAACTCAATTTCTCTCCAGTCTGGGCATATCCATTTTTGTCATTAAAAACATATGGAATTTTTTTTAAAAGTAATTCCTCCAAAGATAGTTAGAAACAGTATTTGGTCTATTTCAAATGTAGTAGCTAACCTAGACATTTTAAAAACACATGCACTGAAAGTGAAGGATGATTCCTGTGTCAGCTGTTGTACCGTGTTCACAGAGGACTGTCATATTGCAGTTACACAGTTGTTTCTGTTTCTATCAGGCAATCTATTACATAAAGAAACAGAAAACAAACTTTAATTCTTCCTGCTATAGCACCACTGAGAGCACAACTTCTTTGAAATGCTCCCAGCTTTCTGTCAATTTTCTTTCCAATTGTAACACAACTGTTTGGCAGCTCCTGAAAAATACTGTAATAAACATAAATACTGAATATGTCTTCAAGGGTTTTCTTCAGATTTGTAATTACTAATACATTTAGCTAGATCATTAGTTCCATAGTGGTACCACTTGTTACATCTAAATGGGTAGTTTATGTCTCTTTCCTTACTCAGTTTTCAGAATGATCCAGAGAAGTATCTAGATTGATTCCAAGAGTATATTTTATAGTTTTAAAATGCAATAGACTTCAAAGAATAGTCTTATAGACAGAAACAGCAGGAATACAACAGTAGCTCAGAGGAGGGTGGTAGACTAGAGTTGTAATTTACACAGACATGTGCATGAAAAGCCTCAGTATATAGGCCTAGCAACATTTTCCATAATGGGGAAAAAAAAAAAAAAAAAAAGCTCTTTACCTGTCAAAGGGCTTTTTTGTCTCACTGATTGAATCTGAGCTATCTTTTTCAGTGAAAGCCAGAGGAAAATCAAGTAGGAGCAAACTAAAAAGGAAGAGCTAATGACCAATAAATTATTGGCCCATTTTTCACATATTTTTCACACAGAAGCACACCTATGGGTGCAAATCAGTTTAGCAGTATTTTAAGTAGGTCTATTTGTTTTACTCAAGATAATGTTTATGAGCAAGGGAAAACAAAATTTATATTTAAAAACTATGTATCAAGTCAATAATTTATTATTAATATAAATGAATGTTAACAGTATGATCCAATACTCATTATCAGTTCAGAATTAATAAATAGTAAAAATATTTCCTTAAAAAATCTCAATAATATTAATGATATAGATAATTTTTTTACAAAAATAAATCTTTGTTCCTACCCTTTTTTCCTTTATAATTCTCATCCTTGCATGACCCTTCTGGTTCCTAAGGTCAGTACCTCCAGTCAATGTTATGACAAATTTTTAGCATCTCTAGTCTCTCCAATAATTCATCTAGCTCCTTCTCACTCATGTTTCCTGTTGTCTTTCCTTCTAGCCTCAGCTCCTAGTCCCAGTCCCTTGAGATGATTGCATTAAGTTTCTCTCCTAAGAGCTTCTGATGCTTTTAACAATAATATCAACTTTACCCAACTGCTTTCTGTATACACGAACACAAACCTCTTGTCCTTTTTGTTCTTTCAATACACCTTTGTCTTTTTGCTTCTATTAAATTTGAATTGGAAAGTTTTATTCTTGATTCTTGAGTGCCAGCAAGGCATAAGAGGAAGCCTGTGTGATCTTTCAACAGCATTTAATTTTTTTCAATTTTTAAATCTAGAAAAATATTTCATGAAGTCAAAGTTCATTGTTAAATTTCAAGTACCTTTCACATGCTTGTAGATATGAATTGACATAGTCAAAAAACAGTGACTCAAAAAATTATAGTTTCACTAGTCTCATTGTTCTAAATTATTTATAAACAGTCTCAAATAATGTATAAAAAATACTAAGAATACCCAGTACTGAGAAACTGACCTTGTATCTTTTATTTGTGCTGAAGTTCCAAAAAAGTAAAAACTGTTTAAAAAGTTGATAAATTCATAGTAGCTAGCATACCTAATCCCTCCTGTCTGTGAAATTCTGAATTAAAAGGAGAGTACAGACCCTGACAGTCCTGCAGAAACATAGTGATAAGTGATGAGGAAAAGGCTGAGGTACTTGATGCTTTCTTTGCTTGAGTCTTTAGTAGTAAGACCAGTTGTTTGCTGGGTACCCAGTTCCCTGAGCTGGAAACAGGGACAGGGAGAAGTTTGAAGCCCTCATAATCCAAGAGGAGGTGGTTAGTGACCTGCTGCATGACTTAGGTGTTCATAAGTCTATGGGGCCAGATGAGATATATCCAAGGGTATTGAAGGAGCTGGCAGAAGTGCTCACCAAGCCACTTTTCACGATCTAACAGCAATCTTGGCTACCTGGGGAGATCCCTGTTGACTGGAAGCTAGCAAATGTGATGTCAATGTACAAGGGCCAGAAGAGGATCCAGGGAACTACAGGCCTGTCAGTCTGACCTCAGTGCCAGGGAAGGTTATGGAGCAGATGATCTTGAGTGCCATTACACAGCATGTGCACGACAACCAGGTGATCAGGCCCAGTCAGCATGGGTTCATGAAAGGGAGGTCCTGCTTAACAAACATAATCTCCTTCTATGACAAGGTGGCTCATTTAGTGAATGAGGGAAAAGCTGTGGCTGTTGTTTACCTGGAGTTTAGTAATGCCTTTGACATAATTTCCCACAGTATGCTCCTGGAAAAATTGGCTACTTATAACCTAGGCCGGCATACAATTTGCTGGGTAAAAAACTGTCTGTCTGTCTGGGCCCAAAAGCTGTGGTGAAACGAGTTAAATCCAGCTGGTGGCTGGTCACAAGTGGTGTTCCACAGGGCTCAGTGTTGGGGCACTTCTGTTTAATGTCTTTATCAATCATATGGATAAGGGGATCGAGTGTATCCTCAGTAAGTTTGCAGATAATACTAAGTTGAGAGGCAATGTTGATTTGCCTGAGGGTAGAAAGGCTCTACAGAGGGATCTGGGCTGGCCAAGGCCAACTGTATGAGGTTTAACAAGGCCAAGTGCTGGGTCCTGCACTTGGGCCACAACAACCCCATGCCGTGCTGTAGGCTTGGGGAAGAGTGGCTGGAAAGCTGCCCAGCAGAAAAAGACCTGGGGGTAATTGATTGACAGCCAGGTGAATAGGAGCCAGCAGTGTGCTCAGGTGGCCAAGAAGGCCAAGACCATCCTGGCTTGTATCAGAAATAGTGTGGCCAGCAGGAATAGGGAAGTGATTGTGCCCCTGTACTCAGCACTGGTGAGGCTGTACCTCAAATACTGTGTTCTGTTTTGGGCCCCTCGCTACAAGACAGACATTGAGGTGCTGGAGCATGTCCAGAGAAGGGCAACAAAGCTGGTGAAGGGTCTACAGCACCAGCCTTATGAGAAGCATCTGAAGGAACTTGGGTTGTTCAGCCTGGAGAAAAGGAGGCTGAGGGAAGATCTTATTGCTCTCTACAACTACCTGAAAGGAGGTTGTAGAGAGGTGAGGGCTGGTCTTTTCTCCCAGGTAACAAGCAACAGGACAAGAGGAAATCACCTCAGGTTGCATCAGGGGAGGTTTAGATTTGATATTAGAAGAAATTTATCCACTGAAAAGTTAATTAAACTCTGGAATAGGCTGCCCAGGGAGGTGGTTATATCACCATCCCTGGAGGTGTTTAAAAGATGTATATATGTGGTGCTTAGGAACATGGTTTAAGCACTGGACTTGCTAGAGTTAGGTCAATGGTTGACAGAGTTAGGTTATGGTTGGATTCAGTGATCTTAAAGGTCTTTTCCAACCAAACAATTCTGTGATTTTGTGGTGAATCGACCACTGACAACTAAGGACATAACCAGCCTCTCCCTCACTCTCCCCCTCTAGTATGTCAAGGGCAGAGAATGAGAAGGGCAAAAACGACAAAAAATCATGGGTCAAGATAAACACAATTTTATAAGTAATGAAGAGGAAAGAAAAATAGGAAAAGCTGTATTCTTCACACACACGGAGTTTTATTACTGAGCACGGTGTCATATGGTTTGGAATATGCATTTGTTCAGTTGGGGTCAACTTTCACAGCTTTGTCCCCTTCCAACCTCTTGCCCATCCCAGTCTACTCCCTGGGGAGGCAGGGGAGAGTAAGAAGCAGAGAAAGCCTTGGTGCTGGGCAAGCACTGTTCAGATATAGATAAAACATTGTTTTGTCATCAACACTGTTTTGGTCATAAATCTAAAACACAGCATCACACAGGCTACTGTGAAGAAAATTAACTCCATCCCAGCCAGAACTAGTAGAGTTATAAAAAAAGAAAATAGAACCCAAACCTGAAGCTCTACTTTTTTTTTTTTTTTTTCTATTTTATAATACTGTAATTAATTAATTGCATGGAAAACAAAGGCTTTCCATATATGTGAAGTAATCATTCTTAGTAGTCTTAGTCAAATCTGCATTTTGATGGTTGATAGATTCTTTGTGATCCCCAGTAAAGCAAAGATGTGCAGAGATGGATCAACTAATTTCTTTAACCTTAGGTATTTTATCATGAGTATAATGAAGCTACAATACTAATTTTATGTCCCAAAGACAAAATATTTTTATTACAGCAAAGGTGTAACATGGCCAAATGTTTCATTAACTGCCATCTGCATCAACATACTGTCAGCCAGGTGCAAATACTCAGCTGGCAAATCTGGCAGCCCATCCTTAGTTTTGTTTTTTAAAAAAATGGTTTTCTGGCACTCTGGGAATCTTCTTCTGCTTAATAGAAACTCATTTCATCTTTCCAAAACTTAAAAAAAATTATTTTCTTTCCTTCTACACTTTCACACACTTGTCCATTTCCTGAGTGTCCATTTCCATGATGTGTTCAAATAACATTAAAAGAGCTGTCCTACTCACAAACCCATCTAGTAAGAGCTAATCATTTTTATGGAACTATATTTGCAAATGGCAGGTAGCAGCTAAAATGCAACATTGATGTTGGAAATGCAACAGCAGAAGAGGTAAATATTTTAATGTTATGATGCATTTGAATTGGACCCTTTTACTGTGTAATTTAAAGAGAATAATCACAATGTCCTCTTATTCATGTAAAAATTAAAACTCAAAATATTACTAAGGAAAAATAGAAAAACACCACTTGTGTGAAGCTAACAATTTGTTATTCCAATTAATGTTTTAACAGTCTTCAGGTCTGAACTATTATTCTAGCTACCAATAATAAAAGTTTATGGTCCCAATCAAGGCAGACAAGCTTCAATAAAACAGTTTAAAATGTTGCACAAAAGCTCTCCTAGTATCTGCTCCATTGTCTAGTGATGTTATGCAAAAAATACCCATGGTCCTTGGCTTCTGAGGCCATTAGAGTCTACTGGGCAGGGGTGAGAAGGTTACATTGCACCATCCTGGAAGTTTCCCAGGGGAGTCACAACATCACTGACAAGGATTTCTTCCTTGCCTTTACAGACACATGCAAGATGTAGGTGTTTTCCTCCTTTTCAGTTTTGGAATCTACTCAAATTCCGTTTTCTTAGCGCAATCTGATGATATATTCTTTCTTTCCACTGCTCTCAATTATTCAGTGTTTCTATTCTTTATCTAGTAGCACCAAAAAAAGTGGAAGTAGAAGAAGTTATTCCTAGAGCACCAGGGTAGTGTCATGTTCCTTAAAATAACCTTTGAAATAACTAATAACATCATAAAAAATTACCATGTGTCTCTAGAGGTACATTATTACATGTTGTCTATATGTCCTGGTTTGAGCCAGGATGAAGCTAATTTTCCTTTTACTGATTTTTTTTACCTTCAGTAAGCTCTATTTTAACTAGCAACAAGTGTTCCAGCTAGTGGACTGGTAACACTGGAATGTTTATGTTACTGCCAAGACTCCAAGGTCTCTTCTTAGCTCTGCTGCCAGAGAGGCTACCAGGGCAGAGGAGTCATATCTATGACTCCCCCCTGTGGGAGGCTGGACTAGACGAACAGCAAAATTGGCCAGAGATATTCCATTCCATATATCTACGTAAGCTCCGAGGAAGGTCAGAGATCACAGAAGACAACTTCCTTCCTGCTTCTTCTTCCCTTCTTTCCCATCCATGGCCAGCATCCAGGGAGGACTCCATCTATCCATCACTGTCGACCTCTAGGCTCATGCATCCCTGACACTCAGAACTCTACCTGCAGCTCCTGGCTGCTCTGCCACTATATCCAGCAGCGCTCTGGCACTTTTTGGGACTGTTCACAGCTAAGAAGAGTGACATGGGAGTAGCTGGGGATGGCGGGAAGCAATAGAGTTTTGCACATTCTTGCACATACTTCTATATATTTGTATATATTTTCTTTTATCATTAGTATTTAATTAAAGCTATCTGGTTTATTTTTCATTCCTGAACATATTTGTATATAATTGTACATATTTTCTTTTGTCACTAGTGTTTCATTAAAGCTGTCTAGTTTAATCTTCAATCCAGAAAGCCTCTCTCCTTAATTCTCTCTCTCCTTTCCTACCTGGGTGGGAGAGGGAGGAGATCAAGAGCATTGTCGTATCTGGTTTAATTGCCAATCCTGAGTCAAACCATGACAACAATTTATTGGCACCCAACATGGGGCTCGATCATAAGCCCAGGCTATAAATCCTCATTAGTTGGGAGCTGTAAAAGCATGCTTTATGTTCAGCTTATTGCTTTATGACCAACTTATTGCATAACATGGTCAAAAGCTATTATTTTTATAAGAGTTCAAATCTCTCTCATGCACATACACACAACTTTCAAAATTTAAGTTCAGAATTCTGGCTTATATCCAGCTCTGCATTTTGCTCCATTGATAAGATTTTTTCATTTATTTTAATTTTTATTTTACATGTTATACAAAACTAAATACAAAATATATGTTATATTATGTGTAATTTAAATGCATATATTTCTTATGTATCATATGCATCTATATATTATTTTCATATATTTATTACATTAATGAAGAACATTTCCACAAAGCTAGGGGTCTTTTGCAGGAGGGTAGTGTAGTCACACTGATTTGAAAAAAAAATGTGTAGAATTGTGTGCGTTATTGTGTGTTGTCCTCTTTGTTATTACAATTGCAAGGAAAAAAAAGCATAGACCTACTTAAGACTTTTAGTACTGGACTTAATTATCAGCTCTTATTTGTTTTGCGAAAGATCCTGCCATAGACCAGGATATCACTGTGCCCCAGTTTGCCCCTTCTGAGATAACCAGTTGTACCTATAATTTACACTGCTGTCTTTCAGAGTGAGACATAGGCATCTAAGAAAAAAGATTCTGTGTTTATGTAAATGTCTGTTTTATTGCAAGTTGTAGAAATAAAAGGAAGAAAAAACCTGTAAGATGAACAAGCTCAACTAAAATATTATTTAGTTTTCTTTTCAAAAGTAATGACGTGACTATATTTTGCTTGCTGAGAGAAGATAATAGCATACACAGGTCAAAACAAGTGATATCTTAGACTGTCTCCAGTATATGAAAAAACATTTTGGACTTCTACATCACCAGAGAATAGCAACAGCCCAATGCAGAAGACATAAGAATATGTCAAATGGGCTGTGGCCACACAAATAAGGACAGAAATCCTCTGCTGGCAAAAGGTAGTTCTAACCACATACAAAATATGGTTTTGTAAGATAAAGCAAAGACTGTAAATAAATCAAGATTATAAAACACATAGCTTTGTATAATATTGCCAAGATAAAATGTTAAACAGTAATTCCACACTCTTAACAAGAGCCAACTGTTTTCACGTACCTCACTTTACATTCCTCTACAAGCTTCATGTTGTTTCCATTTGATGTCTTATACTGGGAGAAGTGCTGACAGCTGAAGGCAAATCCAGAGTAGTTGTCACTGGAAAAGATATGGAAAATGTTACCACAGAACTAGTGCATATGCATATGCACAAAATAAATGAATTAATGTTTTTAATCTATCTTTCAGAAAAAAATATAGCTAAGAACTAAAAAGTCTGTGTATTTAAATCTCACTCAAGCAAAGGTAAACTAAATTATCTGTAAATGGGAACTCAAAGGAATTGGCAGAATTCACTCTGTAATGGTCTAATTCAACTATTGTGAATGCCAGGTAGGTGCAAGGGCTAAGGGTCTCATCTAACTCTCAAGGATAATGTCTTCTCCAAAACAATGTATCCTACTGCCATTATAAGAAGCAGGCTGGGGGACCAGTAGGATATCTCTGGTAGATGTGAATCACCTGAAAAAAGCAAAAAGCAGCTGCAGTCACAGTGGTGGCTGTGAAACTATCTGGACTTTATTTTTATTTTTTTATGAAACCTGTGTTAAATTTTAAAGCTGTAAGACAAAACTCTTATTGTATTTTCTAGCTTTTTTTTCAAGCACCACTTACTCAAGTGCATAGTTGACACTTGTTGTAGTAACACAGCATTCAATTATGTGAGATGGCCAAGAGGTTTGTTGCTGTTCTTATTTTAAACTAGAAAATATTAATTAATTAATTGGAAAAAAAATGTTTTAAGCTAACATGACAATTCCCAACAAAGCCTAATGAGGAAATAGAGGATGTTATTTTCCTTTCAAAATCAAGGAATATTACACTGTGTCATGCTCCAAATACCCTGATGCTGTGATCAGGATGTTCATACTTATTATGATAGTCCTATGTTGAAATGCAACTTTTAAAAAAGCAAGCTACTTCATTAGAGGCTGTGAAAATTCAGTCTATTTCTTATAATGTTAATAGTAAAATTCCATCTAACCCCAGTGATACAAGATAAAGTCTTCTAAAAATATCAACAAGATTTTCATTCCTTTTGAAAAAGGATAATTTGAGGACCACTAAATATTATATTTTTAATCTGGAAGTAATACTCCGATTGTAGTTTTCATATCAGAAACATGAAAATACCACATAACAAAGAATTCCATCATTTCTTCTTATTATCTCACAGGAATCAAAAAACTAGAAAAAAAATAACTAGATTGTTTTAAACCACTTACACGGATTAGAAGGATTTTGGTCTGAGCTAGAGCTAAAGACCCGAGTGAGTTCTTTTCGCAGGGGAAAATAAACACCAAATACTGTGACTGTTACTAAGCAGATCAAATAGGCCACAGGGACTGTATCCGAAAACAGCTTCCCTTGCAATTTCTGCCCCATGCACACATGCACCATCTGCTGATAACTCCCCAGTGACCACTACAGTGACCCCATGTGATACATGGACCAGGCTCCATGTCTGGCTCTGATAGCCACTTGGCCCTGGCACCCAATGGCTCTACCTCAAGCACCTGCCTCATGCCATGTCCCACACTGATGTAAACATGTTACTCTGGCCTCTGTCTCAGAGGGTCTTTCAAGCTGAGTGTCAGCACAAGCTGCCAGCCAGATCAGTCCACAATGATTTTGTGATCTACATTTCCAGTAGTTCCAGTTATAACTCTTTGGTTGTTTGTTAACCTGTGGTGCACACCAAGGCTCCTTATGCTTTGTTCATGTTTGCATTGTTCTGTTCACCCTGGCTCCCCACACTTAGCCTGCTTGCATTGGACTCAGCTCCTGGCCAAGGAGATACCATAATACTACTGGGTCAATTGCTGATTTATGAATTTGGTGTGAAGGAACCCTCACTGACTCTCGGTATTTTGGATGAGATTAATTAGTTCCCCCTTGGAATCGCAGAGCAGCAGCAGTGATGTATACTTCATACAATTATGAAAAATAAAAGCCAATGACTGGGAAGGAGTTGCATCTCTAATTAGATACAATATAGCTTGAGCACCCTTTTGGACAACACGATGTATTTTACGTACCTTTTTTCTGCTGTCTCTAAGTAGTACCGAACTGTAAATAAATGCTTAAGCACATAGCTAAATGAAGTGGATATTCTATTTGTTTCAAACATTGGAGATTGTTTTTTTCTTTTTTTTTTTTCCCCCCAGATAGACACTTTTGAGAATAGTTTCACTTCCAAAAATTATAATGAAAAATAGTAAATAAATATGTGGCCATGTTTTTTAATTCAGAATTATTTAAAAATCAAACATACATATTGTAAACATAAAGATGAAGGTGTCTCCACTCACAGGTCTGCAAACTCAGTCTGAGATCTGATAATTCACGTGTATGGTTCCTTTTTTGCCTATTGTTTCCAGTAGCAACCTAAGAGCTCAGGAGAGTGATGTGGGAGTTGCTGGGGATGGGGGGAGGTAATAAGGGTTTTGCACGTTCCTGCACATACTAATACATATATTTGTATATATTTTCTTTTATCATTAGTATTTAGTTAAAGCTATTTGGTTTATTTTTCAATCTGGAAATCTGTCTCCTAATTCTCTCTCTCCTTTCCTCACTTGGGTGGGAGGGGGAGGGGATTGAGAACATTGTTGTAGCTGGTTTAATTGTCAATCCTGAGTCAAACCGTGACACTTTTCTGTACAGCTGCAAACATTCTCTCTTGAACAAGAGGAAGAATGTATTTTCAGTATTTTCTTTCTTTGAAAGCAGAGCACCTTCCTTCATGTGCTATCCAGAAACCTTACAAATTCTTGTCTTCTGAAAAACAGTTTACACTCAGTATGTTTTATTCAGTAGAATTTATTTTACAGAATAAGAAATAGCATGCAAATGATTATGTATCCAAGACTGTATCATGCTTTTATCGTTGTGAGGCACAGTGTATTCCCACTAACTTTTTTGGTTAGATTCACAGCATAACTGAGAGTACTGCATTTCTGCATTTACTACATATCGTTGTGTGGCGCTTTTCATTTTTGAAATTAAAAATGTTACATATAATAAATATGGATTATAACTTATTCAACATCAAATGTTATTTAACTTAAATATACTCAGCTTTCTTAACAGCAGAAGCAAACATTTATGTTGGGTTAAAGCTGATTTTTTTGTATGCAGCAAATCCAATACCGGTCCATAGCTTTTTGGTTCCACACAATTTTGTAATGATAAATCTGATGTATATATTGTTGATATGATTTTGTCATCCTTTCAGAGTTTTCCAGGTGCAGCAGAAATTAATGAAATGATGGGTTTATAGTGCATCAATAAAAATTAAAAAATCTTCTCCAAAAGTACTATTTAAGCATATGTAAATGCATAGTGTTTATTACATTTGTTCTCTAAAGACTGTATGTAATTTATGAAGACTGATCAACAATAAAGATCCTAAACCAATCCAAAAGGTTAGAGAGAAAGCTGCACTACAGCAGTTTAACAGCAGCTAATCTGCTTTTATTGCTGTTAACTGCACCTCTTTGAGGCAAAATGCAAACAGATTCATATGCATATCTTGAATTTTTATATAAAATGTTGTGCATAAATGGAATCACAGAATCACAGAATCGTCATGGTTGGAAAGGATCTCTGAGATCACTGAGTCCAACCATCAATACAAAAAAGACCCCTAATAAACACAACCACAGACACTCCACCAGAAAACACCCACAAAAAAACCCAACCAAAAAACCAACAAAACAAAACAACAACAAACCCAAACCAAACCAAAACAAAAGCAACCAAAAAAAAACAACCAAAGAAACAAAAAAACCCACCCTTAATACCACTAGAGCATGCCCTGAAGTGCCACATCTACACATTTCTTGAATACCTCCAAGAATGGTGACTCAACCACCTCCCTGGGAAGGCTGTTCCAGTGCCTGACCACTCCTTCAGTATATACATTATTCCTAATATCCAATCTGAACTTCCCCAGCCACTTCTTCAGGCCATTTCCTCTAGCCCTGTCGTTATTTACTTGGGAGAACAGGCCAACACCCACCTCCCTACAACCTCCTTTCAGGTAGTTGTCAAGGGCAACGAGGTCTCCCCTCAGACTCCTCTTCTTCAAACTAAACAATCCCAGTTCCCTCAGCCCTTCCTCACAGGACTTGTTCTCTTGACCCTTCACCAGCTTCGTAGCTCTCCTTTGGACACACTGCAGCACCTCAATGTCCTTCTTATAGTGAGGGTCCCAGAACTGAACGCAGTACTTGAGGTGCGGCCCCTCAAGTGCCAAGTACAGGGGCATGATCACTTCCCTGCTCCTGCTGGCCATGCTATTTCAGATGCAGGCCAAGATGCTATTCACTTTCTTGGCCACGTGGGCACACTGCTGGCTCATGTTCACCTGGCAGTCAACTAGCACCCCCAGGTTCTTTTCTACTGGACAGCTTTCCAGCCACTCTTCCCCAAGCCTGTAACATTGCCTGTGGTTTTTGTGACCAAAATGCAGGACCTGACAATTGGCCTTGTTGAACCTCATACAATTGGCCTTGGCCCATTGATCTAGCCTGTCAAGGTGTGAGAGGCTGGTCTCTCTGTAGAGCCTTCCTGCCTTCCAGCAGATCAACACTTCCACCCAATTTGGTGCCATCTTCAAACTTACAGAGGGTGCACTCAATCCCCTCATCCAGATCATTGATAAAGATATTGAACAAGACTGGCTCAAAAACTGAGCCCTGAGGGATGCCACTGGTGCCCAACCATCAACTAGATTTGACCTCATTTACCACAACTCTCTGGACCCGGCCATCCAGACAGTTTTTTACCCAGTAAAGAGTACATTTTTCTATGCCATGATTTACCAGAGAAATGGATAAATGGTGAAAAAGACCTTATCAAAATTAAGGTAGACAATGTCCACAGCCTCTCCCTCATCCAAAAGGTGGGTCACATGGTCATAGCAAGAGATCAGGTTGGTCAAACAAGACCACCTTTTCCTAAACCCATGCTGGCTGGCCCTGATCCCCTGGCTGGCCTGCACGTGCTGTGTGAGCTCATTCAAGATGACCCTCTCCATGATCTTTCTGGGTACTAAGCTCAAGCTGACATGCCTATAGTTCTGCCGATCCTCCTTCCAGTCCTTCTTGTAGATGGGCATCACACTAGCCTCCTGGATTACAGGGGGGTTATTATTTTCTCCATCCTTATCTTCCAGCTCAGGAGGCTAAACACCCTCGTGGAAGCTGGTCTGACTGCTAAAGATGGAGACAAAGAAGACATTAAGTATCTCAGCCTTTTCCTCATCCTTGGTTGCGATATTCCCCCCCAACATCCAGTGAGGGATTGAGATTCTCCCTGGCTCCTCTTTATCGCTGGTGTATTCATAAAAGCTTTTTTGTTGTCCCTTATGTCAGTGGCCAAACTGAGCTCCAGCTGGACTTTTGCCTTCCTAATTTTCTCTCTGTATGACCTAACAAGATCTCCGTACTCCTCTTGAGTTACCTGTCCCTTCTTCCGAAAGTACTAAACCCTCCTTTTTTCCCTAAGTCCCAGCAGAAGGTCCCTGTTCATCCAGGCTGGCAGTCTTCCTCACCTTTTGATCTTGCAACACATAGGGACAGCCTGCTCCTGGGCCTTTAAGATTTCCTTCTCGAAGAGCATCCAGCCTTCCTGGACCCCTTTACCCTTCAGGACTGTCTCTCAAGGGACTTTCTCAAGCAGTGTCCTGAACAGGCCAAAGTCCACCCTCCAGAGGTGGAGGTTTTGCTAACCCCCCTCCTTACATCACTAAGAATTGAAAACTTCACTATTTTGTGATTGCTAAGCCCAAGATGGCCTCTGACCACAACATCTCCCACGAGACCTTCACTATTTGTGAAGATGAGGTCCAGCAAGGCCCCTCCCCTAGTAGGCTCACTTACCAGTTGTGTCAGGAAGTTATCTTCCACACACTCAAGGAACCTCCTAGCCTGCCTACTCTCTCCTGTGTTATATTTCCAGTAGACATTTGGTAGATTGAAGTCCCCCACCAGAACAAAGGCCGGTGACTGTGAGACTTCAGCCTCTCACTTATAGAGTACTTAATTTGCCTCCTCATCCTGGTTGGGTGGTCTGTAACAGATTCCAGCATAATAGCTGCCTTATTCGCCTTCTCCTTCATCCTTACTCATAAACACTCAACTTTATCATCACTATAATCAAGCTCTATACAATCAAAACACTCCCTAACACACAGAGCCATGCCACTGCCTCTCCTTTCTTGCCTATCCCTTCTGAAAAGCTTATATCCACTCATTGCAGCATTCCAGTCATGACAGTCATCCCACCATGTTTCTGTGATGACAACTATGTCATGGCTGTCCTGCTGCACAATGGCTTCCAGCTGCTGGTTTTTGCCCATGCTTCATACATTAGCGTAGATGCACTTGAGCTGGGCTATTGATTTCACCCCCAACCTTGGCCCTTCACCCCTAAGCTCATCTCTGGTGGGCCTGGTTTTATCCCCCTTTCCCTTCGAGTCTAGCTTAAAGCCCTGTCCATGAGCCCTGAATCACACCTGATGTGGAAAAAAAAAACAGTTCTTTCACTTTAAGAGGGAACATCAAAGTTTAATCAACTCCTGCTGCTTTAAAAGAAGGACTTTTAAAATAAGTAAGTATGAATTACTTGGCTTTAAAGAAATCATGTTTTAAATACGTTTGTTTAGCTTTAGGGGACAGGCCACCTTATTCTGGGATGTTGGCTTCCAAAGTCAAAAGAGATTTCATTGAGCATGACTTCATCCATAACTTAGTGCAGGTCTTACCATGATTATGCTGCCAGCACGTGTAATGATTTCCTCCAGCCAACACATTTTTGGTATAAATGAGCAGAATATATTTCACCCATTTCAATGAGTAGAACAAATATATAGCATTTTGGTAATTATCTCACAGTTGATTTTAAGTCCTGTTCGATGGCTTTGTCATATTATCAAATGCAATTCATAGAGCTTTTAAGCTGGTTGCCAGAAGGAATTCAGCATAATCTAAAATTGCCTTTTCTAAATGAAAGAATCTTTAATCCAGTTCTCTTATCTGAGCTGAAGGATAGATGAGGTAGGAATAGGGGAAGCATCCAGAAAAGAAAGAAAAGACTATGTAAGCAAAAGTTAGGAGTAATTTTTTTCTTTTAAAGTTATGTTCTTAGTATTATCACAAGCAGTATTGTTCCCTGCAGTCCCTGGTCCCCAGCCGTGAAAATGCTGCCTTAGTAGATAACTTTTTGTACCCATTCAGTTGTAATGTGCTGACACCTTCAAATAGAATATATGTCTGTCTGTCTAAGGTCAAAAGTCAGGATTGTGTTCTTTTTTTAAACATGTTTTTTCTATTAATATGATATAAATCTAATCTGCTCTGTATTTGGACTTGTTTTTTAAATCTGCAAGTGAAAGTTACGCTTTTAGAATAACATTCAGCTTTAAGAATTTTAATGTCTAAAGACATTATGTCTACATCTATGCCAGGATAAACACATAACTTACATGCTCTTTCTCCTGTGATGGTTCTCTGAAGTGTGTGATGAGCAATGGTAGACCATTTGTCCTTGGATACTAATGTGTTGGGTTGGTGTGGTGAGGTTTTGGTAGCGGTGGAGGGGCCCCAGGGTTGGCTTCTGTGAGAAGTTACTGGAAGCTCCTCCAGCTCCAAAATCTGGCCAACTTCTGGCCAAAGCCAAGCCCATCAGCAATGGGGGATGCACCTCTGTGATTAACATATTCAAGAAGGGGAAATGAACTGCTATAAGACCTCAGGGCAGAGGAGAAGGGAAGTAGAGAGCAACACCAGAGCAGAGATACCAAGGTTGGTGAGGAAGGACTGGGAGGAGGTGCCTAAGCAGAAATTCCCCTTACAGCCCATGGTGGGATGGCAGGCTGTCCCTCTGCAACCCATGGAGAAGCACGGTGGAGCAGCCCGTGAAGGACGATGGTGGAGCAGGTGTGGACCTGCAGCCATGGAGGCCCCCACGCCATGGGAAGTAACTGTGTCCGAAGTAGGCCATGATTCTGTGGGAAGGCCAAGGTGAAGCAGTCTGTTCCTGAAGGACTACAGCTTGCAGAAGGGACTTGTGTCAGAGGGGTTCATGAAGGACTGTCCTCTGTGGGAGAGACCCCACGCTGGAGCAGGGAAAGACTGTGAGGAATTCTTCTCCCTGAGAAGGAAGGAGTGGCAGAAAACAGTGAGTGACAAACTGATCGTAAACCCCATTCCCTGTCCCCCTGTGCCACTGGGGGAAGGAGGTAGAAAAATAAGGAACAAGGTAATTTGGGCCTGGAAAGAAGGTAGGGGTGGGTAAGGTATTAAAGCTTTAGGGTTTTTTTTCTCTTTGTCCTGTTTGCATCTGATTAGGGATACATTACATTGATTATTATCCCCAAGTTGAGTCTGTTTTACTTGTGACCATAACTGGTGAGTGAATCCTCGTTGTCTTTGCCCTTGTATCAACCAAGAAACTTCTAGTTGGATTTTCTCTTTGCCATCCCATAGATGGAGGAGGGGTGAATGTGGAGCCACATGGTTCTTAGTTGCCAACTAGGCCTAAACCAGGACACCTACACACACATAATCACAGAATCACAGAATCACCAAGGCTGGAAAAGACCTTTAAGATCATCAAGTCCAGCCTATGACCAACACCACCACATCAGCTAGACCATAGCACTAAGTGCCACATCCAGGGACAGTGCCTCCACCGCTTCCTTGAGAAGTCCATTCCAATGTCTAATCACCCTCTCCATGAGGATGTACTTCCTAATATCCAACCTAAACCTCCCCTGGAGCAGCTTCAGGCCGTGCCCCCTTGTCTTGTCGCTAGTTGCCTGGGAGAAGAGCCCGACCTCCACCTGACTACAACCTCCCTTCAGGTAGTTGAAGAGAGTGATAAGGAGTGATAATTGTGAAACACCAATTTTTGCAACACTCAGCAAATACATAGAGGCTTACAGAGAGTTTCTGAGCTACCAGATACTCTTCTTCCATCAATATACCAAAGGCTGTAATTCTGTGAAACATTACTATCCTTACATTAATGTAAAAATACCTCAAGAGAAACATGAGAGAAATTGAAACTGGCTTGCACTTAACCTAGCTGAAAAGGAAAAAACTACAGGGGACTAGCAGGAATGCTTAGTCCTCTTTCTATCAGAATCACTGCTGTTATAATCATTGCCAAGGTACTATAAAGTTTGTTGTTATTTCTACTTCCTTCCAGAACTCTGTCTCTCCTTTAAAAGAAGTACTGATTTACGCTGTGCATATATTTATTTCTCGTTTCAACTACTATAGCTCATTCCCTGTTGAGCTTTTATTTTTGCTGAGCAGTGCTTACACAGAGTCAAGGTCTTTTCTACTTCTCACACTGCCCCATCAGCAAGTAAACGGGGTACACAAAAAGCTGGGAAGGGATATAGCTGGACAGCTGACCCCGAGTGACCAAACTCCAAAGCATATCATGTCATGCTCAGCATATAAACTGTGGGAAGATGAAGAAAGGGGGTGAAGTTCAGCGTGATGGTGTTTGTCTTCCCAAATGACCATTACATATGATGGAGCCCTGCTTTCATGGAGATGGCTGAACATCTGTCTGCTGGTGGGAAGTAGTGAATAAATTCCTTGTTTTGCTTTTCTTGTGTAGTTGGCTTTTTCTTTATTTATTAAATTGTCTTTATCTCAACCCATGAGTTTTCTCCCTTTTACCCTTCTGATTCCTTCCCTCATCCCACTAAGGGAAGTGAGCGAGTGGCTGTCTGATGCTAGCTGTTGGCCGAGGTTAAGCCACAACTAGAGATGACAGATCTTAACACCTTAACCAAAGAATTACAGAAAATTCACATACTGACTTAGTTTAAAAATATCATAAAGCTTTTAACAGTCTTTGAAAAACCTAACTCCCGTGATGGATTACTAGTAGCTTGACATCATCAAAACCAAGTTTTGCTGAATTATTGCATCGTTCTTTTCATTCACAAAGGAATATATTGGAAGCTTTTCTGTCTTGCCTTTTTCTGAAGCCTCACAGTTGCATTATCAGCAAGTCCTAACTCATCATTCACTGTAAGGGGAAAAACCCCTTTGACTTCAGTGGCAGTCGAATTGTTCCTAATGATGACAAAATAAACTCCTGGAGGTACTTCATTGTGTGACTACTTACTACTTGTCTTCAAAAGCTGACACTATTCTGCCTTAACAGTCAGATAAAGTAGGATGCTGTTAGTATCTACAGGATAGATTTTATTCTTATTGAATATTTCAAATAAGGTAAAATTCCCTACTTAAGAAAAAAAAAAAAACAAACAACAAAACATCAGATAACCTGTTCCATAAGAAATACAATTTTTTTCTGCTTAATTACTTGTTGATTGATAAGCTATTTTGACAGGGCAATTTCAGATCAAAATTAAAACATGACATCAGGATATGAGTGAATTTTCAAGAGGGAAACATGAAGGAATATCATGACAGCAATTATCACATCTACCAAATGGTAAATCGTGCAAGGTAAAAGTAGAAAAAAATAAGACTGGGCATTCTTAACAGCATGTTTCTTCCCTGAAAAGCATAGAATATATTATAATTTACATACTACATACATGAAAATGCACAGGCTGTCACAGATACCAGAAAAATACACAGTAATAAACAAAATACAGTATTAAAAATTTTCAGTACTGAACCTGTTATATTGAGGTTAGAGAGTTTTTTAAGCTTGTACTCGTCTAAATTAGCAAGGCTTACCACCACTCAAATCTACTTTGCATTATTATTTGCAGCCCTAATTGCCAAACCCTCTGCACAAGACTGGAATTCCACTTTCATTATCCCTCTGTTAATGTTGACAGCAAATTAAACACTCAACATAGAAGGTTTTTCTTCTATTAAAACAAAACAGTGAAATACTGATTAAATTTAAACTGTCAGATCTTATTTCATCTGTCTCTGTTACTCTCAGAGTAGAGTATAACTAGTCATTTTCTTTTCAGGTGCTTTCATCTAAACTTTTGTCATCACTGAGAAGTAGCAATAGCTGAACCAATATTATAAAAATGTTACACTTATTTTGCAGCAGCTTAGAGAGTGTCATGACACTCAGGTTTTGAATCACTAAATGTGATGTGAATGGCTTTAAAGATCATAGTGGGACTGATGAACTGGCCAATCAATTCAGAGAAAAGTCTCTTCTCCACTGGGTTTTGGACAAACTTTAGATACAGTAATTCAACAGAACAAACTTTATGTTGATGTTCAAAGGAAAGATAAAGAACATGGAAAATAACAAATCTCTGCTAGTTGATTAATTTATAATTATTTCATTTTTTGTTTTATCTATTTTCAATTATTTGAGTTCAATGGAGAAGCTTGATTAACAGATTAGGATTTCCACAATTTAGCTATAAATAATTAATGAAACAAGCTGTAAACACCCAGAAAAAATAATTTCCGGTGCAGCAGAAAGTGTTTCATGGATTTTTAAATGTGAGATAATTTTAGCATATGAAGTATAAATATTTTAAAATAGATTTTAAAGGCAGTAACACTGCCTGTTTTTGCTAGTGATTTTTAAAGTTCATTTGATTATCTGTAATGTTAGCTGCTTGCTGTCCTCAATGAGAAAATCATACTGAATACAGCATGCACAACATAGCATATTTTAGCTTATATCACCAGGTACTGAATAAGCAAATTCTATCTCATAATACCCTTTTAACAATGTATATAATAATGTATCCATCATATAGATTATAAATTGCAGAAACTCTTATTAAACTATCAAGAGCAATGAAATGATTTATTTTTGTTTTTCCTCTCTTCACAAAGCTCTCTTTTCTTGGGGAAATATTTGGAGATTTTGGCTGTGCCTTGCAAGACAAAAGCAGAAAGCATTAGTCTGTGAATGTAAAAATTATGACAGTTACAGTAGAAATGGAACAAAATAATTGATTTCCTGTCATGGATACCATTATCCACATGAACTCAGACACATTTTCAGGCTATTTTTTGCTCCTATTCAATTTTTCATTATGAATTTCATATTATTAGTGTTATTTGTGGTTTATGTTACTCGTATGTCTCTTGGGGCTATTGATCTCAAGCAGATACCAGAGTATGGTTATGACAGGCATTCTAAAGAATAATAATGTATTGCATAACTATTGCTTTTACTAACTAAAAGATACTCAAGACACTCAGAGATACCTCTCCTAGTCCACCTGTACTGCATAAGGAAAATGACCTCCTTATAAAAGGTCAATAGAACCTCAAAGGTAGCCACAAAAAGAAAAAAAACCCTAACACTTTCTCCCTCGAACTCTGAAGAAATAGGAGCAGAAACTGGCTGACACAAGGCATGTGCAATCTTTTCAGTTCATGGGGAAATAATTTAGTCTCCCACCCCTCAAGATGTAAAGCTTTCCTGTGGTTACTAAATTTGTGACACGAGCCTCAGATAAATACACACATATTTTTTAATTTATCAGTTTTAACTTTCACAAATTAACTATCTGAGTCAATATGTATTTTTCTATCAGAGATAAAGATAGTACATCCCGTGCCTATAATATTAAGGTAAATTGTATGGAAAATGTAATTGTAGTTAGCGTACAGGATATATAGACATTATTGTGCTTACCAGTCTGATTTTAACACATCACAGCTGGTCTGGGTCTGATTGACCTGTTTTTGTTGATACTGAATAATGTCAAATTACATTAACATATAGTAAAAGCAAAGCATGCCATTGCTTTCTCCAGTGCCAGCACTTGGTGTTATAAGAGTTAAGAACTGGACTTGTGGAAAGGAAGTTTGTTCTTTGAACTCACTCACATGCATACACAAAACAAAAATACCATAAAATCTCTGTGTATACAACAGTTTAGTGTGCATTGTCATCTGCAAGCAGAGAACCATTTGTACCTGCAGATGGGATTTGTACATGCCTGTTGGGGTGCCAGATGTCTTGGATTGCCAAATCACTCTCACACACACCATTTACAGAAACAGCGAGGGTTAGAGGAGGTCTTCACCCCTTCTTCTAATGGGTGTTTGAATTCACAGTGTGGAAATATTTTTAAATCATTCACTCATGTAGATCAACAAGAAACAGTGATGACTTTTTTTGCTTTTATCTTCTGTGTAACCACCAAAGATGCAATATCTCTGTCACATCAGACCAATACACATTTTTCTCCTTCTGACTGCTTCGCAACAAAATGAATGGGAATACACTGATGAATCATGATATTAAACTACTGTAAAACACATACACAGAAGACACCTACAGATAGAATAAAATGGTGTATCACTTAAGAATTCTTGAGGGTTTTTTATTTTGTTTTGAGATAGGACAGGCAGCTTTTATTTAAATTCTATAGTTTGTATCCTACATATTTGAGATTTTTTCTTTGTTTCAGATCTAATTCTACACAAGTTAGTAGTTTGTTCACATGGTTTAACAGGAACAAAATCAAAAGTATTATTTAATGCCAAATGTTAAGCTTAGTGGACTAATTTCATTTTTTCACATGTATTATTAAAATAAATCCTAAAACTAAAGAAAACAATGGAAAATTAGTAATTTGTTTCATTTGGAGTAGGTGTCATTTGGAACTGTGATCTACTGATCAAAATTTTTTTTTTTATTTCACCATTTTGAGAAGAATATGTAAGGGTATGCTTCACTAATTGATTTTACGAAGTTCAGGAGACTGTGTTATGTCATTTTAAATAAAATTTAAGAGACAAAGTTAAGTGTGTCTGCCATTTCAACAGACAGAAAGCATCTGTTGAGGAATGGGTTCAGTAAGGAAAGAAATGCTTACTTTTAAGAAGGCATAAAAGCTTCATCTGATGATGAAAAAGAAGATAATATTCTGGATAAAATCTGGGACATAACCTAGGTAATACAGAAGCATGTAGGGACATTGCAAATTATTAGGTCGTGACAGTATTCTTGAATTTAAATATAAGAATCCTATGAAGTTCTTTAGTTTCTGTACAAAAAAAAAAAGGTCCAACAAGGCCAGTGAAACAATTTGCAGTCTCCAAAGCTTCTGGCAGTTGGGCGTCAAAATGATTTCTGAAGTCCTATGTCCAGGTCCTATGGAAATGAAGCAGAGCAAAGTGGCCAAGGTTCTTCAAAAATCTTTCCATTTACTATTCCTGAAGAAATGGCAATATGGTTTCAGTGGTATTACCTGTGCCCCGACAGTGCCTGCAGACAAAGGAAGCAACAGTTCATTATTGAAACTAATGTCTGTGGTACATGTATCACTTGAAGCGGTCACCATGACTGTCATGGGGCATTTGGAATTCAGAATAATTTATACATGATTTCTGTTTTTAATCTCTAGTTCCAGTTTGGTTATCTGAGATTTGGAAAAAGCGTCATATAAGAAAAAACCAAACATACTGCTCAAACAGACCAAGTAACAAAATGGAAATTGTTTTGAACAGTTATCTATTGACCTTTCATACATTTCTCAGTATATTATTTTAACTACTGTTGCTTGCTTTCTATCTATGTAATACTATTCTAGAATAAAATCAGGGCTGAGTGATGTCAAATGCAAAAGTGCCAGGGAGTTAAGAGGAGCAAGATCTAGACCTATTCTTGTAAATATTCATGTACTTGGAAATCTTACGCTTCCTGAAAGGAGTTTGTGCTCAATACCTTATTCAGATTTAGTAAACTGAAGGAGGGCAAGGGGCTGGAGGGGGAAGTAACTCAGTGTACACAAACAAAGTAATGTGAACTGAAAAGTGTCAAATTTTTGTTGAATTAAATTTTGTTCACTTAAAGAGGAAGAATAAAAATTTTTCGATTAAGTCACATCAACTAGCATAAAAATTAATGTAATATCTGGACATACCAGGTAAGTATAATAATTCCACTTATATACATGCTATAACAGTAACTAAATTCCTCAGGTTACAGCATCTAGCTGTTATCACAAACAACACAAGTAATTATAGAAAATCACATTACTCTAATGTGAACTCTATTATAGTTCTTAAAAATTATTGATCAGTGAGAAGATATATGGAAAGGTGATAATACTCTTTGGTTTCCTATGACAGTATTGTTGCATAAGTCAATCTGTGATCTTATAAAACCAAGTAGACAAAAATATCATTTGTAAGTGAAATATTTCGGACAGTAAGATAAAGAACTCATAATGAAGCAGAGCATTAAATGCAATAACCCCTATTAAGGACATAATGTAATTTTCACATCCAAGTATCTGTCTAACATCACTCTTATCTATATGAGACAACTATCTAGTGTTGTGGAGATGTACATAGAATTCATGGGAGCTACGAGATCTGTTGTTCTGCTTCTTCCATATAAAGAATCTAAGTTGATAGAGTTGAAGAAAGTGCACTATCTTTTCCCTAGGGGGGGATGCCCACTCCTAAAGGAAAAAATTTCTTACTTTATTTTTTCATGTACTAAGACAGCTAATACTATGTTAGTTTTTAGTCAAACATCTAGAAAATTCAGTCCCTAACAGAAAAGATGCATCTCCTGAAAATGAAATGTAGGGATTTTTTTTTAATAGGATCATAGAATCATAGAATAGTTAGGGTTGGAAAGGCCCTTAAAGATCACCTAATTCCAATCCCTTTGCATGGCAGGGACACTCCCACCAGATTAGGTTGCTCAAAGACCCGTCCAACCTGGCCCTGAACAGTTCCAGTGATGGGGCCTCCACAGCTTCTCTGGGCAACATGTTCCAGTGTTTTACCACCCTCATAGTGAAGAATTTCCTCCTAATGTCAAACCTAAATCTACCCTCTTGCAGTTTAAAGCCATTGCCCCTTGTCCTATTGCTACATGTCCTTGTGAAAAGTCCCTCTCCTGTTTTTATGTAGGCCCCCCTCAGGTACCAGGAGGCAAATAAATGGTCTCCCCAGAGCCTTTTCTTTTCCTGGCTGAACAACCACAACTCTCTCAGACTGTCTTCACAGGAGGCATGGTCCAGCCCTCAGATCATCTTCATGGCCCTCCTCTGGACTTGCTTCAACAGATTCATGTCCTTCTTATGTTGGGGGGTCCAGAACCGGATGCAGTACTCCAGATGGGGTCTCATGAGAGCAGAGCAGATGGGGAGAAAAGCCTACCCTGACCTGATGGCCACACGTCTTTTGATTCAGCCCAAGACATGGTTGGCTTTGGGGGCTGCAAGGTGTCTTTACAACCAATTTTCCACATGGGTGACCCTGAAAGATTAGATGAAGTACAACTGGCTCTGAAGTTTCCAAGACCTGCTAATGCTGCACCATGAATTTATCAGCCCATATAGTTTCCACGAGTGGGATAAAATGTATAATTATTTAAATACAGACCATGACTTCCTTAATGTTACTCATAATATTAGAGTTAGTTTTTGGCAAATTTAAATAAGTTTTCAGAACTCGCACTTAGGAGAAATAGAGATCTATGTCCAGAAACTGCCACTGTGAAATAAGGGCATAAGTTCTACTGAATGAAAGAAATTGTTCTGTCATAAAGATGTCTTTGAATATAAAATATCTTGAATCTTCTTATCACTTCTGTAGAGTATCTAATATTGTAAAATATAAGCATAGGTGTATAAAATTTGCATCTTACCACTGAAATGCATATTTTTTGCATTCAGATACTATGGTGATGACTACTGCATAAACAGATTCAGAGAATGATCTTTGTTATAAAAAACTCCTAAAGGTCATCTTGGCAATCCACTACTCGAAGCAGGAATAACTGAGGTGAGGTTGACCAGAACCTTGAAGGATCAAGCTCTGAATTTCCCGGCACCATGGACTGCACAGACTTGCTGGGCAGTCTGTGTTTGACCATTTGGTTTGTTTTTTTTCCTCTAACTTCTAATCAGAATCTATTTTAGAGCTGTGGGGTTTGCCCCTCATCCTTTTGGTGAGCATCTCTGAGTCTGTCTCTATCTTCTCTCTGTACTTCAATATTATAAGTGATCTTTAGTATAGAATTTTAAATAAAATTACAAACAAGGCTTTTCTGCTTAATTATATTGTTTGGAGTACTAGATTGTTGAAACATTAATTGAGTTAACAATAAATTAATTGACAGATTAAATTGTCTGTACGTTGTCTTTTCGTCTCTCTAAGCTGAAGTCAAAGATGAACCAGGAGTGTCCTTGGCGAGAGTGAAGGAATTGCAAGGTGGTGTTGTCTGCAGCTGTCATTAGGTGCATGATCAGGATCAGTGCAGAAAATAGCAACATTAACATTCAGTTGGACCAGACAGGAATATATCCTGCCTAAGCATTGGTCCTGACAGCCACACGGTATGCACATGCAATAGAAGAGCCCTCCATGAGAACCATAACTAGTGTGGCAAAGAGAATAAATATTTCTTATTTGTTGATAATTATTCTACTTCTATCCCAGTGTAAGTGTTGAGTATGTACTTTTATAAATAATGTATTTTTCATTTTAAAGATAGACATGTTTAATAAAGGATAGAAAAAAATCCCCATAAACCAATACAGAAATAACAAGCATCTCCCACTTAACATCATCTGGCATATGAACATCCAAATGCCTTGTCAAACTAATTTCTCAAGACACAGGAAAAGTGCTGACCCAGTTAAAACAAAACAAAACAAAACAAACAAAAAAAACCCAAACAACAACAACAAAAAAAAAACCCCACAAACCACCAAACACATATTTTAAGGATTTTTAATTACTTGTAAGGGTGACAGTGAGGGAAAATTTTCTGTATATATCATTTCTAATGTATATTTCAATCTCTCTGGTGCAATCTATCTTTCAATGTTGAGCATTTCTCTCCTAGTTTGTGAGATCAAGATTGGACTCTCATATATAATCTTTTGAACCATTTTCTGTGGCAGTTCAAAGGCCTGAGTCCTATGTGAGTGTTTAATAAAAACAAATCTTCAAGGAAATTGAATGGCAATGATGAAGTAGTGGCAGGTTGTAACTTGATAAGAGAATGAAATGTCTGATAAAAGTAAAAAGCAAATTATATAGAACTGTGTATAACTTAACTTCATTTCAATGAAACTGTGGAAAGATTCACAACTGTATTAGAAAACTGATAATACACAGAGAAAAAAGCTACAGTATTTCCAAGTGTTTTGAAATGCCATCTTGTACCTTCTGGTTTGTTCACAGGAATGGGCTGAGATAGGAAATTCAGGTTGCTCTCTTCTTTATATGTAGTCCTGAAGGAATCTGGGTGTTACACACTGAGAATAAACATGCCATGCATTCTTCAGTCTGTTTCTTGAAAAAGGATTTTATTTTTACATTTAAAAGTAGCAACAAGCCTGGCACTGACTTGTGGTTTGTTGGGGGGGGTTCACTGAATTTATCCTTTTTATATTTGCATCTTTCTTTTCTTGTAGTTAGTCTTGCCAACACTTTTCAGTGCAGTCAAGTTTCTTTCAGACAGCTGATTTCACAGATGATCATAAAATGTCCAGGAGAGAGTACATTAATGGAAAATACAACTGCCTGACAGAACACTACTGCTATAGTTGTTAATAAAAAATAATACATTATTAAAATGCTGAGGAGGAAATTACCACATTACATTGAACTAGGATAGAGTTACCAGAACTCGTCTGTATCTTTCATTTCTCAGATATATCTTCTGGTTTTATTCCTTTCAATAGTCTCAGATTCTTTCATTTCAGCTATATATTCTAGATGTGCATTGTTTTTCTAAATGAAAGCTTTCATCTTTTGTGATTTTTTAAAAAAATACAATGATATCTTGAAAGTGGCTTCATATGTGGAAAATTGAGTAATTTGTAATTATTTGAAAGAAAAAACACATTTACATTAATTCTTTGGATACATATGTACATATTAACTGCACTTATATGAACTTTGTCATATAAACTGCCTACTGATAGGAGAAATTGGAAGTAAATTACTTGATCTGATGTTTGCTAAAATATCATAGAATCATAGAATGGTTTGGGTTGGAAAGGACCTTAAAGATCAGCTCATTCCAACCCCCTGCATGAGCAGGGACACATCCCACTAGACCAGGTTGATCAAAGCCCCGTCCAACCTAGCCTTGAACATTTACAGACAGGGAGCATCCACAACTTCCCTGGGTAAGCTGTGCCAGTGTCTCGCCACCCTCACACTAAAGAATTTCTTCCTAATGTCTAAACTAAATCTACCCTCTTCCAGCTTAAAACCATTTTCCCTTGTCCTATCACTACACACCCTGGTAAAAAGTCCTTCCCCGGCTTTCCTGTAGGCCCCCTTCAGGTACCGGAAGGCAGTGTCCTGGGAGCCTTCTTTTCTCCAGGACGAACAACCCCAACTTTCTCAGCCTGTCTGCGCAGGAGAGGTGCTCCAGCCCTCTGGTCATTTTCGTGGCCCTCCTCTGAACTCGCTCCAAGAGTTCCATGTCTTTCTTATGCTGGAAACCCAAGAACTGGACACAGTACTGCAGGTGGAGTTCCCTGAGTGTGGAGCCAATTCCTTATCCGCTGAGTGGTCCATCCATCAAATCCATATCTTTCTAATTTTGAGATCAGGATGTCATGCAGGACAGTGTCAAATGTTTTGCACAAGTCCAGGTGGATGACATCAGTTTCTCTGCCCTCGTCAACCAACACTGTGACCCCATCATAAAAGGCCACCAAGTTTGTCAGGCAGACAATCAGTGTTGTTTTCTGACTAAATATTTAACTGAGTTATTTAGTAATGTAAAAGTTAAGCATCACAAAAAGAACTATTTTAACATTTCTGGGATACATAAAAGAAGTGATTTGTTACATTTTCATATTAATTATGTATCTTCTATAATAATTTATTTAGTAAGTATACTGAAACTGCATAATAATAAAGTGAAGATACTGAACATTCAATCAAGTAAATGACAGATAAAACAGAAAATATTGATCATGTTTATGCTTCTGTCAAACTTAATTATTGCTTAATTTGAACTACTAGATTCAATAGTACTTATATAATAAATAATATCAATATGTATTATACTACTTTTATAAAATGGTGATGACTTAATACATAATATGAAAATGACTGGCTGCCTTTTGCAAGTCTCTAACTTCCTATTGAATCTTGAAATATTTTATTAAATGTTTTCATGGAAACAAAAACCTATATAAGTTTTTATATCGCAAAATTCACAATACTTACTGGATTAAAAATAAATTTGAAAGAATTTGATTACTTTTAGAAAGAAAAAAGGTCATTCAAGCACAATCTCCCTACTTAATCAGCAGAAACATATCAAAGGCAATGGGAAAATCTGTATCAGAGTAAGAGAGAACAAAGGTGATAATACAGGGGGTTTTTTTAATTGATAGAGATCCACTATACTTTTTACATGATATTTTGGTAGTAGATTTTTTTTGTGATTGACATATCTTTTTTCTTTGGCATATTCAATAGATATGACACTCTGGATGCTAAAGACATCTGATTTTATTTTCATTCAGAACAGTCGCGTCTTAGTCATTAACTTCAAAGGGAGATTGGTCTTCCTTAAGAGTGAATGAAGGAATGAATGATTATCAATGCCATTGTACTTGGGTTTTAAATGGCTAGTATTCATTTGAAGAAAAAGTGGTTATGGGTTTTTGTTTTATCCTTTATGTTTCTGTTGTGTCTAACACTGAACCTCTGGAAACAAAAGCATGGTAAAATGAAAAGAAACTGGATGAGGAGGAAAAAAAAAAAAAAACACAACAAAAACAAAACAAAACCAAAAGAAACCAAAACAAACCAAACCAAACTAAAACAAAACAAAAAACAAAGCAAAACATACCAGCAAACAAAAAAAGAGAAAGGAAATAAAACCATTTATACCCAGATATGTCCTGAAATAAATGTAAAAGGCTTAGTGTTTACCTGAAATTTATATCCATTTTGTTGCTGAATTCTTCTATGTCAGCTGTGTGGAAAGCCTGCCTTGAAAACAAGCAGATGGTGGCTTTTCAAGTCTGCAGGCAATACTGCTATTACAGAACAGAACTGGAGGAAGCCTGAGCATTGTCGCTCTTGATGTGTCATTCCTCTTAGTTGCAATTGCATTCTTTATCTCTTCTCAATGAGTATTTTCAAACATAAAGAGTGAAAGTTGAAACTAATTTTGATCCAAGTCTTGAAAGTGTCTCACCTGTTCGAAGAAGTGCTCAGACACTGATTTACTCTGCTTACTCATCTACTCCATGTGCTTCCAGAGAGTGGTAGAGGGAAGGAATTCTTCCAGCTTCTTCTCCAATTAACCACTTTCATATGCTAAATGGATGGATTTTACCTGTGCAAGATACCATGTCCATACATCTTTCTAGTACATACATTAAAAGGAAAATATATGCCTTGGTAATTTTTAAGCATTGTAATATCTGATAAATATATACATACATATAATGATATCTATTGTATACAGTATCTTGCATCCGAATGAGTCCAGGTATCCTTACACATAATGTATTTTCTTTTGCTTAGCTAATTTATCTTAGTACAAATATGTTGAAGTACTACAAAAATGTGTTTTTAAAACCTTTTTTCATATATTTTTGTATGTCAATTAGAAACAAAGGTAAGTTTTGCTTTTGCAGCTTTAGATGAGAACACTGTTAATTCATAAAAAGATGCCCTTTATACAAAAAAAAAAGTAAAACTTTAGCTTAGTACCTGTCCAACCAATAACTTTGTAGACTTAGGGAGTAGGGAGGCTCTACAGAGAGACTTGGGCAGACTAGGTCTGCTAGAGGATCAAATGAAGAAACATCATGTTTGATGTTATAACTTACCCCTCAATTTCTTTATACTCTCCACAGGAAAATGTACATATAATTATTGTGTAGCTTGTATAATATGAAGACAATTCAGTCAGATACTTTGATAACCAAAAATCAAAAGACATTTGAGTTAAACACTAAATCCAAACTTTGAATTACTAAAATTTTGCTTGAAATAAACATTGTCCAGGAGTAGAAATAATATATAAATCAACTTCTTTTGACTGTGGATATGAAATTATACATTTATAGATTAAGTTCCATTAAGTATAATCTAAATTTATACTTAAATCTAGATTAATTTCACAATTATTATTTTTAGAAAAACTTATCCAAAAGGAAATACATCTGGTATGTTGGAAATAAAGTGCCATCACTTCTTCCTCATTAAGTTAGATGAATTTGTAAATCTTTTTGCTAGTTCTTCTCCAAAACAATTTAAATGAGAGAAGGTGTTTATTTTAGGTTTATCAAGACTTTTGACATAGTCTCTCATAGTATGCTATAGCCAGTTTGGTGAGCTACAGCTTACATAAATATTGAACAAGGTGGTTGATAAATGAGTGGACAGCTAGAAAAAAAAGAAGTTGTCATCTACTGTTCTCATTCATTTAGCAACTGGAGGGCATATTGGCAGGAAGGACATGGGTAGACAGACAGTCATGAAATGTAACAAAGTCAAGTGTAAAGTTCTGCATTTCATGCAAAATAATCCCATTAATCAATACAGTCTTCCACTGTCTGCACAGACAGGAAGTTTAGAGAAACCTGTTGAGGGTCCTGCCAGATAATAAATTAGGACAACACAAATCAGTCTTATGTCCTTGTGGTAAAAATCATGGGCTGTGTTTCTTCCTCTTTATTAACAGCTGGTGAGTATTGTGTCCAGTTCTGGTGTTCCCAGTAAAGAAAGACATGAGCAGTTTGGAGCAAGTCCAGTAGAGGGAAATCAAAGTGGTTAAGGGGGTGGAGCACAGAACATGCCGGGAGAATCTGTGAGAGATGGACTTGTTCAGCCCAGGGAAGGAAAGGCTAATGTTAGTTCTTATTGCTATTTTTAGCTATCTAACAGAAAGAAGAGAGTATAGAGAAGATTAATCCCTTTGAAAGATCGCCCATTGAATGTTCCTCTGGATTGTAAGGCAGACACATCAGTCTTCCTCAACCAGCATGCTAGTGAGACGATGAGATCAGCATCCTGAAGAGTATGATAGTCATACTGGGTATTTCTTTCTGTTTTTCTTATCACAGTCTTCTTCCTCCTCTCCATGGATTGAAACCAGCTCAAGCCCCTTACTCTCTTCAAAGGTTTTTTTGCTGATTGTTCAATTTCTATACTATTCAGGGTTGAGAAAAGTACAACATCCTTCCTCCATCCTGCTACTCTGACTGACTTGAGAAGACAGTTAGCCTGTTTTAGTTAACTCAGGGATATTAACACAACCTGTTTGTCCATCCATCTAAGACAACCCTTTATCTGAAACAAAGGCCTCCTTTTGTACTGAGATAAGGTCAGCTTTATTTGCAACAGGCATGATCAGTCACTCCTTACAGTCTCTCCTGTGCTCAATGATCATACAGCCCTTGCTCATCTCAGGGCCTTCTTGTCTTGTAAGGGTCTCTTTGTTGTTCACAATCAGCTTCACCTGGGCTCTTCACCAACACTTTCTGCCTGTGGGCTCTGCTAAGCTCAGGCCTAGGTACCAAGGCTCAGCCTTGCCTCTTGTTCTGACTTACATATCAGTTTTGTTGCTTATTCTGTAGGCTTACATTATAGGTAGCCTTGCCTACAATCTTATTTCCAGTTGTGTGTCTTGGATGGGTCTTTGGCTCAAGTTATGGATAGTTTTGTCTCTATCACTTGCTGGCCGTACTGCACTTTTTGGATGGACCTGTACCTCATTACCTTGGCTTGTCTGATGCCTTTTATGGAAGCCATCATGATCACCAGTCTTGCCTTCTTTAGGTATTATGAGACTGTACCTTTGTTGGTTGAGCCTGTGCTGCAGTCTCTGTTAGTGCCTAGCCCATGGCCTGGCAGCAAGCTGGGGAGCTGGAGAAATCCTGAGAAAGAAAAGCAATACTCTGGGGAAGAGAGTCAACTTGTCAGCTAATATCTCAATTAGTTACCATATTTTTACCAAAGAATCTATCAGTATTTAGAGTTTTGTAGTTGTTGCTTTTGAAAGATAACTGATTACATATCTCAACCATTCTTAATTATCAAGAGCATAGCATAAAGAACAGAGGGAGAAACACATAAGATGAGACAGTTTATTTTAGTTGGCTTCATAAGGTGTATTTTTATTTTATTTCCCATGTAGCAAGCTGTCCAAAATGCTGTTCCTCATCTTTCTTAGAGTCATATAAGAAAGCTTCTTTGTCTGCTTCTGTGTATTTTTATATCTGCTGACTAAAAAATAGCTCCATAAACATTTTCTGGGCTTCTGTGTTTACATTGAAACCAAACTGCACTCCTGTCTGATTATACAAGTTAGTTTATGTCTGCTGTATTTTTAGTTTTGGTAGTGGTGTCTTTTGTTTTAATTATGCCATGTAAAAAGAAGCTTTAGTGTTCTTTTAACATATTCTGAAGACAAAAAATGCATCATAGGTGTTTTACCTATCCTCCAATCTACTGGTATGTTTCAGAGTGAGAACTGCTCTTTGATATTTGATTAAAATATTCCTTGTCCTTTAAGCAAGAGAGGAGAAATATTTTTCTGAACAATGCAGAAAATTAAAGAAACAAATGCTAAATTGTTCAGCACTGAGCAAGAAGAAAAATAATTCTGTCTTAGCTTAAGTAGGAGGGAAAAAAGGACAGAAAAAAATTCCACATATATTTGAAACTATTAAAAGGTAATTGAAAAACAGGACGTGTTCTGAAGTTAAGGAATAGTGTACGTCAGGTGAAAATTAATACAATAATCAGGCAATTGAATCTGTACCTAACAGAATTAGTAGGTAATTTACCACCTTACTCAGCTATTTTCATTGTGTAAATCAAATATGGAATTATATTTTTAAGCTAATGTATAAGTATACCTGAATAAATTACAGTAAAAATTACTTTCAGGTAAATCCATTAGATATGTAAGACTTAATTTTAGAATTTTTTTTTCTACATTAAAAAGCTATGATCTCATTAGATACTGAAAGAGGGAAAAGGCTTTCTGAAAAGTGCAGAAAGGTAAAGAAACGAGTAATTTATAAAATACAGAAGGAAAACATCTTTATCTGGTGATAAATCAGTATATAAGATTTTTAAGGATTCTTTGATCTGATCAAAAGAGGTGGGTGTTTCTAATATTTCTATTCAAATTATCAAGTGACAAAAAGGGTAATTAGGGAAGTTGGGTGATTTATTATTTCAAGAGTTTCATACATAAAACCAGTCAAACAATGTAAAAACCATGAAACTGCACTAAAATATCTAGTTACTTGAAGCAGTTGAACTGCTCAAGACTGATTTAAGGGGCTGATGGGAAATAAATGTAACAGTACAGGGAAGGAAGGGAGGAAGGCAGGAAGGCAGGCAGGAAGGCAGGAAGACAGGAAGGCAGGAAGGAAGGGGTAATTGTTAGAAGGTTATTAACTGTTATCAGTATATATTATTAACATAGATTTTAATAATATTTTTTTACCTTGGTATCCTCTGGGCAAAATTTGAAGTTCAGTTAATTTTGATAGAACCTTTATCCTTTGCCCTTGGTTTCCTCATGCAGTTTCATTTTAAAGCAACTGGATTAACTTTCCCACTTCTGTCAGTCTCTACCTCTTAAATACTCTTATGTATTGAAGTGCCAAATACAAGGGGATTTTTGTTAATGGTAAATGCATTTTTTCATTATATGCCAAAAAAACCCTTGTAAGTTAAGGCAAGAATTAAGCCCAAAGAAGTGAGATTGTTCTAATGATAATGCAATAAGGTTGTTTTCTTCTACAGCTAAGGATTCAGGTAGACATTTATCTGGATTATTCTGATTTTTTCCAGTTCCACATTGCTATAAACTCATACCACCCAAAGACAGAGAAAAGATTTGAACAAAAATTCCTAAGAAATGAAAGATGAACCTCAGTAATGCCTCTTTGAGACACAGATCATGATAATATATAAAAAATAATAATATATTTTTGTAATTCAATAAGGAGGTTTAGTTTTTCAGTAAAATAAATAGGAATAAGAACATACCCAATCCCACTTATACTATAGCCCAGTCTATCTTCCTGTAGCAGCATCTGTAGCAATTTTTTATTCCTTTTTATGAACCATCCCTTTTCCTTCTTAGCCCAATCAATTTGAGAATTAGCTTCTTTATCACATAGCTAAACCTGCCACTTATGCTGATATTCAGTGATATTTTCCACAGCAGCATTCTTTGTTTGGGACAAACATCTTGTTTTAGTAGCAGTTATCTGTTATTTGTGTAAATACAACTTTCAAAATTTTTTTTTCTCTTTCCATGTCATCCATTTCTTTCAACTTGTTCACTGATTTATTTTAATTTGTTCCTTTGTTTGTTTTTCATCTCCCAAACAAATGAAAGATCATGTTACCAGTTTCAAGGCTCTCAGCTCTGATTTTCCTTTATCCAACTAGCTCTTACTTTCTATCAAAATGACAACTTCCATGAAGTGGTCCACAGTGCTAGCTTCCACTGCTCACATACTAAATTTTTATCAAGTAGCTTTCAGCTATGTTCCTCATATATCTCCAGAATTCTTTTTTATTCTCTAATTGTAACTACACTTGAAAACACTTATTTTCATTGACGCTACAGAAAAAAGTCTTAAAGATTTAGACCATTACTCTGTCATATTTGCCCATCTCAATATAGATTTGCGACAGCTTTTTACAGGCAATGTTCAGGCAGTCACTTTTCTTGTTCTTGATGAAAACAACTTCCTTATTTTAGAACTAAAAATGCTATAAAAAACATTGCATTGTATATATAATTACATATACATATTTGTGTACATCTCATACAATAAGACCACTATAATCTAGATGGCCCTAGATTAAAAGTCTCCATCTTGGAATTACACTGTGTAAACACCATTCAGCAAGAACTAAAGCAGTGTGTTATCAACACTGTTTTGGTCACAAATCAAAAACATAGCACCATACAAGCTGCAATGAAGAAAATTAGCTGTATTCCAGCCGAAAACATTAAAATCATTAATTAACCTCCTGTAGTAATTGTGTGCTTGATTCTGATGCCACAAAATGTGAAATAATTTAATAACGTAGATTAAAAAATAATAATAGATTTGTATTTGAATAAACATGTGAAAACTTAATTACAGAGAGTTGTTGAAATGTCTTTTAAGGATTTGATGTCTTCAAGAGAAACAGCTGTTTTTATGATCTTCATTGATCATATTACATGCTGGTATGACAGATTGTAATTCTGCAGTAAAGACACTGTGTATTGAACTAGAATTATTTTCTACATTACTGTATGTGTATCTTTGAAGCAATTTTTAACTGTAAATAGAATTGTGACAGCTAATTCAGCCAATGCAAGAGAAGGTTAGAAATTTAATGTAGTATAAACTGGAGTTAAATAAGAGATGCTACATACTATCTTGGCATTTTTCCCCTTTTATTCCCTCTCAATGATTTATTCATACAGTGGCTCTCAGCTTGCATCTTACACTGAAATTTTCTTAGAGAGAAGCAAAGCATTGTTATATACTCTTACAACCTATTACTAGAAGACTGGGAATTTTAGGTACTAATGTATCAATGTAAATAATAAGAGAACTTTTGAAAACTGCAATACAATAATACTCCGACTACCAGTCAAAGTGAAGGTTATAGGGTATTCTCATGTAATCTTGTCAAAAACACTGGAAACATTATATTAAGAGATAACAGATACACTATATATAATTAATTTGTGGGGTGTGCTAACACGAACCTTTTAGACTGAGGGTACACTCACAAAGGATAGTTTTAGTACTTCTGCCCAGTGAAATCTGTAGTTCTAACTTGTACTTCACATTGCTTTTTCAACACAGAGAGAGAAAATGGAAATGGAATCCATTAAGGTGAAGAGGGCGAAAAGAACAAGTTTTACATTTTTAGGACATAGAATCGTAGGTTTGAGTTGGAAGGGATCTTTAAAGATCTAGTTCCAACCCCTCTGTCATGAGCATGGACATCTTCCAGTATATCACAACTTTTCTGTGCAACCAGTGTCTCATCACCTTTAATTATATCCAGACTAAATCTAATGTCTTTCACTTTAAGACTTTTACTTCTTATACTATCACTACCCATCCTGGTAAAAAAAGTCTCTCTCCATCTTTCTTATAAGCCCTCTTTAAATAATGACAGGCCACAACAAGCTCTCCCCAAAGCCTTCTCTTCTCATGGCTGAATAACCCCAGATCTCTCAACCTTTCTCCAAACCAGAGATGTTCCAGTCTCTTCATCAGTTTCATGGATCTCTTCTGGACCCTCTCTAACAGGTCTATATCTTTCTTGTGTTTGGACCCCAAGAGCTGGATGCAGTCCCCCAGATGGGGTCTCATGAGAGCAGAGTGTAAGGGGAGAATCATCTCCCTCATCTTGCTGCCACACTTCTTTTAATGCAGCCCAGGACACAACTGGCTTTTTGGGTTCCAAGTGCACATTAGTGGCTCATATCTAATATTTCATCAACTAGCACCCCCACGTTCTTCTCCACAGGGCTGCTCTCAATCCATCTCCAGGCTGTACTGACAACACGGATTGCCCCAACCCTATGTTTTTTTAATTACATTAAATGTAGATGTCTGTATAGAAAGGAAAATAGCTAATCCTCTCTCCCCTCTAGCCATATTTAATCCTCACCAGTACTTAGCCTATTCACTTATCCCTTCCTCCTCCTGTTTTTAAATACTCAAATATAGTATTCAAATTACTTATATTTATTGCTGTTCTTGTGAAGCAGTTGATGTAAAAATCATACACCCTCGAAGTTCTGACAAGTCAAAGAAAAAGCCCATCTCTTTTTCAATAGTTACTTGTGTGAGTTACGATATTTGAGCTATTACTCATTTTACTTCCATTTGTAGTTTTGAACAAGAAGTTTGGATCCACTGAGTACAATAAATTGTCATGATCTAAAGGGTTACCTCATCTGCAGATGTATAGAGATTGTGACTGTGTTTGCAGCAATCTGTAATGGACAAGGACACAAAGACTTTATCCTGTATTTCTCTACTTTATTACAGGTTTACCACAGGAATCACCACTAGCAAGTAACCTATCACCAGAATTGTACCTATGGTTCATAAAGTGAATATATATATATAAAACTATTACAAATTACTGCCAGCAATCAATGATATAGTATCAATTAAAAGGATAGCAACAATCAATAATAGCAACAGCCAAGTAGACATATACCATGACATAAACTTACCATTAGTGAAGAAAGAGATCAACAATATAACAGCAGACATGCTTATAATAGATTATGTATATGGATATATTTACACATAAAATCACTATCAAGTGAATTAGATTTCAGAAACGATTCCAAAGGGGAGAACAAACTGATCCCAGAGGTGTACTCAACCTTCCTAAGGGTAGGAGGACAAACTGAATTGACCTCAAAAGTGGGGTCCAATAAGAAAACAGACAGAGTCTTACTTCAGAGTCTGGAGTCAGACAGTGGAAGTCCAAGACCTCATAAAAAGTTCATGAGCAGAATTCAACCTGTTTAGGAAAGAAAAAGTAGGAGCAGCATGAGGAGTTCTCAGAAAGAGAGGGCCCATTTTGGATAAAAGTTAAGTCCTTTTCATAACGTAGACATATAAGAGGGTATAGGACATAGTACTTTGAGAAGTCAATGGATCTTAATTTCAATTTTTGACCTGTAACAGCCAATAGATTATGATGTTTTTTGTTCTTTCAGAGAAGTTTTATTCGTCCAATTTTTTTCCACCTTTCCAAGTGATAAGTTGCTGTTACAGTGCCTTGGTTTTGCATTTATGGGCAATATCTCAGATTATGTCCAGTTTCTAGGTACCCAGTTGTATTTCAAGGATGTTTCTGGTTCCTAGGCCTAACTCCCAGGCTGGTGGATCCAGATTGATAGCCCATTCTCTGTCAGTATTTTTCAATACACATTTTCATTTACCCATTTTTTTTTCCCTTTCTGACCAGGCTGCTCACATCAACAATAAACCAAAGCCACTAAAATATTAATTGAATAAATACTTTTTGTTTAATTTAGGATATGCTTACCTGGGCTTTCTCAAAAGCTTTTTGACTGTTATCCAAAAAAAATACAAGTGTGTCATGTATCAGTATATGAAAGATGGCCCCAGATAAATTTTTTATTTTACACACACTTTTCAGTAAGTGTAATGACCCCTACTGGAAGAGAGAGGTATTGAAAAAAGGCTGTCAACCTATGAAATTTAGACAATCACCTCTGTTGTGCTTAGGCTGGTTTTTGTTTTTAAGAGAGACTATTTTCTTACATTTTATTTTATTTGTAAAACATACATCTTAAAAACTTGCGTACTGATAGCCAGGCTCCTGTGTGATAACATAGCATAAATTAATTTATTAAGGTAGAAAGAGATCTGCTTGCTTTCTTCTGGCTTGTTCTCTCTGCACTCAGGGATTCTTCCAGAAGGAGAAAGTGGTTGCAGTGTCTTTCATTTTCTTCTGCCCCATGTGAAAAAGAATTAAACACTACTGTTGGCTGACTGCTGTCTCTAAGCCACAAGTACACAATTTGGGCCTTCCTCTCTTTCAGATTCTTTTCTTTGTGATTCATTGTTGTCCCCAGGTGCCATTGCTGACACTGGCTTGCCTGTGGCTATACATTCCTTATACATATAGTTTGACACACAGACTGTTGTTTGTTACAAGCTTCCTCTTCACTAACATTAGCTACAGTTTGTTTTGTGGGCAAGGCAGAATGTACCTTTAGCTTCCTTTTACACTTCTGTACAGTCTTCAGCAGTATTTCTGTATTTTCTTTTGTATAGGTAGGATAAAATTTACCAAAACATCTCGAAGATGTATATGGAAATAAAGTATCCAATGACATGAAACTGGAAATGTTTTTTCTAATCTTTAGGGTTTTTTGACAGTAAAATTGCACTTTGTTTGGAAAAATATTATCAGGCAGAACAAAATTACATCATCTGTATCAATACCCTTTAGTGTAACTTGCCTGGATAGGAGTTTGCAAATACTCACAGAGTTGAGATAGTGAGATAATATGTTCAAATTCAAACTTAATTTGTTAAAAGTAAAAGTTACGACTACTAACTTAAGAACTTGAAGAGCTGAGTTCTTTTGGTGATCATCACACTTTCAGAGGGAGCTTAGCTATGCCATCCACCTGAGCACTAAGTCCTCTGCCCTCACCAGAATGGATGTGGCAACCCAGACGGAGCTCCTGTGAAACATGCAGCTGTCTGTGTCTCAGGCTGCAGGGAGTGTCAGAGCCCTTCAATGGTAATGGATGGCAGTAGTGGGGACAGCTGTGTGTGGTGTAACCAGGTGAACCATCTGCTCAGCCTGGTGGCAGAGATCCAAGAAGAAGTAGAACAGTTAAGGAGCATCAAAGAGTGTGAGAAAGATATCACAGAATCACAGAATTACCAAGGCTGGTAAAGACCTTTAAGATCATAAAGTCCATCAATATAGATTGGTGGAGCCAGGCTCTACCCTTCCTGAGACACAAAGAGGAACAACCACCAGGAAAAAAAAACAAACAAGCAAACAACAAGAGCAAGGGGATCCTGTATCCTCCCGCTGCCATGTTGGAGGCAGTAGCTTACAGCAAAGCAGTATTTGGAGGCAAGTCCACTCTCAGGATAGCTGGCGAGCACCTTGCTTTCCCAGGTGCCTCTGTTCAACAGGTATAAGGCTCTGGATGTGGAAGGCCAGTCAATGGATGATGTGGATGATGGTCCATCTCCACCAGAGGTGTTCCTAAGATCAGAAAGGCGTACTACTTGCGTCACAACCACCTCCACCAGGAACAAAAGACAGCTTATAGTTGCAGGTGATTCTCTTCTGAAGGAAACAGAGGGTCCAATATGTGGGACAGACCCTCCTCTTAGGGAACTCTCCTGCCTCCCCGGGCCCCAGGTTAAGGACATCACTAGGAAACTTCCTAGCTTAGCATGGCCCTCAGACTATTACCCATTACTGATCTTCCATGTGGGTAGAAAAGAAGCTGCAAAGAGTAGCCACAGGGCAATCAAAAGAGTCTTCAGGCCCTTGGGACAGTTGGTGAGGGAACCTGGAGCACAGGTTATGTTTTCTTCTTTCCTTCCAGTTGTGGGCAACAACATTGGAAGAAACAGATGCATTCAGTCTATTAATACATGGCTGGTGTCACTGCCAGAATCTGGGGTTTTTCAATCATGGGATGGGCTACACGGCACCAGGCCTGCTGGCATCAGGTGGGATTCACCTTTCTCAAAGTGGGAAGAAGTTCTTCACTTTGGAGCTTGCAAGACTTATTGCCAGATCTTTAAACTAGACTTGAAGGGGGAGAGAGAAAATACCAGACTTCTTGTGAAAAGCCATGGGATGAACATTCCAAGGTTAGAGGCATAGGATGCTAGTGAGGGCCCCCAGCCTGTTGCTCAGAGATGTGCTGTGTACACTGCAGCATACTAGAAGTCTTAGGGAGATGACCCAAGGGCTGCTGAGGTAACAGGAGCCAACAGGGAAATGCTGATGAAATACCTCAAAAGAAGGTGACAAGAAGGTGGCACAGATGACAGTCCAGCTGAAGGGCCTGTACACCAATGCCCACAGTATATGCAGCAAACAGGAGGAGCTGGAAGCCACAGTGCTGCTAGAAAGCTATGACTTAACTGCCATTACTGAAACTTGGTGGGATAAATCCCATGACCAGGGTGCAGCTATCGATAGCTACAGGCTGTTCAGAAGGAACATGTGCGGAAGAAGGGGGAGTGGTGTTGCCATCTACGTCAAGAAATTGATGGAGTGTGAAGAGCTGTCTCTGAAGAATAGAGATGAGCAGGTTGAAAGTTTATGGGTAAGAAATAGAGACAGAGGCAACAAAAGAAACCTTGTATTTGAGTATAGGAATGCTGCCCAGTTTTGTAGGGATGGGGCCAGGAAGATTAAGGAGCATATGGAGGTGGACTTGGCAAGGGGTGTAAAAAGTGATACAAAGGGCTTCTATAGGTATGTCAGCCAGAAAAGGAGAGTCAAAGAAAGTGTATCCCCCTTGATGACCAAGACTGACAAACTGGTAACAATGAACAAGAATGCTGAGGTACTTAACAACTTTTTTTTGGTCTGTTTCCACTGGCAACCTTACTTCCCACACCTCTCAGGTGGATGGATCACAAGGCAGGGACTGGGGGAGCAAAGTCCCTCCCACTGTAAGAGAAGATCAGGTTTGTAACCACCAGAGGAACCTGAACGTACAGAAGTCTATAGGACCTGACAAGATGCATCCCAGACTCCTGAGGGTACTGCCTGATGTACTTGCCAAGCCGCTCACTCTCCATGACATGAAATGTCGTGACTGTCAGATGAAGTCCCTAGTGGCTGGAAAAAGGGAAACATTGTATCCATTTTTTAAAAGGGTAGAGAGTAGTGTTGCAGGACCTCACCCCCTCCTCCTTGTGAGCATAAAGGCAAGGTACAGAGGATGTGGTGGCTAGCTTGGCAGAAAGTGTGTGCGCTCTCAGTCATGTATGCAGAGAGCCCCCTATCATATACTCCAATATATTAGCCTGTCAAAGACCACCTCAGCCATAAGCCTACCTAGGGTACCCTTCAACCAGCAGATGATCACAGTTCAGATCTGACCCAGGCTATAAAAAGGGGCTCCCACCGGAGACTCCCTTTGTGTGGTTCTCAGAGCAGTTGTAACAGGAAGCCCTCCCTTTGGTTCAGGATGCTGTTCAAAGTAACTTCCCCAGGATTGAGCGTCCTCGCCTAACAGATGAGTGGTATTGCATTTTGAGTCATCATTCTAAGTTTAGATTTATTTACACACTCTGTAGTATTAGTTCCCAAGTCTGTCATCCTGAATCTGTAAATAACCTGTGTCTGCCAAAGTGTTTGTAAGATCCCTCCTCAGTTTCATCATTTTATCTTTTTCCTGACACCATTACACTGATTTTTAGGACTTTTTTTTTTTTTTTTAGTTTACACTTCTACAACAAGGACAACCCTGGGAACTACTGACCTCTCAGCCTCACCTCTGTGCCTGGAAAGATCATGGAACTGATCCTCCTAGAAGCTATGCTAAGGCACATGGAGGACAGATAGGTGATTCAAGGCAGCCAGCATGGCTTCACCAAGGGGAAGTCTTGCTTGACCAATCTAGTGGCCTTCTATGATGGAGTGACTACATCAATGGACAAGGGAATGCCATCTATCTGGACTTACGTAAGCCCTTTGACATAGTTCCCTCAACATCCTTCTCTCTAAATTGGAGAGATATGGGCTTGATGGGCCGACTGTTTGGTGGATGAGGAATGGGTTGGATGGTTGCACCCGTAGGGTAGTGGTCAATGGCTAAATGTCCAAATTGAGATTGGTGACAAGTGGTGTTCCACAGGGTTCTGGGTTGGGACCAGGGCTGTTTAGTATCTTCATAGACATGGTGTCTGACATAGACAGTAGGATTGAGTGGACCTTCAGCAAGTTAATAGACAACCCCAAACTGAGTGGTGTGGTTGAAACACCTGAGGGATGGGATGCCATCCAGAGGGACCTGGACAAGCATGAGAAATGGGCCTGTGTGAACCTCATGACATTCAGCAAGGCCAAGTGCACAGTCCTGCTTCTGGGTCAGGGCAATACCCAGTATCAATAGAGGCTGGGGGATGAAGGGATTGAGGGGCAGCCCCACAGAAAAGGACCTGGGGATACTGGTGGATGAAAAGCTAGACGTGAGCCATCCATATGCACTTGCAGCCCCAAAGGTCAACTGTAATCCTGGGCTGCATCTAAAGGAGCATGTGCAGCAGGTCAAGAGAGGTGATTTTTGCCCCTCTACTCCACTCTGGTGGGACTTCACCTAGAGTACTGTGTCCAGTTCTGGAGCCCCCAACACAAGAAGTACATGGAGCTGTTGGAGCAAGTCCTGAGGAGAGCCACAAAAATGATCAAGGGAGGAGCACCTATCCTATGAATAATTGCTGAGAGAGTTGGAATTTTTCAGCCTGGCGAAGGCTCCAGGAAGAGCTTATTGCAGCCTTTGAATACTTAAAGGGGGGCCTATAAGGAGGATGGAGACAAATATTTTAGTAGGGCTAGTTGCAAGAGGACATGGGGTAATGGTTTTAAACTGATAGAGGGTAGATTTAGACTAGAAGACTTTTTTTACAATGATGGTGGAGAAAAACTGGAACAGTTTGTCCAGAGAGGTGGTAGAAGGCCCATTCCTGGAAACATTCAAGGTCAGATTGGACAGGCCTCTTTAAAGGTCCCTTCCATCCCAAATTATTCTGTGATTCTCTGATTCTACTTCACGAGCTGTAGTGATCATATCACTTCAGTAAGATTCTCCATATTTTAATAACACCTGGAAAATGCCGTAAAGTTCAAAGGCATTGAATATTTATTGTGTTAAGAAATTTTGTCATATCTGGCAAGATGTTTGCTGAAATTCCAAACTGCCTACTCACTTATTTTCTATTTCAATATTAAACTTTATCGGAGAGAAACAAATATAATAGAAACAAGAGTGTTTTTTCACTTACCAACATATGAGCTTGTATACAAAAGAGTGCTCAACAGCATTTTATTTTCATTACTAATTGCTAATTAGTACACTGAACTTGTCTGTGTGTGTTGCTGTTGTCATGCTTGAGAACTCTGGAGAAAATCAAGTAGCAAGCATATATGTTGATGAAATGCTTCCTAAATCTGGCTGTACTGAACTCATGCAATAGATCGTCTGCTTCTCTCTCATGCAGATGCCTCTTTCTCTTGGCTTCACTTCTTTCTCCATATGTTCCTTGGTTAAAAATGCAAAGTGGAAGTTATTAAGCACCAAAATTATCTCCAGAATGGCAATAATTATTTTGTGTAATTTTAGTTGTATTTTACTAGTTTTAGTTTTGGGATACTTCACTAAATTTTGTGGGAAAATCACAAATATCGAGCTAACTGGTAACTAGTTCTAGGCGGTTTATATATTATAGACTATATATGATACATATGTATTACATAGCAAAATATATGCCATATTGCACATTATATTTTATTTATTATGAGCTTTTGGTAATTTTAGGTAGTTTTAGGTACCCATTTCAATTCATGTATGAATAAAGATATGAAGCTATTTTTGTGTTGTGCATAGTTGTGAATAGAGATTATTTGATGCTTATGAGACATATACAATTACACACTTAGAAGTCTGAAATAAGGTCTATATGAACTTTACTTTGCAAAATATTTTGAAAATGTGTTTATTACAGTTTTCATAGAATCGCAAAAAAATTGTTTAGGTTGGAAAAGAGCCTTAAGATCATCGAATCCAACTGTAAACCTAAGTCTGGCACTAAACCGTGTCCTGAAGTTCCACATCTTTTTGTTCAGCTTTTCCTGGTTATAGACAGCCAGTGCACATTCTGTGTTCACATTTTATTTATAAGATCAAGATATTAACCATGCATTGTGTGTTGTGTTTTTCTTGCTATTTTCTTGCTAATTCACAGTTAAACATTTAAGAGAAGTAACAGGGACTTAAATCCAGAAATCTGCAGGTTGTAAAACTGTTTTCCTTACAGCACAGGCTACTAACAGTCAACAATCTTTGCAATAGTTTATGTTAGATATGCATGCTGTAGATCCCTGTGAAACAGTAACAGCTGGAGGCTTAATCACGTGTATGTGGAAATCCATGGTATCTTACCTTTACTTTACTACTTTACTAGAATGATTTTAGCACTCTTCCATAATTAATTGATTTTAAGTCTTAGAGCTGAATTGAGGACACACACTCCATCAGCTTTATCTTTCCAGCAGGTGGACTGCCTTCACCAGTGGAAAAAGTGTTTGCAGATCCCATAAGTACTAAAACCTGTTCTTATCTGAGGCTACCATCAAATCATAAACCTAGCATAATTTGTCTTATTTCTTGTACCAAATAAAATCTATGCTAAGTAAGAATCCCTGAAAAAGAGCTCAAAAGGCATATTAGAATTCTACAATTAATAAACTATAGACTGTATTTTGAATTTGTAAATAAGAAACAGGATGCTAGATGAAGACATTTTAAATAAATAAAAGGGTCATATATTTCAGTAAAGTCAGTAAATTATACAATTAGGAGCACAATTTTGACATCTGCTGCTTCATGATATCATTTGCCTTATTATTTGAGACTAAGAAAGCTATTTCTGCTTATCAAACTAGAAGGAATTTGACCAGTATCTAAATGGAGAAACATTTCTCATGTTATTAAATATGTCAACTGAGGTATGAAATCTATAGAAGTTCAGAGTAGATGCTGTGCCTTTTTGAAATTCCAATGCTTTTTTGTTATTTTTGTTATTATAGTGTAAGTCATAAGAACTGTACAAAACTATTTTCATTCTTTATCACTTACAAGTTTGACACCCCTGTGAAAAGACGTAGGGTAGCTCAGGGTTACTGACTTAAATATCTAACTTCACTAAATCCCGTAGTCTTTTTGGGTCAGGATCAAACTAAATGGTTGTCATAATGTTCTCTGGCCTCATAAAATCTATTAAATAACTTACCATGTAAACAGTGTAGAAAGTAAAATTACAAATATTATTTAACCTGTCTGTTCAAGGATAAATGTGAAAGTTATTAATAAAATATAGAAATGTTATTGTCCTAGCTTACACACGTGTCCAGGGAATTGACAAAACTATGATGAATGCAGAAATTGTGGAAGATGTAATAACATAAATACGACAAAATCAACAGTCATTACAAAGTGAATTGTAAGAAAACCAGATGAACACAGGTAACAATGCCTGTTTTTGCAGCACTTGAATGAGATAAGAACTTAAACTTGTATTTAATCTCATTCCTATTCATAACATAAAATTCTTGAACTTACATAATTTAGCATGTCTCACACCAAGTCCACAAGCACGTGAAATGTTTTGTCTTGTATCAATTGTGTGCCCAGGGTAGTCCAGAAGCCATTTCATGTGCCTTTGCAAATACAATTCTGTGCTAATTTGGCTCCAGTTTTACTACCCGTTAAATGTTTTAGCCATCTTAATGAGTCCAAGACTTCTGAGATAAAGCACACAAACCACGTTTACAAATGCAATTAGAAAAGGTGACAATAAAGGAAATAATGTGATTTTCGAAACATTACTGGACACATTAGACTTTTTCTGTTCCCATTTCTCAGAGTCAAGTTCTTATAACTGAAAAAAAAAAAATAAATAAATCTCTAATATACAAAGCATCAAACACTGACAATTCAAACTCTCTGACCCAGAAATCTACCTGTTGAGATGATTCTCTATTGTCTTCCTCTTTCATTGCTGAAGTTTGCAGGCAGCTTAGGCTTACACCACCAAATACAGCAAATGTACCAAACACCCTCATTTATATATATAACTCTTGAAGCAGTATTTTACTTTCAGTCCAAAACAAAAAATTCATAACCTTTGCATTTAACAGCAAAAAAAAATCAAACAAAAATCTCCTTCGTTCTCTTTCATGTATGCCCCTCTTAGGACAAAAGACTTTCCATTTGTTTTGAAGCATTGTCCCCCTAAAATCTCTCCTTTTTCCATCTTTCATTTATTGAATCTTTTTTAGTTATGCCACCTAGGAATCAGATCCCTGAACTGACTGCCATCCTCTGCACTTGGATTGCTCAAACAGAAGCGACATCTGGTCTTCTACATTCTTCTAGCATCTTAATATGCTATAATAATATCTTACCAAAAACCCTGATGCTCAAACATCCTTGCCATTGCCTTTCTCTTGAATTAAAGTTAGCTGTTTACTGTCTCTTAAATTGTTGAAGAAAAGGTGCTCTGGACCACTAATTTAAAGTGTTATTTATAAAATTGTTATTTAATACTATTTACATTTATTTATTATTGATTTAAAATAATGATAATGCACAGCCTGTCAAATATTATAGTGTTATCAGAAATTAAAAAATCATACATAACTTCTCTGGGAGGGAAAAAATTAACAACAACAAAAAGACAATATGAAGATATTAACAGTCAATTAAGAAACTGAAACCTCTGAATTCCATATAATATAACCAACTGAGCAGTGGGTTATTAATCATCTGCCTTGTGGGGTTAAGCACATTTACTTACACAAAAACACCCACTCAGGTAAAATTGATTTTTTTAATATCCTCTAGCAGAAGCTAGAATAGGAACCTTAGGTGAAATTCCTACATGTTTTAATAAAAGTCTTTGTTTGTAACACATATGCTTCTTCTAAACATAAAAGTGTCCTAAGCATCAAGTTCATTGTACATCTGTAACCCAAGGTCTTGCCAGTTTTCAGTTGTCTTCCACGTACTTAAAGATCAAAACATAGCTATACTGTAACTTAACACATACTGCAAAAAATGTTAACTCAGAGTTTAAAGCGGGGAAACTTCTCACTTCTGATCCGAGTCAGCAGTATTCTGGATGCCAGCTTGACAGTGAAGCCATCGTACTCACAAAGCATACAAGAGAGTGTGCTGGTGATTGTAGGAACAATTTCCCATGGCACAGTGAAGTATACCTGACATTGTGTCATTGAAGTCTACACCAGGGTATTGGGAAAGCAGTTAGATGATAACTGGGATTTGCTGGTAGTGGCAGAGCTCTCTCTGTGTTGAGCGACAGGGAGCTAATGATCTTAGCTAGGTGAAGAGTGCAAAGCATTGTTCAGATATAATTTCTATCCTGTATGTCCTTGATCAATAACAAATCTAGCAAGGTCATAACCAATCCACTAAATACCAGCTGAAGCAAATAAAAAATGGTAATTGAAGCTATGGTGAAGCAACATTATAATTAATGCAAATTAAGTTGCCCAGACATGGCTTTTTGCCTGTATTGAGGACAAAGAGCTCAGTCACTTTAAGCCTCCCAGCTTGTGAGCTTATGCATACATTAGCTTCAAGTGGTCAAAATAAGAAGTAAATCTATATATTTAAAATGTAGGAGTCCATTAGAGGAGTGAAGGAGTAATGATGGATCTTTTGCTAACATTTAAAATTGAGAAGTAAATTAAAATTCCAAGATATAGCTGTTGTTATATTGTTCTAAAAAATGAGCTGAGCTTATAGAAGTCAAACACTTCTATTATTTCCAGTAAGGTTCTAATGAGTATTGCTTTGTTATCACTTCATTCTTTGTACTTTACATAGAATTAAAGCTCAAAAGTTACAAAGAGATAGAGTTGATAAATATTTCTGAGATGTACAGCTTTGTTGAGCTGAATCTTATATGGAGAAAAAGATAAGCAAAGGTAAAAAAAAAAAGTAGATGTGAAAAGATAGAATGGTTTTTCAGACCATAATGGTAATTAATTACTTTAAAAATATGCTTATTTTTGGGGCCTACTGCTAAGAAAGAGGCAAGAAATATTTTTTTTAAACCTCTTTTATATCTTTATAGATCAGAAGTCAAATGTTTTTGGTGAAATGGTAACTGTTAGTTTACCACAGATTCAGTAAAAAGGGAGCAGTCATAAAATACATTGAAAGAAAAGCAAATTTATACACCAACATACTAACCAAGGCTGCAGAAACAAAGTACCAGGGCTTTTAATAAAACAGACAGCACCCACAGGGACTAAAGTACTGAGGAAAGAACCTATCCTTGATGAGCTACATGGCCTTTACTTGATCCTGGAATTTTCTTCTATGGGCTTTTGGGGGGGAAAAAAAAAAAAAGAAAAAATAAAAATAGAGAAATTCAGTCTTAAAACAATTTTGTTCTCTTATCTGTGAGACAAAGAACATATTATATGGAAGTGCTAGCATTAACAGAGTTATAATAAAATCCCATTACCCACTGAAGAAACTTAAAACTGCCCTGCAATTTAGTAAATTTGTGATACCTTATACACATATAATATGTATTCTTTATGCGATCATGTATACACATATACACACATGCACACATAAATATTGCAATAAAGAAAATTTAGAGGGTAATGTTTTCACTTTAATAAAAATATGCAATATTAACTTTATTGCATTCATAATTGAATGACATACAAATGTATGACACAATATTATTCTATTTCAAATAGACTCCATCAGTAAGTAATAGATATTCACAGTTATATGTTAAGCTGTATAAATAGCTCTCAGGATATAAATGTAAGGAACTGCTGTACATGCAAAGGGTAACTATTTCTAAGTGGTCCTTCACATGAGAAAATACAATTAATATAAATAAAGAAGCATGTAATTTTTCAGAACAAAAAGAAAACATTCAGAAGGAATCATATTATGCAAATTATCATGTTTACTATCTAAATACACTGTGTGAAACCTGGTTGCACATATATCCTTTAAGATCAAGAGTAAAGACAAGAGTTTTGAAAAGACCAAAGTCATTCCTGAAGAAGGATGATATCCCAAATTAGTGGGGGGAAAAAAAAATAGGAATGTCAATGCAAATGCTAATGTGTCCCAGTTGCCATGTTTTGTGGCTGATGACTTCTGAAACAAGCAGTCAGACACATTATGCTCTTCCATAGACTCTACACATTTTTAACATTTGCTTACAGTATGTTTGACAGCAACAGAATTAACAAGTTTGGCATGTAAGAGTAATATATTACTCATCAAGTTCAAGACATGATACTATATTTAATTACATTAACCTTCCACTTCTTCATACCACAGACTAATTTCTTTATATCTGTCTCTGACCTTCAAGCACTTAGTTTCCAAGTATGTGATTTTTCTTTTTGCCTTCATTTCATTGCTTGTTAAGGTTCCTTTCCGTGCATTTGGGTCTCGTTGTAGAAAACCACCATTTTACAATTAAATCAATGGGAATTAAAATGGAGCTTAAAATTAAGCTCACACTAGAATGTAGTCAGAATAGACACACACAAGCTCCGATGTATTTCAAATGAAGGCCATGAAGGCTACATGATTTTTTCAATTCTTCCTGCTTCACTTCCACTTCTTCTCAAGTAAGTAGATAGGTCCCAACTCCTAGATACTTGTTTAATAACATACCTGATTGGAAGTCAAGATGTCTGTTTTGCAACAAAGTTTGAACTTTCAAATTTGTTTTTAATTCTACTCCCAACATTTTCTCATACTGAACTGCCTGTGTTCCATTTGTTGTACACACTGTTGTACTATCATTCAAGGACATGCTTTGACTTTGACAAAAAGACATACTTTTTATAAAAGCGTATTATTCTGAATGCATTCATGTTAAGTCATCTAAAATCTTTTTAAACAATCCAAGACCAGGAGTTTCTTTTGGTTTAGGTTTTCTGGTAAATCAGAATATTAGTTTATATTCATGTGCGTAATTCCTGTTGCACATAATTGAATAGATTTCTCCTCATTAAAACTGTGATTTAAAATAAATCTATAGTATACAAATTTCAAAACCATAATTAGTGATTTAATTATTAAAATACATACTTTGTAATATGAAATACATATCCTTTTTTACATCATAGCTAGCTGGCTGAGTATATTATATTTTAGAATCATGTAAGAAATAGTAAATCCTCTGACTCTTAATTTACAGAATTTATCCTGGATAGTTCCATCCTCCTGGCACATAGAGCAATTCCCTTTGGTTTTTCTTTTCCTCAATAGTAGGGGTTTTCTATGAGAAATATGTCCATTATTAGAAAGGACAATAGATTTGGTGTTTGTCTCTATTAAAATCTTTGCCACGGGTAATCATTTGTGCTATAGTTTATACTGAAGTCTCTCAGAAGTTACAGAAAACAAATTCAATGCTTTTATTTTCTTTTTCTTCATGTCTTTGCATTCCTTATCTCTGAAGTGTGTGTAATAACTATTTATGAAAAGCTTTCATAGCAGTTATCCTGCATAAATGACTTACAACAGTAACATCAAAGAGTCTCACAATAAGTGAAGCTGAAACTGAAACATTTAAGGCCTAATACAAAGTATTAAATAATGAATAATCTGAGAAGAATCATGTTGTCTTATGGACAGAAGTGTGAATCAGAAAGAGGAGACTTCAGATACTGACACTTTTTCCAGCTTCCTAATATGCTTCTTGCCAAGCTACTTGATGTCATGGTGCCCAAAACCCTCATCAGAAAAATGGGAGTAATTTTATTCCTCCTACCAGTCTGTCTCTTTATATTATGAAATTTTCAATACAAATGTTGCTTGTTATTATGTATGGTGCCTAAAGAGCAAGGCCCCAAGTCAGTTTTGGCTAAGAGACACTGCTGTTATGCAAATTATAATGTAAAATCTCACTGAAGATATTTTAGGAACAAAAAGAATCCAAGGATTAGTAGATTTACGATTTCTATGGAAAAAAAATCTGTCTTTGTTTATACTGCATAATATTTTAATTTCAATTCTTACATCTTCCAACTTTGTAACCTTGTTTTTAGAAATTGTCAGAAATGTTGAATCAGGACTGTTAAGCATTCCTGTGTATACTTATGGCACTTCCTGCAACATCTATGGGTTTACTTTATCACTGTTCACTAGAAGTGATTGTTTAGGAGAAAATCCCTAAGATGGGTGGAAGAAAATGGATGACATAATATTAGCTATATTTTCAATTTGCTATTTCTACTCCCATCATCTGGCAATGCATAGCCAGACTTGCAAGCTGTATGATCCCACCGAATGTATCATGTTGAGAAAGAGGGTCATAATCCTGAAGTATTTGAGCAGAAGAAACTTGTCCTGTCAGACATAACATCCTTCTGTTTCACAGATGGAGTTTAGATTTGAATGCCTCATATCTCTAGCATGGATAATAAGGAATGGCTGTGCCAGGGACAAGGGGGTAGCAAGCTAAGGTAGACTTGGGACATTGAAATATTTCTTTGGCATACTAACATATAAGGATTTCAAAACTGTGGCAGAGGTCACTGAAATTAAATAGCAGTTGTAAGTATTGTCATGATTAATATATGTGTTTGTACCAGCATTGCAACTGGATATGTGTGTGACACACACACCATACATATATGTATGAATTCATATATGTATATATTCTTGCAGATTTTGTTACTTGTAAGCTTCCTGCCTGCAACTAACTGCCTATTTGTCTGCCTCTCTTGTGACCATATTGCTCACAGACTTACGTAGATTTCCTGCCTATGCCATTATAATACTACAAAATTAATGCAAGATTGTTTTTAGTTACAATACTTTAGTACCCCTATATAAGAGTTGGAGACAAACTTTATTACCTATATCCATACTAACCTACTTATAATTTTCATACATCTCTGCTTTGGCTACACAATAGAAACAGAAAGAAATTTTAATTTTGTTGTTGTTGGTTTTAATCAAGAATAATTGCAGTACAGGGCAAATCTGTGCATATCCATACATTTTCCATATATATGTATATTTGTCCCATACATAATCTGACTGTATATTGTAAAATAACTAGATATTCACAGTAATGTCATCTGTTTTTTGTAAAATACGGTAATACTCTGAAAATACCCCTTGAGAAGTGTTTCTCTCACCACTGTATTTCTTATACAGTGCCTCCCTTTCAAAGTAATCAGCATGAAAAAAGAGATTAATAACCTTCATCATAACAACTGTAATCCTTGCAAATTCTTCCAAGCAATATAGCAAATGTAAGGTAATTTGATGCTGTGTTCAGGTCTTATGTATTTTCTCCTTGGACAGTATAAGGAAAGTTGGTTTTGTAATACATTGTTTCTTAAAGCATGTGAATGGCTACAGAAATAAATAAATAACATCCTTATTTTTAGATATGAAACACCAGCCCTGTCATTTCCTTCTTTTGCTTAGTGGGCCTTGGCATTTCTTGGTAGTTCTCACATCATTATAGAGCTTGGGCATGTTGTTAGATGTTGTTGTATGTTGTATGTAACTTTTATACTGTCATGCTATTATTAAAACATAAAACTCTGAGGTTGTCTGTTGGTGTCTTTCCCATAAATGGTAAGGATTAAATCAAATTCTCAACAACACATGAATGTATGGACCATACTGAAAGCTTTCTGGAAAAAAAAAAATAATAGAAGCTTGAACTATAATTGACAGATTCTGGGAAGCAGAAGTTAAATACTTGGAAGCAAATCTTTTTTGAGCTTTGGGATTTTGTATACTCTCATGGGATCAAATCAACTTGCCATCTGTATGCAACATCACATCTGCTTAAGAAGCAGAAAAGAAGATATTATGAAACAATTGTTGCAATGTATGGGTCAGCCTGTGCTAGCAGAGTATTAAATAGAATCACAGAATCACAGAATGGCTAGGTTTGGAAGGGACCTTAATGATCATCTAGATTCAACCCCCCTGCATTAGCAGGGACATGTCCCACTAGATCAAGTTTCTCAGAGCCCCATTGAACCTGCCCTGAAACACTATACATCAAATAGTTTTACTTTTGAAGATCTAGTGTTTTAAACAGTCAACAAAACTTTTCTGCACCTTGCATGAAAAATCCAGTCTTGTAACTTTGACATATTCTTTGATTCTTTTGGGAAAGCTGCCATGGTAATGGTTTAAATTCTGGAGGAAACTAAGTCTGCAGTAACAGATAGTGGTTGAAGTTTTTTCACCACCAATGTTTCTTGTGGTAACAGAACCAGAGCAAAGTACTTGTGGGAAAAAAAAAAAAAAAAGGTTTTCTTTCATTGTGCCTGTGCAGCATTTCAACATTTTTTATTTTGTGTATACTCAGTCTATTGAGACATAAATGGTATCATGACATAAAAAACAATAAGGGAACAAACCCGTTGTTACAATGACCGAACAGTTTTAGCAGTGCAGACAGATTTTTACATCGAGTAAAACTTAAAAGGATAGAAATATAGCTCAGAAACACAGGAGGGGCCTTTGTGGATACTTCTACAGAGATAATTAAATGAAGGCCAGCAGTGCACTTTTAAAGTGAATCTCCCAGTAGTCCCCACATACTGTGCTAAGTTTTGCACTGTGGAGCAGTTTCAGTGTCCATGAACTGGATTCCTTTCAGATTAAGTTAAACTGCAATATTTGCTTCAGGAGCAGAACTAATGCATTCCAGGTTTGAACACGCACTATGCCTACGGGACTCAACTACAGATAATCCAAATTCGGAAGTGCCTTCAAAACGTACAGTGTGGATTTCAGGTCTTCAGTCCCAACTCTTTTAATCTTTAGACCCATTCCCAGTTTTGTATTCTACTTGCTAACGTACACATAGCCACTGTCTCCACATGTCTTGGAAGTATCTTGTCTCATAGCTCGTATCAATTGTCTAGAGTAAGGCAAGCATTTAATGAATGCATACTTCATGAGTCAGAGAAAGTGTCTGTGTTTCATGGCACCCATTATTTTCTTTTTCATGAATATAACGTTATAAAGCACTTCTGTTTAAGAAGAGTTGCAGTTTATAGTATTATTAGGTTGTTCATTAAAATGAACTGAATAGTCAGTAGTCCTTTCTGAAGATTTTCTTTAAAGTATTTTTGAGGTCACAGTGGCCATCATCAAAGTATCAGCAGCGACCACATAGCTGACACAGTTACTTCTTGGTTAAAATGAAACAGAAGTATTTCAGAGACACTACGGTGACTGTTGACTCTTCAAATGGTGACCTGATTATTTCACCATTTTTATCATGTACCACAGTTCACAGCGCTTAGTGTAACAGAAGGGATTTGCTTACACATTGCTCCTAGCAGAAAGTCACTTTAAATTAGATGGACTAGTAGAGAAATGCTCTTAAAACCTCCCAGAGCGATATATTGTTATCTCTTTTGCTCAGTAATGAGAACTAAACCAGGAGAGAAGATTTATGAAGATATTAGGCATAACAGCTGAGGATGAATTTTTCTTATCACACACTCCAAGCTATTTAGCTTGTTTGGTTTAACCAACAGGAAAGCAAAATTAGCCTTTGCTCACTAGGGAGAAAGAGCAGAGCAAGTACTCACACACGTGTCCTATGAAGAGATAGAGCTGCCCAGTGCAACCAGAGAATTCAGTAGGTACAAAGCAGAGTAATAATAATGGTGCAATACTGTTGGTTGGGTTTTTTTTTTCCCCTTCAATTATGCCCCCCCCTGAATGAGGAAAAGGCAAGTGTTTGACAAGAGAACATATAGCAGGGAAATGCCATTGTTATTCCAATTAATATTTAACTAATTTCTTGGTTCTGTAATCCAAGTTCCCTTGTATAGTCCCAGTAAATGTTTTAGACATTATTTTACAGGTAAATCTACATATAAAGTCTCTCTTTAAAACAGCCCTATTTCTCCATCACTTGTTTCCCTTTTCTTCTATCTTCATTTGTACTTTCCAGTGAACCTTTGAGGGTTTTTTTAAACAAAACAGTGATCTACAAAGGAAATCTTGAGTGGCATTTTTATTTAAAGACATTCAAATGAAAAGTAAGAGATAAAAATTTACAAGGACAGAAAGAAAATAATGTCTCAAAAGGTAAGAAGACAAGTAACAAAAGTAGACTAAACAAATCTCTTCCCTTCTAGACTGCAAACAGAAAGTCACTGAGAGTATCTGTTGTGACAATAAGCAGACAACAGGTAGAAATTTTGATATCCATTTCCAGTTTGTATGAAACAACTTTTTATTCTATTGTTCGGTTTTTATGTTTTATTTTTTATCTTCACCTTTAACCATCTCTTCAGATTACTGTCCTTTTCTCTAACTTTCTAATATCCAGTAATATCTCCTCTTTCTTCCTCATCTTCTCTAGAAATTAAAGTAGTCTAAACTCCTTGCTGCTTTTTTTTTTTTTTTTTTTTTTTATAATGATCTTCTGGAAATAGTAAAAGTACTGTGATACGTAACAGTCTGGAAAAGAGTGAAGTTAAAAGGTGAGTAAATGCTCAAGAATTAGTTTTGGTATCTGGTAGGTACCAAGGTGAATCTGATTTTACTTTTGGTTTATTACCTGTTCTAGACCTAATCTTTGTCTGGTGCAAATTGGCATGATTTCAAGTAGTTCATTGAGCCACATAGCTTTACAACAGCTGAGAAGATAACCCTAGGAATATACCAATGCAAATATATATAATAGAGTTAACAAGTTTAGAAGTTGTCTGAAACCTTAGCCTTTAGTCCTGATATGTTTGTGATTGTTGCTTTTCCTTTCATTTTCCAGCAGCAAAGTATTACCATGAGTACTATTTAATTTCTAATTGTAGAATTCCATAACTATGAAACAAATCACTTCTATAAAGTTATCTCTCTGAATTTGACTTTTTAAAATACAACCTATTCTAACTTTTTTTTAAGCAGTATCTATTAATCAGCCCACTGATTATTTGTGTATTTATTTAAGTCCTCTTAATGGCTTTGGATACTTATTGGGTAAGTGGCTACAGAGGAGAATGTGTTCATTTCTACCTTCTTCGTTGTGTAGGACGAGTTTTCCAGAGTTTGGATAGCCACGTACAGAATAGTTATTCACACAGGAATGGATCTCTCAGGTCATGAATGAGGCATATTACAAAAGAAGTCTGAGAACACTGCTTCTAAAATATAAGTTTTATCCAATGTTTCAGAGTTGTGCTTCATAAAGTTTGATCATATCATAAGGATTCCTTTACATGTCAATAGAACAAATCTGTTTCTTGTTTGGAATAAATATGCAATAGCTCCCAAAAGCAAAAAAAAAAAAAAAAAAAAAAAAAAAGCAAGAATTCATAAACAACATATGAGCACTTTTCTTGTTCACAACCAGAATGAAGATAAAACTAAAAAGAACCTTAAAGAGTGACCAAGCAGCTATAGGTTTCAAAATGGAAGAGAAAGAGAAAAGAAAGAAAGAATTTAAAAGTAATAATAATAATAACCTAACAAGAACAAACCAAGAAAAGTCATGTATTTCCTTATTAATGAAGCAGATCCCACATACTCTCCATAATTTCCAGAGCTGCTTAAATGTCCACCTTCATGCCCATCTCTTCTATCACTTTAGGGATGAAGAAGCAGCTCTTCAGATTATCAGTGCCTCTCTAATTTAGTTAGACTTTACCCTTTCAGTTGCAGTTTTGTTTACTCCTGCTGATTCTAACCATATCAGATTTCTAAGGAACCCTAATATTTTCCAGTTGTTTCTTAAGCAGTAAATTAACCTTCTCTGTCCCTACTACCCATTTCTGTACAGTATATGAAACCACTAACTCAACAAAAAAAGTAGAAGTCTCCTTTCATCTGAGGACTAGACAGGTTTTTGCCTGATATGAGTAAATCACCCACCTGCTTCACAACAAAGGATTTGAAGTATGCATCTCACTGAGTAGTTTTACAGGACAAAATATTACTATTTAACCAAAATAAAGCTAAGCACTATAGACTGTTTTGCTGGATCAAACTTTGATACTGGTGTTATTCAATACTATACAGTATATGAAAATTCCTTGAAAATTTCTCAACAGTTTGTGGACTTAATATTCAAGGTTAATCAAGCAGATGCTTTACTTTAGTCAGATGAGTAGTCATATTGATAAGCATGTTGCTGGTTCAGCACCCACTTGCAGTATTTTTCCCAAAAGAGGTATTATCATACATCCTATAGATGGTATTCAAAAACATTGACATCTGTGTATTTTTTGTATGGAACATGCAAACAGTTAGTGCTGATTTCTAGTGATATCAGATCATGTCTTACTAAATTGTTAACCAACAAAATAACTTTGCAGGTTTTGAGTCTGCCTTAGTCTTCTAATTAAAGTTACTGATTTTTTTTTTTCTGACACCATATTCAATAAAATATTGTGTCAATTACTTTAAGACATCCCATTCTGGGCCAACTCTAACACAGTTTCCCCTTTTTCAGTTACTTCAGTTCTTAACTCACCTTTAATTATTATTTATATACAGGACTTCAATGAAAAGCATGTTTAACAGATGATTAATTTCCCAAGAATCATTTGGAGTTTGTATAGGTTGACAAACAGCAAAGTGTAACTCTATTAAGGAAATTGCCTAGCATAAATTCTGGAAAAAAAAAAACATTCAACAGGCTCCATATTAACATAACTATGTTGATGCAATCCATTCAAGCAAAGTGTAAAGTCATATCTTCTTATAAAGATAGATGTCTGGTATTTTTTTTCTTTTCTAAAAAGCAGGAGAATAATTACTAACTTACTTTTTTTCCCCTTCTCTGCACTACAGTCTTCTGTAGAAATATTTCCATTCATAGAAAAACATAACATTATATTCTAGATCTTTCTTTCAGAAATTGTAAGAGCCCTACTTTAACTATTCATGTCTAAATATGGTGGCATTTTTATCCTCTCAAAAGTACTGAAACTTCCCCTTACTGTGCCTGACCATGCCAGGCTATGTTCTTTTTTTTGACACCAAAGGTACCGATATTTCTTTTGCCTTTCTATATATGAGGGCAGAGACTGTCATTGTGTGCAGAGTAAAATGGCATGTGCAGTTTCTGAACCAATTACAACTACTAGCAAAATGCTAAGTTGAAAATAAACTGCTCCCTACTCAGTGAGTGAATTAAAATTCTGACAAAGAAAATCTAAATGCATCAGGAGGACCATTTGTTACGAGGGGAATTCAATCTTGCTGATAAGCTTGACAGATTTGTCCAGTGCTATGATATTTTTTATTGGTGGTCAAATATGCTGAGCACTTCAGCCAAACATTTGGTATGACAGACAAGATACATGATGAAAAGTCCTTTAGCAGGAATTGGGCAGAGAAATATTGAAATGTATTGATTACTTGAATTTCAAAAGTTTTTTGCAACTTTAGAAACTTTTTTATAATTTTCATGGTAAGTATTGGTATTAAATAATGATAAGGGTGTCTACTTAGCGTGATCCTCACTAGCTTTTCAAAATAGCGTTTGTTTTAGTTTCTATAGCCTGATTCTCAATTTTTTATTCCAGTATTTTGCTGTTTTTCTGTCAAAGCCTGTTAATAGGCCAAAGCCTATTCAGATCCACTTGAGGTTCTTTATTTTTTAAGTAAAATGTAAAGTTTCTTTTTTTTTCTTTCCTTCCTTTTTGCAATACTTATTCAAATCATTAATTTGCTGATAAGGATGTGTACAATGTGAAGGAAAGAAGGAACTAGTACTAAATTGCTTGTTTCTGTTCCATTCTGCATTATAACCATGGTATGCATCTTTGTAACCAGTGGTCCATTTCTAAAATATTCCCATAAGGTTCCTCTGAATCAGAGTTTTACATGACAGCACAGCACAGTAAATTTATCATCAGTTCTACTTCTCTCATCCACTTCTGAAGAAACAGCATCCAAATGTGCTTTTTCTTTGATAAGTCAAGTTATTCTAGCATCTAAGGGAACTGCAAAATAGACTCCCTGAGCAATCTGAAAGCCTATTATTATCCTTTCTGATAGAAGCATATGCTATCTTTGGACATTATCAACTGAGAACTGCACTGTAAAAAAGAAGTAATTTTATACAAGATCCTGAATCTTGCCTCAATGATACACATCACTAACTAATATGCATGCCTGTAAGAAATGCATATTCAGATCTTTTTTGAAAAAAACCCCTCTGTCTACATAGCAAAATGGTGTTCATGACATGCAAACTGATGCTTCTTTCTTATTTCTTAATAGAAATCAATAATCCAGCAGCAGCTTGGAGATTACTGTAAGCATCACACAGAAGCTGATTAGAAGTGAAGTTGGCATAGTTAAAATATGCTGTCTTGTGCTGTGGTATTTTAGCAGAATAGGAAAAGAACTATTATTTTCCTCCTTGTGGAATAAGCAGAATACATAATAAGCACTTGCAGTGCTGCATGGAATCGATTTAACTAGAGAACAAATACATTTAGAACTCACTTGTGGCTTTGGCTTCAGCTGAATTAAGAGGTGTTCTCATTACCTGTGGAATGTGCTTGCTATTCTATAAGTGCCTAGGCACCTTAATGTGTGTATACTAAGCTTTGAACTTCATGAAAGAAATTCTACTAATCCTGAGTCTAGGTTTGCTAGTTAGAGATATGTATATAAAATAAAACAACCAATGATTATTTGGAAAGTTGAGTGTATACTAAGACAAAACCTCATCAGGAATAAAAGAACAGTAGGGTATTGCCCCAAAATATCTATATTTTATTTTAGTATTAGCACAAATAGATATCAAAAAAAGCAATGCCTCTTCATATTTCTACAATGACCTTAGATGAGGAACCTCATAATCTCATACCACTAAGGCCTCACTTTCAAAGCATTTCTGTATGCAACTATTTTTAGCTGCCATGGCACGTTGCTATCAGACACAGGCTGTGCTCTGAGCTAACAAAAGCTCTTAAGACGTATTAGTCTGATGTGAACCTGAATCATTCCCCCACTGACATTTCAGAGGATTATAGTCTGTGTTTGGTGTAGTACTACTATCATCACACTACACTTGACGAGGACACTAGTAACTTGTGTCCTTTTTGCTCAGAACATCAGCAGACCAAGCAGGCATGTCTTACACAGGAGTGCATTAAGCTCAGGAATCTCTCTGAATTGGTCTTTCTTAAAGTGTTTTAAATCCTTAAGAATTCATCTTTCTATTTACAAACAGCACTTAAACGCTATTATTGAGCCTGGTGGTGTCTCCCAAACATAGTACAGAGAGATCTGGCTGCTAGGAATCACACAAGTGATGTTACCCTTCATGTCAGGAAAGAACAGCATGGAGACTAAGATTTCTTACAGCATCCCTTGACAGAGACTGTAAGCAGTTAACACTGAAGCTCATAAAAATTGAGGCAATGGGGATGACCAGTAGACTTCAAGTGTGGTGAGTGAAAGCATACCCATATCTGTATGTAGAACATAGTCACAACAGACTTCCTCTGGAAGGAACAGGGAACATTATTTCTGCAGGGAAAGAAAGGCTATCAGAGCATGACTCCAGTCTTGCTTCTGTTGAACCACGTGGGAGACTTCTTTTCCTTGTCTGTAGACTAATCTAACTATGACCCTAATTGAGGCATTTCACTAAGCTGGGTGAGATGAGCCAAGTCCTAAATATTTTATTAAACAAGGATTAATTTCCTCTTGTGCCCAAAGTTGAGCATGTAAAAACCATTATTTAAATAAATTCTTGAAAGCTCAATTCAGATAAATAACCACAGCATCACATATTTTACAGGTGAGTAACAAAATGTAAAACTAAAACCAACGAAAACCAAACAGCAACAAAAAAACCCCAAAATAATAAGAGGTAATTAAATCCACATGCTTGACTGACTATGACAGCCTGAAAATTCATGAAAGCAAACTATTTAAAAGTAATAGCTATCTAATATGCTTTTTAAAAAAGGGTGCTAAGAAAGCCTACTCATTTTAAACACAGTATTGAAGAACCAAATGGGAGATTTGGGAACAAAATGATATGAGCTATTTCTGCTTAAATTGTGCTATTATTGAAATGGGTTAAAATAAACAAATCATATTGCCACAACATCTTTCTTAAGCTGTTGCAGATATTAATGGTCATGTGCATGTGGATCTATGTGATATATACACAGATATATTTATATGATATTAAAATATGAATGTAAGTAAATATTTTCAGCTGCTGAGGACATACACCAACTAATATCAGTTTATTCTGTATCAAAGTCTGATTTTAAACTTAAAATCTTTTGTTCATTTGCATTATTCTGCAGACTTTTATTCTTAAATTTTATCAAAGGGATTTCTATAAACCTTTTGTGTTTCTGTGTTAAAATCGATGTAATTGTTATAATTCTGAAAATTGGCAAAACAAAGATGCTAAAAATGAGAATAATCATTAATCTCCCATTTACTAGCAGAAATTATATACCCTACTTAGAAATAATTTCTCTTGCATTTAAAACTATCTTTAAGGATTATAATACTGTTGAGAAGTGTCTATATAAGGAAAAGTAAGAACAAAATGTAAAGGCCATTTCTGTTCCATGTTATTTTGACTTCTATTGTTTTGCACTCAGCCAGGCCGTATATAAATGAATTCAGTGGTGTGGAGTGTTTTAGGGATTTATTGCTTGATTGTTTAGCTTTCTCCAGTTTGGAAACCTTGTTTATCCTGAACTAAATTCCTTATGAAATTAAAATCCAAACTTGTGGGGTTTTTAACAGTTATGGCACATGCTTAATGTAAGTGTCTCTAAAAAACCTGAGTAATAATTCAATTAAATTAAACTATTAGAGCTTTTCTCCTGTTATTTTACTTTTGAAAATTCTGGATAGATTTTCACCTTTGAAATGCCTTTGTCATGTCATGTAGTTTTGTTACCCAGAGAGACAGAACTTCTATTTTTATCATTCTTGTGATTTTATAGAAATTGTGTGCCTTGAATAAAACCTCATAATCTTCAGACTACTAAAAAACAATGTCAATAAAACTCTTAGTTGCCACATTCCATATGAACTTGCAAAGAATGTTGAATATAAGTCATGCTCCAAAACAACTAATACACATTGACTGAGGAAAAATGTATGGACTTACTCTGAAAAGTTTAGGTAAACCTGAAAAGCAAACTGCATAAGGTTAGTTTAATCTAAATACAAAAATCTATAGCAAAATATAAAATGACAGCTTATTTTTGTAGTTAAAATAGATGTAAATAGAAACCAAGAAGAAATAGATAAGTAAGGAGTAAGGACTTTGGGCTAGTTGGAGCTTTTAAAAAAAATTGCTTCAGGAGATCAACATTTTGTTTCATCTGCTTTGAATGCTCAGTGAAGCAGTAACCATGTAGAAACTGTGCAGAGGCCTATAAGGGGAAAAAATATCCCTAAGAATTCCAAGAATTCTAAGACTCATATCCCAGAAAAAGGAGATATTGGCTCGCTAAGACGTGAACTCTTAGACAAGATGTTGTTGTGTTCTTGAGTTTGCTATATAGGCTTCTGTTCTTTGGACAAGCTGTCTGTGATTGCTTTCAAAATACTATGTGAGAATGGCAATGCTTGGTACCTTCTTATTCACTCTTCCTTTCTTCTTCATATCCAGAAATACAGGGAAAGAAATGTGTCAATTTTTTTCACATTCATCAATTCCTTATCTTGATCAGAGTTATCTAATTTTTGACAACCAGATAATTTGTATTTTGATAATTCAATATTTTTCAACCCCAGGCACAAATACAGGCTGGGAGCAGAATGGCTAGAGAGCAGTCCTGAGGAGAACGACTTAGGGGTGGTAGTTGGTGAGAAGCTTGACATGAGACGCCAGTGTTTGCTCGTAGCCCAGAGAGCCAACCACATTCTGGGCTGCATCCAAAGAAGTGTGGCCAGCAGGGCCAGGGAGGTGATTCTGCCCCTCTACTCTGCTCTGGTGAGATGACACCTGGAGTACTGCATACAGTTCTGGTGCCCTCAGCACAAGAAAGATATGGACCTGTTGGAGAGGGTGCAAAGAAGGGCCACCAAGATGATCAAAGGCCTGGATCACCTCTGCTATGAAGACAGGCTAAGAGAATTGGGGCTGTTCAGCCTAGAGAAGAGAAGGCTCTGAAGAGACCTTATAGCGGCCTTCCAGTACTTGAAGGGAGCCTACAGGAAATCTGGGGAGGGGCATTTCATCAGAGAAGATAGTGATAGGACAAGGGGTAATGGTTTTAAACTGAGAGAGGGGAGATTTAGGTTAGATATTAGGAAGAAATTCTTCACTATAAGGGTGGTGAGGAAATTGAATGGGTTGCCCAGGGAGGTTGTTGATGCCCCATCCCTGGAGATTTTTAAGGCCAGGTTGGACAAGGTTTTGTGCAATGTGATCTAGTGGTGGGTTCCCTGCTCATGGCAGGGGGGTTGGAACCTGATGATCTTTAGATCATCTTAAAGATTCTATGATTCTATATTCCAAAGAACTATATAAAAGATCATTAGCTAATTATATTCACCCTCCTCAACTTACAGTAAAGAACTTTCATGGTTCTCCAGATCCTTGTCAGTTTTTAAAATTATTTTCTGATTTCTATCAGCATGATAATGCTGGTAACTCTGCCTGTAAGAACACTAGTTGAAGTCACTGGAGCTCCAAAAGATATTATAAAGAGAAACTTGTATTCAGAGCTCTTCCTTAAAAATGGAAAGTTCAGAAGCCTTTGTTATCTTCCCATTGTAATGACCTGAACAAAACTAATTTCCCCATTGTTTGAGTTACTTCTAAGAAACAGCGTTTCAGAATTATGCAGAATCTTAGAGATAACATTATATCCTAAAACTTTAGTATTTGTAATGCCTACTACTCCTAAGTACAGTATTAAGTATTAGCTGTAGGTTTCTTAAAAAAAAACCCTCAATTTCTTTGTCCCAGATAAAGGGTTCCACAGCTGTGAGATAAGTAACATTTCCATGTCAGCAATACAAAATGTAAACACAAAAATAAATAAATGTTCAAGGTCAAGACTGCAGAATTATCCATGGATGGAACACAGCTTAAATTCTAAGTTAATTGAGTAATACTGCTTTTAATAACTACTTCAAGGGGAAGCTTCAGTAATTTTCTTTAAAAGAATATTGGTATTTAGGAAAATACACTGCATAACCAAAGGACTGGAAACTGGTGTCTTATGTTAGTAGATTAATTTGCCCATATTTATCCTGTAGAGACTACATGGGTGCTACAGCAGTAGTTCATATATTGTGTTCATTACTAATCTTCAACAGTTCTTGAAATAAACTCTAAGTGAACTGTTCTTGAACTTCCTTGATAACATGCCATACAAGTGCCCATATCTTTTCTGCATTAACCTCATATACAGCAGCTATTGCATATAAATTAAAAGCTGAAGAGAATGGTAAATGGTCTTCAGATTTAGATTAGACAAATAACTCTATAGTGTTGCAGCACGTATCAGCCAAATAAATGAGCTTGACGTAATTATGTATACTTAAATGTAAGCTGCATAGGACATGCAATTAATGAAGCACATAATGCAAAGCATTAGAAGTACTAAATGATCTGTTTATCTTTTACATCAAATCAACTTTTCCCATTAAAATGCTGGCATCCCATAATAAGTGTAAGCCCCTTGTCTCAAAATGAAAATACCAATTTACTGGCTTCCCATTATACTGTTACTGACAGCAATGCTGTGGAAAGAAAAAATACAATGAAAATATATATTATGCAAAAGGTTGTCCCTCTCCCTCCTTTTTGAATAAAGACTGTTGTCATTAGATCATATGGAAAAATTAACTCATAAAATACTTGAATTTCTTTTTTTTAAGATTCTTTACTATTTAATTTATATGTTGATTATACAGCTGAAAAAAACTATCCCAATTTGATTTAGTAAAGCACAAAGTGCCTAAGAATAAGTTGATATCTGAAACTGGAGAATGTACTTCATCTAATTGTATTAATAAACTAAACTGATGAGATTTGTTTAGGAAGAAAAAATCCTTTTGACCTTTTAATTTATTGTAGAGTAGAACACATTATACCTGGGTCTTTTTACAGTATTCTCATTATGTTCAGCAAAATCAAACACTTTTTATAACATTTGGTCAAAGTGAAAAAATAATGGACCAATAAAGACTTTTAAATTAGTTGAAAAGGTAGTTATGTAGAGTGCTTGTGAAGCTTTGTTTTTAGCTGTTGTGTTTGTGGGTTTATATGTAAATTGCAAGAAGTAGTAGCACACAAAGTCCTTACATAGCATGATCTCAGCACCTTTGGTATCTCGTTCCTTCTTCTGCATGTGGGAGTTATTTCTCTTCTGCTAGTTTTCTTCTTTCCCAGCTATAATTATCCCTCCGTTGGCCTTGAGATAACAGCAGTCCAGCTAAAGTCTCTATAACACAGTCAAGCTTTTATACCAAAGGCTGGATTGCTCACATGCCCATGCTTCTACAAGAAAATCCTCCACAAATAGGAGTAACAAAACTGGGTTTGTGTGATGGCATTTTGTTTAGAGAAACACATTTCTCATCACCATAATGTGGTATATAAGAGAACAGACACTTCAGAAAGATTGAAGTATCCAAAGATATTAATATCTGTAACATCCTATTTGAACTATCTGACACAAGAATGTCACAGAGGAAAAGGAACACTGACCAACATGGCATGATGAATGAGATTTGCAGTATTATCTCACCTCTTTGTATCTTTATTTCTCAGCAATATTTTTTATCAAGTGGAGAATGTGCCTCACTTTCTTTCCTAGGATGGCAACTTCTGTTTCTTCATCCTAACTGTAGTATGCAGTCAACAAACTAAAAATCTTTATGTGTCAGTCAGACAATATTGCCAACTTTACAAAAGTCACTGTTCTCATTATAGCTGATACATCAAGCTTATTTTCTGACCTTCCAGTTTTAAAATGCTACAAGGAACAACTCCATCTCTAGCATACCATAAAGCTTATTTCTCTGAAGGACTTTGATGTGGTTCTGTCAGCCAGCTCTCATCTTCAAATCAGCATCTACATTTGTAATTAAATTAACCAAGCTTTAATAAGAAAAATTCGTCCTTAGAAATCACAAAAAAATCATTATTCTACTTTTGGTAAATAAATTATTCCCCACCCCTTGTTATTCTCTTCCTGTAGCTGTAGAATTATTTAAATGTTTTAAATGAATACCAAAGATTTAATTCAGTTTCTTCTAATATCCTACAAACACTTAGGAAAAGGGAATATAAACAGCACTTTGCTTATCTGAATAATTCCAGAACTGTAGAAAAAAGATTTCATTGCAAATATAATTGAGTAGTTTTACACACTTAAAGCTATACAAAGCTGACAGTTTAATGTTATCATACAGGATATTTCTTGCTGTATATTTGTTCTTATTTATTTTCCTTATTTTGCTTTGCTGTGCTTGTTTTAAGGCTCTGCATGTTTTCTTTTTCTTAAAAGCTCAAAACTGATTTGAAGAAAATTCCTCCCTTAACAATGGGATGTTTGCTTTGCCTGGGAAGTCCAGAAGTTCTGCCTGGCCACCATTTTGCTGCATAAGAATTAAATCAATGGGAGACACGTGATTTCTGTGTCTAAAATATGCCAGTAGATTGGAAATTTATTATATTGCATATATAAAAGATCTTTCTTTTGAAAGATCACACAGAATGATTTGGGTTGGAAGGGACCTTGAAGATCATCTAGGTCCAAATCCCCTGCCATGGGCAGAGACACCTCCCACTAGTCCAGGCTGCTCAAAGCCCCATCCAACCTGGCCTTGAACACTTCCAGGGAGGGGGCAGCCACAAATCCTCTGGGCAACCTGTTCCAGTGTCTCACCACCTTCACAGGAAAGAATTCCTTTAGGCCCCCTTAAGGTACTGGAAGGCCAGTATAAGGTCTCCTTAGAGCCTTCTCTTCTCCAGGCTGAACAACCCCAACTCTCTCAGCCTGTCTTCACAGGAGAGGTGCTCCAGCTCTCTGATCACCTTCATGGCCCTCCTCTGGCCTCGCTCCAAGAGCTCCATGTCCTTCTTATGTTGGGAACCCCAGAACCGGACATAGTACTGCAGGTGGAGTCTCACGAGTGCAGAGGGGGAGAATTGCCTACCTTGATCTGATGACGTTTCTTTTGATGCAGCCCAGGATACAATTTGCCCTCTGGACTGCAAGTGCACATTGCTGGCTCATGCTGAGTTTTTCATTAGCCAGCCCCCCCAAGTTCTTCTCCTCAGTGCTCGTTTCAATCCATTCTCTGCTCAACCTGTAATTGCGTTTGGGATTGCCCCAACCCAGGTGCAGAACTTTGTACTCAGCCTTGTTGAACTTCAGGAGGTCCCTCTGGAGGGCATCTCTTCCCTCCAGCATGTCAACCACACCACACAGCTGGGTGTCATCAGCAAACTTGCTGAGGGTGCACTCAATCCCAGCATCCATGCTACCAACAGAGATGTTAAACAGCACCGCTCCCAATACCAACCACTTTTACGGATCTCTACTTTGGCATTGAGCTGTTGATCACAACACTTTGAATGTGAACATACAGCCAATTCCTTATCCACTGAGTGGCCTATCCATCAAATCCACCTGTCTGTAATTTAGAAGCAAGAATGTAGTTCTGGACAATGTCAAATGCTTTCCACATGTCCACGCAGATGACATCAGTTTCTCTCCCATTATCCACCAATGTGGATGTATCTCATCAGGTCCCATGGAGCTCATAGAATCATAGAATCAAAGAATGGCAGGTTGGAAGGGACCTCAAAGATCATCTGGTCCAACCATTCTAGGTACTACTATAGTTTCTATGAGATGCCTCAGCACCCTGTCACGCTGAGACTTAAAACTGTCCAATGTGGGGGAATCTACCACTACCACTTCCCTTGGGAGATTATTCCAATGTTTTGACTGTCCTCATGGTGAAAAATTTACCTCTTGTATCAGACTGGAATCTCCCCAGGAGCAACTTGTGCCCACTACCCCTTGTTCTTCCACTCATGCAACTTCAGATTCTTTAGATTGTCTCAAGTCTGATCTAGCCCTCCCGTGGGTGGTTCTTCATTCTCCCAGTCCCTGCCCTTGTCTATTGTTACTTGGGCAGTGTGGCTTGAGCACTTGCTGGTGAAGACTGAGGCAAAGAACTCACTGGGTACCTCAGCCTTCTCCATATTTAGGGTAACCATATCTCCTGCATCCCTTTTATGTCTGAGTGTGTCCAGAAGTTGCTTGTTCATCCATGCAGGCCTCCTGGCATATTTGGCTGAACTCCTCTTTGTTGGGATGGATCATTACTGAGTTTGGAGAAGGTGATCCTGGAATGTAGCACCCTTTTTTGTTGGTTCTTCTACCACTTGCATTCCATGAACCTCCCGGATTGCTGGTGTCTTGCACTGTTGTCCCTCCAACAGATGTTGGGATGGCTGAAATCCTCCATGAAGACCAGGGTTTGTGAATGTGAGGCTACTCCCCTCTGTCTATAAAGGGCCTTATCCACTCAGTTTTCCTGGTTGGGTAGCCTGTTGCAGACCTCCACTATAATGTTCCCTGCCCTGTTTTATCTTTAGTCCTGACCCATAAACTCTCAGGTCAGCTTTTCATCCATCCCAGTGTGGAACTCCATGTATGAACTTTCCTCCAGGTGGATACCATAGTTAAGCTCCTTCTTGAGGGTGATGACCAGCAGCTGAAATCACTACACCCTTCCTATGCATCGTTTCACACAAACTGCTGCAACTGCTGCACCACACTCCAGCTGACATGCCACCCTCTGTTTGCCCAGTCCGGTCACAGAACTCCCTATGTGGCTTCATACAGGTTATCAGAAATTATACTGCTGACCAAATACATTATAAATAAATAAATAAACCAACTGTCTTCCTTTTGAGAATCGGATTATTTTCAGCCAAACTTGAATCCTGAAAAGCAAAGTATACCCATTCTTAGAAAACTTTTCCATGTGCAGCATTCAAAGAGTAAGTAAGGTTGAAATGCCTGAAGCCTTTGCAATAACAGGAGACTGGTTAGGTGGAACACACTCAGGTAGTTCTAGGAGATGAATCGTGTCCACGCTGTGGAGAGGAGGAAGGGAATGGAGTATAGAGCAAGTTTAGAAGATAATTTATTCAGTATTTCTCAGTTGTGGTGGGAATAGACTTCTCAGATTTAAATTTAACTGTCAGTATGTCCCTAAGGAGGTGAGCAAGAAACACCAGCCAGTCATCAATATGAATAACATTCTTTGAACAGTCTGTGATTACTGATCTGTCTTTTCTTGACTTTATCATGGCCAGTATCTGACAGTAGCATAATAGATGACAACAAGCTGATCGTGCATTATACACACAAAAGATATATATAACCCAGAGGCTAGTAGCTGATCTGCTGAAGTATGAATTATTGTTTTAACTAAGAGCTGAAACTGTTACAAGCACATAGCGCACACAGCCAATTCTGTTCATTGAGGCATGCAGAAAGGGAATGAAGATGCTGATTCCAAAACTCCCAGCTCTCAATGCCAGCAATGGCCATTACACAAAAGTGCTGCAGAACTTTTCACAGACCGGTATTAGGAAGTGTCTTTTGAAAGGTTAGCTAAGTCTTTTAAAAAGACTTTGAACTCTGGCAATTGTATCCCTGCCATATAATTGCCTGGTGGTTACCCCTAAAGTGGGAAACAGATCCCTGCATCCTTTTTTACCTTGGTCTGTAAATCCTCCCTTTACCATTTCCTATTTCTTTATACCTATATACAGAGATCAAATTATTTTTCAACGTTCTCTTCTATAAGATGGTTTGTTTGATCTCCTCAAGCCCCAGCTAAAGCTTAAGTGTTTAAGCTGCTAAAATGCTTTTAGCTGTCTTTTCCACATCTTACATGTCTTCACATCTTACAAATGTGACCCCTAGAAGTGGTTTGAGGTCTTTGATCTCCTGAAGTTGTAACATACATAGAAACATAGCTGATGATCATTATAGCTTTCTTTCTCTTTCCTCAGCATCTCCACCTATCCTTTCACTTAGTTTTTATACTGACTATCCATGTTGAAGAGATTTTGTTTTGATTTCTAAATTCTTCTCTGTATCAATCTTTTTCAAGACATAGATCTGTCAGATGCAGACATAATCTGTAGTTTTGGTTTAGTTTGCCAGTGGTGTATTTTATTGGGCTGTTACCAACCTCATGAGCCAATGCAGGTGTTCTATAATAATAACTGGTCCTACCCATTATTACGAATCCCACCAAAGCTTTTTAGATTTCAAATCAGCCTTGGATTTTGGTAATTCAATTCATATACCTGTACCAAAAAAAAGTCTTCTTTGGAATATTTCTAGTACTGGCTCCTGATAAATAAGATGCATTACAAATTGTATTTTGAGAGCTGTTGGTGAACCAGTTCTTCTTTTGAGGTCCTTGTACAAATTCCCCATGCAAATTAGGAAGAAAAACAACTTTCCAAAATTTCAGCATTAGTACAGTAGTTTTTAAGTGGTTCAGAACTGTATGGACTAAAACTGGCCAGTTCATAGATATGTACAAATGCAAGACAAGTGTAAAAAGATCAAGTTTCTTTTTTTAAATGTATATGGCTGACAAAGAAGACTGGAGAAGGCACTGACCTATGAATAACTTAAGAAGCTAAAAAGGATTTAATGTAACAACACATGAACCAGATATTGATATTAATAGTGGACAAAAATATGTGGGTTTTTATGCTGAGTGTGGGCTAAAGGAATAGGATACGTCAGGAGCTTAGAATGCTGCTAGAGTCATCGATAATAGAGTTGTAAAACAAGTCTCTTCTAAATTAAAGTTTTTCAGGTTACTAGATATGGATACTCAGGTTCACTGAGTATAGTAAAGGAATACCTGAGAAGCTAATTTTAAATATATTTTTGAGGAAAAATCTGAATACAGAGCAACATTTGCTAAATCCTGGCACTTTAGAAGGCTGATCCAGAAACGACAGAATAGAGTATACAGTATATATCTTGATAAAAATAATTTAATCTAAATTCAGGGCTTCGTTAATTCAGAAATAGACACTAAAAATATTATTAATGCAAATAAATTTGATTTTAAAGGAAGTACTGCATATCACTTAGAATGGTTACCTTCAGGAGCAATATAAGTAAGGATTTCTTTTCCTTCCTGTTAGCTGACCAGGGTTAACTGCATCTTTGACAGACTATGACCTTCTCTGGAGAATGCCCTTAGATCTTAAGCCTCCAGCCCTCATTTCTCTTGGGGCAGTAACTTGAGAGCTGCACTTCAGAGCAGTATTTTGGAGATATAATCCTTTCTTAACATATTGTGTTTATTTCAACAAATGTGAATTCATTTTAACACCTGGACTTACACTTTACCTCAGGAAAAATGAGGGAATTTAAGCAGTGGCCAAACAGTTTTCAGAAATAACAGTACATTTTATTTAAGATAAAAGCTTACAGAAAAGAATCCACTCTAAAGCAATTAACAGATCATACACATACTGTATCTGTCAGAAATCATTGTTCATACAGGATGTTGACAGGTACTATTCATAATTTTCCCACTTATTTGTTCTGGAGATAATCTGATTGCATCTATCAGATCAGACTGACGAGGGTACCTAAAATTCTAGAAAATTATCTGTTAATTTCTTTTTCATTTTTCCTGGGTTTTTAGTTGCTAAGAGCTTACTTACTTCAGAAGTACAAATTTCACTGATACCAATCAGTAGCACACAGGAACTCTTTCTTATCTGACCTATTCTATTCTATTCTATTCCATTCCATTCCATTCCATTCCATTCCATTCCATTCCATTCCATTCTTCTGATTCAACTTAACTACACCGAGTTACAGGAGAAGATAGAGATGTATTCACTCAGGTAATGGGAATTCCACCCTACTTTAAGAGCATTAGCCTTCTAATTTCTGTTTCAAGTATCTGCCATTCCCTGTTAAAAGAACAAGCCTTTCTTCAGCTAAAGATATCCTCAAAAGAAAAGTTTTTTCTAGTGTTGTCTCTTTGCACACCCATGCTGTTGCACAACATTCCCGTGTTCTTTTCACCGCTGAAATCCTCACTTAAGTATCAAAGACAAATTTAGGGTACTATCTCCATTAAGAGCATCACTACTTTTTTTTTTTATTTTTAAATCAAAAACACCATAAAATCAAGCACATTTGCAAACAGGATTCACTTGATCAGTTTCACTATTTTTCTGTCTTCAGAAATTCTTAATTTTTCTGACTTTTTTTTCTTATGAGGTTATTTGCCATTGGATGCTCAGAGGCAAATTACTGCAATACTTGAAATTCTTAAGTGCTTTCCTGTTTAGCTGCAATTCATTCTCAAACCCCAAATTTTCAGCCATTTTGGGGTTAAGGCAGTCCTCTATAAGAAAAATGCTGTTTTCTACTATGATACGCTGTGTGCTTCACATCTAATCCCAAAACTGAAACTAATACTCTTTGTGAACAGTTCTAAGTATTTAAGATTCTAAACTAATGTTGATTAATTGAACATAGGAATAATAGGATACATTTCCATTAGCTGTTACTGGGTTTGATGCAGTTGCTCAAACCACAGCTTCCACAATTTTTCTCTATCTGCCTAGCAACAGCTGCATTCAATTCTTTTTTAGACTGAATGCTGGAGATTTAAAACTCTTGTTATACATTCATAGGAGCAATAAATAATTGAAAATACCATCAAAAGAAATATCTTTAAAAATACCATATCTGCTGATTTTTATTTCTAATTTAGTAATGTCAAATTTTATTATTCCATGTTGATTTTAACAAAAGTTTATTTTTCCTATTTAAAGAGTTGCCTACCAAACAATTATCTGCTATTAAAATCATTCAAAATGTTTGCTACTGAGGTGAAAGTATTTGACTGCTGTAGCTGTTTTTCCATAAAGTGTGGAATACCACCATTATAAATGCTTATCGGTTCCTTAGGCTGACAGAAGTAAAATTTCCTCCCCTTCTTACCTTCAAAACCTTTCTCTGAACTTAAGTGAGAACAAGGTAACAAAAAGCCTGTAGCAAAAGATTCTGCTTTTTCATACTCAGCACCAGGCTAGACTTTCTTCTGCTGGTTGCTTTGTCTCATCCATGCTCCTGAAAAAGACAGTTCAACACACATTGATTTTGACACTTCACTTCAGGACAAATCTGCAAGTGTGGTTTTGCATTCTCTCCTCTATTCATATATGCCTCAAAAATTAGTGGGACTCCATCCAGAGCCAGGACTAGAGGTTGTGAGAGTGACAGCAAGTTTTACACACCCACACGCCAATGTGACAACAAAGTCCATTTTTAGAAAGCTGCATAGAAACCTCTCTGCATCAGTGTCAAATTAGAGATACTGTTCTGAAGTACTGATTATGACTGCGTATTTAGCCTGTGTCAGCTGAAGGGATCTGTCTGACTTACCTATCCATCTATTGCTGCCTGCTCAATGAATGTCATCTTTTCAATGGGCCAATCATTGCATTCAGCTGGAAGTTTTGCAGACTCTTTCAGCCCTGAGAAAGAGATATTATGGTGTTTATGGATTACTTCAATACTAACAGATCCCTTTTTTAGGAGTGTCAAGCTTCTTGGCAATCCATTTTGTAGGGGGGGGGGGGAGTGAATCTGTGCTGTATTCAACTCATTAGTCATGTAGACCATTTTTTCAAGGAATAACTCCTTTAATGATTCTTTATGTCATTATGGATGGTCCACTTACACTTTTCCTTTAATGTAGCTCTGCCTGCTTGTGCAGTTTTATGTCTTTTCAAAGGAACAGTTCTGGTGAGAATGTGTCTGCAAAACTTAATGTATTTGTCTGTAATGTAATTGTCTGACAAGCTGAGATACAAGACAGAACTATTGAGAAATACTTGATTTTATTTTAAACACTTCTCTTGTAGACATTAAAGACTTGTCTTGCATTAGGTGGGTGCTTTATAAAAACAAAGTGTTTAAGGTATTAAGTACCTAGTTTACAAGGTACCAAGCAGTGTTACCAAGGTTAAGAGACTTTCGATCTCCAAGTTTGTCAAGCAGTGGACTTGCACTATTTTCAGGCAGTGGACTTGCAGTATATGAAACTTTTTGAAGACAGATTTGGTATTTTGTTGCTGGTAACTAAAAGAATTTCATATTTAGATGCCTATATGTGCAACTTAAAGACCTCGCAGGAAAAAGCTGCTAGCATAATTAATTAGATTCTTCTGTGTCGTAAGTCACAGCAATATTTAGTCTTATGCTTTCTGAAATTTGGGAAAGGTTAGAAATACTGTATGGATGATATAAGAAAGCTCATTGATTTGCATATACGGGTAAGATAAATTAAGAAATTCTCTTAAAAGAGTGGAACGTGGTAAGGTAAATGGCAACAAGTAATCTTCTTACAGAAGAAAATAAATTTAGGGGGTTTGCTGAGGATTTCTCTTTGAGTTCTGGAGTCTTTTGTCAGCAATCTCATTGATCTACACTCCTGCAGTATCAGATGACAAAAAGGTGCTATGACTGAGCAGAGCTAGACTTATTAAAGGGCATGATAAAATTGCACAGATGGAAATAGAACTGGCAGAGAATAATAGACCAAGAAGAGGAAATATTTTTCCTTCTGGCTGCTCCCACCACTGAAAATAATTGGATTAATAAGCTTGAGGCAAGTAGTGAAGGACTAAATCATAGAAACATAGAATTGTTTGGGATGGAAGGGACCTTGAAGACCATCTAGGTCCAACCCCCCTGCCATGAGCAGAGACATCTCTCATTAGACCTGGTTGCTCAAAACCCCGTCTAACCTGACCTTGAACACTTCCAGGGCAACTTCTCTGGGCAAGTTTTTCCAGTGTCTCACCACCCTCACAGGAAAGAATTCCTTCCTAATATCCAATCTAAATCTACCCTCTTTCAGCTTTAAAACTATTGCCCTCATTATATCAATACATACCCTTGTAATAGTCTCTCTCCAGCTTTCCTGTAGGCCTCTTCAGGTTCTAAAAGGTTGCTATGAGGTCTCCCCAGAGACTTCTCCATTTTGAACAGCCCCAACTCTCTCAGCCTGTCTTGGTAGGTGAGGTGCTTCAGCCCTCTAGTCACCTTCACGGCCCTCCTCTGCACTCACTCCAACAATTCCATGTCCTTCTCATGTTGGGGACCCCAGACCTGGACAGTTCTTGAGAAGGGGTCTCACAAGAGTGGAGTAGAGGGGCATAATCACCTCCTTCGACTTGCTGGCCACAAGCCTCTTTCAGCCTGTACCTTATCATCTAAATTCCTCTGCTAGACAATGTGAAGACATACACATGCAAACTTTAAGCAAATTCTAATGTCTTTCAAGCCACTGGAAAATTAGACTCTACTAACTTGTATCAGTCAATTAACTACCATATTGTTTTATAGTCAAAACCCTTGGGTTATTCAAATGTCTATATTGGCTCAGAAACAGAATGAAAAAATATTGTGGTCTGAAGCAGTACAAAACTATCAGTCATTTGTTGACCTATTTCTTGTTCCGCAGAGGCAGAGAGTCAAATGGAAAAGTGCTTTGAGTCCAGTTTTCCTTTCCAGTGTTGGAGTTATGTGACTCTCCCCTCAAGTCTTTCATTAATATACTGCCCATTTTACATATCAGAGACAATAATTAAAATTAATAAAGCAGTTCTTGCAGTTAGACAATAACATCAAGGATAAAGTCACATCCAGGTTTAAAAAACCACAACAAACAAACAGAAAACAAACAACACCAGAACAAGGATGGGGCTGAATCCTCTAACACCTTGTAAATTTCAAATACTAGGGTTCATATTTTAGCCCCTCAGAGGCACCAGGAATTTTACAGATTGCACTTGTTCATACCCAAATCAACAGACCCAGGAGCTACAGTGACACTGGGATGTGCTGAGACAAATCAGCTGGGCAGGTAGTGATAGAATCAGGTAGAGCTCTGCATACACCCAGAAACAAAAATGGGATCCAGAAACCTAACTCAGCATTGCATTTCCTCTGTTTTGTAGTGGCAAAACAACCTCTCAGTTATCTAAACATATCACCTTCACATTATGTCAGGCTCTGTTCTACGAATGGCCTAATGACATAAGAACAGAGCAATAAAAAGCAATCACATGGTAGGCTGGCCTATACTTTTGACAGTAGAGGTGCATGCAGAAGTCCAGACTCATAGGTAGTGTGAAACTAAACTTTCTCCTTTCATAGGATAGTTAAAATCTAAGAATTTGGACTTCACACAGGCATTCACATGGATATATGGTCTATTTTAGGCTTGAATATAATCCCAGGTCCACAGTACAATATACATTTATTCAAAATTTTGTAAAACTAGTTTTACGATTTTACAATTAATATTAAAATAATTTTAATATATTATTGTATAGATGCAATCCTTAGTAGTCTCTACTTGTAGTCTACTGCAATTCTGTGCAATAAAAAATGCCACAGAACATCATATGTCAGTTTTAAATGTATGTATAAAAAAATGTAGGCAGTGTTGTCACCAGCAAAAAGATCAAAATATCGGAGGGCATTCTATTTTTTTTTGGAGCTATTTAGGCAAATAGAAGTAGCATTCACATTGAAATTTAGTCCAGACACTGAGGTTATGCTAGAAGGCAGTCCTGGAACATTTTCTTAATTTAAGGTTCATTCATTTCCTCACCATCCCCAGGAAAGGGAACTGATCAGTCGTACCATAATTAGTAGAAATTCAATTCTTATGCAGTAATTCAGGTGGCTTTATATAATTACATGGGGTTTTGTTATTGGATAACATTGATAAAATAAAGACCATTAGAAGAGGAAAAGGTTGTTTAATATGCAAGATAAAGAAGGAAGAGTTGTTCAGTAAACTAAGTAGTCTGAGTCATACGCTCACAACTTCTGTTGCGGTGCAGAAAAACCTCTAATTCACATTTGTGACTTGGAGATCCACTATAAATGACTGAAGTTAATTACAAGACACTAAGTGAAATAAATGGCAAAACTCTCATAGACTTGCAATTATTGTTTGATTGGTATCAAGGTAAATGAACAAGAAAAGTAGCAAGAATAATTAATTAAAAACTATCTAGTAGTCATTTACATGATGCACAGCTTCATTTAAATTATTTAGGGTATTTACATTTCAGATTATGCATTTCTTTCTCCCTGTAGATCTTAATTGAGGAACCTTTTTTTTTTTAATGTGCTGGTGAACATAGATGAGATTAAACTAGTCTAAGTATTCTCTTTTTAAGTAGAAACAATGAAACAGAACTGTAGTAATTTTTTAAAAATATTATTGGATATTTACTTCTGAAACATTTATTCATCTTATTGCAATTGTTGTTTTATCACTCTACTTAGTAATTAAATAACCATAAACTTAGTAATCATTTTTCTGCCACGAAACCACACACTTTTAAAGTACTGAGGAATAGGTACAGCCTTACTATTGAGTCAGCATTAAAACACTGACAGTTGCACAGTGTTGCTTTCATGGTTTTTTGCATGATGCTTTTAAGTAGAAATTTCCTCCCTTATTTCAGTGTCAGTTGCCATTTTGTCATTAGATGCAGCAGGCTAGAACCTGCACACATAGCACATCTTTTTCTGGTTAAATTCTCCGTTTTTTTCTTATACTGTGTTTCTCTTGATACAATGGGAGGAAATAAACTATTCTATATCTTAGTGATTAAAAAAAATAATAACTTATAAGGTGTTTTGAAACTTCCATTAATCGTAAGTGCTCGTCAGGAAAAATCTGCTAAACATTACATAACATTGACTTCTTTAAAGGATGTTACCTGATTTTGTACATATTTTTTTTCTGATACTCTTCTTGCCATCTGAATTTCAATTTAAAATTCTGTAGAAACTGGAAAAATACAAAGGAAAGAAATTTGTCAAAAACAAGTGGGAGAAGGAAAAATTACATGAACTAACAATGTCACAAAAAGAACAAATAAAATACACAGAAAAAGATATATGGCCACTTAACCACTGGAAAACATCTAGGATTTGTGCCCATTATCTCTGAAAGATGGAAAATTGGTTCATACATACAATTTCATAAAAACGAAGCTGTTTATATGTATTCTGATAAGTAGCTTTTCCACATCAGTGGAATTCATTTTCAGGATCCTGGCAGCTAACTCACATAGAATACGGGAAAGAAGCTCAAGCTTCTGATTCCAAGCAACTATGTTGTTTTGCCTTTTTTCTTTCTAAGTTAAATCAAATGAAAAATAAGCAAACAGTAGTGGTGTTGAACATTTTCAGTGCAAATCATTCACATATATAGAAACCCAAGTTCTGAAGGATTTAGATGCTCCTCTACCTAGAACAGGAAAGCAAGTTTCTATTTTATAAAGAAAACAAAGCATTGAAGTACCACTTTGGGTTTCTGCATCCAACAGTGTAACACTATGATTTTCAAATACACGTTTATCACTTTCTAGTACTGGAGTATTGAGTGTGCCCTGTATATTTAGCTTTCTTACCTAGCCCGAGATTAGCTGTTACTTTACTGTGCTTTCTCAGTCTCATTGGTGTGCCCCAATGGCAAACAAAGGCTGCACCTCAGCCAGTAGGGCACTCCAAAGAGAAGGGGTAGAGGCACAAGCTTGTTACTCTGCTCTTGCAGTATCCAAGAGAGCTGTATGGAGTGCAGGCAGGCTGCAGGGTGCCCATCACAAGCACTGGCTTCCATGGCACTGTTCCACAGGCTTCCATAACAGTATTCTAGATGGGATAATTCCTGCTTTTCCACTTGGAGAATATTCAATTTTTTATCACCATGCATTTATTTACAAATAGGGTAGATTTAGATGATATATTAGGAAGAAACTCTTTAGTGGGAGGGTAATGAGACACTGGAAGATGCTGCCCAGAGAAGCTGTGGCTGCGCCCTCCCTGGAAGTGTTCAAGGCTAGGTTGGATGGGGCTTTGAGCAACCTGCTCTAATGGAAGGTGTTCCTGTTCATGGTAGGGTGTTGGAACTAGATGATCTAAGACAGATATCTCAGTTTTCAATTGCTTCTGAGTTTCTAAACCCATTCACATCCTTCAGACATCTCCAAATTTATCTTGAATATTTAAATAATTTGTGACATCCACGTAATCTCACATGCATTTATTTTAGTGTCTTCATTTAAATGAAAAGCTCTTTAACACTCCAGTTTCAAGCTATTATCCCCTTTGAATAAAACATCCCATTACTGACCATGGGTACTTACATAGTTTATTTATAATTCTTGTCCATTCTTTGTTAGATATCTATTCAATGAACAGTTTATATATTAATATGTAAATATGTAAAAATCTTATTGTTGTAGTTTAAGTGTCCAATTACAATGAAGAAAATCTAAACAGTTCTTCAATGTAGCATCTGAGTTAGATTGTTTAAGTTTTGTGATCTTGCCTTATTTAATGTAATTAAATACTGCTCATTTATACTTTCTTCTTGAGAGGGTTATATTTTAAGAGTTACCTTGTAAACATAATTGTTCTCTCAGGTAGATTTAGGACACTGAAAAAATTATATGGACCTAAAGTACAAGCTAAGAAATAACTAAGGTGTATTCTTTAATCCTGTAATAAACCCTGTTAATAGAAGAACTCTCAGTATTTCACAAACAAAATGTAATTTGCTTTTATGTACTGTCTTCTATAAAATAGTCTTGAAATGGAAAATTAATATAGAATAACACAGTCTAGAATAAGCTGTGGACAGAGAGAAATAAGGGTTCACTGAAGAAGAGGTAAATCATATATGTAACATTTTGAATGGTTGAAATGGAATATTACATATTCAATTAATATTACATTAAAATCATTTTATGTAAGTTTATGTCAGGGATATTGTTTACTTCATTTCCAGTATTTTTGTCTACTTCTTGAATGTTTATAATTTCTCTTTTAGAAAACAACTGTCTCCCTTTCATTTTGTCTTAATGCTTAGTTCCCTTTTTCAAAAGTTCTACACTCTGGTGATCAAACCACTATTATAATTTATCATAGATGTGTCATGTACAGTCCAGCTACCCAGACATTAAAAAAAATAAATAAAAGAAAAACAATGTAAAAAAAGAATTACTTTCCATTTTTTCTTACTTTCTAGTTATATACTAAAGCTAAATGTCTGCTTATTAAATCACAGACTACTGTCAATTATATATTTAAATTGTATAACAAAATTCAAAGTGTTATTTATATTATAGTAATGTAACAAGATAGTATTTCTACTTCTGTAACACTTGCCTCCCCACCACCACTATTTGTTCCCAAAAGCAAGTGATTTATGAAAAATAAGCAAACTCATTAGCCTTTTAGGAATAATTTTTTCCTCCTTTTTTCAGATTAGGCTATTGAAAGAGTCCAATCTACCCTTCCTTTTTAGCTGTCACTACAATCCTTGAGTTTTGAGACAAATCCAAATGTGATCAGCAATTGGCGATTGCTTCTCTTTTATAATATAATAAACAATTTTGCAGATGGGAAAGAATTAGTTGACTAGTTCAAGTGTTTTGCAGTATATATTTGTCTGTGATTTCTGAACACCGAAGAGCCTAAATTATGAAATGCTCCAATGAGGCTTTCAGACATCCTAAAATAAGTAAAAGATACATTGAACTAAGCATGGTAATGGAGGAAACGAAGATTTGTGGGTTGAAGGGTTTCCATACTAGTGGTTATTCTGGCCCCATTTTTTTGCTTGATAGTACAAAGTAATTAAGTTTTCAGTTAGTACTAATCTTAAGAAAAGTTACCTGGCAGTCCATGACATACAGCCACTTTTTGACAGGGAGACTTAAAAGGTCATAGCTAATGAAAATTATATTATTAAACAACAAAAAAAAAAAGAGAAGCCTAGTATATTCAGTAGGTGTTAAAAAAATTGATATCAAATAAGATGTAAACTTTAGTGTAAAATGTACATGCATTCCTTTATAGTGCATTTCATTAAATTAAGCAAAAGTGCAGTTTGATAGGAAGTATCCATACTAGTTCAAACTGCATTCAAAGGGAGAAAAGGCTCAGCTAAGAAAGAGACAAAGAAATAGAAAGTAGATCACACATCCCTGTGTGTTAAAAAAAAAACTTCCCTCTTTACCAAATAAATCTTTCTTAAAGGCACCTTCTGACAGCCACTCTGACAGAGAAAATGGCCATCAGCAACAACTGGCAGCCAAAGAATATTGAGCTCCTTTGAGCTGTTCTCAGGAGATATGAATTCTAGCGAACAAATCCTTTTACACTGTCTAAAAAAAGTTCAGTTTTTTTCCTCTGATCACCAGATACTCAGCAAATAAACTTCTGCTGCAGCATCCCTCTGCTGCAGAGCTTGGTGAGATTCTTTTGAAGCATTGCAATTCTATTGGCGTTTAGTGCTTTAAAGGTTTAGAGAAGGACTGAAGGTGTGGGTTTGGCCTGAGTTCTTTTTTGTTGCGTAACAAACTTAGGTTTAATACCTTATATTATTCAGTTTTTGGTAATGTAAGAAATAGATCACCCACTTCCTAAGATTTTGCTGGCATTGCCTGAACTCCATAGATCTCTCCCAGTTAGAATACTCTGCATAAACTACAAACCCATGCACTTATATTTATATAATATATAATATACAATATGCATTATATAATATATGTAATTAATTTATAATATAATGTATAATATATATTTACAATATATAATTTATATTTATATGTAAATAGTTTATATATATATATATAAAATGCACACTTACAGATTAAGAAAATTTGGCTTATCCAATAATTCATGAAAATAATAGACCTTAATTATAATGCAGTGCTTTATGGTGCTTACGAAAAAAAAAAAAAAAAAACAGCATACCAGCTTTTGCCACAGTGGTGTTTGACAAATCATGAGGATGTACAGTCTATGGATAGCTGTTTGCAAGCAAAACAAGCTGTGACCACAGAGCCTTACAATAAGTATTGCCATGGCTATCAACAGGCCATAAGCTTTGTGTTGAATTTTCAAGGCAGCAGGACTGAGATTTGTTAAGCTTCTTCTGTCTGAACTTTACTTGAACTTCCTTACAGTTTTGTTTTACTTCGTTCTACTGTGAGAACATTTTCTCTATTTGACTAGATATTTATGGCTAATTTGTTTTACTTGTGTTTATCTTTATGTGGCACAAGCATAGTTTTATAGATAGTAACAAGAAGTTACTCTGTATAGAATGAGATATTTACAACTCTAACACAATGAGGTAGAGAAATCCAGACCTGGTACAACTGCAATTGTCCTGAGAAGTGGAGACAAAGGATGTGGCATGTCACGATCCGGTATTCGGATACGTGGCAATTTTTTATAAAGGTGATCCCAAATGGTGAAATTAAGACGCAAACGAGGTCAGATGTCACGCACACAACAAACTTTTATTAGAGCAACACAGCAAAGGTCCCTAGGGCGGATAGGACAGGCAGGAAAACAGAGACAGAAAAGAAAGGAGAAAGCAGAGAGATAAGAGGACAGCAAGTGAGAGAATAGTTACCACCCACGGTCCAGCGATGTCGTCGGTGGGGAAGTGGTTCCTGGTGGGGAAGTGCTTCAAATGCACCCATAGAGTCCCAGATTTTTATACAGTTCTTGCCCACTGCACCCCCACTTTTCTCCCTGCGTCAGGGACAAAACTCCTATCTTCTCAGTCCTCTGAGATAGGGGGGGGGGGGGAGGTAGGTATGGGCTAGGTTAAGTCCTGCAGATAGTCTTTGTTTGGAGATCTCTGCATTACAAAGAGGAGGTCGAGACAACTGGCACCACAGGCTTAGTTTATTGCAGTGGTTTTGGTCCTAGGAAGTGGCACTCTTTATCTTGTCCTGCTAAGTTGGTGGCTTTCATGAGGTATCAAGGTCTGGTTATCACTGGATATCCTGCTCCCAGAGCCAGCTGTAGATCTCCTTTTCCTCCAAGCTCAGCATGTCCCACACTAAACTCCCCAGTTACTTGCTGCAGGAGGGGAAAAACCGGTTGGGTGGGTTGCTGAGACATCTCTTTAGTTCATCAACAGATGTTGTTTAACTCTCAGATGCCACAAGACAGACAACAGATATCCTGAGTGCCAGAGTCCATCACTTATCTCTTGGGTTGTTCGAGATAAGCACTATACATTCTGAATGCCACATGGCATAGGAGGAGTGTAGGCATGGGATGATAATGGAGGGGGCACAAAGTCTGATTACCGAGGAATCTAAAAAAACAACAACCAAAAGTGCCTGAGCATAAACAAACAAAAGAGAAAAGAATAATTAAAACAGATTAACGAGGAACTAAAAAAAAAAAAAAAAGTCTAATCTAAAGGCAATTTTAGACAATTTTCTATAAATTTACAAGTTTAATTATAGTGATTTTGGTGCCTCTATAGAAGTTAAGAGTTTGTAATGGAGAAATAGTACGAATAAAGATACAACACAAGAATAATGCTTGTCTTTAATGTTTCTGGAAGTATTTTTTTTGAAATCGTATTTATATATGGTCTTCTGTGAGCTGTGAAAATGATGGTGTAACATTTGTGAAAAATAAAGAAAAACAGTTAAAGATAAGACACAGATTTTAATTATGGATTTTTTGAACTGTGCTAGAATTGTGTTTTAAAATCATGTGCCAATTATGTGCACCACTATTGTAAATTAGAAGTAGCTGAGAATCCATATTACATGGAATTTGAAATGATGTAAAATTATTACGCTGTATAACTGAGACCAGGATTTTAAAATACTCTTTGAAAATAGACAGATGGATATCCTTTCCAAAAACAAAATAGAATTACTATGTCCAATGTCGAGAGTGATCTGTGGTAATCTAGGATTTTTAATATAGGTGGTTTATGAAGCTACAAAAACGAAACAAAACAAAACAAAAAAAAAAAAAAGGAAAAAGAAAAGAAGTCTTGTTTTGAAATCTTAGAATTTTCACCTTTAATAAACATAGCCAATAACTATAACTTTGGTGAGGTGATAACCTGATGTTGTTCTTGATGGTGGAATGTAAAGTTCATTAGGTCTGTCACAAATGCTCTTCTGAAGGATACTGATCCCATCAGTAGGAGATCACACAGTAATATATGTTTTTACTGATGTAAATGAATAAATCTGCAGGGTTATTTCAATGTCCTGGAAATCTGGCATTGGTCTACCATGGCTGCATATTGCTTTGTATCACCTCTAGCACCCACATGATGTCTAAGAATTAAACACATTCAGCTATAAAACATTATGACATAGAATATCTTCTTAATTATATGTGTCTTAGAAGACCTCGACCTCTTCTAATTACTCAGTGTATTTTCTCTCTGCTAACTTAATGAGCTTCTGGGAATGCTTAAACCAGGTGAACACTTATGGAGAACCTGTTCTTAAAGCTTCAGGTTATGCTTAAGTAATCTAAGAAAATCAATAAGGTTACAACAAGATCTTATCTATATTCAGCAGCTACAACGTAAAGGCTATATTGAAATTAATTTGGGTTTGGTTAATTTGCCTACATGCAGTATAATAACAACAGAAGGATGCTATTGAAATCTCTATTCTACTGCCATCTGAGTTTTATTTTTTTTTTAAATATTATAGAATAATAAAAACCTCACTGTAAAATATTTTCAAGGACATATTTTCAAGGATAGTTTTTTAAAAATTATCATAAAAAAAGGTCCCTTGGTGAATATGCACATTCTTTTTCATGAAAAGACACTAGCCATATAGTCTATATGCAAATATTCTGCTGGATGGCATCCATTTCCTACTTAAGCAAAAAGAAGCAAAGACAATCCTCAGTGTTTGTTAAGGATGTGATTCTTCAGGAAGCACTATAGGGTAGGGCTTTTAAAGAAATGCAGTAAACACAAAACAGAATATTGAAAAGTAGCTTGAAATTATTTGAAAGCATAAATTACTTTTAAGCAGATGGACTAAAAGGAAGCTGAATTCCAAAATGCTTTGGAAAACTTTATTTATTACTTTTACATCTCTGCATTACAGGTCTGAGATTGAAGAAGCCATGTAAATTATGTCTTCTGTTTTGTTATGCTAAAGCTCCACTTTTATATCCAAAGATATAATGAAGGGCAGTTTTGTTCATAAATAACTCATTTTGCATCCTTCCTCACTAAATCTCAATTATATGTTTTTTTTGTACAATACAAAAGCATGATGAAGTAATATAATGAGTGAAGCATTAATAAGTACACAGATGACAAGAAGAAGAAAAGAAAATACCTGGCACAACACAACATGAAATTAAAAATTACATAATGGAATGCATCCAATTGTACAAAAATATGCAAATAAATTTTGTTTAAAACACAGAGATTAAAAAAACAATAGTAAAGAATTCATTAAAAAGTAGTTATATTGAATAAAAAGCAAGAGATAATCTATTTACTGAGAGATTGATTCTATACAGTTTTATTCAAATTCCACATAAATTCTTTTAATTATTTTGTTCCTGATTTCTTTGCACAACTGAAAAAAGTAGGACTGCATGTGGCTTATTTTTGTCAGCACCAAAGCTCTCATTATCCTGGTAAGAATTTTATGTTAGTTTCCTGTAGTTTCTTGTACAGACCTGGCTTGTGAACTCTTTCACTATAAGAAAGTCAACACATAGGGTTGTACAAAACATTTAAGGAAAATAAAAAACATAATTAAGCCCAATCCTCAATAGTCCAAAACAGTTTGATAGCTCTGTTATAGTCATTGGCCAAAGAACTACTTGGAATATGCTCCAAGGTTTGTACAGTTGCTAAATGTAGTGCTGCATATCAATTTGCAAGTTCATATCCACAAGTAGGATAGTTCCAGTGTTACCATAGTCTCTAGGGGGTGTACCCCTAGCCCTCTAGTTCTACCACCAGATTCAAAACTCTACTGTTTACTCTTCACCTTTGTCTTCCAGACACTAATTCCTAATGATGTTTTTCCCAGCTATTTTCACTTCTGCCTATCAGTTTAGAATAAAGTAAATTTTAAGAGCTTCTCCTGTAATATGCCTACTCTCTTCCCATGAAAGAGAAAGGCATAAAACCCCACGATCCAAACTCATTAATTAATTACATATAGAAAGGAATTAAATTTTGCAACCAAGTGCATGTTAGAAATAGTTCCTCAGTTTTTAGCAGCTTTTAGTTCTAATCAGTAGTTCAATCCCAAATCAGAGAATGTTTGAGACTGGAGATGGCATAATGTTACACAGTAAATGTCAGTAGATATATTTTATAGAGTTTTAAGCCATTTTGTAATAAAAATACTTCATAAAATGAATTATTGGTGCAGAAAATAATAAAGAATTTCTCAGATTTTATGTGAGGACACAGAAAACTCCTAAGTTTATGAAAATATATAGAATACCAAGGGTCCTTGCCTTTTTAAATGTCAGTGGAGCAACTAATTGTACTTTGGAATATTTTTTTAAATATGGTAAAACCCCTTTAGGAGTCCTTTAAGAGAACAACAGGACCATCAAATTATTTTGCATTTTGAACACACACACACACAAAAAAAGGTAACTGTTGTTTACTTGAAAGGTGGAAAATACCTGGAAATAGCTGCTTTTCTGGTCATTAGCAGCTATCTGAAAAAAAAAAAAAAAAGATAGATACTGGTTTGAATAAATTTAAGTAAAAACTGCAAGAGTCCTTTTTATGAAAAAGTCAATTGAATAAAATTTAACTGGATAAAGTGGAAACTCTTTTACCTACATAGAATATTTTATTTTGATTTGAAATATTTTGTGTAGTTTTTAAAGTTTCCCAGAAATAAGAACATTTTTAACCATTTAAATATTTTTTAAGATAAAATTGCAAAACATTAATTGTTCTTTCTGTCCACAAGTGGCTGCAGGAACAAATGAATGCATAATCCTGGTTCAGAAAGCAGTTGTTAAGTATGTTCCTTGTTTAAAAACAAACATGTGGGATCTATATGCTACACCAGATTAGAATTTAATGCATCATAAATATGTGTGGTATTTTTAAAGTCAGCAGCAGTTAAGCTCTTAATTTAGTTAAGCACTTTAATAAAACCAGTGCCTAAATGCACTCCTAGGTCCATAAGACTCTTAGGGAAAAAACAGTATTTTATGTTCTGCTACTAAGTTGATACAAAAAAGGTTGCAAATAGTACTTAAAATAACAAAATCAGGTTGCTTACATTTACAAGTAAGTCTCTAATACAGGCCACTCAGGCATTATCAGTACCACGGAAAAAGCATTATAAAGATAGCAGACTGTAAAGAACCAGAAGAATTCCCTTGCTATGAAGTAAAAGCTATTTTTAAATGTACCATTTAGGTCAAAAAGTTGTCTTTTGCAGAGAGGATGAAGTATGAGAAGAAAAGAGGTTATGGTGTCTGTACCTGAAACTAGAGTTGTTTAAATATATCTTTATTGTTATACTGGTTTTGCCAGGTTGCTTGCCTAGTTATATAGGGTAACATCCATCTTTGTGAAGGCCAAAAAAAGAGTGAAATCCCCAAAGACCCCTTTGCTTTCTTCCTTTAGAAAAGAGAATGAAGAGAAGAAAATACAAGGTCTTCATTTGACAGTTCTGTGTATGTTTATTTACTTTTGACAGATGTTAAATGTCTTGTTAATAGGTTTTTAAGTGACGTTTGCTTTGCTTGCTTTTTTTTTTCTTTGCACTTTTAAATTTAAAACATTGTAGAATTTTTAAGAATTAACATAGCATTACTGATACTGCAATAGAAGGCTGAGTTGTGTGGTCGAAAAGACCAACAAAAATATCAGCACAGGCAAACTCTTTCAAATAGTATTAGTTCATAAAATATGCAGAAATTGCATGGAGGATTAGATAACCTTTTTAAAATTAACCTTCCCTCTAGCTATTCTTTCCACAGCGTTTGTCCTTGGGAAAAAAAAAAAAAAAAAAAAAAGATTCTATGGTCACCTGTAGCAAAAGGTAACTTACTGGAGATTTCCATAAGTTTGATTTAATGCAACACAGCAAAGTAATGATAAATCACAGGCAAGTTCCTTACACCTTCAATGCACCTTCAAGCCTGATCTGCAGTGCTCAAGCTGTCATACTCTCAGTCCCTTCTGGACGGAGCTGCCAATCATGCTAAACCATGTGAATGGCTTAGTGACACAGACAGATGTTCACAGAGAATGAGACAGAGACCACCAAACTCACTCATTTCTGAATGTAACAGGATTTGAACATAGGTCTCTGGTGTGAAAGTCTCGCTCACTAATCTGGTAGTTTATTTCAATTGTTTTTTTGGTAAGGTATTTTTGTAAACAAAAAAACTAACCCCTTACTATTTCTACCATCAAACCAAATGAAGCACACTTAGCAGCATCCCAGCTTTCAAACTCTGCATCTTTCTTTATTATCTTTTGTATTTCAGAAATCAGCCTTTCATACTAAGCTCTGAATTGTGTTTCTGAAATCTTTTTTTCAGTGGGAGAGCAATACAACACTGATGTTTAAATATAAGAGTTTTAGCAAGAAAAGAAATTCAGGAAAATTAAGTACCTTAATGCAAAATCTGAAATACAGGAACATGAGAACTGAGCAGCCTACAAAAAATTACAAGACAAAAGTTGAAAAGGTAACAAATATTTGCATAGGTCTGCTTTTCATTCTAATAAGAAACCCAATAAGGTTCTTGACAGCTACAGTGAGATGAAAAAATATTAAAAATGTTTTATCCTTTTCTATGGTAAGACCGTAGACACAAAACAGATTTAAGCAGTAGCAGGGATATACATAATTGAGCTAAAATATACAACCAATGTATTTCAAAACTTGTTTTACTGCAGCCTAGTTCTGTTTCATGGAATAATGCATTTGCTTTGATTATAAATACCATTTGTTTGAGATTACCTTCTGAACTAAACTGTTTTCACACAAAAACCCAACCATTCTTATTGAAGTTTTTTGGCTTTTATGACTGTCTATAACACGTACTGCAGAAAAAAAAAGTTCAGATTTTCATGCTGCTTGATATTTTGCAAAGCAAGTAACCTGGATGTTCCACATCCTGAGACAAAGTTGATGCAAAACTCAGAGAAGAACTTAAATCCAGAAACGGTGAACAATATCTAGTTTTCTGATAATTACAAACATGACACTACAGCTGGACTAAATCATCCAGGGATGATTTTCTCTTCCAGGAATACTTCTTGTCTCTTTTAGACTCATGCACAACAGTCAACCTGCATGCAAAATTCTATTTGAGACCAGAGTGTATTTGCTCTTTAAGGAAAATTTAGCAGTTCCTCAGAGACCCAGGAGAATCCATAGGATTAAATTGTCTCCATATATGTGGAAAGTTAGGCATATAGGAAAGAGATCCCCCAAAAATTTGAATCTTCAGCAGGGAGCTGCCTAACTTAGTGAAGACAAATAGAAAATGAATGTATGCTGCATAATTTTCCACAGCAGAATTTTCCTTTCACCATCAGTCAAGATTAATAAGACTGAGTCTTTTATTTGAACAAAAATTCTGTGTTTTTTTTATATTGTAGTTACAAAGTAGCTTATTAAGTAATTCAGTAATTACACTATTAACCCCTATTTTTAAAAGTACAGAAAAATTAAGATGTTTTGAAAGACAGTATTTGAACACCTCCTACCTCCCAATGAGTACTTCCAGTAGTAGAGGGGAATAATTGCTCTGTCTATAGCACCAGATTCTTCTTTTTTAAGAGAATGTCCAATAATATGGAGAGAGACTTCATGACACATTCATCATGTTATTTCCTTGAAGAAGGGAGACATGGAGTCCAAACCATCTAATACTTATATTAGATGCAGTTATTTGAGATGAAATTTAATCCCTTAATTTTCTGAATTTTTACCTAATGACTGTGAGATTATGCTACCTGATTCACTTTACCTCAAATAATTCTTTAGTATGGAATGGAAAAAGAAATCTTTTAACTGGGAAAGACTGATAAAGAACTACTGTAGATAATCCTACATCCTGGAAGTTATTTCAGTCAGTTGCAGAAAAAAGTTAATTTCTCCTCACACTGAATCTGTCCATTCTCAGATGAGTATTTCAGGTTACCAAACTACTGAACACAGAGATGGTGAATGATTGCTGTCCATAATTCATGGGGTTTTTTTCATAAGCACCTGCAGATATTCTGAGACTGTCAGTAGGTACACAATCCTGCAAGTAAAGTCGACAGAAGGAATCCCAATTTTGGCCCTTAATTTAGTGACTTCCTGCTCAGCACTGAAAGACTTCAGTAGTTTTAGTAACAAATAAAAATAACATCAAAGAAAAAATAAGCAGTGCATTTGGTAGATGGCTGGCTTATCCAAAGCTAGGTTACGCTTATGTAAGTGTCAAGTGTAGCCAGTCAGATACATTACCTTTCTTATATTTATTTCCAAACCACTTTTAATTTCAAATATTTAGTCAAATATTGGTTGAGAAATTAAATTTCAGAGTCTGTTTGATTTCTGCAAAAAAAAGAATGGGCCTTTTCCTCACATTTCATGTCATCAAAGACATCTCTTCGGATTAGAAAACTCTTTCTTGCTCATTTCTAGTTAAAAATGCATTCTTCAATGTTAATTCTTCTCCACATACTTCCTAAAGTACTTCTTTCTTATGTAAGGACTCAGTCTTCTAGAACACAGTGGCAATGACAACTATAGACAGAGGGTAGACAACAATTCATTTTCAGACAAAAATGAAACAATTATTGAAGCACAAGAATGATATACTGTATCTGGAAGGAATGCATTTACATACTTTAAATTCTGGAACGAGCTTCTTGCTTTGAAATGGAAACAGTTTTCGAACTTAAAGTAGGTAATTACACACTCCATTAAACAAGTAATTAACAGATTACAATTTAAAAAAAACACAACAACTTGAAAATGAGCAATTCAGATGCTAAATGCAAAGCACACAGTTATAATTAGCATAATACTTTTTGAAATGGATTAACAAATACACAATGAAAATTAAAAAAAAAATCTATTTTCTCCATGAAAATCATATGCAACAAATAGCATTTTATGAGCCAACCAACATCATTATGTAAGAAGAACCGATTGCAAAGACATCATGTTAAGTTACTTTAAAAAAAGAAAAAAACAAACAAGTCTTAATTCCCAGAAGAAATAGCTAAAAGTTTTGGAAGATTACTATTACCTATGCTCCATGCTGAGAGCATTCATTATACAAAGAAAACAAAAGGTCAAATGCTGGTTTTTAGAAGTAAATACTTACTCTATTAACTTGAACACGCATTTGAAATTTTACCTACCACTATTCTAAGTATCAGGAAAAGCAACAATAATGTAGGACTATCCGATACTTTATGCTTCCATGTCTTGTGTTTATTTTGTACATTTGATGATGTCTCTCAAAACCAAAGTTAATATGCCCAGATAGGATACTGAAAAAGCATGAATGGGTTTATGAACTTTTCTTCTCCTTCACTCCAGCTAGCACATATTAGCCACCTGTCTACTCCACCGCTTCAAGATGTGTACTTTGCAGCTGTCCTCTTGAAGCAGTGTTAACTCTGCTACAAAATTAAGGACATGGATTTTAACAGGAGCCAGATCCTTCATATATGGTCAGCTTTTTTCATCCTCTTTAGAGTTATCTGTTTTTATTTGTTAAAAACGTGTTAAATTTCAACTGTACACAAAAAATAAACCAGGCAGAATCTTGTTTAACCTCTTTCCAAAGATGTTTTATTTAATTGTTCTCCTAGATTCTCATTTTAGTCATCATTTTACTTCAAGAATAGTAAAAATTCTTCTACACTAACAATTCTTTTAACCTACAGGAAGATTTTAATTTTTAAAACAGTATTTTCAAATGTTCTTTCTTCCATAAAAGGGAAGAATCAGAGTAAGTGCTAATAAAAATTTTCATTATTATTAAATCAAAAGAATTATTGGAGAGGTAATCAGAAAGATAATAGAATTAAATAACTAGTAAAGAGTCTGGAAAACCAAAATTTTAGGAACAGATTTTAAATCAAGTGCAAAACACACAAAAAATATTCATGTTCTGTCACTTCCTTTTTTTCGTTTTCTTTTTTATGTATTCTTGAATCCAGCTACTGGCAACCCAATCTTATTTAATTTATAAGACCTGACAACCAGAGCCCATGGCAATATGGTTGCACAGGAGCAATGTTTTCTTGAATGCATTTATGTCATAAAATACTGATTCTCTTGCTAATGAAGTTGACCTCTGCTGGTGCTATTGCTAGTCAGGGAAGTAGAGGACTTGAAACATCCCAGAATCACTCAAGGCTTAATCTACACTGAAACAGAGCGACAACAAATAAAATAAAATAAAATAAAATAAAATAAAATAAAATAAAATAAAATAAAATAAAATAAAATAAAATAAAATAAAATAAAATAAAATAAAATAAAAAATATAATTTCTTCCTGATGTCTAACCTAAATCTCCCCTGTTTCAGTTTAAAGCCACTACCCCTTGTCCTATCACTCCATGCCCTTGTAAACAGTCCCTCCCCAGCTTTCCTGTAAGGCCCCTTCATGCACTGGAAGGCCACTATAAGGTCTCCCCAGAAGAAGTTATAAACCACTCCCAAAAATGTTTTCTTGATTTTCACGAACAATGGTAGAAATATTTGTTGTAATATTTTTCATTTCCTATTGGAGACAAAGACTAAATATGTAATCAAACACAGAATCACAAATTAAAGTATGTTAATAAAAATTATGCATACCTATCCTGGTTTAAGCCAAGCATACTGACAATCACTTTGTCTCTAATTATTATTATGGTGACAATATCTCACTAAAGTTCCCTATAATGCCACAGGGGACTTTCCATTTAGTATGCTTCAAGCTGTAGGCAAAGCTCTCGTTTATGAGAGCTGCATGGGAGATTTTTTATGTTTCATGAAGTTCTGCATCTATTTATCTGTGATAGATCCAGTGACAAGGAGATCATTCTTAATCTGGAGCTCATCATCATGTATTAAGAATCTTTGTTCATATTTAGCTATAATGTATGTTTTCTACATTTTCAGTGATTCAGCAAAAGTGTCACACAGTACACTGAAAAATCCCAAGTTGCAACAATACTCATTAGTGTTACTTGCATGTATTTGTGGTATACCTACCTCATCCATCCATCTCTTAATATATCAGTGTTAGAAATAGGTTTGGAACAGCAATGTCAGGATCTTGATAAAGAGGTTTGAAACAAACACATTTGTTATGATTCTCAGTGCTACTTAAGGGATTTGAGATTTTCAGTTCTCATTAATTAACATCCAAGTCCCCCCGAGTGCCTGACTGTCTCACCTTTCAGCTCCTGTAAATCTTTTGGGAAATTGTATGAGCTCTTACACTGCAAAGTTCAGTATGTTTAAATGTTCATACATGGGATGTAAAGTTCTTATATAATCTGAAAAAGAGTGTTAAAATACATAATAATGTGCAAAATGTAAACATCCTTCAGAGTTCTTCAGATATGCTTGTCAGCAATATTTAGAATTACTCTGACAGGTTTCATTACAGTTCATCTCCCATTAATTTATTTAAATATTTCCCCTCTTAAGAAATGTATTCAACTATGTTATAACTAACTTGGCTGCCAAAAGACATTATAAATCATCAGATGCTCACTGGCCTAAGGTATCCCAAGAAGTAGCAGTTGTATTGTTCAGTGTTTAATCAGGTCAAAGCTTTGGCAACTTTCATTATAGTTGTTGTCAAGACACCACTTAATGCTTGCAACAAACCTTGCCATATGTTAGCTCTTGAATCTTTTCTCTTAGCCATGTATAAGGGAAAAGACTGTCAAAATTGACAAGTATGATTCTGTAAGACATATTGGTGTGTTGTTAATTAAATATGGGGTGACTTGGACCTGTAGTGTGAGAATAGGAAGTGGGCAAACATATCTAGGCAAAATGAAAAAAATAATCCTTACTCTTGTAGCTAACACAAAGGATAACAAACCAGAGCAGAGAAACTGAGGCCAGCAAATTATGAAATCCTTTTCTTTTTTTTTTAATGCCGGTACATATAAAAAACCATCTTAAGAGCAAAATGTTATTGTGTATCATTATAAATTACACATCTGAGTCATCACACTACACTAAGGATGTACAGCTGCTGGTCCTACATCTCTCACCCGGCTCAACAAGATAAATAAACCAAGTGGTAGTTTGCCTTTTGTGTTTCCAATTTATAATTTATTTTTAGTTCTACACAGATATTACAGTTTACAACAATATTTCAGTATTTTTTCCATACTACAAGTTTGTCTCATTCTATATTTCCCTCCAAGTCTGTCCACACTATCTGTATTCTGCTTGAATTGTAGGGTCCCATCTGAAGTGAACAAAAGAACTTCTTTCAAGAAAATGAACAGAGAAGATACTTGGCCTCAGAATCTTCTCCATGTATATCTGCCACATCTTCAGGATGGATAAGGTTTCATTCCTTCTGCTCTGGACAGTCCTTCAAAGTTAATCTAGCTTGCAACATATCCACAAGCAATGGTTGAGATGTATGCATCCCACACTTGAAAAAGAAGAGAGCCGTCTCATTATTTGTCTGGCAAGTTTATGTTTTGCTAAGAGGTGTTGGTTATAAGCAGAAACACATCAAAAGTGTCAGGATAGCAATTTAAGGATGAGGAGGCAAAGAAACTGCTCAGTCTTTTGTTGCTGTTTCTTTGGTGGTCCAGTAGCTATGCTCTATATATGGTCTTCCGAGCAGTGAGCTGAAGGGAATAATGACTCCTCCCTACCTAATGTCTGTGCTCCGATGTCCGGGAGAAGATCAGGAAATGAGCATCATGCAAGGGGCAGGAACCTTGCCAGCAATGGCTCTGTCCCACTTTACCCAGGGAAGGCAAGTTGGGCAGAGCCAAGGTAGCAGACAGGGTCAGCCCCAGAGTCCAGATCACCACACAAGTTTGTGGTGATGATCCAGGTCTGTGTCATATGGTATGGGCTACCTCTTTGGTCAGTTGGAGTCAGCTTTCCCAGTTGTGTTCCCTCCCAACTTCTTGTGCATCCCCATGCTACTTGCTGATGAGGAAAAAAACCCCAAACCCTCGGACGTAGGACAGTCAGCTAAATAGAAAATCCAGAAGGACAGATTTTTATAAACTGGACTGCTCATGAGAGGTCTTAAAGGCATAATTTTTTAATTTTTTTTTTTTTATTTTTTTAAGTGTACTGTGATGTGTCTTTCCTTTATAGAGACTTGAGAATCTTCTGCATGTTTCTTCCCTTGTGTGCCTATGTGGTCAGTCACAGATGAAGGCTGTTTGCAGAATTTTGGACTATGTGGGAGGGCTGCTGAAGTCTCCTTGAATTACTGCCTATCTGCAGTACATCTCTGTAGCTCACTGAATGAGGAAGTTATCTGTTAGGCTTGTGGGGTGTACCCAGCATTATCCATGTCTGGCCTTATCGTAACAGAACCAGAGGAAAGAATGACTTCATGAATATTACATGTTTAGGAAGAGGAAGCCTACTTTATGAGTATATGAGGGAGTGGAACGAGTAACTTTTTTTTTTTTTTTTTTTACTGTGCTGGAAAAACAATGTCTATCACTACTTGGGAACTTTTTTTAAAGGTGGATACAAAAAAATACTTTTTGATTTGTTACATGTAGTGCTTTTATGCACTCAGTCACATGGTTTATATTCTGATCGTAAAGGCTCAGAGTCCTATTTTCTTCATGATTGTGTTACTGCTCTAAAGTACATATATGAAAGCAGTATCATGAATGTGCTGCCCATCCCAAAAACCAGCAACTAACAGCCTTCCATAGGCTAAAGCAAAGGTTCCATTCAGCTATAAATGCATTTCACAGCATCTTTTCAATATACATGTACAAACCACAGTAGACTTCATGTCGGTTTTGAAACAATAAAAATTGTTTTTCATGTATGCCATGTATTTCTCAAATTTTGCAGCTGAACTTTAGCCAAAGAGGTGTTAAAAACTGTCATGATTCATTCAGATTCAGATTGTCCTACTCCATCCCACTGGATGAAATGGAATCCATGTATTCTGTACCATTGAGCGGCTGGATCAGGGAGCATGAGTATGAAACCAATGATAAATAGCATTGTGGACATGAATATTTACCCTTTATAAAACATGTTGGTAGGATAACCTACTGTGTGTGGAATAGACAATATGCAGAGATAAGCACACTGTGTACTGCATGTAAAATAAGCCAGCATTTTCTCAGAATTTTCTGGTGAAATACTAAGCCAGCATTTGGTTTAAATTGACCAGGGGCCAGGGCTTACTTTTCACTCCTTGGTCACATGAACAAAATAGTATTGTATGTGATTCAAGCACGGGAAAAGAATGAAACACAATTTGGCAATTGTTTTCATAGATATATGCCAATGCGGGAAGAATGCAAAGACTTAGGAATCCTGAATATTCATATTATCACAAACCATAACCTCCCATAACTACTCACTTATTTTTTGTTGAATTAGTTCATGTGTTCCTCTGATTTTCAGTGTTCATATTATTCCTCATTTACTGCAAAGATTGCAAATTCTAATAAAATGGTTATTGTAGTTGTTCTGGTTTGAGCCAGGATGAAAAAAATTTTATTTTTACTTATTTTTTTTTTCTTCAGCACTAGCATGTTTTCCAGCTAGTGGACTGATAACGCTGGGATGTTTATAGATATTACTCAGACACCAAGGACACTTTGCTCTTCTTGTTGAATTTACTGCATCAGATACTAAAGGAGCAGAAGAGTCATATCTACAACCCTCCCATAGGGAGGAGCAGACTAGACAGACAGCAAAACTGACCAGAGATATTCTATACGTATATATCTATGTAGCTCTCAGTATAAATCCAGGGATCACAGAAGTCAAGCCTCTTCTTTCCTTCCTTCCTTCGTTCCTTTTTCTTCTTCCTTTTTTTCCATTCATGGCCAGCATCCAGGGAGGACTCCGTCTCTCCATCACCATTGATCCCTAGGTCCGTGTGTTCCTGACCTCATAACTCTCCTCTCAGCTCCTGTCTGATCCTATTATCTCCACAGCAGTCCAGGACATTTCAGAACTGCTTACAGCTAAGAAGAATGCCGGGGGAGTTGCTGGGAGTTTAGTTTTCATTCCGGAAATTCTCCCTCCTGTATTCTCTCTCTCCTTTCCCTGCCTGTGTGGGAGGGGATCGAGAGCATTATTGTCATTGGTTTAATTGTCAATCCTGAGTCAAACTGTGACAGTAATCTACAAACTATTATGCATGTATGTATTTCCCACCATTGTAAAAAACAATGGATCAACTATCTGTCTTAATTTCAGTAACCTTTCTATTAATTGCTTCAAAAAGCAATTAAATATTCTTAAAAAAAAAAAAAGTATTTTAATATATTGCTACAAAATCTAGAAAATTAACTGTAAATTACCTTTCTGATGACTGAAGGAGTGCTTATTAATGTCTACAAATATCTGAAGGGTGAATGTCAAGAATGGGCCAGTCTCTTTTCAGCGGTGCCCTTCGAAAAGACAAGTGGAAATGGCACCAAGTTACAACACAGAAAGTTCCACCTCAACATGAGGAAAAACTTCTTTACTTTAAGGGTGACTATGATTCTATAGTTCTATGATTCTATTATTCTATTATACCAGAAAGCTGAAATGGGAAGATGTTCAAAATTTGTTTGCCAGCCATCATCTCATAAAGCATGAATTCTATAGATGTACATCCCTTTACAGAAAGCTAAAATCATCATGGTGCAGACAGCTTGGGTGCTTAGGAAGTTTTTACACAATTAAGACTTCTGAATTATTTCTCTTGATTTTGGGAGTTGGAAATGTAACAGTTAGTTTTGGAAACATCATAGAACCTTAGGATAGTTTGAGTTGAAAGGGACTTCTAAAAATCATCTAGTCCTTGCAGTGAGCAGGGACGTCTTCAACTGGATCAGGCTTCTCAGAACCCCGTACAGCCTGACCTTGAATGTTACCAGGATGTGGGTATCTATCACCTCTCTGGGCAAACTGTTCCTGTGTTTCATTCACAATCCTCATAATATATATAAAAAAAAACTTCTTCCTTGAATCTAGTCTAAATCTACTCTCTTACAGTTTAAAACCATTACCCCTTCTCCTATTGCTACAGGCCCTATAAAAATGTCTGTCCCCACCTTTCTTATAAGCCCCTTTTAAGTACTGAAAGGCTGCAATAGGGTCTTCCTGGAGCCTTCTCTTCTCCGGGCTGAACAGCCTCAACTCTCTCAGCCTGTCTTCATAGCAGAGGTGCTCCAGCCCTCGGATCATCTTTGTTTTCTTCCTCTGGACTTGCTCCAAGAGCTCTATGTTCTTCCTGTGTTGGGGGCTCCAGAACTGGACACATTACTCCAGGTCGGGTCTCACAAGAGCAGAGTAGAGAGGCATGAAACATCATGGAAACACTCGTGATTTTTAAATCTTTACATATGTATTGGTAGATTTTAGAAGAGCATACTCTTTTTAACTGAAGTTTTTACTAATGTATCACTTAGTTTAGTTTTTAGCTTCGTTCAGTATAATGAATGGAATTCATAATTACTAATGGTGGTCATTTGGAGAATATAAAGATTTTATAAGTGTTTGAAAAGTAATTAAAAGATATTACCTTAATCTCTTAATCTGTCATCATAATTATCTGACTAAAATCAAACGTTATATTTCCTACATATTGAGAAATAGTAATGGGTAGGATGGATGTTTGTCAATTACAAATCAATTAATTTATACTAGGGCTGTGTAAACCACTAGGTTTTAGTGTATGTCAGGTTTTATTCTTTTTATGAATTTATTGAAGATACGTTCTGAAGTTGTATCCTCTAATTTTAGAGATACTTCCCCTTAGAGGACTAAGATACACAAATCATTGGACAAAATAATTCAAATAAATTATGATAATAAATAACTCAAATTTATATAACATATTTCATCTTGACTGAATAATCAGTACCAGAATAATACCTTATTTTTTGCTACTTTAAACATATTCCATTCCTCATGTGTGCCTTCTCTAAGTGTTAATTGCTGTTTTGCTGTGAAAGTAGGAAAGTAGACAGACAGCTCTTCCCATATTAGGAAAAAAATATTAATGGTCTCTCTGAAGGAGAACTCTTGTAAAAAATTTCAGGGGACAGCTGGGGATAATAGAAACGTGTAAGAAATTCTGGTTGGCAGCTGCGTGGTAAGAGCCATTCTCAGTATATGTTAATAGCAAACCCACACATTTTTATTTGAAAAGTATTCTTTTCCATGGGGGTGCTTTTACAAAAAAATTGTATCAGATATTATCACTAAATGAATAAATAATATATCTTCCTTATGTTTTATCTTCCTTATGACATGGTGAATAAAGCTTATCATACAGGGAAATCTTTATGGTGGCACTATTTGTGCATTGACCAGAGAACTAGCATAGTTACAGAGATATATCAGTATTCCCCAAGAAATCTTGAGTGTTTGCATGATCTGATGTTTTAAAAATGCCTGATAAATAAGCTGTTCTTGAGCTGGTGATGACAGCACCAGCAAACAACAGCAACAACAAAATCAGCAACAGTAACACAGACCTCAATGTTCAAATTTATCCTAAACCAGCACTATATTTAACACCTCTATCCTCTGGACAGTTTTATCCTTCAGATATCTCGGTATTTGGATTGATCAGTCACAAATTCATCTGCTGGAAATACTGAACAATCAATATTTAAAAAAAACAATCTATATTGGGAGTGATACAATGCAGAATATTATAGTTCAATGTAAATAGAATTAAAATCATGTATCAAATGATTTTCTTCTGTAAACTGCAATGTTATCTAGGCTATTAGTGATAATTTGTTAAAGATTTATTAGTAATCATTTAGAGGTGAATCTCTCAAAAGTAATAATGACCTAATTCTACTTTCAGTAAAGAAAGTGGTAAATTTTTGTTGCCTGTAACAGGAAGAGAATTTGGCCAGTGCTCTGAGAACTCCACCTTTAGGCTAAACATTATTCAAGTGCTTCATTAAAAATTCTGCTTGTTTTCCATTGGTTATTATTCCTATGGTGAGCTTAATTGCTATTATATGAACAGTGCATTTGACTGCAGCTATTTATTAGTTTCCAGTTGATAAGCTTTCACTTGTTATACACAGTTTGTGGTAAGTTATGTTAAACAGTACCCTACTTCTGTGAGTGTACTTCATAAGATGAAGTCTGGAAGTGTGGAACTGCATAGAGCCATTAGTTTCTGTTGTCATTAACATCTGACAGAATACCATTATTTGTTCAGATGTTGCAAACTCCTAGTCTCTCTACTTGCATGAGTAAGTATTATTTGGGCATTATGCTCAGTGTGTGGTTAGGGATTTACAAGTGCAAGTTTCACACTCTATATTTGTACAACATTACATTACGAGTTCATACCCAAAGTATTTGGGTTTGTAAATCCCTTTTTCCCCAGTATCAAAACCAGAAAGGACAATTATGACCATAATGGTAAGCAGAAAAATTGCAACAATTAATACAACTGTCAAATACAGGAAACGGTTTTTTTTCTAGCTTTTTCCTACCTGTGGCCTATAGAATCATTAAATATGCTTGCTTTCAATCTTTAGTATTTGACTTAAATATTTAATTATCCTTCCTTTTCATACTGTACAGTTCTGGCATACTCTGACTTCCAATTTCTTGTTAAACTGTGGAACCGTGTCAGGAACATCAAAAAGTGCACTGAGCCCAAAAGCAGTTGGAAAAGCAAAGGGGAAAATAAGTTGTTACACATATGCATTTTCTAAAGCACTCAAAAAATTGTGACCTGTTCAGATGAACAGTGTATGTAGCCAGTGTACCTCTTTAGCCACCATCCCTGTGATAAAATGTGGCATTGTTTCAACAGTTATATGCTACATGGGTGAGTAGATCTGGAATCTCAAGTACACAAGGCTCAAATACCACTTTCTTTTCATAATTCTTGTACTCAACAAATACACCTTCTGGAAATACATTTAACTCCCTATTCTCTTTTAGTATCATTTCAACACAGGCACAATGTGATATTTTTTAGTATGTTTCTGTATTCTTCAAGAAGTTTTGATCAACAATTTCTGTTGATGCGTTGGTCTCCTTCACATTAAGTCATCCAACCTACTGCAAATATACAAAAGCTAGAAATATAGATCCATGCTATTACACCATATAAATGTTAATGCTAAGTATGCTTATTCTTATGGAAAATTGCCTGTGTTTAAAGGATCATAATCTGATAATGCATTTTGCTTTCTCATATCTAATGACCAAAGCTAGATGTATTTTTGGCATGTATTTTCTTTTATATTTTATGTCTTCATTACATCACACTGTAACGTTGAGTACTGCATTTTCACATCACAGCTCTTCTTAAGGAAAATGATGTTTCTATAAAAATGAATGCATTCCTGAAGTCTGTGCACAGTTCTGTATTTTACTTAAAATGTCAACTTTGTATACCTTGGTTTTGAGGTACGTAGAATTTTGTCCATATGAGGATGTCTGGTATTCCTTGGTATAGTACATAATTCAGTAATCTAAAGTTAAGGCATATATCCCTTAGTAGTTCAAATTAAGTTTCTAGTTTAAGAAAAAGAATAGCAACAGTGGTCAAAATTCTAAATCAGTAATATTTTCAAAGTTATAAGGTTTATTCAAATGCACGTATTTCTCCATGAAAGATCCACAAAAAACTCCTAGTCTTTACAGAATAATACAGATAGTGCATCTGTTTTCACTGTGTTTGTCCTGGTGTATGGAAGTTTTCCTAGTAAACAAGAACAGTTTAAAGGCACCTCAGATATTTTCATGAAATGGACAGCTCAGTAAGCAGAGCCAAAGGAGAGACAAAGACAACTGAGAGGCCATTATGTGGATTAATTCAAAAAGCCGTTTTAGCCCTTGGAAGATATCCCAGTGTCCTAGAATTAGGCAATGACAAAGTTGAGCTTTATGTCTCTTGTGTGCAATCACTTCTCCACCTTTCAGCTGGCACTGTATGCCCTTTGGCCATTACTGAGAAAGTAGCTGAGTTTTAACTCATTAATGTGATAACAGCTCAGCAGCTAACACCGGAGGCCTTGCTCTTAATGGGCACGTTCACAGAATTCTAGTGGGATTCCTTTGTTGTGAGTGAGAATGGATCAGAGAGAACAACCTGATAGCTCAGCGGCAGCAGTCATACTGACTCTGTGTGAGAGAACTTATGTGACTCATGCCAGTTGTCTGCAGAAGTGGGGACTTTGGCTAACTGCTTTTATGCCTCTTTTAATATTAAAATTTTAAATTGACTAGGGAGGGTGTAAGAAATACAAGGAAAACTAAAATTAGATGGAAATATTAATACCAAGCAGTCTCAGAGCCTTCATTCAGGAAGATTTTATTTCTTAATTCTATATTATTGTCAACTCAGGTTTATGTTTTCACTTAAACAAGACTGATGGCAATACAAAGTAACATAACTGGGCTGTCAACAGCCTTTAAAAAAAAAAAAAAACAAACCACCTCACTTATGGTGTTAAAGTCTTTTTTTTTCTGCTCAGTAACTCAAGTATTTTATACTACCTGAAGGAATTTTTCTTCTACAGTAGTATTTTAAATCTCCACTTACTCACTGAAGTATACTCTATGCCAGTTGCCCTATTTATTATCATCAGCTGCACAGTAAAGGACATTATTTGCTATTACTACAGAGATTTTGACTAAGCTTCCTCTATAAGAACTTACCAAGACACTTTTGTATAGAGAGGTGGCAGTTCCTTGACAAAAGGAAGTTCCTGTGCTATGTGGCAGCACTACAGACACTGGGTTTTTTACATATTTGACCCTACATCCATGTTTGTCTAGAGCACTTTGGTGGTTTAATGACATACCTTCTACACATGAACAGAAAAGCAAGATTCCAAATGTGTATAGAGGAACTGTTTACTGTGTGTATCTCAATTACAGTAAATTACAGCATTGGATTGTAGGACGGTTGTCCTGGTTTGAGCCAGGATGAAGCCAATTTTCCTTTTACTGGTTTTTTTTTCCTTCAGTAAGCTCTTTTTAACTAGCAGCAAGTGTTCCAGCTTGTGAACTGATAACACTGGAATATTTATGTTACTGCTGAATGCAAAGGTCACTTCGCTCTACCCCATGAATCTGCAGCATAGATGCTGCCAAGAGCAGAAGAGTTGTATCTACAACCCTCCTTGGGGAGGAGTGGACTAGACGGGCAGAAAAATTGGCCAAAGATATTCCATTCCATATATCTACATAAGTTCAGTGTAAAGTCAGAGATCGTGGAAGACAACTTCCTTCATGCTTCTTCTTCCCTTGTCTTCCTTCCATGGCCAGCGTCCAGGGAGGACTCTGTCTAGTCCATCACCATTGACCCCTAGGTTCCTGCACTCCTGACCCTCACAACTCTTCTCTCAGCTCCTGTCTGATCTGCCTCTCTCTCTGGCAGTGCTCTGGGGCATTTCGGGACTGTTCACAGCTCAGGAGAGTGATGTGGGAGTTGCTGGGGGTGGTGGGAGGCAATAGGGATTTGAACATTCCTGAACATACTTGTATATAATTGTATGTATTTTATTTTGCCATTAGTGTTTAATGAAAGCTGTATAGTTTAGTTTTCAATCCAGCTAAGTCTCTCTCCTAATTCTCTCTCTCCTTCTCTACCTGGGTGGGATGGGGAGGGGATCAAGAGCATTGTTGTCACTGGTTTAATTGCCAATCCTGAGTCAAACTGTGACAACAGTAATACTAAGTGGACAGGTGGCTCGACTAGATGATCATGTAGATTCTTTGTAATGGAAATTATTCTATCCTATCCTATCCTAATCCTATCCTAAAGTCAGTATAGGAGTAAACGAAGGGTGGAAATCAATTCAGTGTCTGTTCCATATACAGAAGTCTGTAACTAGGGGCTGGAGCGTCTCCACAACTCAGAAGCTGAGCAGCAAATGGCTTTTCAACAACTTGGCATTTTGAGCAGGAGTGGCTTTTTGCATTTCCCCAAAGCTTCAGTAAAAGTGACCCAAAATGTTAGTTTAGCATAATTTTAGGAAAGATTTATTAATTTATTATTTCTGCTTAATCTAGTTACATTGAATCAGAGAGTAAGAATGAAGAGATTTAAAAAAAAAAAAGGGGGTGGGGGGGTGTCTTTCAATGTGTGCTTTAATATTCAAAATTACTTCTGCTTTGGCTATAGTGAAAGTGTCCCCTAGCTGCATCAAGGAATGACTCACATTACAGCTGAGCATGTGGTAAAATGTCAACACCAACACCACACTTCATTAAGTGAAGTAACAACTTCCACCCTTACTGCCAATATAGTTCTCACCTCTTAAGGCATTATACAATGAGATCCAATACCTCAGAAGACTGGGCTTTTCCACAGCTACTGTTTTATTTGCTTTGGTATCTGTTTTAGTGCATTTTTGCCACCTACTATGAATATGAATATCAAGCTACACAAAATTCTGCATAACAGAAACATTGACACACATAATTCATTTACTGAACTGCAGAAAAAACACATTCTATTCTACCATCTCATGCTAAAAATTTATACTAGATAAAAATTTCAAAGATTAGTTTATAAAATTATCAAAAATTAAATTATTTTCTTATATTTGAAAAATTAATTAAATCAAACCATCTCATGGCAATGCCAGTTATTCTGTAATAGGAAATAGTATGAGAACAGTCACTGGTGAATAGATCCTGTAAATACCATTCATGTAATTAGTTCCACAGAAAATATCCAAGCTATGGACATGATGGGGATGATTAATGTGAGAAAGGCTTGCAAGATCAGTCACTTCAGGTATGTTGTTACTTCTTATTGTTAATTAAAAAACAAACAAAGAAACATACAAAAAACAAACCAAAACAAAACCACAACAACAACAACAAAAAACACACCAGCCCAGATTTCAAATAATATTAAAACAAAAATCAACTGAGAGTTTTAAATCATTGCAAATATAGTTTTGGTAATATTAATACTGAATTTATGCATTGGCAGATTATTTCTGGAATGCTAATTTTGACACCAAACATTTGGCTGGCAGTTCTTACACTGTTTTGATTTTAATCCACATCCTCCTGTCAGCTGCTGCTTCTGGATGGTTTGTATAGAATATAGTTGTGGAGGCAAGCCAAAGTTAGTTTTTGTAAAGGTACATCCTCTACTTTTCTGTGAGATTTATAGGGACCTCCATGAATAGAGAAAGTCCTCTTTTTGGAAAGCAGTTACACTTTCTCCTGAAGTAAGTGAATTGGTATGGGATAGGAAAGATCTAGAGGCTCTTCTTCTCCTTACCTTTACACTGTAGCATTACTGAGATTCTATTAGAAGAAAAGCACATGTTCTAGGAGCAGAAGAGGATAGAGGTATGGAGACAGGACTCTCTGAACTCCCCAGTTCTCAACTATTTGGTGGCAGTCTGGCCTCCCAAATGCATTTCAAGATATGACAAACTACGGAATTCCTTAACAAATTTATCAGAGCATCTGTACACCTTCCAAGGTTTTATAGCTTGATTTCTCAAACTGTGATCATGACTCCATTTGGAGTCACAAGAAAAGCTCAAAAGAGGTCATAAATATTAAGACTAAAATAAGAACAAATTATTACTTAGTAAAAAAGATATTTAAAATAGTTTGGTTTACTCCTGTCTGAATTTGACCTTGAAATACTGTTATACAAAGTACAACACTAGTTGACCCAAAAGTGAATGTGTTGGGAGAAAGGAAGGAATGTCACACTGTTGGTTAGTTTGGAAAACAATATATAGGGAGCTATTACTTGTAATGTATGACATTTGTTTACTAGGCACACAAAGTGAATTATGTATTGGTACATCTGAAGACTAATGTCTGTTGAAATTATAACCAATCAAATTATAGTTACACTGGGACAAATCCTAAATATGACTCCATCAGTGAAACAGAAAGGATACATGACATGAAACTCAGGAATAAGAGTGTACAGCATACATTGCAAATTTAAATGATTGTGTAGCACCATGCCTTAAACCGTGGAACTGATTCTGATCGCTGCAGTAATTACATGCTACTGACTTCAACAAGTTTGCTTCAGATTTTTACAGTTGTCAAAAAGGCAAATATCATATCCCATAGCTTTTGGGAAGGCTGTTTTATTTTTATGTATATTTTGGTTGAAAATCTAAGCAACAGATAAAGCTTACGGTCTTTGTAAAAAATCAATAAATAATAAAATCACAGTGAGAGGTAGAAAGAGGGAAAAATGCCCTGCCAGGATGACTGGGATCATAAAAACCTTGTTAAAGTCAGTTAACTATCTGTGCATATACTATGCTGTTCCTGCCATTTGGAAACCATGATGTAAGGAAGTTATACTGAAGTTACAAATGAAAGTGTTACCAGGAAAGCTACTGAAATAAACTGCAAGCAACTTATTGGTTCATGGATTTTACAATTCAGTACGCCCAAAGGGACTTGTTTTAGTAGTGAACATTGAAAGTTTAACACCAAGCAGTATGGAAATAAGCATTTCACAATTTCTAACACTTGATTTGAACTGCGTCGTGTTAAGGATTAATATTTTCTTTTTAATATTTTGTTCTGTCTTGCAATAATAAAAATAAAAATACTGAAAGCTATAAAATGGTTTCTCCTGGAAAAGCAGCTGATATTAATGCATGATTCAGCATTCAGAAAACAGAATGCCTACCACTATTGACAACAGACTGACAGTAGAGTGAGTGAGCAGAAAATGCCAGTGCGATAAATGACAGACAAGATTTCAAGGTAAATCTCTCAAGTTTTTCACAGAACTCTCTCATGGAAACAGTTTTCACAGACATACAACAGTCTTCTTTCTTTCTATCTACAAAATTTACCTCTGAAGTCAGTTGGAGTACTGTTCTTTCTTTATTATGAAATAAACATTTTTTTCTTCTTTATTTCCAGGCGGCTTTGGTAACTAATTACTATTACCTCATGTTTTCCTTTGCATATGTGCATTTCTAGTGGTTTCTAATAATACTAGCAAGAGTTGCAAGGAGTCCAGGATCAACTGACAGCCTGATTTTTGTTGCTTTCAAATTTTTGGCTAGAGGAAAGATATATAGGCATATGAATTTGTAATAGCAGTATCACAGCTGATATTTTGTATTATGCTATAGCTAAAGATTTTTCCATGCCTTTCACATCAATAGCACATTTTTTTGTTGATGTTTTTGTGCCTTTTTGCTTCTCTACCGTCCTCCCAGTACTGACATCAGGCTGACAGGCCTATAGTTCCCTGGATCCTCCTTCTGGCCCTTCTTGAAGATGAGCATCACACCTCCCCTGTTAACCAGGACTCCCCTGAGATCTGGCCCAGAGTACTACACACTATGTACTCATACTATGTTGGCGGAGAAGCTCACCAAGCCTCTCTCCATTTATTAACAGATTTATCAACAGGGGGAGAATCACCTCCCTTGACCTGCTGACACACAACTTTTGATGCAGCACAGGATACAACTGGCTTTCTGGGCTGCAAGTGCACATTGCTGGCTCATGTCTAATTTTTCATCTATCAGTATCCCCCAGCCTTTCTCCACAAAGCTGCTTCCAGTCCATTCATCCCCCAGTCTGTACCGTTACTGGTGATTGCCCCAGTCCAGGTGCAGGACTTTGCACTTGACCTTGTTGTACTTCATAAGGTTCACATTGGTCTACTTTCCCAGCCAGTCAAGGTCCCTCTGGATGATATCCCTTCCCTCTAGCGTATCAGCTGCATCAGTCAGCTTGGTGTCATCTGCAAAGTAGCTGAGGGTGTACTCGGTCTCACTGTCTATGTCATTAATAAAGATATTGACCAACAGCAGCAATCTCAAAACAGACCCCTGAGGGGGTAACTGTTTTTTAATTATCACCTTTTGGACATTAAGGTATCAACTGCAGCTCTTTGAATGCAACCATCCAGCCAATTGCTTACCCACTGAAAAGGCCATCTATCAAAACCACATCTCTCCACTTCAGTGACAAGGAGGTTGTGTGGGACTGTGTCAAAGTCCTTACAGAAGTGAAGGTAGGTGACATCAGCAGCTCTTCCCATATCCACCAATGCAGTCACTCCATGGCAGAAGGCCATTGGATTAGCCAGGAATGATTTGCCCTTTCTGAAGCCATGCTGGATATCTGTAATCACCTCCCTGCCATGCATATGCCTCGACATACCTTCCAGTGCTATTTCAGTGCTAATTCAGAACAATTGCTCTTTTTCTGTTCTCTGCCACCATTCATAGAAGAGGTTTCTTGCAACCAAATAAAAATGCTACACTGTCAATTAAAAATATATTTATATTCTTTTTCTCAGAATCCTATCTTCACATTTTCAGTCTTCATCCTTACTTGAAAATAGGTAGAGATCTTCTGTTACTCCATTTTATCAGTTGAGAAGCAGAGGCAAAGAATTAGTGGAGGCTGAATTGCCTACACTAAGCATGACCAAACAATGCCATGAAGCATCAGGAGTGGGTCTGTCTAAAGCAAAGACTGGTAAGCCAGGAGCCAAGGGCAGCCACAGTACCAACAGTGTCCTCACAGACAGGGCACAGTCCCATAGGGTCTGAACAGAGTCAACACAGCTGTGTGCTGATAGCAGGGTCCATTGATTGACCCTTGCAAAACAAGAAAACAACCAGACTCAGGGTCCATCTATAGAGTCTAGTCATAGTCAATTGACTGCTTATAGCCCAGAAATACCTATACTAGCCTAGATACCTAACATCTGTCCTTAAGGTGGAAAAGAATGTGAAAATAGTATTTAAAACTGTAGTTAGAGAATAATCCAGTTCACAACATAAGTCTGAAACACTAATTTTGGAGGGAAATAAAGTTAGTAAAAGAATAAATAAACAATCCACCCTTAGGCAGACCTTAGGCTGATGCTCTGAAAGGATTATGTTGACTGGCAGACATATGAAAAATACTAAATGTGTATTAATTGATTAATAATTTCAGGAACATACGTAGCAATAATTTCCTGGCATATAAATAATGGGCTTTTTGGTGATTTATGAAAGCTGTCTCTCAATTCCAAACCCTTCCTGGAGTCAAAATTATTAACTCAGAACTTTTGGAATGTCCTCACCTGTTAATTAAGATCCACAGTCTGAAATCATTCCATAGCACCCCTAGTCTGGGGAAAAAATGGAGCATAATCCATTGGTTGTTTTGATTGTACCCATAGGAAGAGATATAGTGTTCACCATCAGTCTTTTAGACAATGCTAGTTGTCAGAACACTTGTCCAGGAAGTGTACATTTTGTTTCAGGGCCAGAGTCAGTTCAGTCCTTCATCTCCACAACATCATAAAGCACTGCCAGTTACTTTCCTAGCCTGGGTGAAAAAGAAGCAGTCTCTGTATTCATTTTAAAGAAGTGCCAGTGTACAGGAAATACTTTGAGATAAATAGGGAAAAATGAGAGCATAACAGGAGTATGTTGCTGTAACTTAATAGTTAGGACACTCATTGGGAATTAGAATTGTTGCTTTGGGTGTCCTAGTCTTATAACTGTCTTTATATTTGATCTAATAACTTAGGTAATCCATGTTTATTTTGTTGAAAGCACAGCTAAGAACATGTTAGACCACTGACAACATAACAATATCTTTTCTTGAAATTTTTCTTTGACATAAAAAATTATATTCTGTCCTGTAAGTTCACAGCTTCAACAAGATGCATGAAGATAAACTCTACCATGTTGCTAAGTTGTTTTCTTGAAATCTGGGGAAAGACACTTTGACCTTTAGGGCACTAAGCTCAGGTTTCTTACTCCCCAGTTGAATAGTTTAACCACAAAGTTGTTAGGAAATAAATGGACACCACTGCAATTTTCAAACAAATTTAAAGAAGATAGCCACTGTACGTATTAAATAAATTGTTTACTTCTACTCATCTGACTTTATCAAAATCACCTCTGCTCATTAAAAATAAGTTATCACCCCAAAATAATTCTCTCATTAGACAGAGAACTCATGGTTTATTAATCTGCTCCGAGAGTCATCCATTAAAATATACGATCATATGTCATAGAGTACAAGGCTTTTACATTTTATGGACAAAAGAAGCAGGTCAATGTGGAACCTTCCTCCAAACATGCAATGATTCTAAAATGTTTCTGAAAAAGTATTAAGCTACAGTTAGTAAATAGAGAAAACATTATGAGAAGGGAATAGTCTGGTTTGCTGATCCTGCCTTCAGTCTAATCTGCACCCCCGTATGGGGGGAGGCTGCAGACACTCAGAAGTGACCTTGGTTATTATCAGTCCACTGGCGCTGCCAAAAAGTTCACTGAAAGGAAGAAAAAAAATCAGCAAAGAGCTTGCTCAAACCAAAACACCTTCAGTAAGAAGGGTTCTGTATTTTTCCTTTGTTTTGAATCCGACTGGGAAGATGAAGCTTTGGTTCCTACTTTTTCCTGACAGTATTACTTTTTCCTCTGGTACATTTTCACTGGAGTGTTAGCCCTGGCACAAAACTTCAGTAACTTCCGCCTTCTTCACACATGGAGCTCTTAGATCTAATTTTAGTAATAGTTTGCTGCTTAGAAAGCTGTGGTGGAGTTAGTCTTGTCCCACAGCCAGATGCCCACTCAGCAACCCTCTCACTCACCCTCCTCATCACAATGCGGGGCAGGGGGGGAATAGAATGAGAAAGCTCAGGGGCTGAGATAAAGAAAGTGAGATCACTTACCAGTTACTGTCATGGGCAAAACTGGTTTGACAAGGGAAAAATTAATTGTATTTATTGCCAAAACAGATTCAGGTACTGAGAGACAAAGACAAAAAAAAATTTAAACAAAACTTTAACCTTCCCACACACCCATCTTTTTTCCAGGTTCAGCTGGTTTACTCCTGAACAAGCAAATACCAACTTCTCTCACTGCCTTGAGCAGCATGGGGGGGGATGGAGTACAAAAGGCTGCAGTCAGTACGTAGCAGTTCCTCTCTGGTACTCCGTCCTTCTCACACTTTTCCCCTCTTCCTGCATAGGGTCCCTCCCACTGGATACAATACTTCAGGTTAAGGTTGCTTCTGCATGGACTTTTCACAGACTGTATGTCCATAGTCTGGAGTTTAGAGCAGGCCTGGTTGAACTTAAACCACCAGTTAGAATGAGCTCCCAACAGGAGATAGCTGAAGAAGTTCAGCAGGTAGACACTTTTGTAACTGCACAACAAAAAACACTATTTCTCAAAACTATCAAAAGGCTTTTCAGATATTGATGCTCATGGAAAACAATGCCACATCTTCATAAGGATTTTGCTCTAACTGATGTAAGATTTTTCTGCATAACTTAACCTTGAACAGAACTAGGAAAAATATGTAGCTATTAGAAAATGTCTGACAGTTAAATGCTTGTTGTTAGAAGAACCAAATTATTGCATAATACTCTATTTATTACCTTAAATTCAATAATTTTGTAGGCTATTTACACATTTCCAGATTAGATTAAATAATTTCTGTTAGTAACATAAAACATGTAAAGAATTTTCTTTATGCCACACACGGGTTCCAGCAGAGAAAGGAGAGAAAAAGTTAGTGTTTTACATAAATTTAGATGCAAATTCCCTAAGATACTTTCAGACATGGTGCTTAGAGAAGCTTAATTCAAAATGTCACTTCACTTCGTTTGGCTTGTTAAATGGATGTCATTTTACCCTTGACAAAATTGCTGTAAGTATTCAATTACTTCAGCCAAACTGTACCAGAAAAAAAAAAAAATGTTACTAAGCACAATATAAGGTAAGATGATGAAGACAAGCTTCAACTACAAATGAAATCACTATTACCCATTATGCTGTCTGCTTCATGCTGACTGCCAGGTCTCTTAGATGGATTAAGATATATGTCTGTGTAACGGTGGGATTCTTATCCCAAACATCCAGTGAAACCCAATTTTAGTTGGTTCATCTTTCATCCTACCAAGAGTTTCTGAAGTTATAAATGCAACTTTACTCCATAGTAGGTGATTTTAAAATGCTAAAATAATAAAAGTTATTGTTGTTACTTTGATCAAGCAGTTAGGCAGCATTAAGCTTCTTGCAAAGTTTCTTTTCAAAGTGGATGTAAGTCAAGAATCCTTTGATCCATTTTTTTTCCTGACGTTATTTTTCCTTCAACACAGTATATGCACAACACTGAGCAATTTTCTTGCCTAGAAATCTACAAGTACAATGAGCTTGAGCTTTGCATCTGAGAATCTCTAGATGGGAATCACTTCGCCCAGCAGACACATTCCGCATCTGAGTTGATTTCCCAAAACTTGCTTTACAATGAAAAATAAAAATATACTTTCAGGTTGCAACTAATCTAGATATATTTCATGTATCTGTTTCACTATAAAATGAATCAGATAGTTTCTCTTCCTTTACTCCAAAGAAGTTCCCCAAAAACTAGATAGCTACATGTAATGTAAATGTGTTCTCGATGGTTGCACTAGAATCTACAGCTGTTCTGCTACACACAAAGATCAAATTCTCAATTTGAAGTCTGCCTGGCATCCACTTACCACTAGTTACTAGCTTCAGTGAGTTCAGCAGTGTCAAAGGTATAAACAGAAACACAAGAATCTTCCATCATTCGGCTCTCAGAACCGTGTACGTACTACTCTCCAGTTCAGGTGAGGTGATCTACTGTTCATTTGTGCTGAAAGAAGATGGTTCTGTTTACATTTTCCTCTGCTCTTATCTCTTGCTCTCAGCTCTCAAATCATACCCTGTTCTTTTGCAATTCTGTTGTTGCTTGGAACTTTTATGTACATATGTAGTTCATTAACCCAGTGGAAAATCATCTTCCTTATGACAGATTAGTTTTCTACTGTAATCTAAATTTAACTGTCTTTTGATGACCATGAGTCTATGCAAAACAAAAGCCTTTAACAGATAGATACAATCAGGTTATAATTAATATTAGTAGTCCTTGAACCCAAATATAAGCGTACAAAAATAATGTAACCAACAACAGTGTTTAAGTGTTTTTTCTAACACTGTGATGGCATACTGACACACAGTGTATGAAGATTTTACATACATGCCTTGCCAGTGTGGCTTCCAAAGAGGCAAAGTTTGGTCTAATTGCATGTGCAAGGTATCCAATTAACAAGAAATTCTGAAGAGAAACAAGAACAAAAGGCTGCAAGTAACTGCAAGATCCTGAAGGATACACCATATAGTGATGTGTACAATGACTAGTCAAGAAGTTGTTACACAATATCAGAAGAAAATGACATCCCTTTCTGGAGGGAAGCAGGATGAAAAGCACAAAACAGTTAGGATGACTATTTATAACAAATATTTATCCCTCACGTTCTCATATATCTGAGGGCTTTGCTATCTGGCTACAAGTACGTGATAAGCTCAGTTTGCTTCCAGCAGAACTTGGAAGAGAGAAAGCGAAGTAAGGTAGTTCAGTGTATTAAATTAGTAATTCGAGGCTACCAATATCATAGACCATTAACAAGAGTTTCTGAAGTTCTAAATACAGTGATTTCATTCAGAAACCTTTTGGACTCTCTCCAGTTTCTTGACCAGATTCTAAACCTATTATTTTTGTCAACTTATTTGTCATTAAGTGAGGAGAGAAGATTTAAAGAAAGATGGTATCTTCATGTCAGGGCTATCCTGATATTTAGTACTAATGATATCTGTTAAACAGCTGCTGTATTCCCTTGGGAAATGAACTTAGTTAATGCAGTAAAAGTGGATTTATCAAAGTATTCTGATAAAATCCAATAGCCTTGGTACTTACAGAGCTTCATTTGCCATTCTGCTATGCAGTGTTTTTATTTTTATGATCAGTCAACAAAGATGCATCAGCATGAAAAAAAGCAAATAGTCATGCCTCATTTCTTCTTGATAGGGAACCTATTGTAAATTAGCAGTGAAAATAAAAGAAACAGAGCCAAAATAATTATTCTTTTATACAGTTTTGGTATCCACATTCTTTTTTCATTTATAATATAACATGATGATTTAGAATATTTTGGTGCAGAAAAAGTAGCATGTGAATATTATGAAAAAGCTTTTCCTAGCTTGTAATCTTGGTTGGCATCTGAGCTATGCTATTCATTATAGGCTAAAAACTGATCCTTCAGTCAAGCATGAACATAAAAAGACATTTAGAAACTTACTCTTGATAAGGATATATTGGTAAGATTATTTGAAAAATCTCCTCACATCCTTGTGATGAGGTTGTTAAGACTAGTAAAATACAATGGCAGAATTCATGGTGAAGAGAACAGAGTTGTCTTGGATTTAAAAATTAATTTCCTGAAAAATCATTGCCCAAGATAAAAACATCTTTATTTAAAGTGGTGTTTTCTTTGCAGCTAGATGTGTATGTATTCCTGGTTGTATTATTCGTTCCTGGCATTCAACAAAAGTAATCTTTAATGTACAACTCTGGCTATTGAAAACTCTAAATCCAGAGAGGAACGAGTGCAGAAAGAGCATCTCAGTAGGAGACAATTGTGTAACTGCCGTAAAAAAAACTTAGTGACAGCAAATTTAATAACAGGCCTATGAAAACACTAGCTCAGTGACAGCTCTCAAGGAAAGGTGCTACAGTAATTTTATTACTTTAACTATGCATACATTAAAAAACCCTCCTGCATTACAATAAATAAAACACTAAATTGTACACACAATTCAATGAAGTTCAAGAGTGATTGTAAAATTTAAGCAGCTACCAGTAAAGTAAGAAAATAATAAAACAATACAACTAAAGGCAAATTGACTTGACTAACAAGCAACTAGAACTAGTTCCATGTATAAATTGCAATATAAATTTTAAGTACGTCCAGAGTATTACCATGGCTGAAGACACTGATTTTTTCAATTCCCGCTGCTGTGATTACTTCATGTCTCAGGCACTACTTCCTGCAAAATTATCTGTCTCACCAGTTGTCCCAGCAGAGCACAACAGTGATGCAGATCAGTGGGCAGAATTACAGGACCTATGTGTTTCCTAAGAAGTTAGAAAGCGTTTTTTCCTACCAGTTACAGAAACTTAGACATTCTGTCTACATGTTCCTATTTTGTCAGTGGAAGATTTTGCTGACTAAGCTACATGAAGAAACTAAGGCTTTGGATACAGTGTTTGGCTTTGAAATCTGAATATGAAAGTATAATTACAAAAAATTCTCCAAAGCTCTTACTTTACTATAATAATTAGATTTGCTGAGAGAAGGAATGTTGTACATTATTTCCAAAGGTAAACTTTAAAGCCCATATGAGTTCTGAGTTTTGCCAAGCTCACAGGCCAAAGTGATCTTTAGAATACTAAAAGCCATCTGCAAGATATTCTTCAAAAACAAAAAAAAAACCTCCCCTTGGGTTGATCTTCCACCCTCAGTGATCTTCTGGGGTTAGAGCAAACTCGTATCTAAACAGGATTGCAATGACCAATGTGGTAATTCAGCTTGATTCAGTGTCTGTCTGTTGATAGAAAATGGTTATCCAGATTCATGGATGACCTTTTCATCCCTCCTCAAATCTAGGAAATATCTGTCATAGATTCTGTTGATCAAAATATCTACATTTCTATCATTCAGGAGAAGGGTACAAAGAAAACAAAAATGTAATTGAAAAACAGAGAAGGCAAATATTGAAAAACAAATTTAGAGATAGGTTGCTTCCAGTTTTTGTATTTCTAGAATGCTTTTACGAATACAAATATTACCCAATTGTACTCTTTGAGAAACTATGTCCCTGAGTCTGTATTTTATGTGATGGACAACTATTTTACTCAGCTTGTTGCATGGGCAACAAACAGGAGGAGCTGGAAACCATTGTGCAGCAGGATAGCTATTGCTTTACAGAAACATGGGATGACTCTCATGACTGAAATACTGCAATGGGTGGCTATAAGTTCTTGAGAAAGGATAGGCAAGGAAGGAGAGTTGGTGGTGTGGATCTTTATGTTAGGGAGTGTTTCCATTGTATACAGCTCAATTATAGTGATGATAAGGTGGAGTGTTTCTGGGTAAGGATGAGGGAGGAGGCAGGTAAGGAAGATATCCTGTTGGGAGTCTGTCACAGATCACCTAAGAAGGATGAAGAGGCAGATGAATCATTGTAAAATTGTCTGGCAGAAGTCTCACAATAGCCAGCCGTTGTTCTTGTGGGGGACTTCAGCTTCCTGGATGTCTGCTGGAAATATGACACATCAGTAAGTCAGCCTACCAGGGGAGCTGCTTCACTAGACCTGCTGTTTACAAACAGAGAAGGACTGGTAGGAGATGTGGTCAGAGACCATCTTGGACTTAGCAACCATGAAATGCTAAGTTTCTTGATTCGTAGTGAAGTAAGGAGGGGGGGGGGGGTCACCGAAACCTCCACTATGGACTTCTGGAGGGCAGACTTTGGCCTGTTCAGAACACTGGTTGAGAGAGTCCCTTGGGACACAGTCCTGAAGGAAGTCCAGTAAGGCTGGATGCTCTTCAAGAAGGAAATCTTGAAGACGCAGGAGCAGGCTGTCCCCATGTGCCATAAGATGAACTGGCAGGGAAGATGACTGGCCTGGGTGAATGGGGAGCTCTTGCTGGGACTCAGGAAAAAAAGGAGAGTTTACCACCTTTGGAACAAGGTGTAGGCAACTCAAAAAGAGTACAGGTATCTTCTTAGGTCATACAGAGAGAAAATTAGAAAGGCAAAAGCCCAGCTCAATCTGGCCACTCTCATAACAGACAACAAACAAAGTGTTTACAAATGCATGAAAAATAAAAAAAGAGCTAGGGAGCATCTCTGTCCCCTACTGAATGTTAGGGGAACATTGCAACCAAAGATGAGGAAAAGGATGAGATACTCAATGACTTCTTAGCCTCTGTCTTTAATCGTCAGACCAGCTACTCTCAGGGTATTCAGCCCCCTGAGCTGGAAGATAAGGACGTAGAACAACCCCTCCATAATCCAGAAGAAAGTAGTTAATGACATGCTATGGCACGTGGACACTCAGAAGTCTATGGGATCCCCTGATGGGATCCACTGGAGAGTACTGGGGCAGTTGGCAGAGAAGCTCAGGAGTCTGAGCAGAGTACATAGTATGTACTACATACAGCTCTGGAGTCCCCAACACAAGGAAGACACAGACCTGTTAGAGCCAGTCAAGAGGAGGGCCATGAAAATTATCTGAGGTCTGGAACACCTCTTCTATGAAGGAAGGCTGAGGGAGCTCAGGTTGTTTTGCCTAGAGAAGGGCCTGGGGAGATCTTATTGAGACCTTTCAATACTTAAGGAAGGCTTATAAGAAAGATGGAGAGACACTTTTTATAAAGAGCTGTGGTAACAGGACAAGGGGTAACCATCTAAAAGAGGGTAGATTTATATTGGATAGAAGGAAGAAAATTTTTATTATTACCATAATGAGGCACTGGAACAGGTTGCCCAGGGTAGCTGTGGATGTCCCCTCCCTGGATATGTTCAAGGTCAGATTGAATGGGGCTTTGAGCAACCTGACCTAGTGGAAGATGTCCTGCCCATGGCAGAGGGGTTGGAACTAGATGATCTTTAAGGTCTCTCCTAACCCAAACCATTATATGATTCAATGACTGTATTAATTCATCAGTATTGTGGTTTAAATTCTAGCTTTATGGTAGGAGACAGTGGAGGTATGTGTTAATAAAAAAAAGCCAGTGTCCTAACCATTTCCCTGTCCAGGTGAATTAAAGCTCAGCTTACTGACCAGAATCTGCATAGTACTAGGAGGAAGTCTGCAATAACATCTCAGACTGTGAACTAAGGTTTCCTCCCTTCCCCCACCAGAAGCTTAGTATAGAATGAACTAAAAAACTTTTCATTTTACAGAGAGGAACTAGTAGTTAAATTTAGCAGGCAAAAATTTCCTTTTTATCCATTACTCATGAATAAAAGCACAAAGTATTTATATTGTCAAAAATAATGGAAATCTTCCCTAGGGATATTTTCCATCTTGGTCTCTGCCATCATGCATTCTCAGGCTCATATTACTTTCCACATTGTAGGTTGTTGTTGTTAAGGTGAAAACCTAAGTAATTTAAAAAATAAAATCCATATAATTGCCTTGAGGCCAATAGTGTTCTTCACTATCACATTCTTTTCTTTTTCTTTTTATACTATGGAAGCCTATTTCCTTTCTTTTTTGTTTCATTGTAAAACATACAAGACTAATGGATTAGACTAGTGTCTTCCCATGGTAGGTCTAACACTATGCAATAGGTTTTTTATACAGTTGGTTGTCTTAAAAAAAAAAAAAAAAAAAGGAAAAGATTTCTAAGAAAAGACCAGTTTTATCACTTATATCATTAATGGATAAATTCGTTGACACAGAAGTTATAACATTGCTGACAATTACTTTGGCAAAGCCAGATCTCTTTGTGTTTCCCTTTAGTGTTTGAGAAGCAAAGTGACAAGCAATGACAAGATGTTAATTGATTTGTAGTTATGAGTTAAAACACAATGAATGAGCAAAAAAAGAGTAAGAAATCATTACCAGCAGTTGGAAGGAATGGAAAAGACACAAGCAAAACCATAAACATTCAAAAAATAAAGGCATATGTTGTGCATTTTTCCATTTTTTTTTTCCCCTTTAAATAAATTATTTTTATATCTAAGCTTTCTTTTCCCAAAACTACTATCTTTAAATTCTTTCCAGTGGCCAGTTTCTTTATCACTATTACAGCTAAGCACAAGTTTTTGTGTTTCCTTTTCATTTTTCATGGTAAAGTGGGATATAGGATTACAGTGTTTACTCATCTTTCTAGATTTATGATTTGTACAAGCTACTGCACCACATTTGGAAACAGATCCAAATCACAGATTCCTCAATATTGCTAAGTTGTATAAAGGATTATTCTGTTTTTTAAAAATATTTATTTTCTTCTGTTCAGATTTTAAAGACTGTACTCCCTGAGCCTCAAAGAAGAGATTAGGAGATCTGATGAGTCATCTAAAAATGCAACTGACGAAGAATTGCATTACTGGCTCTGTTCCAACAATTCAATATCTTGAACAGCATTTATTCCCTCCTGCTAGGATATTGTATATCTCACAAGGCTTCCTTTGAATGTTCACTGACTAGTTTTGGCCAGCCTAGCTGAAAGAACAAGGCTATATATAAATTGTGCGTGCACAAAGAGAGTCTGTACTTCTTCATAAATGTACACTTGACAAAATATAAAATAAAAGTGCATATGAAGATGCTTCTTTGGCAGCTGAAGCTCTAAAACACAAGTTTTATTCACATTCACACATACACAGACTTCTCTGAAATTATTTTGGCTGTGGTAGTTGAGAAAAATTTAGCTCATTGACATAAGGGTTGATAAAGAAATGTAGAACAGTTTTGGTCTGAGGATTTGTGGCAATCACATAATCTTTGCTACATAGCAGATCTCAGCTGTTCTTTTTCTCACTAGCTGTAGTAGAAATAGGGCTTTCTCTGATATGAGAATTTAAGCTGGTTTTCTCATGTCTACCACTTTACTAGATTTTCTTCATTTCCTAACTTCAGGAACATAAAAACAAATCAAGTTGAATTCAGGAATTCATAATGTCCCTTTAGCTCATTACACTTGAAACAAGATAATTAACTCAGAATCCTGGTTGAAGAGTTATCCTGTGCTTATTGCTATCACTTTCCTGACAATCAGGATGAAAACAGTGCATATAATGCAAACTTCGTGATGTTTATGTCCTCTCTTATGCCACACCTTTTTCTGGATTAGAAAAAAGGCAAACTAGACTAAGGAAGTCATGCTCTGCCCAATGCTGTTACAATGTTGTTACATTTTAAAGGCTTGATTTGAATGAAAGCAACTTTCTGTAGTAAAACCAGTATCATCAGTTATAATCTGAGAGCCAAATTCTTGTATTTTTATGCATGCAGAATAGCCCAATGACTAATCCCTGACTTCAGAGGACTAATTCAGAGGTGATACATGTACAATTGGTGTTGGTTTGCAAGAAAGGATACTCAAATTAATCCTAAATTAAGAAAATATTCCGTTGTTTATCTAAGGAATAGAAAATCCACCTCCCCAATTCTTTTCTATGTAAGAATGCAATGAAATTAATCCATGTACTATTTTAAATTATACAATGAACTTGTGAAAAGGCTGAATATAGATCTGGGAGTACAAGTAGGAGTAGTCCTTATTTAAACTTTAACTATTTGAAATTAGAATTATTGCAAGTGTGGCATATACCTTGGATTTTTAATTTCCTGAAATATAAGATATATGTCCTTGAAGATAGTCAAGAGTACTTTGTATAGTAGAACTGAAAGACAACATTCAGAAGTTAATGTTCATACCAAGCCATCAGTTTCTATTTGAGGAATTTCAACCAAGTACTTCAAAAAAATGCAAATGGGCTTTTGTTCCAACACAAGATGTGACTGAAAAAATATAAACAAATAGGTTAAATATTTTTTGCCCATGTCATATAGGAAGTCAGGTGAAATATGATAATAGACCATAGTCATAAAAGATTTAGGCACCAAACTCTTAAATTCTAGGAGTTTTTTTCCGCAGAATTGAAGTCAATGCTCTGTGACTAATTTATGTCTAAACATTTCAAGGAAACTGTTAAAAGCCTTAGAACTGGGTCAAAAATAATCATCCCACCAAGTAAGAATACACTTAGACTTGCACTCCCAGAGTGGATTCATTTCATCTAACTTTAGATGGTATATCAAACACAAAGCTTTTTCCAAGAGGTATAGTAGGGAAATAAGCATAACCAAACAGGTTTTAATCCGGCATCTTAGGAAGTCCTGCTCTGCCAACTGCTGAAGTGATTCTAGTGAAGCAATTCTTCACTAAATCTCAGTGAAGCATGAAGTGAATCTGGGAGACCTCCATGTATAGCTGTACAGAGCTAACTGGTGTGCTTCAACCAACAACAGAGAAAAGCTTTGAATCTTACCATATGGACATTTTACTTGAGGGTATACTTTAGCCTTCTTTTTAATTATGACCTTAAGCTTTTTCTTAAAGGAAAAGGACCAATGCTTTTTGCAAATGGCTTCATGTGTCTGACTATACTCATACTTGAAGGCCTCACTCAGGAAACTGAAGTTTCAGTCTAGTGACATTCAACTCAATACTTTGTCACAATCTAGCCCACTGGCTATAGAGTACTCTGAGGTTAGAGGAACATTCTTCAGCCTTCCAGTTAAAGCTGGTTTTCTTCTGGATTCTATTATGAAACATGATCCAATTAAGTTTATTTTTGCTAGAAATAAAATTTAGAGGAAACAATTCTTGCCTTGTTACTAGCACACTTGTCAAGAAGAAGAAAGATCTTAATTCTTCTCCCTGTTCCACTTACTGTTTGGTATTTTCTGCAATAGCTGTTTTGTGTAAATTTGTGGACAGTTTTATAAGGTTTAGGTTTGTCACAAAACTGATCAATTACATGTTACTCTTTCAGGGGTGATTATAGCAAAATCTCAGAGTACTAGAGGAATAAAAGTTTACATAAACTACTTTGTAAGATTTTGTCTGAACTATGAAGTTCTTAAAGGCTAGGAGACTATCTAGGAAGCATCAGATAAGCTTGCCTTTTTTCTGTACACTTCCTTAGGTATCAACTTGCAAATTTCAGTCTACTGTCAGAGTCAGCCTACATGCTTAGAAGTGGTTTCCTCTTTCCTATTATAGTTCATAGATTAGTAAAGGAAGATAATGTTCTTATTTGGGCAACATAGAATTTATATGCTTCTTAGATTAAACCAAAAAGTTGAATTTGGTCTTTTCACCTGCTGCTGGACCACTGTTTATTTCTCTAAGAGAGTATTTTTAATTATTTTAAGCAGAATAACAGGACTGATATGAATGGGAAGAAATTGATTATGGCTCTGTATTTTCTTCGGTGAGAAAATCACTGTAGATGTAAAAGTATAGGTAATGGCAGGGCCATAATTGCCCTGCTGATAAAAAAAACAGTAGTTATACCTGCAGTTCTCAGGAACCTCCACAGTAAACATGTTGTGAGCAAGTGTATGAGGTAAAGATTGTGACACACAAAGAAGTCACAAGGAGAAACATCTGGGTTCTGACTGGATGTGAGAACTTCATTATTGTTTGTTGTATAGATATAGGGGCCCACTGAACTATAAGCCAAAATGAAGTTCAAAACTGATTCATTTTAAGTGTTAGCTGAATAACAGATTTTAGCATCTTAATTGTCAAAAAAACTGCATTACCTGAATACTTCAGTTAACAATAAACGCAGTATTTTTCCTTAGAAAGAGGAATCTGTCTTCTACATGCCAGTATAATATAAGATCTAATTATTTAAGTGCAGAAATTATTAGGATATGGAGAAAACAGGTTACAAATCCTAATAAAAGTGGATTTAAGAATTACTTCAACTAGCCATATACAAACTGGTCAACTATAACATTCATATAAAAAATTTATTCTTTAAAACTTTTTTCTGCTGAATCTTATTCTAGACAGCAAAGGGGTAGAAGCAACTGAAATTTTTAAGAAGCTTTAACAAAAGCAGAGAGTTCAGTGCAGCTGGGCTCATAAGAGTTAGATTACAGAATCCCAAGGGTCTGTGAAGAAAATTATCACTAGAAATAAAAATAATAGGCTGGAAACTAAAACTAAGAAAATTAGAAACTGCCAGGTCTACTCAGCCCTATGTAAAGATTGAAAGAAACCCAAAAGCAACTCAGTTTTAACATAGACCTTGATCATTTATTGTTTTTAAAAAGAAAAGCAGTTAAGTATAGTACAGTTAGTGTGGAACTGGATTTGGTAACCCAGGAGACCCTATGGGTTTATCTTTTTAATATAAACTCTCTGAATAAGGTTGCTATGGTTAAAAAACATGATGATGGGTGATTACAGACAAGGGAAATGCATGCTCCATGATGAGACTCTGTGGCAATCAGACTGGCTTAAACCATGGCTACACAGCCCCAGAGGCTCTTACACAGGCACATCAATAGCAGAGGCTTACCTTCACAGAGGTCAGGAATTTTGCCATCTACTACAATTACTGAGATTTTACTCTAGTCCTTCATTAACAATCGTGTCACAATTATTTTTTTGTGATCTGGGTTTAGTTTTTGGATGGGAGGGAACTTCTGTTTTTTAACATGACTCACTCTTCTCTCATCCACCATGCTGCTCCTTAGACTATTAATTGAGTCTCAGAAAAGATACAGACATCTTTTCATACTAGTTCTGGTTTTGCATAGAGACAAGCTCTTGCAAGCTTAAAAGGAAATGGTTTAGAATGAATTCCTCAAAACACAACAGCCTAATGTGATTCCATATATATCCAATTTGTAATAAAATCATGCAGAAAACTAGGGATAGCTGTCACTTGAAAACAAAAAGGTCTGAATATGTACTCCAACATGTTTTAAAAAATAACTAGGATATTCACTGCTAAAGGGAATAACTTATCAAGTCTTTGACTCTACTCTTTCTTGTCACAGTTTCTGTAGCACTATTATCTTCCAATCTTTTCTGTGACTTCTGGACATCATACTACTCTTAGTGCCTTGTTTTATTTCCTCTAATGCCCCTTAATCTTAACAATTCACAGTATCCAACCGTTCTTTCCTACAAACCCTGAAAAACTTCCTTAAAACTTTGCCTCCTTTACTTTCTTTCTGAGAGGCTCTAGGCAATTTGTCATGAAGCAATGAACTTCAGCTGACACTCTGTATTCCAGTACTTCTGCCTCATGTTGCAGCCCACTAACTTCAATGTTTCTTTCACGTGAGTGTCTGTGTCCAATTTAAATTCTACTTGCCTAAGGGCTTTCCTATTGGAGCTGCTCTAAGCTTTCACACCTGTACCAGAGATATTTTCTCACTTAACCTTGACCCATAATTTATTGCATATGATTGAAGTGAGTGATTTTTACAAAATCGGCATTAATTTTCCAGTATTTTTGTCTCTAAGTTCATAAACTCTGTACATAATAATGCAGAATAATTGGATGTGACAGGATATCTACAAGATTTGTTCCTAAGTCCTAGATGCTCTAGCATCTACGGAGTTGTGAATAAAATGATACGAGACTGAAAAAGAGGTTGCATTGACATACACAGTGCAGGAAGGTAATGGAAATCTATTTTAAGTTACACTAAAAGAATGCACTCAAGTTCTTAAAATTGTAGTAACTTTTTCCCAGGATACTTCTTCTTCCTCCCTTTTTTTCCCTTTTATCAGCCAGGCTTGCAACGCTTCTTAGCTTTTCCCCACAGTTTTCACATCTGAAGATGAAGATCTCTTACCTGAAAAGTTGCCTCAAACTTTTTTCCACCACTATTCCACCTTCTGATTTTGCTGTAAACATTTCCTGATCTCTTTCTAAAAAGTATCACTGATCCACAAAAAAGATCCTTTATATCATCATCCACCATCAGTGACAAGCAGAAACTTGCCAGTCTTTATCAAAAGCAAACAGTAAGTGATTCTTGGAGTAGCTTGACTTGCTTTTGTGGCCTTATTAATTATAATCCTTAAATACAAAATTTTTGCTGCAAGTAAATCATGCTTGTATGACCCTAAAGTGAGACTACTATCAGCTAATATAGCAGTTGGCTGTTCTCACATTTTATTTCATTTATTTATTCAAACTGTTATTCTCTTGCCATTGTGAAATGGAACACAGTGGTCTGAGTATTCTGACCTTGGAACACATTAAAATGAAACACACTGACTGTCCTGATGTATATTTCAAAGTGTTTAAGTCTGCTGGTAAAGCTCTTGAGAGACACTGTTACCCTGTTTTTAAACTACATATGATACTTTTTTTTTTTTGCCATTAGAAGAACCCTTTAGAAAGCCATATTCCTAAGCTCACCTGAAGCTATTTTGAGATTATATTGATTTTAGAGACACTGATATGTTTCTATATGTTCTCTGTCAAAAACCTAATGTTATAGTTGAATAGCTATAGAAATTACTTTAAAAAAATCTATATAAATAAAGGCGTATGGCTGTCTAGCTTGTTCAAGCTTTATAATATCTACATAAAAATAAGCTTTGAAGATACACAGCCTGCCTCCAAGTGTAACAGCTATGAGATTTTGAATTCACTCTTTCTTGATGTTTGCAAGGACTGTGCTCTTTGTGAGCCTTATCTTTTATGTCACTTTCATAAAACTGATGTTTCCCACAAAAAAAGTTCTGATCAGTAAATTTAATAACACAGAGATCTTTACAATGAGACTTCAAAAAGAAACAGAACATATTTTGATCCATATTTCCATCTCTCACACCCTTATTTCTCTAGTTGTATGGGAATATATAAAAGACAAAGCTACTGTTTATACCTTAGCTACATATTAATATATTAAAAAAAATCTCATTTGTGTGAAATAATTTGCTTTTGAAACAGCTTTAAGATATTGCTGTCCTTAGTTTTGGATAATTTTGAATGCTTTGAGAGGAAATAATAAAATAATGTGAAAGTAATAATAAAATGTCTGCTAATGAAGTCACAGTACACAATTATGCTCATTCCAATCTACAATTAATTATTCTTTTGAACTAAGAAAGACAAGAAAATAACAATTAAGCCATTTAAGCCTCTAATGGTGGTCACTTCTAGTCCTCTTATGGGTTTAACAGCTTTAAAATGCTCACTCTATGTGGAACTTGTAAAACAAACTTAAAATGTAGTTAAAAGAATATCACCTCACCAGAGAAGCATTTAAATACCCCCTCCCCCCTGAAAAAAAAAATCAAACCTACAACCAACCAACCAAGAATGTATTTATTTAGGTATACCAAAACATTCTGGAGATTTGATTATATTATTAGGTAAGCTAGAGCATATATTTCCAAATAAGTGAATATTAATATTAAAATTAGAAGTTATGAAGAACCTAATTTTTAAATGCCACAGTTTTAAAGCTTTTTTTCTTACAGTAATAATAATAAAGACTATTGAAAACAACTTCACCTGGAATGAGGTTTATCAAGTTAGAGTTTAAGGGATTTCACTGAGATCAAAACAGTGGATAATGAATACCAAACTTAAATATTATTCTTACTTTGCTGCTCCTCAACATAACTTAGAATTTAATGAACCTGAACTTCAGTTGAAAATCCCCCAGAATTTGTCAGAATTTCAGGCTCTGTCCATTACTAGTGTCAAAATTCTGTGGCACTGAAGCACAATCAGATTTGTTTCACACAGCACATAAACTAAACTGGACTGTGATGTCTAAAACTGTTACATGTACAGATGCATGGAAGTTTTGAAGTTAAAACTGAAACAAATCAAAGTTCATACTTGAAAAGCAAATTCTCTGAGGTTCAAAGCAACCTTTTCCTCAGGACTGCAAACTTAACCAACTCCTTTGGCTTATGGACCCTTTTCATGGGAAATCATCTCTTTTAATATATATACACTTTACTATTCCTTATTTTACTGCTCCCTCATGCAGATGCACACTTTTTGAGCATACAGAATCGTATTTGAGTTTATTCATGCTACTTCCTCAGTAAAATGTTGATCCTTCTATTTATCCTTATTGCACACAGTCAAAAGAAAAATTCTCTGTCCCTTAAAATCCTACTTCTTCTAATTTGATCAGCGACCAATCTACATTAGTGATTCAGTTTTTAATTATATACCAGGTGAAAAGTTCCAGCAGGAAATAGCAAGTAGTCTGTGCCCCAGCAGAGGGAAGGTTTTCTGGGCTTGTACAGTGTTGTTACAAAAGTTGGATTTTCCATTCAGCATCTTTATGAATGTTGAAAATTCATAGTAAGCTAATGTGATGCAAAGTGGTCTCACTAGGAAGTGCAGTTTTCAATTGTAAAGATTTGCAATCTTATTTACTTGTGTAGACTCTCTAATCTGATTGTTATTATGTTACTTATCTTTTAATGTTGTGTGTGGCAGATGTACATGAGAAATTACATACAGATGGGACTATCATATATTAAATCCATTTAGTAACATTTAAATATTTCAAGGTTTGGACTTCTGCAGAAAGCTGGTTCTTGAATAAACAAACTAAAAAAACCCCACAACATAACAAAGTCATAGTTACAAACCCATGTGTAAGGAAAGTTAAAATGTTTCAACATTGTAATTGATAAAATAATGCAGTTATTGCCCACATCTAAGAAGCCTCAGCCAGATGTTTGATTATTTAAGACTGACAGAAGACTTGTAATACTTATTGAAGCAAATATACATTTCTCCCCATTCAAGGGGAAATTACAGCCCTTAATAAATTTGTATTTATAATTTAATATTTCATCTTAATAGAGATATTAAGATGCTCTCTCAGACACGTATGCACAGGCCTAATCAGATTTCATCTCATTTGGTTATAGGCCAATCGGACTTGGATCAAGAATCTAGGAAAACTATTTAAATGCCTTGCATGATTTCAGGTGTACCTTAATTTTCTGTAGCATTGTGATTTCCGGTGATTATATTTCTGAAGATAGAGATTCTTACAGTGACAGTAAGGCTTTTGCTACTTCATATCAGGGATGGTCTTCTAGTGACACTAAGTATGGAAGTATTTTAGCTGGTATCTCCCTATCTTGCCTGGCAGTCCCTTCTCCTCTATCAATCTTTATGACATTTGCTGAGAGCACTTTATTACTGCCACTAACATCTCTCATGTCTGAGCCTGCTTCTTCAGAATAGTGACACATAACACTCTTAACTTATGTAGCCTAACCACGTACTTAAGAACACTCTGTGCAAGAATTACTTTATAAAAAACCAGATGTAATAAAATTATTTTATGCAAAAAGGAGATTACATATCCTCCCAAAAAAATTAATAAATACATTCAAAATAGCATGCACACAACTTGTGTAGATAAGTCACTTCTAGCATAGCTAAATTGCAAAGACATTATATGTCATATTCTACATATATTGTTTGTGACCTTGCAAATCTGAGACCAACAGAGAAAGGCTGCCACAGCTTCATGCACCTTAGTCCAGCCAGCAGCATGTATTCCCAGTAGGCACACACATAAACACATGTATACAGTACATGTTCACTTGTATACAGAGCCAGCCACACTGACCAACATTTACAGGCACCTGCAGCATTTGCACAAATACGAACAACACCAACAGTCTCATCTTGTTCATTTCTCTGGCTGATCAGGATAAAGATCCAATAGTGGGAATAGATACAAGTATCTAATATTCACTTCTCAGACTGCCTTCACAGAACACATGCTCCAGCCCTCAGATCATCTTCGTGGCCCTCCTCTGGACTTGCTCCAACAGTGGCATGTCCTTTTTATGTCATAGGCTCCAGAACTGGACACAGTACTCCAGGTGGGGTCTCACAAGAGCAGAGTATAGGGGAAGAATCATCTCCCTCGACCTGCAGCCCAGGATATGGTTGGCTTTCTGGGCTGCAGGCACACATTGCTGGCGCTCAGCTTCTCATCAGCCAACACCCCCATCCATCAAATACATATCTTTCCAATTCAGAGACCAGGATGTCTTGCAGGATATTGTTGAACACTTTGCACAAGTCCAGGTAGATGACATCAGTTGCTCTTCCCTTGTCCACCAATGCTGTGACTCCATTGTAAAAGGCCACCAAATTTGTCTGGCATGATTTGCCCTTAGTGAAGCCATGCTGGTTGCAACCAACCACCTCCACATTTTCCATGTGTCTTATCAGAGGCTGCAGGAGGCTCTGCTCCATGAGCTTGCTGGGCACAGAGGTGAGACTGACTGGCCTGTAGTTTCCCAGGTCATCCTTTTTACCCCTTTTGAAACTGGGAGTAATGTTTCCCCTCTCCCAATCAGTGGGATCTTCACCAACCTGCCACGACTTTTCAAATATGGTGGAAAGTCGTTTTGCAACTTCAACCACCAGTTCCCTCAGGAGCTGTGGATGGATCTCATCAGGTCCCATCGACTTATGCACTTTCAGGTTCTTGAACCTGCTCAAGGGATGGGCCTGGCAACAGCTGTATGAGGGCACTATTTGGGTTTTCACATATGCCATCGGTCTTCTATGCTCCTCTTTGTCTTGAAATGAACTATCACATAACTAGGCACAGATCACTCAGCTGTACTGTGAAATGACAAACTAAATGCGTGACTGTGGCTATCCATCACCAGATGAAAATGAATACTGAAACCATCTGTATGTAACCTGTCTCAGAATTTTGACAAAGGTATCTTAACAAGCATCTGATTCTTGTCCTGAGAGTTGTCCGTGATCACTAGGTATGCTTTTCCCATTGAGTTCAGTTTTAAGCTTCATTTAAGAACAGATATCTTAATCACTTTCTTGGAGTAAAGCTGCACAGATCTTGCAATGACAACTTCATGTTCCTCTTCACCCTCTTTTTGCCTCTTCATTATATTAATACTATTGGTAAGATCAAAGTTATACAGTAATGGAGAAACATCAAGCTCAGTAGAAAAGCCACAATATTATGTGCTTTCAGCTAAACTTTTCATGTCAAAATAAGAGAAATCGTATGTGATTAATAATCTGAACTAATATAAAGGAACATTCACCCAGAAAATACAGATAAATAAAAATACATATTCAATAACATAAATGTAAGGATTTATATACCAAGCGACTTAGCAACTTTTATTAACCTAGGTCTATATTACAAGATAAAGCTAGCACAGTTACAATCAGTCAGACAGATTGTAGACAGATATCATGCTACAATTGACACGGGTGGAAAACCTCTGTTACAGGTATGCCTTCCAGCTGCTCATTATTACCCTTTTGCCAGCAGAAGCTGGAAGGCAGTAACCTCCAGCAGAGTTCCATGACTGATCCTTCATCTTCTTCAGGCAAAATCACTCAGGTAAGCACAAGCAATTTAAATAGTTGGCTTGAGGCTAAGGACAGATACCCTCTTTCAGATCTAGCTGTACTCATCATTTTTGTTCCTAGTACTCTCTATGCTGGAGTCTGTGCTAACTCAGAATGTCCAACCAAGTCATAAATGTCTCAGGACTACTTCAGAGATAAGCTAGCTGAGATCTATATACACCCTATTTAAGCTCAGTTGGTAGCAGATTCTGTGGTAGTCCCTGTTATAAGTAGCCTGGTGTGTTTTTCTGTGTCATTTGGAAACCTGACTGGCTTTCCTCTGAACACTTTAACAGCTGAGCTGTGGAAAGGAGTAAGCTCCAGCCAGTGAGAAAGAGACAGATAACTCCCACTGCTATATCAGCAATTGTAAAGGGGTCTGTTTATACCTTTAGGCAGTTAAGAGGGGTAAGAGATGTGATCCCTGATTGACATAGTTTTTGTCACAGACGAAGAGGCTTTACAGACACAATTATAAAGCTGCCTTAGTTCTGTTTGAAACTCATGTTAGAAAGACATTCTAAACTTGTACAAAGGATGCTTTTTCATCCACATTAGTATCATGCTGCCAGTAAAATATTTGATACTGCATCAGGTCTCCAGTTCCAAGTGTACTAGCCAAAAAAATGCCCTAACTAAAATAACATTGCAGTAAAAGCAACATATAAGACACTTTTATTTCTGTTCTATCAGCTGGTATCCAACCTGGGCCTTATCTAATCAGTGTAATTAAATGTGAGGATGTTAGGAAGCAAACTGCAAGTGCTGCTGAACTTGCCTATTCAAAACGCAGATCCTTCCTTCTAGTAAAATACAGACTTTTCAGAATGTAAAAAAAAAAGATTCAGCTTGTGCTTTTAAACAGAGGAAAATCTTAACTGTAAAGACTTTGTTAGAACTGAGCGTATTATAAATGCATCAGCTATAAATATTGTGTTCCTTTTTTTAACTGTGTTAAAACTGCTGCTAGGCAGCAGTGTTTCCTTGGTGTGAAGGGCTTTAGCAAAACAGACCTTTTACTCAGGCTTCTCCCAGCCACACAGTAAGGAGGGGCTGGAGAGAGGCACAGAGCTCAGCTGCAGTGCACACATACTGTAAGAGCAGTCCTTTCTGCCAACGACTTTCAGCTGCTGTAGGTCATTCGTTATCACAGTCCACTTTCTGCATGTGCCAGTGATACAAAGAGGCTGTGACAACAGTCAGTGATTCTTTGAACTGAGATACATATCATTCAATACAAGGTACTGAATGTTTCTTCAGCATGATTTAAAAAAAAAAAAGTAACAAGGTTATGTGAGTTTAAGTGAGCTAATAAAGAAGCAACATGAATACAGTAGGGAGGTGTTTATAATGGTCAAACAACTTTGTGCTAGGGTTGTTAGTAGAAACTTAAGGTGGTATCTTCATTGATAGTTATGTTACATGAGTGAAATCAAGCTGGTACATCTAGATTAACATACACTGTAATGACACATTTTTTCATATGGTAATACTCTAACTTTTTAAATTTGTCCTGCAGTGACATTAACTCTGGCAAATTTTACTTCTGCAAGAATCTTACGTGAAGCAATGGCAGTGAATAAATGTCCTTAAAGATAAGCTACAGTAAAAGATTCAATCTCAAATTTACTGAGATATTTAGTTCCATATACCATTGCTAGCTACATGAGTGGCAGATCAACTTTTACCTTGATTATTGCAAGGTCTCCTTTAGTCTTTCTGATGCTAATCTTAGCTCTTTAATCTGTTCAAATGACAGCTGCTAAAATTATCTTCCTCATCTCTCATTTCTTCTGTTACACGTCAATGAAGAGTCCAGGTACTGATGTCCTCTTCCACAGCGCATTAGATATAAGATCTTAATCTTCTTCAAGACCTTACATAATTTAGACCTAATTTTGTTTTATGATACCTCTTAATCTCTTCTCTGCATTGCCACAGATGAAGGTCTTAATGTTCTGTTCTCCCTCCAAATTCTACTTGAGATTTTAATCCCAATTCATTTGTATGCATTACACTCTCTGTTTCAAAATTTTCTTATTCAGAACTTAAAAAAAAATTGTAGATTTCTGATGTTACAGCAATAAGAGAACAGGGGAGAAAAAAGTCAGTGTTGTAAAGGTTCAAGTTACCATTTCTTACTCCTACTGAGAATACAGCATTGCTCCATTTTGTACAGTAAAAACCGTCACTGGTAATTTTTAATAAATACGGATAATAAATAATAATTTATAATACTGTACCTATCTCTAATTATCTTACATATATTTACTATAAAATAGATACTTCAGGTTATGTTCCAAAAACCTTATTTATCTGTGTACACTAACAGCCCGCTTTTCATAACAATTAGGTGTTCAGAGTCTTTTGATGGAGTTGCTAGATGCTGGAAATGAGCTTTCCAAATGGAAAACCAGAAACATTCCTTCTTCTTTCTGAAACTATTTTTTGTGTATTACATACATGCAGGAGCATAAATTGGCTTGCTTATCTTTTAGCCCTCTTAGCAGCCTTTAGTATGAAATGTCTCTTGGAACATATTTCAACATTCATTAATTCTGACAATTTATCATCACTACCTCGTACTTAGTGTATCGGTGACAACAACTCTCACAGAGAACTTCTAAATTATGTCCCCTGGGACGACATTCCGTGGCATATTCAACCTTACTGCTAAGGTCAGTGACATAGATTTGCTTTCAACAATGTAATCCAGGCCAAGAGTGACAGCCAGACTACTCAGCATGACAGAAGCAAGGAAGGTTTGAAAAGGATTTTCATTTGTAAATGACAGAAACAAGCCATACTAGGAATTCCAAACTTTGCCCAGCTAGGAGCATCTTTGAGCAGAATGGATCACTACTTGAACCGGTTTAAGATGTAGAAGGTGAGATGCTAGTGTTTTGGTTCCATCATTCTCAGTCTAAGTAGAAAGCTATTCTTACAGAAAGAGTTAATGCCTTCCCAATGATTCTGGCATCAAACCATGTATTTATAATCCTTCCATAGGGAAACATGGCTTGCCACTGACAGACTTCCTAATCGTTTATTTCCTACCCTCCTCTTTTAGCAAGCACAGTTGCTTCTTTAAGCCCTATTTGATATTATAATAGCAATGTCTTCTTTCAGTTATGAACTTTCTGGAACAGCATATCTGCATGTTTAGGTACCAAGTCCTTAAATCACACAAAGAAAATATAGAGCAAATTTATTCCTCAGGTGGATGTTTTCCACATGCTAAAATAACTAGAATGATCTTAACTCATTTACACAGGCATGGATGCTCTTGTGATATACATTTGTGAGCATTTAGAAATCAGAAATTTATTGGCATGAAGACAAATGAAACAAACAAACCAAACAAAAACCAACCCAAAACATAGAGACTACATGATCAGTTATTAGATCAAAATGGTTCATGGCTTTGTAGGATTTGTTCCTCTATACAGACCCAAATAAAGCTGAAGAAACATAGGGGTTAAATTTTGGTTTTGTTTATCATTTTCACACAGTTCAAATGGCTAAGATCAGCTGTATGTTCAGAGGCTAAGGTCAGATATAAGCAAACAGTAATAGTTATCTCTGCCTTAGCTTGGCACATACCTGTTAAAAAATGGTTAGTAAAATGTTTTGGTATGTCATCCCATGGTCTTTCATGCCCACTGTATCTCACCTATACCTCATTAGTTCTGTTTAGTTATGTGATTAAAGACTCATCTCAAAACACCTCTAAAGGGAACTCAGAACAACAATGATAGAACGAAGAAACCAAATAAGTCAGGGCAAATGGAGGCCCTGCCCCTGGTGTGGCCCCCTCCCTGAGCTATCAGAGGGTAGGCAGCAGCCCCATGACCCAGGTGTGACACCCTTCACAATGAGTCAAGGGAAGAGCACATGGATCACCAGGGGAGTTACTGCTTACAGGGCTGTGGGAATCATTATGGAATGAGAGAAAAAGCATTTTGGACTGGACAAGACTTATTACTGGATGTTTAGAGGACAATCAAGGGCAGAAAAAGGAATAGGCCAAGACATTTTGAGAAGGAACAAGCATCCAAAAAGTAGATGTATAGGAGGAGGAAGGGGTTGGTCATGTGTAAACAGATGGCTGGTCAGTACACCTATGTGAGTGTGCCCTCCACCTGGTCACCAAAGTCTGTCCTGCCCTTTAATTGAACTCTATTTCTAGCTATTTTTATGGATGAAGGACTACCATGTGTGTGCACATGTGTGCATAGGAGGTCTAAGTGTCTGTAAGCAGAGTGAAGACCACAGATCGTAGGTAGGGGGATGTGTGTAGGTATGAGTGCCAACAGCTATAGTGGGGTTGCAGACATCAATGGCTTGTCCATCTGGCTGCTGGATAGACTGAGTATCTAAAACAAGCTTCTGGAGGGATCCATATTGTGTTTATTTCTGTCCCTGCCCAATAACTGGTCTGATCAGCCACACTGGGGAACAAGGTAAGGCCATCGGAGCTGTGAGTGGGAGTGCTCTGTTTTCTGTCTGTGTTGATCCATGTGGCCTATTGTGTCCATATGCACATAGGTATTACATGTATGTGTACATATGTGCCTACTGGGGATTCAGACTCATTACTGGCTGGACCTGGGAAAGCAGAGCTGCATCAGCCTTAACTCTATTGGGCTATCAGATTTGGCAGCTCCTAACAATTTCTGCTTTAGTGCTTCTTGCCCTTGCAATTTAATCTTCTCACTGCCTTGGCCTTAAAAGTTCTCTTTTTCAGCAGCAGCAGAGGTAGCAACTGCTTTATCTAACAGAATTAAGGCCTATTCAAATGCCATCTAAATGAAAAAAAAATTGTCTTGCCCTTGCTTTAATTGTATAGATGATGAATACCACCAAAACTATGGGAGCTGCAAGCTTGGCTTCAAAATCATGTAGACGCTTTTATGTATATCATGTAAAGCCTCCAGCTTTCAAGAAAACTTAAAAAATTAAAATAAAATAAAAAAACAACACCACAACTTGATAAAAAAACACCCAATCCTCAGTGTCATCTATGCCATATATTGCAGAAGATTATTTACATAAAGAAATAATTACATATGAAAAGGAAGCAAATACATGGACACGCATCAGAACTGTGTAAAAAGCATTGAAGATATTCCCTGATGTTACATGAGCTCTCCTGAAACAGTCTTAGTAATAATGTATTGCTTTTCACCACAATAATCTCAATTATGAAAGCTTTTAAGCAAAACTATAATGACTACTGTGTACTTAAAAAGAACGCAAGGAAATTGTTCTCAGAACACTGAAACAAATTACATTCTTGCCATCCTGAATTTAGCAATTAAGAGTTTGCCAATGAAAAGGAGAAAGAAATAGTAATAAAGGATTTACTCAGTCATGTCAAGGAAGCAGAATCTTTTGCTTTTCATGCTAAGGTCACGACAAGCATGATGTTCATGAGATGTTATGCTGAGGAAATTCAATATATCATATATTTTTTATGTTTTTAAATTTCAATACTCTGTTATCACTGCAATAGAATAATAGAAGAGGTTAGATTCAGTAGGGTATGTAGGCATTTACAGATCAGAATTCATAGTGCTTATCTTTTAGGCATTGCCTTGCCTAAAATCCTGTGTCAGGTGGTTGGGTTCCTCAGTGAGGTGAAAGTAAAGTACCTCAAAATTATAATAACTACCCAAATAATAATTATTTACTTGCCCAGAAGATTATATAGAATGGGATCGTAGAGAAAACTACAGAACACTTTGAAATCAAAAGCACACCTCTCCTTAGCTCTCATGATGTTTCTTAGATGTCCAGTGCAGCAATATCTGTGCTACAAGCTGACTAGCTACACAATATGTGCACTAATTTAGGATAGTTCTAAGCACTACCAAAGTTAAGATATCCATGGATTGTGGGCATACATTTGCCACATGGATGCAAATAAAGTAGGTGAAGGATCTTTTCCTGTTACTTACAGATCAGAGGGAGCTAAGAAAGCATGTCTTTACTCTAGCTGCAGTCACAGTTCCCATTTCATGATTGAGACTGGGTAATTGACTGTAGTTGAGTTTCTGTTCTATTTAAGTGTAAACTCTACCACATTAGCTGAAATCACCACAGGCATTGTAAACTAATGCGTCGGACTTTTCCCAGAAAGGAACTAGAAGCACAGCACTGTCACATACAAATCAGTTAGTGGAAGATGCTGCTCCTTTTCCACGGCTTTTTAGACTGCAACTTCTAGCTCTTGTATCAGAGGTAGGCCTAGTGCATGCAAATACATCAGCCGTGGATTCAAATTTTACTTGCAGGTCAGTGTGCCATAGCTGAGATCAATATCAAGGAAAGGTCATTAACAACATGATTTAGGAATACCCTTAGGCAGCTGAAGCAGGATGACAGCAAGGTTCCACCCTTTTTTCCACCCAGTTTTTTAAACTGGATTTTATCAGAATATTTTGTGTTTACATCCAGCTACGCAAAGGGTTTAACAGTGTCCTTACTTTTAAACTTGGGCAAGGAGAAAAACAAGCCTCCTACCACGTACTTTTTATTGAATATTTTGTAAGTGTACTGGTTTTTCCTTGGATACACTTTATTTTCTTTATAGCAGATGATATGAGGCTGTGTTTTAGATTTTTTACAAAGAAAAATACTGGTAACACACTAATGTTTTTAGTTCTTGCAGTGTTCACACAGCATTAAGGCCTTCTCTGTTTCTCACTCTGTCCCTACAGTGAGCAGATAGGGGGGTGCATATAGGTTTGCAAGGGGACACAATGAGGCAGATCTGAAGCAAAGAGATATTCCATACCAAGTAACATCATGTTCAGAAATAAAAGGGAAAAGAGAGGGGTTTGGGAGGGTTAGCTATCTTTTGCTCAGAAACTGGCTGTGCATCAGTCTACCCATGGAAGCTGGGGAGTGATTGCCTTTATTTCACTCTGTTTTCTTCTCTTTTCCACTTACCCTTCACTTGTTAAACAACTATTTTAGTTTTCTTTTCTCTTGATGCACAAATTTTATTCTTCCTCTACTCTTCCCCCATTCCCTAGGGGAGGAGGAGAAGCAAGAGAGTGGCTGTGTCGTATGTAGCTGCCCACCAGTTTTAACCCCAAACAGGAGGATAAAGCATTCTTTCAGCAAATAGGAAACCAGGATACAGCCCTGCTTTAATTCTCAATGAATTCAAATCCATGTCTTTCCCGGGAGATCATGAGATCTCTGCAAGGCTATTATTATCAGGTTATGAGCTAACTATGTAAATTATTTTAGTATCTTTTCAATGTTGTGCCATGACCCAAATCATTTAGATTCTTTCCTATCATTGGTAGTGATGTCAATTTTTTTCCCTGCACAATGAACATCTTCAAATGTAGTATGCATCATGCCATCAAAAATTACAAGTCACATTCTTGTCATTTGTTCTCTTTCTTGCAAGCTACCCTTTTGCTTTGCTATTACAGAGCTAAAAAAACCAACTCAGTAAATGGCAAATGATTAGTCTGTTCAAATGCTTTACTAAATAGCATTGAAATTGGAAGATAATTCCACAAAAAAATACAATGCAAATCTTCAACAATTTTAGTTAAAAGTTTTTTCTTCCTTTTTTTATCTTTCCATTAAGTATCTGTGGTAGGTTGGTTTTTTTTCTGTTTCTGCTAGTCAGAAAAGAGACTTTATTTCAATTTGAAATGTCTGT